>CM057343.1:436035354-436640894 GCA_030015575.1 Agapanthus africanus | reverse complement strand
TTAGTAATATCCCTGATGAAGCCACCGATGAAGTTTTGGATAGACATGCACGTGCCTACATTCTGTACATGATCGGTTCTTGGTTGATGCCGGACCAATCAACAACGCATGTCCATCCGTTATACCTTGGCTTCCTAACGGATTTTGATGTCTGTGGCCAATATGCTTGGGGAGCAGGGGTCCTGACCTTTCTTTATAAGGAACTCGATAAAGCATGTGCTCCTACGAAGAATAAAATTTGTGGATGCATTACATTACTTCAGGTAAATTCTTTATTTTTCACAGCTAGAATTTTGCAATATTGGTTTTCTCTCTTATAATCTGAAACTTTATTTATAGATCTGGTCGTGGGAGCATATGTATATAGGAAGACCGGAGAATATTAAAATAACTGGCATGGATACCCCCGGAAAGCCGCTCGGCTGCTGGTGGAATGGGAAGAAAGCGTATAAGGCTCCTCGTCGAGTGCTTAGGTACTATAGAGATGAGTTGGATCGCATGGAGGCGGCTCAGGTAATCATAATTTAGGTAATTAATTTTTTTTTACAATTTTGAAATACCTTAATCACAATTTTTTTACTATGTTATTTGCGCAGTTTCTGTGGACGCCTTATACAGCAGATCGTCTACAACACTTACCCGGCATCTGTCTCGAAGGAGAGCCGGTTTGGCGGGCTCGATGCCCACTCCTCTGCATTAATGTCGTTGTTATGCACCTCCCGGATAGGGTATTGCGACAGTTTGATAGATTGCAACATATTCCTGTCCCGTCGCCTTCGCCTATGACAGTAGATGGAGACATGCGAGGAGGAAATACGGAGCGTGATTGGAGGGAGCATCATCATCAGTATTTGCTGGATGGGAGGATAGGCAGCGTAGTATTGCCTTACAGCAAATAGGTGACCACACAGCCACCGACGCTACCAAAGTATATCTACAGTGGTATAAGCGTGTCACTATAAGATATCTTTCTGCTCCCCCCAACAACTTCCCAAACATCTCACGGTACGAGCCTAGAGGCCATATGGAATGAGATTTGGTAAGTTGAATTCTTTATATCATATTACATTTTAACATCCGGCGGTATGAGTCAATACTTATTTCTTATTTCTAATGTAACGACAGGCTAGTGGGTTGCATCTCGTACAAACAATGGTGCAGCAACCATACCCGACTGATGCTGGTCCGGCATCTCAGGCTCGATTTTCAAATGTCGACCAATTTATTGGTGATGTATTTGGTTCATATGGTATTTCTCAACATTTATCGCCGGCACCGGAGCCGCAGTATCAGCCGGCACCGGAGCCGCAGTATGAACCGGCACCGCAGCCGCAGTATGACCCGGCACCAGAGGCGCAGCATCAAGGAGATCCAGCGCAGCAGGATCGGTGGTTTGGATCACCATACCGTCAGCAGCAACCCTGGCATACCGGACAGGCGCAACAACACCAGTCTTGGGGAACAGGTTTTGCAGAACAGCCGTCTTAGGGGTTAGGTTTTGCGCAACAACAACACCCTTGGGGGTCGGAATTTGCGCAGACAGGGGGCCAAGGTTTTGTGCAACATCAGCCGCATGAAATCGGGACAGGTTCTTCGCTACAACTGCCCGGTTGGAACACAGATTTAGCGTCCTACGCAAATTTGTTTGGAAGCAACACATATCCGACACTTGTTCCACATTCAGGTTCAGGATTTGTGGATCAACAGCCTGTCCAAGACGCTGCTGAAGACGAAGCTGAAGCAGAAGCAGAACTCGAACCCGAAGCAGCAGAGCAGACGCCGCCGCCGCCGCCGCCATCTATCCAAGAAATAGGTGGTTCCTCCAGTCATCCCAGGAGGCATAGGCTTATGTCAAGCCTTCTCGGATTTCATAAGGGAAAAGGAAAAGGAAAAAAATAGTATTTAATTTTTACAAACAGATAGTATTTTTTCACATTGGAAATTTGACGGATTCATTTTGATATTATAAATTTGACCGTCGAGATAGAAATCGGATAGGAATTTTTGGCATTGTAAATTTTGACGGATTCATTCTGTAAAAAACATTGATATAGTGAAATTTTATTACTTAATTTAAATATTTTTTCGTATATTTATTTTTATTTTATTTTTAAGAATTATAATATAATTTTAAAATAATATTATTATAATAATAATATGATAATTATATAATTAATAATTATAATTAATTATTTAAATAATTAAAAAAAAACAAATGGGGCGGGTTCCCAGAACCCGCCCTCTATACAAAAGTATAGAGGGCGGGTTCTGGGAACCCGCCCCCTATTCTGGGGGTGGGGTGGGGTGGGTGCAAACCACCCTATTCTGATAATTTTAATTTTTACCCCTCTATTTTAATAATATAATTTTAAAATATTATTATTTAAAAAAAAAACCCAACTTATAACGAGCGTGCTGGAGATTTCCGTTTTTTCTTTTTCTTTCGCTTCAAGTTCGGAAAATGGGAGTTATTATAAAAATGATGATTACTTTTATGTTCTTGGGTTTGGCTATAATTTACGAGGTATTTTGCGTGGGTGGATGAGAAATTTGGAGGTCGGAGACGGGCCAGAAGAGGAGATTGATGGGGGCGAAATTTTTGTGGGTTAGAATAATACCCAGTGTTTCATCTGGATTACATTTATATACCTTATTGTTTTTTCGCTGTACTTATGTAATTTAAAGTTCAAACCGTTAATAGGTCAGTACTTTACCCAGCGGCTGTTAGAAAATATTCGTGCTTCACACATGACTAATTTTGGACATTTTCGCCCCTCAGTGAAAGATAAAAATCTTATAAAGCGAACATAACCCAAATGCCCCAGCAAAAAAAAAATTTAGGGCTCTTCTTCCATTACCCTCTTCCCCTCTATGCTTGATCCATTTTACTTAAATGTAGAGATCAATTTCCTCTAATTTCCGGATTTCTTCTTCTTTTTCTTTCTAAAGTCCAAGTAATTTGTTCATGTCTTCTTCATCATAAAGGTCATGTGCCTCTTCAAAGAGAGCAACATCTTGCAAAGGGGAATTTAGGAACTGTGTGTTCAACTTGAAATGCCTCATGAAAACCTCATGGACTGAGGAAAATTATGGAAGAAGGTTCTTGGATGTCCTAAATACTTCTATGATCCTGATAACAAGCGTTTATCCTTTGAGTGGAAAGATAAATTTTCCGATCAAACGACATTTATAATCAACAAGCTTTTCACGAAAAGAATGCACTCGAGGGACAACTTTTTGATATTAAGTCACTGAGGGAAAATGAAGCTGCAGTTAGGCTCAGGCTTGAAGGGAGATTAATATCGAAGAAAGAAAAGTTGAAGAAGAACAAGAAGAAAATGAAGCTTATGGAGGAAGATTTGAAGAAGATGGAGAGAAATTTGAGGAAGCTATAATGTATATTAATGGTTGCTGTGGTCCTTTTTACTGTTTTTTATTGCTATGTTATGTAACACTATTTTTTTTATCAATTAGGCTAGTATTATATGTTTGAAATGTTATATGTTTTAATGGTAAGTTTCAGAAAATGTCATGTGTTTGCTGTAGTATTATAGTGTGTTTTTCAAACAATACCAAAGGGATTCATTCTTGCGATATTTGATTGTTTAGTGCAGGTTTTAGTGTAGTTTTTTGCTGCAGGTTTGAATGAGGTTTTTCCACGGAAGATTAAGGGGGTTTGCTGCAAGTTTGAACGTAGTTTTTTACTGTTAGTTTTAGTTTATTTTTTGTTGCATTTTTTAGTGCAGTTTTTTCAGGAAAGATTAAGGAGGGTTTTAGTTTGTATTTGTAGTTTTCTTAGCAATTTTTTTTGGTAGGATGTAATAGATATTTACTGGAAGATAATGTAGTTTATCTTTTTGATGAATGTTCAAGTTTAATGAATGAATGATGCAACTTTATCTTTTTGATGGCTTTATTTCATTGTTGTAAAAGAGATTTATCTGCTTAATTTATGAAATATGTTGTGGAATTTTTTATCAATTCAATAGCTTTCTTTCATAGTTATTAAATTAGGATTATAAAAATTCACATAACTACTACAATGTTTGTTGGAAGATCATGTAGCTATGAGAATTTCATGTAACACGCATAAAGAAGTTGACCCTTTTTCCAAAATTAGATTTTTCATATCAATTACACATACTTGTATAATAATTTAGCATAATGACACATACTTTCCAAGACCAATCAAATAACAACCATCTTATTTTCTCAGTTTACATGAGAACACTAATATCAACATATATCAATTAACTCGCTACAACATATATAGTGCCTCAATCACATATATCAAATATACCAAGTAAAGAAAAAACACATCAATCAGATGTATGTATCTTTGACCTATTACAAACACCAAAACATATATACATTAATACGCCCACAAAGCTGCAACATATATCTTTCTCAAATACATAGGTTCACTAAAATAATGTTTCAAGATTATCTCATACCATTCCAACCAAAACACATCTTAACGTTACCAAATTACTATAACTTTCATATCTTACAACCATTTGAACTATTTCAAAATATCTTACAAGTATCTCCACAATCCAAAATATCTCATCACTAACATAAATAAATATTTGAAATCAAACAAACAAAAATATTCAGTCAGAGAACAAAATAGACATTTTCTTTGCCATCTAATTGCAACATTCTTCTCAGGATCTTCTCATTTTGCAATCTTAACCTTTTTAATAATCTGCATTTTAACAAGGGTTAAGAAGTAGTCGCTCTGAAGTTAAGAATATGGTTTCAAACATAAATGACGTTAAGTAAATCAAAGTTGCATCAATAAAATGTCCGGTAAGATTAGGAAAAGCTGCCGGTTGTTGATTGCCTAAATAACTTTGAAGAACATCCGGTGGTTGTCTTGGCTTTTGAAAGTTGGAATCTCTTACATTCTATAAGTTATTAGATACGAGTATAGTTTAGAAAAATAAGATGATTGATATTTATATGAAATAAAAGATCCAAAAACCGATACCTGAGGTGCAACAGCTGTTATACACACTGAATCTATATGCAACATTTGTTTGACTTTGAACTGAAATAAACAATATATAAATTTAGAATTATGACTCACATTAGTAGTATTCTATGTAAACATTAATGTAAAATTAAAAAGTAAAAAATAGACCTCTTGTTTACCAGTTGATATTGGAACCATTGGAGTCATAGTTTTTGGTGCCTCTACTTTTGAATTCATAAAAGATGTTCCAAAGATAGTACTCTAAGAAAAAGAGTGATGCAAACATATATAGCAATATATAGTGTGAAAGTTAGACACAGATTAGATGTTCATAAATTGCATTAAAGAAGTAAACTAAAATAAATTTTAAATAAATTACCTGTTGTGCGGTAGTTGAGATGGATGGTGTTACTGTCTTTGGGTGATGTGGTGTTTTCGCAACCTATAATGAAATGACATTAAAGTCGGATCACATGAGTAGCTAAAATTTAACAAATATCATGAATATGTAAATATAAGTTCTCTTCCCTTGCATGCATGTATCTCGAAGCTATTACTTTCACATCCCTTCTAATTGCTAGTTTGCTTTGCTTCTTCTTGTTTGCAAAAGCATCTGGAGGTATCATAGATGCCCAACATTATCACCCCTTATTGCTTGGACATCGGAGACTTCATCAACTGTTCTTCTTGCATCATGATCCCTTTCTACTGAATCAAGCTCTCTCATAACTGCCTCAACTTCATCTTGGTTCTCTGTCACCGCATCATCAAACCATTCCACATTTGGTACTCCTCTAAGGCCATCTCTTACACCACATGTAGCACTTTCTCCGAACCCTCTCTTTCCTCTTTTGCTTGAGGATCCTCTTCCATCATCTGTTCCACCTATTTGACATGCATCTGTATCACATTGACCTCGTTTTTTCAATGGAGGACTTCCTTTACCTCTACCACTAACTCTTTTCTCTTTCTCGACTGCATCATTTTTACAGCTTCTAGCATTATGTCGCTGTTCAGTCAAAAACATTGCACATTTGATATAACATTTTCCTTACTTTTCTTAAATATTTAAAGGTATTTATTATAAATATAGAACATATGTGGGTTTATCTGCATATTTACTCTTTACCATATGTTTATATATTATAATTAATATTATGATGGAAAATATATGCATATAATATTTATAAGATATTTTGATAATTTAAATATGCATACCATATCAAATATTCTTAATCAAATTTCTTAAATATTTATTACCATATAAAATGATTAAGATACTATCTCTAAATATAACAAATATTACTAACATTATTCATGGAGATATTGTGTAGATTTAGCTCAGCTCAAGAGATTAAGATATTCAAGATGTCAGGATAAAAAATCTGCTAAAATCGTAGAATCAATACTGGCAGAGACTCGGCAAATATTTGAAGAATCCATGCATGTAGTGAGATTCAACACGAAGGCCTTGCCGAGTGGAAAAGATCTCCACGTGTCAACATGAGAAGGCCCCAGAAGTTTGGAACCCTAACTCCCCCAAACCGCCGTCCAACCGAGGCCAATAGCCCATATATGCGGCGGATCCGCAGCTTCATCGTGGTCGTAGGATCTGAAAATTTGGAAATTGGGTCTTGATGGCATATCTTAACCTATGAGATACAGGGTTCTGCTTCTACTGCTATATAAAGGACCGATGGCTAAACTTAGAGAATCATCACCTTTAACACGAAACAAATCACCGTCAATGAACAAGAGATCCACGACAGGTCCACGATTCGACGTGATAGAGCGACGTGAATATCGACGGAGCGAATACTTCCTACAAGGCAGAGATCGAAAGCAATTTCTTCCTCTTGTAATCTAAATTCGAAAGATTTGTACTTGTAACGTTGATTAATAAAGGTAGATCATTTGTTTAATTATCTCGCATTTACTTTCCGCATTTAAATTTATGCATTATGATTTCTTTCTCTATCCCTTTTTCTTCTTCTCCAAACATGCGTGAGTAATTCTCTGCTTGATAGGGTTCGTAGGATTAGGGTAGATCAATGGATGATAAAATCCCTTAACTTCTTTTACATCTTATTAAGTTTATAAACTTTATCAAAAGAATCGTTAACATCCTAATCGGGCGCGCTATCAATTTATTGATAGTCTCGACCGCGATTTGAGATCAGATAAACAATTATTTTGGTAGAGACTAGACATGAATAGAGGTCAATGAAAAGACAAGGGTTAAGAGTGGGAACCCTATTCCCTCCAAAAACCCTAATTTTCATTCATCACTGTCGATCTAGTTTTAAATCTATTAAAAGATAAAAGAAGTCATCTTTATTTAATCATCCATTACTACTAAATTCTAACGAACCTTACAAGCGCTCTTCTTATATATTTTACATCCATGTTCAATATAGATCTAGAATCACTCTCCCCTATTTCTAATCAACTCGTCTAAAGCAAGATTAAAAGTTCCATGCATCCCTGCGGATGACCCGTACTCATCTCAGCTAGCTACACGCGACACCGTTATTGATTGCGGTTATTTACAACACACTTCTTTTACAAATCTAGAATCAATCATTCCCGACTTATGGCATTTTGAACATGTATTGGCTTGCCCAAATCTTCTCATTTGCAATGGATTCTTCAACTCATGAGCCGTTCTTCTTCTTTTTTTCTTTTGTCTGCCTGGTCTCTTCTTGAATAGCGGATGCAAAACCTTTTCATATCCGGTTGCTTCCCAAAACCTAGAATCTAGTAAGGATGAAATATGACCAGCATATGACTTCATATAATTATCTTTATTGTAGGATGAATCGAATCCTTCTAAAGGATTCATTCGTGCATCTCGTAAAGCAGCAATTCCATGAGTATTTGGGATTCCAATTAAGTACCATACCCTACAGTCATATGTCTTTTTTATTTATATTGCATGTCACCCTACCATTGTCATCCTCAACCTCATAGTCAAACCCATACGCATATTCTGTTAGGAATATGTATGCCCTAGAGGCTATTATTGTATAATATAGTGGATGCTTGGACATATATATAGAGGAATTTCTTGCTCGACATGATAGTATGCTATCTGGTTGCCTTTATCTTAACATGTTCACTGGTATTATTATACCGTCTCTCATATACATGTTGATAAAGCCCTTAGGATGTTTGCTTGACTACCAGGACTATGATGCAGATCATACTACTGGGACTTGTGTAGTCTACAAGCACATTCTTCAACAGTTCCTAGTAAAGGAAGTATCGAGACATGGCATCGATATTCCAGAGTAGACTAGTGTGTACGTTTCTTAACCCTGTAGGGGGCGATGGTTGATCCCATATCCATTGGTGTTTGACATCAAAGATTCTACACAGGTGCTCATTAGAGAATGTTTACACCGAACATGACTCGCCGAGATGTTCTAGATGGTACTATACCTATCATCAGATAGCAGTTCTCTGATGACACTGGTACATGTTATTCTGTAGATCCGAGATCGTCATAGAGTCTTGTATAGTTCCCACTATGCTTTGATTTCCTCCCTACCACGGCTCAAAGGAGTCGTGCAAACAGGTGGATTTTGGGTACAGTCCCGAGTCATATGGAGGCAATGAGCGATAGGAGGGGGTTCGTCTCTCCCGATATAGGGAGTTGATGTTGCGCTATGCTCGATTGGCTATAATAGGAAGTCCTTGGCCAGGGTTATTGATGAGATTTACTGGTAAGTGTTGTCAGTAGTTTCTCGTACCGTTATAGGCCACACATCGGCATGACTTATCAAGTTATTGGGGTCTGACGATTCCACCCTCAGACTTGATATGCGACATATCAGATGAAGAGACCAGACTGTACGGTAATGTTACCTATAGGCTTCATGGGAGTTTGGAAAAGCTTACTTGTTGATCTTCTATTCGCTCAATACTTGGGTAGCCGTTACGTCCAGCTAGTACCGCTGACGGCTTGTGGGTGACTGATGTGATCAGCTAGTACCGCTGACCGGATTATTAAATCAAGTATTGATTTAATAAATTGATGTGTATTTATATTTGGTATAATTATACATTAACTAATATTACAGCTCACTAATTATTTTCTTATCTTTATATATATATATATTAATATATAGAGTTTAATGGAGGAAAGGCGTCATAGGAGGGAATTACCTCCTATGGCGTCGGAAAAATACATGCTCCGTGATTTTTTTCGACGATCAGCATACATCACTTCCATCTTTATTATCTAAGATGTGGATACACCAAATTTCATGTGATTATACTATTTTTTCACCGTTGATTTAGTTGATGCAAAATTAATGGTTTACCGACAATGAACTATTTACATTGCTAATTCAACGGTGAAAAAGTGGTGGAATCACATGAAATTTGGGATATGTACATCTTAGATAATAACAATGATGATGATGGATGCCGATTGTCGGAAAAAATGGTGGAGGTTGTATTTTTTCGACGCCATAGGAGGAAATTCCCTCCTATGGCCTCTTCCCTCCATTATTCTCTAATATATATATATATATATATATATATATATATATATATATGAAGCATGACATGGTTTTTCTATTTTTGGAAAATAGAAATTGAGGTGGAAGATGGGTTCTATTTTTGGAAAATAGAAATTGAGGTGGAAAAATGGGAAGATATTTATGGTATGGAGAAAAGCATGGCTTGTTCTTTTTTATATTCATTTGCTTTCACTATTGAAGCATGGCTATAATTTTTTATTGTTGAAAATTGTATGCTTCAATAATGTGTGAGCTTTGAAGAGCCATTCTACACTTCATTTCTTCACTTGAGTTATTTTCCTCACTTGAGCTCCTTGCTCTCTAGCTCTCTTCATTCTCCTCCTCACCTTCTCCAAGCTCAATCTCTCACATGAGTTGTGAAACCTTGAGCTTGTGAGAACTTTAGTGAGCAAACAACACCCCTACTTCACCATCCTACATTAGATTAGCACTTTAGTGTAGTTTGTTTTCTTCATTAAAGAGTTTAGTGAAGAGGTAGCTTGGATTAGCAGATTTCGGGTGGATCATCTTCGGCACAAATGTCATTGAAGCAAGTTCGTTCAACTTTCAAGTAGAGCCTGCAGGGTTTCCTAGGGCAGCCGCTGGGTTTCGGGAGGTATCGACCATGCCTTTTTTTAAAAAAATGGCGCGCTAAAGAACCCTAACCTAGAATCTTAACTAAAGAATTAGACGAAACGAGAATGTAAACATCTTTACATCTAAGTGAACAAGGAATACAACCTTTATAGACCGGTCCTTCACTTCATAAGCTCCGTGTAGCAGTCCCTTCGCTCCAAGTAGTGATCTCGCGGACTCTAGTATGGCTCCACAAGGTGAAAGGAACAAGCTTGCTTGAAGTCTTCGAGGCCGAAGATAATCTACGTCGAGGAGACACCAACTCAAGCTATCTCTTCACTAATATGGAATTAGTGAAGCAAACACCCTAAACTAAATGACTAATCTAGTAGAGAATGATGAAGTGGAAATTTGCTTACTTTAAAAATATTTTTCTCACTCATTTTCTTCACCTCCCAAAAAGCTAGAGAGCTTGAGGAAGGAGATGAAGAAAAGCAACCATGGAGAGAAGCTAAGTGTAGAATGGGAACCATGGGTGAGTTAATATTATATACTAACTCATGTAGAGACTAAACCATGGCTAATGATAATGGTTGGGTTAATAAATATCTAATGTAAGACAAAATTAGTTGACTAAGTCAATGGGTTCTATAAGCTTCCACTAAGCTTGAACCATGTGACTAATTTCCAACTAATTTTGATTTACATTAAATAAATAAAACCCATTATTATGATAAGCATAGTGTGAGTCTTATACACCCATATAGCATGTGGCATCAAGCATGACACAAAAGATGTACATTAATATATGTCACATATATACTAAGTGTACACTAGTGAGAAAAAGAAATCTTAAGTGAGCTAATATTAGTTAATGTAAGATAATATATCAAATATATAATTATACATTAAATTATTAAATTAACACTTGATTTAATAATCCGGCTATATCACATACAACCGACTAATATCATATGTATCATCTTATCGAATCAGCACTTGATCCGATAACCCGGCTATATCACATATAACCGACCGATATCACATATCGTGAGAATAGAATACGGTATTATATACATGTATTAATCTCGGTCCCGCACATATTACATATGTGCTCCTACTTCGTTTCGCTTGAGCCAGGAAACTTCTGTGTAGGACTCTAAAGACTCGTCAATACGCCGGCAGTAGGTGGTGATCATACCAGTCATCCACAAGCCGCAAGCGGTCTGCTAAACATAATGGCCACCCGGGTATTAAGCGATCAGAAGATCAACAAGTAAGCCTGCTCATACTCCTGTGAATCCAATCAGTAACTGTTCTCCGCCAAAAGACGCGACCGGGACGTTGGGACGTCGGGGCCTGAATTCCGAGGGCAGATGCTAATTGGTGCTATCCGTCCACCTCTCCGAAGATGCCAAGTTGATTTATGGCACCATGTATCGAAGGTTTAAACGGATGCGGCCGATGTAGCAGACTTCGTCAGATTCCCCCTCATTTGAGGTTTTTTTTATTGTGGGGACGCTCTTCCCTGCAGGCGCAAGCCCCTGCAGTTAATTATGCTACCGCATCGCGGTAACCACTTCCTCCTTCTCCAGATGGTCACTTCGTGTCGTGGGTGTTTGTTTTGTTTTTGGTTGCCCGTAGATTGTATACGGAGACTAATTTATGTTGTCGCCCGTAGGACGTGGATTAGTCCAAATCCGTATATTCTTAGATTTGGGTTTGGGGATTGGGTTTAAGGATACGTTAGTCTCATTTGAGACTAAGATCAACTTAAACGTTCGTTAAGGACACGTTAGTCTAATTTTAGACCAAGATCAACTTAACGGGATCGTTTAGATCCAACAAAAGAGCATTTGGACTCTATTGTTTAGTTTAGGGACATTGCGGTCGATAATTAGTTTAAGGACATCTCGGTCCAATGTTAGTTTAAGGACATCTCGGTCCAATGTTAGTTTAAGGACATCTCGGTCCAATGTTAAGGACATCATAGTCCGTGAGTTTAAAGACATCACAGTCAAGGTTAAGGACATCATATTCCATGAGTTTAAGGACCCCACAGTCCAGGTTAAGGACATCATAGTCCATGAAATATATGGTTGTCGGGACCCGTCACCTCTCCGAAGACGTTGAAGGATTACAACGACAAATATCAGAGGAGTTCAGAGATGTACCCTTAAACCGATGTGGGTTGAGAGACCTGTAGTCCAATTGGGACTAAGATTTGTGATTTATGAGCATATAAACTCAATTAATCTGAATTGAGGACTTATGTCCAATTTGGGCTAAGTCTATTCAATTACAATGTTCAACATTTGTTTTTGAGTTGTTAGATGTTTGTTTGAGCCCAATCCTTTTAAAAATGCTAAGCATTGGTTTGGTCTTTGATAATGTTTTATCTTTAGTTGAATGCTGTGCATTTGTCATAACTCCAGGCTTATTCAAAGAACAGTTTATGTTCTGTCCAAGCGCATGATTTGAGTGATTTAGCGTGCTTGCGCTTTCTAAAAGATAGATCAAAAAATATTTGTAACCGCAATCAAGAACGGCGTCGCTTTGCAGCTAGCCGGTGAGTACGGGTCGGTCCACAGGGATTTTGTGAATTTCGGATTCGTTCTTACGAGTTAATTCCGAAGGGTGTTCGGTTGTTTATTAAATCTAAAAATCTAATTAACCTAGGGCAATTATCTAGATCTATTCTTGCTAGGGCTAGGTTTAGGGATGGTTTGGAAATGTAATTAAATCTCACCGCTTTCAATACCCGAATGAAGATCTATGAGGAGTTATGGTAATTATCAATAAAGTGGATTAGATCCGTTCGGGAAGGTGTTCCTTCCTCTAGGTTCTTGTCCTTCCTTTAGAGATCCTTACCCTAACCTCCATGGAAAACATCACACCCGGGCCTTTATACTACGGTATCACCGCTACCTCGAGGGATAGGATGCCGTAGGGAGTGGTATGTGCATGTATGCATGGAGTCCTATTGTAAATATTTGGTGGGTAAGAAAGGGATGAGAGATCTCATCTCTCAAAATCCTTCCCCAAAGCTTACTCTAAACAAGTTCCTAGGGCATGAAATTAAATCTACCTAGGGCAAGGAATTTAAATCTACACTAGGGCAAGAAATTAAATTACTTACAGATGCATCTCTCCAATCATCCATGCAGGGTTGTCAGATCTGAATTTCTGAATGGAGAAGAAACACCGATACTCTCCAAAAGATTTCTAAATTTTATTCATTAAAGGGAGGCATAAGAAATTACAATCTTTAGAGTTCCTATTTATAGAGGATAGGAAACCCTAGGTTACATTTGATTCGCATATCCGCTTTTACAAAAATAGCCCTCTAGAAAGACCGGTCAAAGATTTTACAAAATATGGTAAAATTTCCAACTCATAATCGCGCAATCCCGCCGCGGAACCGCGGCCCAAGGCCCTGTTTGGCCGCGGTTCCGCGGCCAAAAGGAAGAGTTGGGCTTGGTGGTTTCTTGTGTAGCTTCTGGTAATTTTGGTCTTTCTATTTATATGGTTCTTTTCTTCATTTGGCTTCTAGATATTCTCCAGATTTTCCAGTGAATACTTGTAGTGGACTTTAACCGATCGCTTTGTAATCTTGGACCTTGCGTTGCCTTGTACTGTTCTTTTGTGTTGGCTTGATTAAGATCCTTCTATTTGTTGGTCAAAGTCCATATTTTCATCGTCTTTACATCATTTTCACTGTTTTCTGTCCAAGAAGCTGTAACCTGTAACATGTAACAAACATGCGTCAAAAGTACCTGTTTATTTATAAAAAGAATAAGAATGGGGAATATAATAATGCAATATTATGGTGTGAACAAATACCCCCAAACTTATCTTTTGCTCGTCCTCGAGCAAACTTAATTTTTTTTATTCTTGATAAAATCTAACCTAGCCGCACTTTCGCAGGGAAACGCGATTGCACTGAGCTCGTGCAACAAGCCGTTAAACCTCTAGATGTCCCTAGTAGGAGGAGTGTTGTCTCCTGAGGGTTTTCAGCGGATACTACCCACAAAATCCTAACAATTTGGCTTTTTCGACTTTTGTTCTCTAATTAAGTTTTCTAACAAGGAATTCTATTATCTTTTGACTCGTAAATTATCCACCCATATTCTTCACACTTCCTCATCATCTAACTTAAGATTATATATGTTCTATAGACTTACTTAGCTTTCGGCATCTCTTAAGTTTTCCTTCTAGGTTTCCATCTCCACTTAGGAATTTCTATCAACCCTTACTAAAGATACAAGTTCTATTCTTCACTCCTTTCTCTTATCTAAATCCCAATCACATACCCCTACGTGTGTGTATAAATCACCCCTACACTTGGAAATTCAAATCAAGCAATCATACCCTTGTCCGTTGTCCAAAGCACTTATTAGTAGGTGGATTTTTAATTGAATTTTGCTTACACATCCTTCATGTGACTGTTAATACTTCTTGAGGTACCAACAACCGATTACAAGATGTGTTTGCACATTAAAGCGTAATTCCTAGTCTTGCAACGCCCAAGGCTTTTAGCAGTGACTCCCAAACCAGTTGGTTTAAGGCACTAGGTGATGAAGAACCCTCGCTAAGTATTTTTCTATTTTTGCAGCCTTAAGTAATCACAAAAACCAGTGTCCATTTTTTTTTATTCTTTATTCACACTTATATATATATATATATTTTTTTTTTTCATTTTCATTGTACTAAGGACTTTAGACAAGAGCATTTCAAGGTCTCTTCTACTATTCCAAGTTTCAAGGTGCGTGATTGTGCAAATTGTAGGGTATACATTTTCAGAATCTAGACTTAAGCTAGGAACTATTTTTCAAACTTATACTCTAATAAGAACATTAATACTTTTCCCTTGTTTCGACTTATCCCAAGAAGTGAACCCAAAATTTGCCTATTTCTAAATAAACTACAAAGACATATACTTTCTACCGTTAAACTTTAAGGAATGTTATTTTTAGGGTTTTTAATTTACTAAGTTTAAGATCTAGTTGTTTCTAGCCAGTTAACCTATTTGTCAAACTCAAGTCAATTAGCCAAAATTGAATACAATAATTTTTATAATTTTGAAATTTTCAATTTTTATGGGTTCTAAAATAAGTATGCAAATGCAAAAATATGTACAAATGAATGCGAAGGAAGAAGACGTACCGAGCATACCCCCAAACTTGAACTTGACAGTGTCCTCACTGTCATGCTAAACCAAGAGGGTCAAAATACCGGCATTCCCCTGTTTATTTATTTATAATTTTTATATTTTTAATGTTTTGAAATTTTTTTTAATTTTTTTTATAGAAAAGAAAACAAAAAATACATACATATATACAAAGATTCCCCCAAACTTAAGCTTGGCCTTGCACAAGCCAAAAGTTAGCACCAACCATTCAAAAATCTTATCGTGGTAATGGTCAAGTTGGTGGAAGAATGGGGTGTAGAAGAAAGAAATGAGAAACACGCGAGACCGTATGGAAAGAAGAGAATACGGTATCGGTGGGGGAGAAGAATGGCGGAAAGAAGAAAGAAGGGTCACGCGATCTTGAGGGTGTAAATCGAGTGAATAAATTAGCGCAATTTGTGATGACCGATGTGTTAAAAGCGATTGCGCTAACCTATCAACTCGTTGAGAAATGGGATCAAATCCCTCAAGATTCGCAAGAGAACATGGGTACACCGAACTTGGTATTTGAGATGAAAGCGTCACGGTCACTTGCACGGTCGGAACAATAGGAAGGACGAAAGGAAGTGAATTAGGGATAGTATCATTCTTACCGTAGTAAACTGTGTCGAACTGGAAAGATTCCATCAATGGTTCGAAACGACTATAATCAACTGAGTCTGATGGCTCATCTGAAAATGTAAAGGACTCAAACTTGGGCGGTGAGTCATCAATATCGTCCGAAAAAGTGAAACACTCGTAAGTGTTATCATCTGTGAGATCTGTGTCAGATTCAAAGGAAAAGGTTTCAAGCTCACAGTCTTCAAGCGGGGTCGGAACGTTGGGAAGGAGGGAGGGTGATATAACAGTCAAAGGTTCAGGAGGATGAATTGGAAAATCAGACAATCAAACAAAAATGATTCAACCTCAATATTATCCTCAAGACTCTTCTCGATACTATCCTCAATATTCAACTCATCCATGCCATCAAAGTCTAGACGCATATGAGATTCGGGAGAAACATTTAATAACTCAGGATGATGATTTGAACATAAAGTTTCAAGCAAATCGACAGGTTCATCATCCGAAATATTCCCGGCGTCTATATTCTCAATCAAGTGAAAATCAATTTCTTTAGACACCTCATCAAAAGCATGGATATCTATCGATTTAGGTTCTAGAGTGGAGGTGTAAAGATCGAAAGGATTAGGTGCGGTTTCACTCGAAAGGGGTTCCTCACAATCTGGCAAATCAAATACTACAAAATCACACAACTCATTTTTATTTTCAACAGGTGAACTATTTAGGGCAATCGATGGAAAACAGGAGTTGTGGGCTTCAATTGGGTAAGGGTAAGTTTGATTTGAAAATCCTCTCTCATTCTCACTCTGTCCAACTGCCGCCTCATACATTGAAAAATTTGGAGCTAGCGGAAAACTAGCTACCGGTTCACTAGGTTGCATAAGGGCGGCCACGGATGCTTCCACATTCCTAACCATTTTGTTTGTTGCTGCGATATACTCCTCCAACGCCTCTTCCAAACTAGACTTTGGTGGTAAGGGGGTTTCAGTAAAAGATTCGAAATTGTTTGGATATGTGAAACTCCCAAAAGGCTGTGTAGAAGCAGTGTCAAGTGAAGGTGGAAAAGTCGGGTAGGACTGATAGGAAGTGGGTGGTAGGACAGGGATAGGGTCAACATATGGATAAGAAGGTGAATAGTCGTGTGGATCCCTAGAACTAGATGAGTGAAGAGGGGTGAAAGATCGACTGCGAGATTGAGCAATATGCTCAGCAATGGACATCGGCCTAGGAGTGACAGAAGGACTTGAAAAAGTGGTGTCAACATATGGAGGTGGTGAAGGTTGACTCGGTTGACACAAGGTGGGTTGAAAAGTCAAACTGTTTCTCCTAGACTCCTCTATGTGATCTTTCAAAGATTTTTTAGGCATGGAAGGATCGTCTTTAAATTGATCGAACAAATTGCCGAACGACGCAAAATTAGGTTCGGGATACCAAAGTTCGGCAAGTGATTTATTGTGTGGGGTACCCATGTTAGAAAAAGAAAGGTGATAAGAAGGAAGGTTGGGTGGTGCAAGGATTTATTTGGGGCTAACAAATTTTGCAAGTTCTATAAAATATTTGTCCTTTTTATTTTCATTTTTCATTGATTTTTTTTTCATTTTTCATTGATTTTTTTTTCTTTCTCTTTATTTGGAAAAATTTTTGTTGCAAAAAGATTTTAGAGAAAAGATATGCAACAGCAAAATATTTTATAGAAAAGATATGCAACAGCAAAATATTACTTGCAATTGGTTATTATTTGAAGCATATCACAAGAATCTTTATTTGGAAAAAAATTGTTGCAAAAAGATATTCGAGAAAAGATATGCAACAAAAAAGATTACTTGCAATCTATTTTATTTCAAGCGGGGCCCAAAAATCCTGCACAAGATCGTTATTTGGAAAGGAATATATTTCTAAAGTGCACAAAATCCTGCAGGCATTTCCAGAAAATATATTTCAAAATATACAGAAAAGAGACAGTGGGGCTTACAGAAAAATTTTCCTCAGATGAAACCTCGAGATAGCCGCGTTTCCGCGGCAAATTTGCTTTAACACCGCGGTTCCGCGGTCCCCTGAACGCTTTGGATCCCCAGAAAAATTTTGGTGCGATGATTCGACTAGAAGGCCGCGGTTCCGCGGCCTAAGGTGGGTTTCGGCCGCGGAATCACGGCGGGTTGGGGGTGTTGGGTCTCCAAAATTTTTGTGCTTCTTTGTTTTTCAAAATCCCTTCTGCTGCGATATCTCTTTTTCTGTTTCGCTTTCTGGAAATTTCCAGATCCGAATTTGTATATCCTGCAAAATTAAAACCACAAAGTATCCCTTCCAAAAATAACAAAATATATATATTTTTATATTTTTTTGATTTTTTTCCAGATTTTTATGATTTTTTAAATTTTATGATTAACCCGAAATTGCGAAAAGGAAAGTTCTACGTCATCCCCGGCAACGGCGCCATTTGATTTGAGTGATTTAGCGTGCTTGCGCTTTCTAAAATATAGATCAAAAAATATTTGTAACCGCAATCAAGAACGGCGTCGTTTTGCAGCTAGCCGGTGAGTACGGGTCGGTCCACAGGGATTTTGTGAATTTCCGATTCGTTCTTACGAGTTAATTCCGAAGGGTGTTCGATTGTTTATTAAATCTAAAAATCTAATTAACCTAGGGCAATTATCTAGATCTATTCTTGCTAGGGCTAGGTTTAGGGATGGTTTGAAAATGTAATTAAATCTCACCGCTTTCAATACCCGAATGAAGATCTATGAGGAGTTATGGTAATTATCAATAAAGTGGATTAGATCCGTTCGGGAAGGTGTTCCTTCCTCTAGGTTCTTGTCCTTCCTTTAGAGATCCTTACCCTAACCTCCATGGAAAACATCACACCCGCGCCTTTATACTACGGTATCACCGCTACCTCAAGGGATAGGATGCCGTAGGGAGCGGTATGTGCATGTATGCATGGAGTCCTATTGTAAATATTTGGTGGGTAAGAAAGGGATGAGAGATCTCATCTCTCAAAATCCTTCCCCAAAGCTTACTCTAAACAAGTTCCTAGGGCATGAAATTAAATCTACCTAGGGCAAGGAATTTAAATCTACACTAGGGCAAGAAATTAAATTACTTACAGATGCATCTCTCCAATCATCCATGCAGGGTTGTCAGATCTGAATTTCTGAATGGAGAAGAAACACCGATACTCTCCAAAAGATTTCTAAATTTTATTCATTAAAGGGAGGCATAAGAAATTACAATCTTTAGAGTTCCTATTTATAGAGGATAGGAAACCCTAGGTTACATTTGATTCGCATATCTGCTTTTACAAAAATAGCCCTCTAGAAAGACCGGTCAAAGATTTTACAAAATATGGTAAAATTTCCAGCTCATAATCGCGCAATCCCGCCGCGGAACCGCGGCCCAAGGCCTTGTTTGGCCGCGGTTCCGCGGCCAAAAGGAAGAGTTGGGCTTGGTGGTTTCTTGTGTAGCTTCTGGTAATTTTGGTCTTTCTATTTATATGGTTCTTTTCTTCATTTGGCTTCTAGATATTCTCCAGATTTTCCAGTGAATACTTGTAGTGGACTTTAACCGTTCGCTTTGTAATCTTGGACCTTGCGTTGCCTTGTACTGTTCTTTTGTGTTGGCTTGATTAAGATCCTTCTATTTGTTGGTCAAAGTCCATATTTTCATCGTCTTTACATCATTTTCACTGTTTTCTGTCCAAGAACCTGTAACCTGTAACATGTAACAGACATGCGTCAAAAGTACCTGTTTATTTATAAAAAGAATAAGAATGGGGAATATAATAATGCAATATTATGGTGTGAACAGCGCACATAAAAACATGTGGCGCACTTGGTATTAGCGCCAGTCGATGAGCGCAGTGCGTTATGGTTAAAGCGCTAATGCTCTTAGCGCTTTGCGCCAGATGTGAAGCGCTAATGCGCTTAGCGTTTTGCGCTAAATGAAGAGCGAAGCTTTGTGCTAGATGTAGAGCGCTGATGCGCTATAATTGAAGCGTTGAGACGCTTGGCGCTGGTGCCATATAATGAGCGTAAAGCGCTTTTAGTAATGCAGCGCACACATGAGGAGCACGTGGCGCGCTTAGCGCTGAGCGCTAACCAATGAGCGCAGTACGCTGTGTTTGAAGCGCTATGGCACTGCAGCGCTTTGCGCTAGATGAAGAGCACTAAGGCTCTTCTTAGATTAAGAGCGCTAGGGCTCTTCTTAGGTTAACTTTGCGCTCTGAAGATTATCCTTTCTTTGATAAGAGACTTTGTCTCAAGATTCTAAGAACAAAGTTCTTAGTTTATAGGAGATATTTCAATCTCTTTTTGATGAAAGGCTTTGCCGTTATGGATTTGTGATCCTAAGAGAATTGAATGCTTCTCCCCTCCTATGAGATGTTCATAATCTCTTTTGTGAAAGACAATTTGTCTTATAGATCTATGATCTGTGAAAGAAGTAAATACTTCTTTTTATATTGAGATGATTTCGTCTTTCTATTCTTTTTTTTACTTTGAAAAGAATTGTCTTCTTTTGCCGAGAGCTTCTTCTTCTTCCTGAGATTTTCTCAAATTTTATGGGGGGGTTTCCTCTTTTTTTTTCCTTGAAGTCTAGGGGCCTTTATATAGGGCAAGCTGATTTGTTCAATCGGTTAAAGAGATTTATTCTCTAATTGATTTGGGAATTTCCCCACCGTCGGATTTTTGATCCAAGGGCTTCTGGTTTACAGAAGATAATCTTCTTGTTTTAAAAAGATTGAGAAATCTTTCCCCCTTACAGAATTTGTTCTGTATTTTAGTGATTTTTAATCACCATTGGATCATTGATCCAACGGTGTTCCAAATTCAGGGCACAATCTTTTCTGTTTGGAAAGATTCAACAGAATTTCATTCTTGTTAATTGATGATTTAATCATATCCGTTGGATATTTGATCCAACGGTGAGGAACATTTAGTTCCAGCGCTAGCGCTTATGCGCTCTGCCTATGGTGCGCTACTTGAAGCGCAGCGCTCTTAGCGCTAGCGCACACGTGCTTTACACGCGGTGCGCTACTTGGAGCGCAGCGCATCTAGCGTTAGCGCCTATGCGCTTTGCATGGGATGCGCTAGTTGTAGCGCAGCGCTTTTATAAAAGCGCAGTTTTAATTCAAATTTTGAATTCTGAACAGAGCTTTGCTCTAATTGGGGAAACAAATGCCCTCCACCGTTGCACTCACGGGGCCCACACGTGGGTGCAGCGATGGCAGCATCTCCACTCTTGGATCAACTGAGGAATTGAAACGGCGCTTAGTACTTATAAATAGGACTCTTGGCCCTTGAGATGACTTTTGTTCATCTTCAATCCTTCTTAAAAATTCATTTTCTCCTTCAGAGCGCAGCTCTTCCTCTTAAGAATTTTCTTAAGAACAGAATTCTGTCAGATTTTTTAGGTAAAAGATTAAATCTTTTTGAAATAACTTTTAGGGTTTCACCCATTAACAGAGCCTTACTCTTCATAGATCTTTGATCTAAAGAAAATCCATTTTAGGGTTTTATTAACAGAGCTTTGCTCTCTTGGAATCACAAATCTAAAAGGATCTTGCTTATGATTTCTTAATCCATTAATGGAGCTTTGCTCCTTTCAAATCATATAGAAGAACTCTTAAGAGTTTGTTCATGGATCTCGAAGATCAAATTGAAATTTTATTTTTGATGGATTATTCCATCATCTTCTCAAAGCAAGGCTCTTAGGATTTTCTTGAGGAATTTTATTTCTTCATCATTAGACTTTGACAGATGTTTGTTTAGTGAAGAGCGCTGCTTTCAATGGGAGTTTTACTCCTCTGCCCGAGGGATTTCTCGTTTAACGAGAATCTCTTGAGGATTTCCTCATTTAATGACAGCCTCATCTAATGATGGGGCTGTTTTTATTAATGATGAACTGTCATCTAGATTTTGTGGGTCCCCTTTGGTCCCTTTTTACTGCATTGCAGTGCGGTACGAATTTTTAAAGTACCAAGCGTCAAAATTTAAATTATAGCACTGACGGTTGACTTTTGTTCTTTTTCGCGCAGGTGATATGTCTTTCGACGCTTACTTTCCGTTCGTTCGCTCAGAAGGCGGATTTCCTGAAGCGCCCGTAGACCGGGAGGTTATTGCGCTGATCAAAGACCATGATCCGGAGCACAAGAGTCTTCATCTATGGGGTAAATGGTAGGATCAAATTATCATGGACCGAAGGAGCTTTTCCTGTGCGACACCCTCGGAGCCTATTTCGGCGATCGCTTAAATTACGTTGTGGAGGAGGTCAACTGGACTTTAGAGGGTCTCCTTCGGCCTTCTATTGCCGCAGTACCCGTGCAGCCGCCGGTGGCTTCGGACACCCTAGGGCGGCGCATATGTCAGGGTGAGTCGCGCCTTTGGGGACAGCCATACAATATAGGACTAACTCCCCGTCACCCAGCCAGGTATTTGCAGTGGGCTCGGTATATTTTATCGGCGAAGAAATCACAGTTGCTGAAGCTCGGATTGTATCCCACCGTTTACGCTTCTTTGTTTCAATATTCCACACCTCCTACATGGTGGGTCAGGGCATTTTTAGAGCAGTGGAACATTCCGACCCACACCTTCCTCCTATCAGATCGAGAAGTCTCCATTTTTTTGGAGGAATTTGCAGAGGTCTCGGGTTTACCCGTTAGGGGAGAACATTATGAGGAATTGCTTCCCCCGGATGAGTATATTTTCGCCACCAAATCAGTGGTAATGGATCTTACTCCCGGGAACGCTATTCAACACCAATTTCCGAGTTTGATAAAGGTGTTGAATATCTATGAGAACTTCTCTCTTGCATTTGAAGGTCGTGGAGTTAATTTTACGGCTTTTATCGCTGATTTTCTTCGCCCAGAAGTATTGAAGGAAGAAGCCGAGAAATTCCCCAGTCTTGACGACCTCTTTGGCTTAGGTTTGGGCAACCTGCTGGCGGCGGAGGCAGATCAGAAGAGCTTCTTTCTACCCGACACCCTGGTCATCCCTTTTGCAGAGCTGGCGGCTCCTGGTATTGACGAAGAAATGTTCTTTATAGGGTTTCTTGGGTTATGGCTGAGTTGGTTTGCGCTTACCATGCACCCCCACCGTATGAGACCGTCCGTCTTCTATCCCGCGCATCGGATGGTTGCTGGGATACAAGTGGCTGTATGGATCGCTGGGTTAGCCCATGTGTATCACGGCCTCAGCTTGGCAGCGAATACCACTGAGCCAGGGGTGCAGTCGGTAAATTTCCCGATGCATTATTTCACGTCATGGCTCGAGTTGCACGTGCTAGGCGTCTTTGGCATCCACAAGAGGCTGGGTTTTTATGACAGGTGCAGGTTCCCTCGGATCATGCGACTGGTCAGCACCTCTATTGTGACTCTAACACAACGGGAAGCTAGAGGCTTGCTTCTTCGCCCGCGCACGGTTGGAGCTGGCATGTCCTTTACTGATAAAGTTTTGACCGTCAGCCAAGAATCGGGGAAGATGGTGCTGCCCTTGCAGGACATATTTAAAGATGGGGTCTCCGTCTTGAAAGCTCGGGAGATTCTTCATCTGTACTCTATCCGGCCGGGCTTTCTCGTATTCAAGATGAATGACTCGGCTTTATTTATGAGGTATAACCCGCATCGCTTCGCCCAGCAGTTAAGCTACAATCAGGGCGTCCCACTCGAGGCTTTCTTGGCAGAACCGGCTGCCACTGAAGAGGGTACTCGGAGCGCACTACATTATTTTATGCGCCTGAACACAGGGTCTAACTTCTTCATCAGCGAACCGAGTTGTGTTCCGCAAGCCCTGAATGTGTATGTGGCGTGGTACCAACATTCGATGGGTGCCGTCATTAGGGAGGAAAAGCGATTGCTGCTTGATCGCAAAGGCAGTGCCGGCTGGTGATCGAAATGTTCCTCTGAAGCAACGGAGCATTGTTCATACTCCCTTGAGAGAGGTCACTGCAGTTGAGCCCCCATACGTGCTAAGCCCTACGCATGGGTTGCCCCCATCCAGCGTTCCTGAAAAAGAGGTGGCTGCCGCGTCCCCCGAGTCGGACGTAAGAAAAGAAATTGGGACTCGTCATCCAAAGGCGCCTATTAAACGCAAACTCGTGTTATCGGCCACCGGCGCTCGTCCTTAGAAGAAAAAGAAACAAGTACTTTCTTTGGACACCATATTAGGCTCGATGTCCCTTGGTCCGTCTAGCGAAGGCTTGAGCGAATATGGGACCAATGAGGATTTATTCGGGACGCTCGATGATACCGATTTGGAGGCTGCCATCGAAGCTTCCAAACAGTCAGCCATCCTCGAAAAAGAACTGGCCACCCTTGCGCAGTCAGGTATACTTCACCCTTATCTCTCCGCTGTTCATTTTTTTTATCATGCGTTGACTGACGCCTGCTGTTTTAACAGGTGCCTCCACAGAAGAAGCTATTGCTGCTTCGCTTAAAACCTTCGGAGAGGAGGAATGGTTTCGCGCCTCATTGCCAACAGAGGTTTCGCTTGAACGACCGATGACGGATACCGTAACGGTTCTGGAGGTAACACCTAACTCTGATGATAATATCCCCTTGGCGGAGGTCTTGAAAAAGTCTTCCCTCCCTGTCAAAACCGAGAAGCAGCTCAAAAAGCGGACGGCAAGGGGAAGGAAGCGATCTTCTACAGTCACTAGCTCTGGGCCAAAGCGGGGGAAGAATACCGTTACTAGTCCGCCGGAAGACAGTCTTCTTTTTCCTGGTTCATCTGCCGAGGAAGCCGCACAACTGGCTGAGGCCATAAGACGCTCACAGGATGAATCCGAGAACGAAGGATCCCAAAGAGGCCTTATCCTGCCGTCATCCTTTACGAAGACCCTTCATCAATACGGCGGATATTTATAGATCCTTTGGAAGAGGGAGGCGAGAGAGCTCTTAAACAGCCTATCTTGGCCGATGCTGAAGACGCGCTTTCGTTGTGGACCGGTGGCCACAAGTCTACCCTCGAACCTCGGCAAGCATCCTTCCCGAGGAAGGAGCGTCGGCTTGAACAAGCCATACTAGAAGTTCCTTTGCGCATTGGTACACTTATGTATCCTTTTGTAGTATTATATATATATATACATATCCTTATCCTCGTGCAAACTTTGCAGGGACTTCGCAGATGGCAGAGGATCTGAGTCCGAGTCGTGCCTGGACTATGGACTCTGCAAATATCCCCGATGAGACACTAATCAATGTGGAGGGGGTCGATGCAATTGTTGTTCCTGCGATGGAGCTTCGCTCGGTGATTCCTGCTCCCCAAGTGCTTGCTCCCTCGAAAGAGGCATCTTCATTGGCCTCCGATTCAATGGATCTCTCTAGGGACGGCCTGGCGACTGCGGGACAGGTAGTCGAGGCCACCGTCCTTTCATTGGAGCCTATAGCAATGGCTATTGCCCCTCCACCGGAGGTTATTATACCGGCCCACATCCCCGATGATGTGCCTGGGGGCAGGGAGGAGGCCGCCGAAGCTGCTATCCCTCCAACCCAGAGTGGGAGGTGTTAGTTATATGTATGCCCTAGAGACCATTACTATACATAGGATGTATATTGTAGTGGATGCTTGGACATATATAGGGAGGACTTTCTTGCTCGATATGATAGTATGCTATCTGGTTGCTCTTTACCTTAACATGTATACTGATTGTCTCTCTGTTACATGTTGGTAAAGCCCTTAGGATGTGTACTTGACTACCTGGACTATGATGCAGATCATACTAGTGGGGACATGGTAGTCCATAAGTATATCCTTCAAGGTCCCTAGTCGTGGGTGTATCGAGACAGGGCATCGATATACCAGAGTAGACTAGCGTATACCTTCTCGACCCATACAGATGGGCGATGGATGATCCCATATCCATTGATGTTTGACATCAGAGATGATATACGGGTGCTCAGTGGAGACTGGGTACACTGGAAGGACTCGCCGAGAACTCCTAGATGGTATTATACCTCACGTCAGATGGCAGTTCTCTGGTGACACTGGTATAGGTTAGTCTGTAGACCCGAGATCGTCATAGAGTCTTGTGTGATTCCCACTGTGCTTTGATTTCCACCTTACTACGTCCAAGAGGGCGTTCAAAACGGTGGTTTTTGGGTACAGTCCCGAATCAGATGGAGGCAATGAGCGATAGGAGGGGATTCGTCTCTCCCGGTATAGGGAGTTGATGTTGCGCTGTGTTCGATTGGCTATAACTAGAAATCCCTGGCCAGGGTTGCTGAGATTTACTGGTAAGTGTTACCGGTAGTTTCTCGAACTGTTATAGACCTCAAATCGACACGACTTATCGAGCTACTGGGGTCTGACGTTTACCACCCCTAGGCGAGATATGCGACATATCAGACGATTAGACCGGACTGTGCGGTAAGTGTTACTGGATGGATTCACAGGAGTGTGAGTGGGCTTGCTCGTTGATCTTTTGATCGCTCAATACTCGGGTGGCCGTTACGTTTAGCAGATCGCTTGCGGCTTGTGGGTGTTTGATATGATCATCACCTGCTGCCGGCGTATTGACGAGTCTTTAGAGTCCTATACAGAGGTTTCCTGGCTCAAGCGAAACGAAATAGGAGCGCATATGAGATATGTGCGGGACCGAGAATAATGCATGTATGTGATACCGTATTCTATTCTCGCGATGAATGTATCGATTGGTTGTATGCGATATAACCTAGCTATCGAATCGAGGATTGATTCGATAAGTCGATACATTGGATATTAGTCGGTCATATGCGATATGACCGGATCGTTAAATCAAGTGTTGATTTAATGATTTAATGTATAATTATATATTTGATATATTACTTTACATTAACTAGTATTGGTTCACTTAAGATTGATTATCTCACTTGAATGTGCACATTATATATATGATATATGTTTGTGCACTAGTTTGTATCATGTTTGATGATACATGCAAACTTGGGTGTGTGTTTACTTTAAACTATGATTAGGTTAATAGTTAGGGTTTGATTTATTTATTTATTTACTTTATTCATTTTGGCAAAGAATAAAATGGAGGCATGCTTTGTTTTATCCATTAAGCTTCATGAAGCTTTGAAAGTCTTTGCCATTTTGTCTTTTGCCTTAACCTAACCATTAAACCTAAACTCTAGTTTATTCTCTACACAAGTTTACTCACCCAAGGTTTCTTAATAATAAGATTCACTTGAATTATTTTAATTTATAATTCTTTTTCTTTCTTTCTTCTTCATCTTCTTTAAGAGGTGAAGAAAGCTTACTTGAAAAATTACAAGTGATGAATCCAAGTGAGAAATCCAAATCCAAAGTGAACCCACTTCCTATTTCTTCATCCTCTACCACTTGCCATGTAGTATAGGGTGTTTTCTTCATAAGTTTCATGAGTTAGTGAAGTTGGAGTTCGAGTTAGAGTCGCCTCGACGTAGATCATCTTCGGCATCGAAGTCATCGACCTAGCCCGATCATTTCTTCGATGAAACCACCGCGAGAGTCCAGGATTCCGATGGTTGCAGCGGAGGGACGTCATCACGGAGCTAAATGAGTGGTGGACCGGATCTACAAAGGCTGTATTTCCATTCACTTAGCAATAAAGTTGTTTAATTGCATGTTTCTCCTTTGCCTCTAGTTAACGATCTAGCATTAGGGTTTCTCAGCACTCGGAAAATTTGATTTTGCCATGTTTGATCAGTTGTGGAATCTCTTGAGTGTGCCTAGGAACCCTACAGTGGTATCAGAGCCTAGCTAGAGTCTTAGGCGAAGTGTAGACGATGTTAGAAATCCGAACGAACCCCAAAACCCTAACTCAAACCACTCTCTGGACATTTTCTGGAATTTTGGATTTTTGTGAATTAAAAATATGCAGAAAAATCAGCAGGGTTTTCTAGGAGTTACTGTGCAAAACGAGCGCTTAAATCAATCAAAACGCCGCGGAACCGCGGCACGAGTATGGCTCGTGCGGCGGTTCCGCGGCCATACCGTTGCTTCTTTTGTCAAGTTTTGCACAGTAATTTATTTCTGGAGTTTCTGTGTTTTCTGGGATGTTTAAAATTTTACTCAAGAGTTGAGTTTTCTGGGTTGTATTGGGGACTCGGTGTTTCGATCGGGATGTCTAATTTCGTCTATGTGTTTTTCCGGGTAATTTTAGAATTTGTTAAAAAAAGTTCGACCGGATATAAATACCCAATTTTTCCCCTGCCGGGAAATTTCCAATTGTTGGATTTTTCCGTAGTTTAATGACGTTTTAAGTAGTGCAAGTAACGCGATGGTCTCTCTAGAAGACAACAAACCTTAACTCGATTATGTGACTGTCTTGAACTGCCCTTTGAACCTTAGGGTTTGGGGCAGTACGGCGTGCCATATGTGAGGCGTTGGCTTGACCCTTCTACGGCTGGACCGTTGGTACTGAGGCATGAACTTGATGTTTTTAAACTTATTTCATGTGTTGAGCTGTTTCGGGAAAACTTGGGTGTTTGAATATTCGATCGGAAAATTTAACATTTTCTATTTATCTGAAATGGGATACAATACTTGGAATCCACAATGAGTTATGAAATAACTGATTTGGATGTTATAAACATAGCACTTTAGTCTCACTTGATCGGTTGCCACGGAATTTTGATGTGATCAAAAGTCCGTCGCAATCACGTAGCGTACGCGGATACTCGCCGGGTAAACTTAATAGACAGCCATGCCCCATAGCCCCGACCAAGTGGCTGTAGGAGAACCCCATCGTTAAAAGCATCCGTTCGGGTGCTCGCGACAACGGTGTTCCGCCTTAGTGCACTTCGTCGACGGCATCCGGGGGTGCGGCCGTCTACTAAAGTTTGCGACGAGCATTCGATCAGTTTGTCGGGAATCTTGTTGAATTGCCCGACTAGATATTGAAAAGTGTTTTCGATAATGAGAATAAAATGCGGGGTTTATAAATGTTAGGCATGTGATGTCTAAGGAATTCAGATGGTTAGGCATGTGATGTCTAAAGAGGTTGCGGATTCCAACTGTTGTAGTTTTACACTTTCTTTTCTGCGACCATAAGTGTAATATGTGATATCGCCGGTTTCGTTGCTATATGTCAACGACAATTGGGATGCGCATATTTACTTACGTTGATGACATGTGATGTTATATGTTGCTGGATATGTTATATTGGATCGTCGTGTTTGAATAGCCAGGTTTTTTTTTTATGTGAGATGAGTGTTTTTCATTTTCATTCATGCAAAAACTTGTATGTAATATTCTTCTATTGGGGCACTTCCAGGTTGCGGAAGATGTCACCCTTTGTATATTATTTACTTTTCCGCACTAGGATAGACCCAAGGAGGAGGGCACAAGTAACCGGGTTCTGGAGTCCAGTGGGAGACCAACTCAAGGAGTCGAGTCCGGGTCTCCTAACTCTAGAATTGGTAGGGTTGCTTGCCGCTCTCGTAGGGGTCTAGGGGTGTGGGTTTGGCTATTCATCGCGACCGTGGAATCCGTGTTTTATACTGACTCGTATTGAAAACACGGACGTCCTAGTATATCCAATGTTTCATATATTTCTTCTGCTGCGATATCTGTGATGTGATCATTTGATGTTCTGTGATAAATACTGTATATAGTATATATGATATATTATATAGGCGTTACTTATGTTTTACACCCGCGCTAGCCCTGCCCCGTTAGTTACCTAACCTAACGGTGCATGAGGGGACATCGAGGCGAATGCGGATGGCATAAGTGTATGTCGTATTTATCTGTGATGTTTAAGTGACTTAAATGATGGGACTTCATTAATGTGATTAATGAAAGAAAAGAAACCTAAAAGATGTTGTGGAATCGAATTCAAAAACAGGTAGCTACAGTTCTTGCTTTGCATCGCGGCGTTCCTTGCAGAACATCCTGCACCTTATTCGATGAGGAAAGGGCCGAGATCCCTTCACTGGGAGTGACCCCTTTAGCAATAACTGGCAGATGCTACACACTCGGTTTGTCTTTTGATAGCTTCTATAGTTTCTGCTTTGCATAGTGGTATATATGATATATCCTGCACCTCATTCGACGAGGAAAGGGCCGACGATCCCTTCACCGGGAGTGACCCCTTTAGCAAAACTAGAAAAGCCTAAAAAACACTCCATTTTAAAATCATTTGATTCTACAACGATATCAAGTTCATTACGCAATAGGTTTTATTAAAAACCTGTCGTAGCCCTCCGTCATTTCAGATAAGTTGTATATAGTATTCGTGCTATATTTGTTGGCTTTCGTCAAGGTGTAGTGTGCGGTAGCTATATGCTGCTTATCTGCTGCATATGATGCGATTGGATTAGGGTAGTCGTGCGGCTTTGTTGGATTTCGTCAAGGGTCGTGCGGGTGGGTTTAATTCAATCAAGAAATGACGGGTTGAACTTGACTAGCGGGCTATGGTTTGTTGGCTTTCGTCAAGGTCATAGCACGTTAGGGGCAAAATTATCGGGAATTTCAAGTGTTGAAATTTGCAATGAGATTGCATACCTTCTATGAGATAGTTGGATCCCGATACCCGCTGTGAGTAAGAGTTACTCCTGGGAGAGTTTTACACATTACAATTAGCTGATCTAGTAGGTGTCTAGAAAGGTGTCAACGGGGTTACGCCTCTGGGAAAACGAGGTTTACTGTAATTAGGTCCGTGCGAAAGCACGGGGAACCTCCCTCAAAGTACCGACACTGGCTTGGCTGAAAGATTGGCGAACTTGTAGCGTGTAATTAATCCCGGCTTCTCTTTCCTTTTAGGGTTTGAAGGAAGATTTGATAAAAAACAGTGGGAGCCATCCTGATTAGGTAAAATAATAACCAATCTGATCTTGCAAGAGCGCACGCAGAGTGTTTTCTTCTCTCTCTCCTGGTAGCGACCATGTCACGCCTTAATCAAGATAATAACACGGATGTATTGACCGAACCCGCTTGTTATACTGAGCTGGGTAACGTTGTTCCCGCTCCAACTTATAAATGATATAAGACAGAGCAGGAAATAGAGGAATACCAGAATTCCTATGCCGCCCAAACGAAGAAAGTGCATATGATGCATCTCCTTCGGGTGTGTTCATTACAAAGAACTGTTTATCTGTATCCTTTACGTCCTGGATATTTGATACCGGATCAGGATCCCAGATATGTAATCTGTTACATAGGGCTACAGAAAGGTAGAGAACTGAGAACGGGTGATAAGTTTCATGAGACAGAAAACGGTGCAAGTGTTGTAGCCAAGTCTGTTGGTCACTGTCACCCTGTATTCCAAATACATTGATTCTGAACGAATGTTATTAGATACCGAACCTGATATACAAAATCATATCAGTCTCTTTATTAGTAAAGAAATGATAAAATTTTATATTGTTGGATAATGTTTTGAACATTTCCTATATCAAAAGTTGATCGGTTCAGGCACGATATCTAAAAGCATTGATGTTCTAAATCAAACTACAGTTCTTAGTATACGGAACACACATAAGAGGAATAGTTCAGAAATGAACGGATCCTTCTTGAGGTATTGTAGACTAGGTCATATCAATGCGACCCGACTAGCTAAGTTGCACATAGATGCATATTTAAATCAGTTTGAATTTACATCTTATGAAACTTGCGAGTCATGTCACAAAGATATAATGACCTCAGCTCTGTTTATTGGAAACAGAGAAAGAGTTAGTTGACTCTTGGGACTGATACATGATGATGTATGTAAGGTCCCCTGTCTACACATGCTAGGACCGGTTCTTTGTACTTCATTACATTCTCTGATAATCTCTCAAGATTCAGACATATGTTCCTGTTGAAACACAAGTCCGAAACTTTTGAGATATTCACAGAATATAAGTTAGAAGTAGAGAACCAAAATAAGGGTATAAGTATTATGTCCTTTGATGTGATCAGGGAGGAGAATACTTAAGCACGGAAATCCTGGACTATTCTAAAGGAGAATGAGATTCTCTCTCAGCATTACTCCTCCGAATACACCATAACACGATGGTATATCGGGGCGGAGCAATAGCATCCTATATGATATGGTGTGCTCTATGATGAGTACTACTGAGTTTCCTATTTCCTTTTTGGGAGTTATGCACTTGAGAAGTTGCATGCCTATTGAATAGGGCTTCAATCAAATCAGATGCCTACCACTTCATATGTGATATGGAAAGGAAAGAGCCCATATCTTAAGTTGGTTAAGATTTGGGGTTGTCTGGCCTATGTCTAAAAGCAAAATCCGGACAAGCTCGAGGCAAGGTCAGTTCTGTAGAACTGGAAAGGTTCTAGCTATACAAACTGCAGCTAATGATTTGGTAGAACCAAAGGATTCAGTAGATTCCAACAAACCTCAGCCTCCCCGCCGATCGAGTTAGGTTCCTCACCCACCTGAGAGATACTTCGGTTTCTCTATGACAGTAGGAGCGAGGATTGCATCATGAAATGATGACCCAACTAGTTTCGAGCTGGCCATCAGGAGCGGGACTCTGTAAGAATGGCTGGATGCTTAGCGATCTGAGATGGAATCCTTATACACCAACAAAGTATGGACTTTGGTTGCTTTAGCGAAGGGTTAAATCCCCATCAGGAGCAAGTATATCTTGAGAAGATTACTTGGTGTACATGGAAAAGTTGAGACTTTCAAAGCTAGACTTGTTAAAGGTATGCATCATTGACCAGGTATGGATCAAGATGAAACTTTTTCTAAGAAGCTATGCTTAAGTCCATTCAGATCCTACTTGCCACGGCTACATACCATGACTACAATATCTGGCGGTTGGGTGTCATGACTGCTTTTCTAAATGATGTTTTAGAAGAGAAAGTCTATAAGTACACAGTCAGAAGGCTTCGTAGACAGTGGGAGCAGCGGAAACGTGTGCAAGATGTTTTATGTGATGAAGCAGGCATCGCGGAGTTGGAACATCTGTTTTGATGAGTTAGTCAAACAGTTTGACATCATCAAAATGGTAGATGGACCTTGTATATACAAAAAAGTAGTAGGGAGTATGGTAGTGATCCTCGTAGAGTACGTGGATGACATACTCTTGATAGGGAAGGAGTTTCCTATGCTACGCTCGGTCAATCTCCACTTATCACAAGGATTCTCCATATAGGATCAAAGTGATACCTCCTAAATCCTGAGTTTTCATCTATGAGATAGATGTAGTTGGATGTTAGGATACCCACTAAATGTACTGAGATGGTATCAATCGATCCTGGGGAGAATCACTGGAAGGGTTCCAGGGTGATAAAGACGACTGAATGTCAGTCACAGGCATTGTCTTTACCCTCTGTAAAGGGACGGTATGTTGGAAGAGTTCCAAGCTAGATACCGTGGCATACTAGATGATAAAGGCTGGATACATCGCTACTTAAGATGCTACCAAAGAGGCTGTCTGGGTGTATATTAGTTCATGAGATGAACTTAGTTCCTCCCATTGTGTGACAGTGGAGTTGTGGCTTATGCCAAGGAACGTCCGTCCCATCAGTGATCCAGACATATTCTAAGGCAATATCACCTGATCATGGAGATGGTTGATCTCCAAGGAGATCAAGGTTAGGAGAGCAGACTCAGAGGACAACACGGCGGATCTACTCACAAAGGCTTTTTCCCAGAGAGAGACTTTCATAGGATGGTTGAGTATGAGATACTACAACCACTGCTATCAGATGGCCCTAGTGCAAGTGGGAGATTGTTAGTTATATGTATGCCCTAGAGGCCATTACTATACATAGGATGTATATTGTAGTGGATGCTTGGACATATATAGGGAGGACTTTCTTGCTCGACATGATAGTATGCTATTTGGTTGTTCTTTACCTTAACGTGTTGATCGCACGCTTTTGGCGTGTCGGATGTTCAAAGATTTAAAGTGTAACCGTGATCAGGACGGTGTCGCTATGCAGCTAGCCGGTGAGCACGGGTCGGTCCACAGGGAGATGGTGGTATCTTACCTTCTTGTCTTAGACGAGTTAATAAAGAATCTGTATGTTTGTTTGACTAACCTATGTGTTTATCTGCAAGTATAAGGTTGTTAAGAAAAGATACGAGATTGTAAGCTAAGAAATCCGTACTCAAAACCTTTGAGCCGAGTCTTGACCAATTGAAGCTAAGCAATCGGCAACAATGTGGATTAGGGGATTTAAGCGCGGTATTCGTGGAATCCGGCTTATTTACCCTTGTCCTTCCGTTCTTGTCTCTTGCTTTCGCCTCCGGCCAAACCGAACGCAACCGGTCGCGGTTAGGAATCACCGTTACCTTGTCAGGGTACGGTGCCTAACGGAGCGCTTGCGTATGGTTTGGGCGAAGTTCAAATGGAAAATAACGGGAAAAGGAATTGGCAAAGAAACGTTAACTTACAATACCGTATTAATTCTTAACAACAACAATAATTACAACATTCACAAAATAAACAAAAGAGAACAAAAAGAAAAGAACAAAGAAAAGAAAAGATACAAGTAATTAAAGTACATGGAATAAAATTGCATGAAATAAATTGCAAGTAATAAAAGCAAGAATAAAAAATGCAAGTAATAAATAAGCAAATAAAAAGAACACGGAAGTAGAACCCAAGCCAAGCATGTGCTCAATAGCCAACCCTTAAATTTGCAAGCTCAATGAAGAGGTTGCAAGATCAAGGGAAGGGTAGAGAATGCATGTGAAGTGAAGAACTAGTCCCGTGAGAAAATACGACCTTTGAGATCAATAACTAACCCTTAACCATTCAAGCTCAATGAAGAGGTTGAATGAGCAAGAGAAAGCAAAAATCTCAAAGGGGAAGAAGAAACACAAGAGAATGATACAAAACCCTCATCTTTATTCACATCCACAAAAAGCTCTCACTACAATTCATGGAAGAGGAATGAAGAAGAAGAAGAAGAACTATACAAAATCCTAACAAAAGAGGCTACAAGAATGAACTAAAGAATGGCCCCTTGGTTGAGCTCAGTTCTGCTGTATTTATAGGCAGGGAGTTGAAGTTCTAGGGCAACCAGAAGACCACACATGCAAAGACCAAACTGCCCCCAAAAGACGACAGTGAGAGGACACAGTACGGCCGCGGATCCGCCGCCAATACCCCTATTGGCCGCGGATCCGCGGCCCTATAGTGGGATTAGGGGCTCTGATTTTCTGTGCTTCCCTGGTTTCTTGTCCTTTGTTGTCTGGTATATGTATTTTCTGATAATTCTTTCACAATTCTTCCAGAATTTCTGTTGAGGAAAGGTGGACTTTTTGTGGATGTTTTTGTCATGATTGCCTCGAGCTCCGCGTAGATTTCTTGGAACTTGTTGTTGCCATTGAGCCTTGTGCATGAAGGTGACATTGATTTGACATTTTGTCTTCCTAAACTGGTATCTGGCAACATACGGATGACGAGCGGAGACCGTGTTTTCTCAGTGGTTGGCAGGAACCCGGATTTTGTCGTGTTTTCCATGAATTTACCGTTTTAGAACCGAGAACCTGTATCCTGCAAATATATAACAAACACGGATTAAAAGCACCTACCTATAAACAACCGAGCGTAAGAATGGACGGTATAAAATGCAGTATTCTGTGATGAACAAATACCCCCAAACTTAACTTTTGCTCGTCCCGAGCAAAACCAATTATTCACAAAAATAAAATGATAACCGCACTTTCGCAGGGAACGCGATTGCACTGAGCATGTGCAACAAGCCGTTAAACCTCTAGGTGTCCCTAGTAGGAGGAGTGTTGTCTCCTGAGGGTTTTCAGCGGATACTACCCACAAAATCCGGTCAAGCTAGTTTTGTAAAATAACTAAGATTCAAGCCCCTAAAGTTTTGTTTCAGAAAATAACAATTCTATAATCCTAAGTTTAGACTATCGAACCTTTAGTTTTCACACCTCGCTTCTTATTTAACTACAGGTTTTATATGTCTTTACGTGTAGTGCAAATAGTGCCGTTAAGTTCCAGAAAGGTCGATTAAAGTCATCATGTCGCACAATAAAGCCCAGATAACAATTTTAAAAGGATCACATAAGTTTTATAAAGAGTTAAGCATTTTTCAAGTTTCGTTTTCCAGTAAGGTTTCAACTTCAGAATTTCTATCTTCCCTAACAGAAAACTAGGTCTTATTCTTCACTCCACCTTTTTCTTGTTTTCATTTCATACACACCTCTGTGAACGTGCAATAGTCTTTATCATAGAGTAAAACCTTCATATCTCCGTTAAATTTTTTTATAAAAGCTTGTCTTTTATCAAGATTATTCTCACACAAAGAACCGTTAGGAATTTTAACTCGGAGAGAACACTTGCTTGACTTTGTTTTTATCTGGACTTTCTAGGCTTCTTAGCGAGCTTTGGGCCAATGCACCCAAACCAGTTGGTTTTAGGGCATTAGGTGTAGAAACACCCCAGCGGACTTAATTACTCAAGTTACCTAGGTCCAAAAACAAAAGACAGTTTGGCGTGAAAAACATGATGATTCAATACGAACGGAGATATAACCGGTAGTTCAATTATTTTTTGGATAAAAGACGTGTTTAGTGGGTTCGGTGTGTAATCATTCCAATCAAGTTTCAGATGGGTTATTTTTCAGACTTAGTTCCAATTAAGGCATCAATAACATTCCTTCATATTCACTCACTTCATAAACTATTCTTGATATATTACTTATTTCAGAACAAACCTATTTGATCCTCAGAAAATCATTTATCTATTAAAAGTTTTTAAACATAAAAGACTTGTCTTCTAATTTCCAAGACTCACGACACGTGTAGTGTGATGTAAAGACGTATATCAGCTATAGTTAACTTCAAAGGAGAGTTATCTTTCAGGTTTTCAAAATCTAAAAATAAGATTTAGTTATTCTTATCTTATCAAACAAAACCGTCGAAATGTTGAATCAGAGTCCTCCCACTAGCTAACTTGACAGAAAAGTTTTTATGTTTTTAGAAATTTTTTTGATTTTTGTGGGTTTTTAATAAGGTATGCAAATGCAAAATATACAAATGAATGCGAAGGAAGAAAGCTTACCGAGCACACCCCCAAACTTAAACTTGACAGTGCCCTCACTGTCAGGCTATACCAAGAGGGTCAAAATTGACGGCGCTTCCTAAAAACAAATTATATACAAAACAAAAAAGGGAAAACCAAAAATATATACAAAAAAATGTCCCCCCCAAACTTAAGTAAAACAGTGTTTCCACTGTTAAGCGTTGAAATTCAGGATTAGGGGGGAAAGAACAGTATCCATCTATACAAGGCCTTACACAGGCCAAAAGTTAACACCAACCATTCAAAGATTTTATCATGGTAAAGCAGTGGTTGGTGAAAGAAGGTGAAGAGGAAAGAGATGGAAAATACGCGAGACCGCTTGTGGAGAGAAGTGGAATGCGGTCTCGGTAGATGAGAAGAAGAAGAATGGCGGAAGGGAAAAAGAAGTGGAGTACGAACTTGAGGGTGTAAATGGAGTAAATAGATTAGCACAATTTATGATGAGCGATGTGTAAAAAGCGATTGTGCTAATATATTTACCCGTCTAGAGATTGGGTCAAATCCCTCAAGGTTCGTGAGAAACCATGGGTACGCCGAACTTGGTAAACCAGCCACCGGAAGTGAAAATGATACGGGTTCTTGCAAGGTCGGAACAATGGAAAGGATGGAGAGAAGTGGTTGAGGAAGGGTATCGGTTAAAGGTTCAGGAGGGTGTACACAGTCAGTGGAAGGGATAGGATGAATTGGAAAATCCGACTCATCAATTATAACTGGTTCATCCTCAAAACTATCCTCAGAATTCTCCTCAAAGTTAAGCTCATCCATGCCTTTATCATCAATATCAAGACGCATATGAAGTTCGGGAAAAACATTTAATGACTCGGGATGATGATTTGAAGAGACAAACTCAGCCAAATCTACGGGTTCATCATCCAAAATATTCCCAGCGTCAATATCCTCAATCAAGTGAAAATCAAAACTCTCAGACACCTCATCAAAAGCATGGATTTCAATCGATTCTGGTTCTAAGATAGAGGTGTAGAGGTCAAAAGGATTGGGTATTGTTTCACTCAAAAGGGACCTTTCACAATCGGGCAAATCAAACACTACGAAGTCACACAACTCATTATCTGTTCTATCTGTAATCAATGAATCATTTGGAACACTAGATAGACATTCAAAACCGGAGTTGTGGGATTCAATTTGGGACGGGTAGGTTTGATTTGGAAGGGGGTACAGCTCACTCTCTCCACTCAAATTCACAGCCTGTCCTACCGCCTCATCATATATTGAAAAAGTTGGAGCTAGTTGGAAACTAGCTACCGGGTCACTAGGTTGCATGAGGGCGGCCATGGACGCATTCAAATCCATCATCTGTTGGCTAGACGCTACCCTAAAATCTTCCAAGGATTGTTCCAGACTAGACATAGGTTGTGATGGGGTTTCAGTGAAAGATTCGAAGTCGTTTGGATACTGGAAACCCCCAAATGGTTGTGTAGAAGCAATGTCTAGGGAAGGTGCCAAAGTAGGATAGGTTTGGTAGGAATTGAATGGCTGGACAGGAGTGGGATCAACATTGGGATAAGAAGGTGAATTGAATTGTTGATCCCAAGAATTTGTAGTGGTGAAAGGAGTGAAAGATCGGCTACGGGATTGTTCGATATGTTCAGCAATAGACATAGGTCTTGGAGTGGCAACATGACTCGAAGAAGGGATATCAACGTAAGAAGGGGTGACTGTTTGAAGTGGTTGATACGAAGTGAATTGCGGAGTCAAATTGTTTGTCCTAGACGCGTCTATCCGATCTCTCAATGAAATTTTTGGCATGGAAGGGTCGTTCGATGTTCGGCCAAAACAAGAACCGTATGAAGTAATGTCTGGTTGTGGGTACCAAAGTTCGGCAAGAGTTTTGCGAGGTGGGGTACCCATGATATGAAGAGAGAAAAAGAAAGGTAGAGAAAAGGAGGGGAAAAGAATGTGTTTTTTTTTTTTTTTTTTAATATATATTACAAAAGAATGGAGTATACACAAAAAGAATATGAACAAAAACAATCACGACACAAAAATACCACACACTTAAACGTTCTAGGGTTCACCTAGGTCAACTAGACCTGCTCAAGAACTTGATTGTCGAAGTTAAACTGTGTCGAGAAACAGACTCAAGATACACTGATCACGAGGCCAGGTAAGTGCAGAGATAAGGGGAGGTTTTCCAACGCTTTCGCGAAGTTCCTTAATTAAATAACCCTTTCTCTTTTGGCGGTTTCGCCGTTAACACTTTCCTAGACACCCCGTAAACAATATACCGTTAAGCAAGCTTCTAAATACAGTTAACTTCTCCTAGTGAGCGCGAAGTCCTTAAGGCTTAAAGTCTAGTTTCTTTTAAATTTGTGCGGGTAAACGTTATGCGCAAGTTCGTGATTTGTGGGCCACGGAAAAGGTGATGAAATCCTTTACCGTATGTTGTGGGGTTCGCTTGCCCTTAAGTCCGTATTAATTGATGCAATGCACAATTCAAAAAATTCTATAAAGAATAAAACAATCGTTTTTTAGTTTAAGCTCAGCACTGCAACAAATACGGGTTAGTCAATTTTTAGCGTTTGCTAGCGAACTTGCAAAGAATCCTGTAAAGAATAGTATATTGGAAGCGTCGGATTTGAGAAGAAGGTGTTAGTAAAATACGTACCGTTAAGTTTTGGGTTAGGAAACCCCCGTTGAATCAAATCCGGTAAGCTTGAAAAGTTCGCTTGCGCGGGTCAAACTACCCGGATCTTTGGCACTGTACTTCGTAAACACCTTAGCCTTGAATGTACACTTTGCTCCCCACAATTGCAGTTTGCAAATACGCAAAATTCTGCACACTTGCCCACAAAAATGATCAAAAAAAAACAAAAAGATATTTTTTTTTATATACAAAAAGAATATTAACCCGAATAACAAGAAAAAAAATACGCTACCGTCTCCCTGGCAACGGCGCCATTTGATCGCACGCTTTTGGCGTGTCGGATGTTCAAAGATTTAAAGTGTAACCGCGATCAGGACGGTGTCGCTATGCAGCTAGCCGGTGAGCACGGGTCGGTCCACAGGGAGATGGTGGTATCTTACCTTCTTGTCTTAGACGAGTTAATAAAGAATCTGTATGTTTGTTTGACTAACCTATGTGTTTATCTGCAAGTATAAGGTTGTTAAGAAAAGATACGAGATTGTAAGCTAAGAAATCCGTACTCAAAACCTTTGAGCCGAGTCTTGACCAATTGAAGCTAAGCAATCGGCAACAACGTGGATTAGGGGATTTAAGCGCGGTATTCGTGGAATCCGGCTTATTTACCCTTGTCCTTCCGTTCTTGTCTCTTGCTTTCGCCTCCGGCCAAACCGAACGCAACCGGTCACGGTTAGGAATCACCGTTACCTTGTCAGGGTACGGTGCCTAACGGAGAGCTTGCGTATGGTTTGGGCGAAGTTCAAATGGAAAATAACGGGAAAAGGAATTGGCAAAGAAACGTTAACTTACAATACCGTATTAATTCTTAACAACAACAATAATTACAACATTCACAAAATAAACAAAAGAGAACAAAAAGAAAAGAACAAAGAAAAGAAAAGATACAAGTAATTAAAGTACATGGAATAAAATTGCATGAAATAAATTGCAAGTAATAAAAGCAAGAATAAAAAATGCAAGTAATAAATAAGCAAATAAAAAAAACACGGAAGTAGAACCCAAGCCAAGCATGTGCTCAATAGCCAACCCTTAAACTTGCAAGCTCAATGAAGAGGTTGCAAGATCAAGGGAAGGGTAGAGAACGCATGTGAAGTGAAGAACTAGTCCCGTGAGAAAATACGACCTTTGAGATCAATAACTAACCCTTAACCATTCAAGCTTAATGAAGAGGTTGAATGAGCAAGAGAAAGCAAAAATCTCAAAGGGGAAGAAGAAACACAAGAGAATGATACAAAACCCTCATCTTTATTCACATCCACAAAAAGCTCTCACTACAATTCATGGAAGAGGAATGAAGAAGAAGAAGAAGAACTATACAAAATCCTAACAAAAGAGGCTACAAGAATGAACTAAAGAATGGCCCCTTGGTTGAGCTCAGTTCTGCTGTATTTATAGGCAGGGAGTTGAAGTTCTAGGGCAACCAGAAGACCACACATGCAAAGACCAAACTGCCCCCAAAAGACGACAGTGAGAGGACACAGTACGGCCGCGGATCCGCCGCCAATACCCCTATTGGCCGCGGATCCGCAGCCCTATAGTGGGATTAGGGGCTCTGATTTTCTGTGCTTCCCTGGTTTCTTGTCCTTTGTTGTCTGGTATATGTATTTTCTGATAATTCTTTCACAATTCTTCCAGAATTTCTGTTGAGGAAAGGTGGACTTTTTGTGGATGTTTTTGTCATGATTGCCTCGAGCTCCGCGTAGATTTCTTGGAACTTGTTGTTGCCATTGAGCCTTGTGCATGAAGGTGACATTGATTTGACATTTTGTCTTCCTAAACTGGTATCTGGCAACATACGGATGACGAGCGGAGACCGTGTTTTCTCAGTGGTTGGCAGGAACCCGGATTTTGTCGTGTTTTCCATGAATTTACCGTTTTAGAACCGAGAACCTGTATCCTGCAAATATATAACAAACACGGATTAAAAGCACCTACCTATAAACAACCGAGCGTAAGAATGGACGGTATAAAATGCAGTATTCTGTGATGAACACGTGTACACTGATTGTCTCTCTGTTACATGTTGGTAAAGCCCTTAGGATGTGTACTTGACTACCTGGATTATGATGCGGATCATACTAGTGGGGACATGGTAGTCCATAAGTACATCCTTCAAGGTCCCTAGTCGTGGGTGTATCGAGACAGGGCATCGATATACCAGAGTAGACTAGCGTATACCTTCTCGACCCATACAGATGGGCGATGGATGATCCCATATCCATTGATGTTTGACATCAGAGATGATATACGAGTGCTCAGTGGAGGCTGGGTACACTGGACGGACTCGCCGAGAACTCCCAGATGGTATTATACCTCACGTCAGATGGCAGTTCTCTGGTGACACTGGTACAGGTTAGTCTGTAGACCTGAGATTGTCATAGAGTCTTGTGTGATTCCCACTATGCTTTGATTTCCACCTTACCACGTCCAAGAGGGCATTCAAAACGGTGGTTTTTGGGTACAGTCCCGAATCACATGGAGGCAATGAGCGATATGAGGGGATTCGTCTCTCCCGGTATAGGGAGTTGATGTTGCGCTGTGTTCGATTGGCTATAACCAGAAATCCCTGGCCAGGGTTGCTGAGATTTACTGGTAAGTGTTACCAGTAGTTTCTCGAACTGTTATAGACCTTATATCGACACGACTTATCGAGCTACTGGGGTCTGACGTTTACCACCCCTAGGCGAGATATGCGACATATCAGACGATCAGACCGGACTGTGCGGTAAGTGTTACTGGATGGATTCACAGGAGTGTGAGCGGGCTTGCTCGTTGATCTTCTGATCGCTTAATACCCGGGTGGCTGTTATGTTTAGCAGACCGCTTGCGGCTTATGGGTGTTTGATATGATCATCACCTGCTGCCGGCGTATTGACGAGTCTTTAGAGTCTTACACAGAGGTTTCCTGGCTCAAGCGAAACGAAATAGGAGCGCATATGAGATATGTGCGGGACCGAGAATAATGCGTGTATGTAATACCGTATTCTATTCTCGCGATGAATGTATCGATTGGTTGTATGCGATATAACCTAGTTATCGAATCGAGGATTGATTCGATAAGTCGATATATTGGATATTAGTCGGTCATATGCGATATAACCGGATCGTTAAATCAAGTGTTGATTTAATGATTTAATGTATAATTATATATTTGATATATTACTTTACATTAACTAGTATTGGTTTACTTAAGATTGATTATCTCACTTGAATGTGCACATTGTATATATGATATATGTTTGTGCACTAGTTTGTATCATGTTTGATGATACATGCAAACTTGGGTGTGTGTTTACTTTAAACTATAATTAGGTTAATGGTTAGGGTTTGATTTATTTATTTATTTACTTTATTCATTTTGGCAAAGAATAAAATGGAGGCATGCTTTGTTTTATCCATTAAGCTTCATGAAGCTTTGAAAGTCTTTGCCATTTTGTCTTTTGCCTTAACCTAACCATTAAACCTAAACCCTAGTTTATTCTCTTCACAAGTTTACTCACCCATGGTTGCTTAATGATAAGATTCACTTGAATTATTTTAATTTATAATTCTTTTTCTTTCTTTCTTCTTCATCTTCTTCAAGAGGTGAAGAAAGCTTACTTGAAAAATTACAAGTGATGAATCCAAGTGAGAAATCCAAATCCAAAGTGAACCCACTTCCTATTTCTTCATCCTCTACCACTTTCCATGTAGTATAGGGTGTTTTCTTCATAAGTTTCATGACTTGGTGAAGTTGGAGCTCGAGTTAGAGTCGCCTCGACGTAGATCATCTTCGGCATCGAAGTCATCGACCTAGCCCGATCATTTTTTCGATGAAACCACCGCGAGAGTCCAGGATTCCGATGGTTGCAGCGGAGGGACGTCATCACGGAGCTAAATGAGTGGTGGACCGGATCTACAAAGGTTGTATTTCCATTCACTTAGCAATAAAGTTGTTTAATTGCATGTTTCGCCTTTGCCTCTAGTTAACGATCTAGTATTAGGGTTTCTCGGCACTCGGAAAATTTGATTTTGCCATGTTTGATCAGTTGTGGAACCTCTTGAGTGTGCCTAAGAACCCTACAGGAGGAGCATCGAAGGTATTGTTTTATCTTTTATTTTAACGATCTCTTCATTATCTGAACTTTCTTGTCTTTTCAGAGCTACGGGGATTGGCGGCGTCCATCGTGGACTTGTCCCCCAGGAAGTCTTTCCAGCGTGTGCTAGGGATGGCCGCTCCGCAGTCGATATCCCCTCAACGCATTGTCCTCTCTTCCGGGCAAGGTTAGCGTTATTTGCCTTCTCTTCACGGCATTATTATTATTTCATATAATGACATTGATGTCTTTTATAGTTCTGGAAGCTGATGACGAAGTCGAGATTCTTGACGGGCCTGAGGAGCCTTCAGACCCTTCTTGCATGACTGTGGGTAAGTAAAGTTCCAATGTTGTTCCATTCGCTCTTTACTTGTGAATCTCGCTGACTGTTTTCTGTGAATCTTAACAGCTCTGCCAGTTCTTACCATGTTGGAATCCCGCATCGTGATGCCACCTGGCCCCTATGCTCTACGTGCCTCAGAATGGATGGCAAAGCTAAGCCTTCACTCCTTGTCAGCTCTGATTGAAGACCTTCGTGTTGGCATTCTGATCACGACCGAAGCATTTGCCACTGAAGCCAACGGTTCTCTTCCCTTCCTTGCTACTTACCATAGTGAAACATTGGTGCAAGTCTAGGTTGAGTTCTGTCGTCAGGTGGAGGCTTGCTTGCATATCCTTGAATGCACACGTCTTCCCTCAGAGGTTGTAGCTGCAAAAGCGAGCTTGCGGGGGCTGATCGAACGGTGCGCCTCAAATATGCTGTCATGCGAGAAGAGGCTCAGCCGCAAGTTTTCGGAAAGGGAGCTGGCTTCCAAAGCGCTGAGGGGACTTCAAGCTAACCTTACGGCCAAGACTACTCGGGCATATGATCTTTGGCGAGGGCTTCAAGAGGCTATCAAGGAGGTGGTAGCCATTGATAAGGCCGTCATTTTCACTCGCGAAATGGTCGAAGCTCATAAGGTTACCGAAAAAGAGCTTGAAAGTCGACTTGCCTCATATCAGGCCTAACAGGCTCAAGCGGAGGCCCGTCTCCTAACGATAATGAATCATGAGGCCGAGGCCCAGCGGAAAAAGGATGAATTGGAAAATCTATTAAATCGTCTGCCGGCCTGAAGAATTGTATATATATATTTTTATTCTTCTTTTGTACATACTCCTGAATGAGAGTATTTTTTGATTCTTTCATAAATTGTACTTTGTATTCATTTTGATTCATGAATAAAAGACATATTTTGCTTCATGATGGTGTGTCCCTTTTAGTAAATGAATTTTGTGGATAATCTATTTTGATCTCCTTGTAAGACATCGATGGCTTAGGAGTCAGGTTAAGATCTGCCTGGCTTTTCAACTTTATGAACCGTGAGGGTCTCATAAAGAATTTTCTCCATACAGGTCGAGAGGATCCCGTAGGTGTAATTTCTCCTTAAAAATCGTGAGGATTCTTAAGTGTGTTTTCTCTTGAGAGTCGTAAGGATCTCACAAAAGAGTTTGCTCCCTTACGAGTCGTGAGGAACCGTAAGTGATGAGTGAGGTTACCATTATCCGCATTTCATGGAGTCAGGAGTTGTTCTGGCCATTTCCCACGGGGTCAAGATTGACTTTAACCGTGTTTTATGGGACCGGGATTTGCTCTGGATGCTTCCCACGGGGTCAGGATTGACATAAGCCGTGTTCCACAAGGACTAGGATCCGCTCTAAACGTTTCCCACGGGGTCAGGATTGACATAAGCCGTGTTCCACGAAACCAGGAATTGTTCTGGATGCTTTCCACGGGGTCAGGAATGACATAAGCCGTGTTCCGCAAGGACCAGGTTCCGCTCTGGACATTTCCCATAGGATCAGGATTGACATAGGTTCTACGTGACCAGGATTTTGCTTAGGATGCTTCCCACGGGGTCAGGATTGTCATAGCCGTGTTCTGCGAGGACCAGGCTCCGCTCTGGATGTTTCCCACGGGGTCAGGATTGACATAGCCATGTTCCACATGACCAGGAATTTTCTCGGGATGCTTCCCACAGGGTCAGGATTTACATAGCCGTGTTCTGCGAGGACCAGGCTCCGCTCTGGACGTATCCCATGGGGTCAAGATTGATATAGGCCGTGTTCCACGTGACCAGGAATTTGCTTGGGATGCTTCCCACGGGGTCAGGATTGACATAGCTGTGTTCTGCGAGGACCAGGCTCCGCTCTGGACGTTTCCCATAGGGTCAGGATTGACATAGACCGTGTTCCACGTGACCAGGAATTTGCTCTGGATGCTTCCCACAGGGTCAGGATTGACATAGCCGTGTTCTGCGAGGACCAGGCTCCGCTCTGGACGTTTCCCACGGGGTTAGGATTGACATAGGCCGTGTTCCACGTGACCAGGTATTTGCTCTGGATGCTTCCCACGGGTCGGATTGACATAGCCGTGTTCTGCGAGGACCAGGATTTTGCTCTGGATGCTTCCTACGGAGTCAGGATTGACATAGCCGTGTTCTGGGAGGACCAGGATCCGCTCTGGACGTTTCTCATGGGGTCAGGATTGACATAGGCCGTGTTCCACGTGACCAGGAATTTTCTTTGGATGCTTCCCACAGGCTCAGGATTGACATAGCCGTGTTCTGCGAGGACCAGGCTCCGCTCTGGACGTTTCCCTCGGGGTCATGATTGATATAGGCCGTGTTCCACGTGACCAGGAATTTGCTCTGGATGCTTCCCACGGGGTCGGATTGACATAGCCGTGTTCTGCGAGGACCAGGCTCTGCTCTGGACGTTTCCCATGGGGTCAGGATTGACATAGGCCGTGTTCCACGTGACCAGGAATTTGCTCTGGATGCTTCCCACGGGGTCGGATTGACATAACCGTGTTCTACGAGGTCCAGGATCCGCTCTGTACGTTTCCTACGGGGTCAGGATTGACATAGGCCGTGTTTCACGTGATCAGGAATTTGCTCTGGATGCTTCTCACGGGTCAGGATTGACATAGCCGTGTTCTGCGAAAACCAGGCTCCGCTCTGGACGTTTCCTACGGGGTCAAGATTGACATAGGCCGTGTTCCACGTGACCAGGAATTTGCTCTGGATGTTTCCCACGGGGTCGGGATTGACATAGGCCGTGTTCCATGTGACCAGGAATTTGCTCTGGATACTTCTCACGGGGTCAGGATTGACATAGCCGTATTCTGCGAGGACCAGGCTCCGCTCTGGACGTTTCCCACGGGGTCAGGATTAACATAGGCCGTGTTCCACATGACCAGGAATTTGCTCTGGATGCTTCCTACGGGGTCAGGATTGACATAGCCGTGTTCTGCGAGGACCAGGCTCCGCTCTGGACGTTTCCCACGGGGTCAGGATTGACATAGGCTGTATTCCACGTGACTAGGAATTTGCTATGGATGCTTCCCATGGGGTCGGATTGATATAGCCGTGTTCTGCGAGGACCAGGCTCCACTCTGGACGTTTCCTACGGGGTCAGGATTGACGTAGGCCGTGTTCCACGTGACTAGGAATTTGCTCTGGATGCTTCCCATGGGGTCGGATTGACATAGCCGTGTTCTGTGAGGACCAGGTTCCGCTCTGGACGTTTCCCACGGGGTCAGGATTGACATAGGCCGTGTTCCACATGACCAGGAATTTGCTCTGGATCCTTCTCACGGGGTCAGGATTGATATAGCCGTGTTCTGCGAGGACCAGGCTCTGCTCTGGACGTTTCCCACGGGGTCAGGATTGACATAGGCCGTGTTCCACGTGACCAGGAATTTGCTCTGGATGCTTCCCACGGGGTCGGATTGACATAGACGTGTTCTGCGAGGACCAGGCTCCGCTCTGGACGTTTCCCACGGGGTCAGGATTGACATAGGCCATGTTTCACGTGACCAGGAATTTACTCTGGATGCTTTTCACGGGGTCAGGATTGACATAGTCGTGTTCTGCGAGGACCAGGCTCCGCTCTGGACGTTTCCCACGTGGTCAGGATTGACACAAGCCGTGTTCCACGTAACCAGGAATTTGCGCTGGATGCTTCCCACGGGGTCAGGATTAACATAGGCCGTGTTCTACGTGACCGGGAATTTGCTCTGGATGCTTCCTACGGGGTCAGGATCGACATAGCCGTGTTCTGTGAGGACCAGGCTCCGCTCTGGACGTTTCCCACGGGTCTGGATTGACATAGGCCGTGTTCCACATGACCAGGAATTTGCTCTGGATGCTTCCCACGTAGTCGGATTGACATAGCCGTGTTCTGCGAGGACCAGGCTTCGCTCCGGACGTTTCCCATGGGGTCAGGATTGACATAGGCCGTGTTCCACGTGACCAGGAAGGGTTGACTTTATCCGCATTTCATGGAGTCGGGGTTTGACTCTCGGTTGTCTGTGCACCGCCGAGTTATGGAACTGGGAATTACCGCGGTTCCGCTTTGCTTGATGTTGCATCTGTTGAAATGAGACGGATGTGGAGATGATCTCCAGGTTGTCTGTGAACCGTCGAGATTTAGCTCTCTTTCAGATGGAGCCTGGGGAAAGGTATGGTTCTCTCTTTGTTTGTGCCCCTGGATTGTATACAGGGATCAATCTGATCTCACCTATAGGGCAAAAGTTTCATTTCATATGTATAAATTTTTTTATTTTCTTTTCGCGATGCTCTATCATTTCAGCTTTTATATCGCGAAAGTCGCGATTGCCCAATCATTTCGGCTATGTTTCGCGGTGCCCAATCATTTCGGCTATTTTTTGCGGTGCCTAATCATTTCGGCTATTTGTTTTATTTACCCGCGGATTTTTATCGTGAGTTGCCCAATCATTTCTTCTATTTTGTATGCATATATTTTTACTTGCTGATTTTGTTGCAAGTTGCCCCATCATTTCGGCTATTTCGTATGCATGTGTGGCTCGCTGGCTTTTTGTTGCAAGCTTGGAATTAGACACCGATTTCGGCATCAGCACCGCTACAACTGGGATATTGCCAGGAGCGAATCATCATATGCCTTTATCGATATTGAACAAAGGTGGCTTAGTAAACAGGGTTAGGATCCTGTTGACTAAGGCTTTTAACTTTACGAGCCGTAAGGGTCTCATAAAGGTATTTCTCCCCACGAGTCGTGAGGATCTCGTAAGTGTGTTTTCTCCTTAAGAATCGTGAGGAGTCTTAAGTGTATGGTCTCTTATAAGTCGTAAGGATCTTACAAGAGTATTTTCTCATTCTAAGTCGAGAGGACTTACAAGCGCTGTTCACCATGTAAACATATCCCTAGTGGCGGGCGGGACTTTGTTAGGGAAATGTTTATTCGCGCCCGTGGATTGTATACAAGGGTCAATATTAAACCACTTGTAGGACAGCATTGGAGGTTGTGATGGCTGCTTAAGAATAGGTTCAGATCCCTGTAGCTTAAGGCTTTTGAATCCTATGAGCCGTGAGGGTCTCATAGGAGGGTTCTCCATACGAGTCGTGAGGATTTCGCAAATGTAATTTCTTCTTAGGAATCGTGGGGATCCCTAAGTGTGTCGTAAGGATCTCACGCAGGTGGTTTCTCCTCACAAGGTCGAGAGGACCTTGCAAGTGTCTTTTAACGAGGTTGCGCCCTTTCGGGTTTTCACAAATCTCGCCGGTAGCCCTGCTGTTTTTACTCATGGAGCCCTTTCGGGTTTTCATCCATGCCCACTTTGCTTATGGACATACCGTTTTCTTTTTCTCTTTTTCTTTTTCTTTTTTTTGTGTCAGCCTTAGGATGCTGCGGTCCGTTGTAGTTTATGGACATCTCGGTCGACAGCCAGTTTTAGGACATATTGGTCCATCGTTAGTTTAAGGACGTTTCGGTCCGCAGCCAGTTTTAGGACATAGTGGTCCATGGTTAGTTTAAGGACGTTTCGGTCCGTCGTTAGTTTTAGGACGTTTCGGTCCATGGCACGGCTACTACTTATAGAGTTTGGGCTTAGGAAGATAGCGAGCGGACATAGGCGTCGTCATCTATCGTTAACCTAGGCCGTGACTCGTCAGGCGTAGTATTTTTTTAGGAAGCCGCCGTTTATTGGCCTGAAAGGTCTTTCACCATGCATGTCCATGAGTAAATAGGCTCCACCCTGGTAAACTTTGTCTATGACGTACGGGCCTTTATAGTTCGGCTCGAACTTCCCCCATTTGGCACGATTGGGGATCATAGGTCTTTTGACCACTAGCACGAGTTCGCCTTGGCGGAATGTTCTCAGCCTAGTCAATCTCTCGTATGAGCGCGTCATCTTTGCTTTATAAGCCTCCAGGTTTTGTTGCGCTATGAGCCGGGTTTCATCAAGGGCGTCGAGCTCTTCAAGTTGAAGATGAGCATTTTCTTCGTCTGTTAGCTCGTAGTGAACCGCCACTCGTAGAGAGGGTAACTCTATCTCGAGGGGGAGTACCGCTTCTGTGTCAAATTCCAATGCATACGGCGTTCTGTTCATGGCCATTTTGAACGTAGTTCGATACTCCCAGAGAGCTTCATGCAGTCTCTCGTGCCAGTCCTTCTTATTTTTGGACACCGTCTTCTTCACGATCTTCGCCAAGGTCTTGTTGGAAGCCTCAGCTAGACCGTTAGCTCGGGGATTATAGACTGAAGAGTATCTCCGGTCTATATTATGCTGCTGTGCAAAGCGGCTAATCTTATGACTTCTATAGGCTGGCCCGTTATCAGAGATAATCCGTCGCGGAGTGCCGAACCGATAAATGATATGTGACTTGAAGAAATGGAGGATATTCTCTGTCTTCACTTCTCTTAGTGGTACTGCTTCTGCCCACTTGGAGAAGTAATCGGTTGTTGCCAATATGAACCGGTGTCCTCTGGACGATACCGGTTCGATGGGGCCAATTTTATCAGTTCCCCACATTTCAAACGGCCAGTTAGCCACTGTTGGATGTAGCGGATTTGGATGCTGGTGGATAAAGTCCCCGTGAATCTGGCACAAGTGGCACTGCTTCGCGTATTCGAGTCAGTCTTGGATCATCGTGGGCCAATAGTAGCCCATCCTTTTGATCTTCAATTTCATCTTCGGCCCGGCTTGATGAGAACCGCAGAGTCCGTCGTGAGTTTCTTTGACGACTCTCCTTGCCTCTTCAGGTCCCAGGAATCTCAACCATAGAGAGTCGAACGACCTCTTATACAGAGTATCATTGACGAAGGCAAAAGAAAGAGCTCGTTTCATGAGCTGATGTCTCGAGGATGCATCTTCAGGTGTTCGATGGGATTTGAAGTAATCTATAAAGACTTCTCTCCAATCCATAGCCTTTTCCTGGTCTTTTATTTGTAGGGCCGTTTGCTCGGTAGCTCCCTTCTCCTTGGACGACTCCGGAGATATTTCTGCCGGTGCAAGAATCTGACGGCTTTGCACAATGATCATCACGTTATCGAGGTTCTCGTCGGCCAGTTCTTTAGCGAGCTTGGCTAATGCATCCGCCTTGCTATTTTCCGCATGCGGTATACTTTCCAGCATGTAGGATGGAATTTGAGTCAGCAGTTGCTGCACTCTTTCGCCGTACTTTACCAGCTCTAGCTTGCACGTTTGATAGTCGCCGTTTACTTGACTAACGATCAGTTGGAAGTCTCCGTATATGAGGAAGTTTTCGATTCCTATGTCAACAGCGATCTCAAGACCTGCTATCAAAGCTTCATACTCAACTTCATTGTTTGTCTGCGGCTCTGTTAAGGAGAAGGCAAAGCGCATTATCCCTCCTTGCGGAGTCACGAAAATGAGGCCTACCCCTGATTTTATTATGGGGGTGTTTTGTTTGCGCTTCTTCATAGAAGATGCTCCATCGAAATAGAGTTCCCATTGGGTATCATTCTCTCTTCTCTCCCCGTCGATCGTGTCAAACGCGTGCTCGTCGGGCAATTCGCAGTTCAAAGGAGAATCGGCAGGTATCGGATGCTCAGCGAGGAAGTCAGCGATGGCTTGGCCTTTCACTGCCTTGAGGGGACGATAAGTTATTGAGAACTCCATTAAGAGTAGGGCCCATTTAGCGAGTCGTCCTGTTAATATAGCTTTTGACATCAAATATTTGAGAGGATCCACCTTTGATATGAGATGGAACTCATGTGCCAACGCATAGTGTCTGAGCTTCGTTATCGCGAAGATTAACGCCAGGCAATGTTTTTCGATGGGAGAGTAGTTGCTTTCTGCCCCCAGTAGAACTCGACTCAAGTAGTAGAGGGATCTCTCTTTCCCATGGTCGTTTTCTTGTGCCCACAGCGCGCCTAAAGAACCTTCGAGGGCTGTTGTATACAGGATGAGAGGCTTTCCCTTGACCGGGGCGGTTAGCACCGGAGGATTCTGTAGATATTGCTTGACTTCGTCGAGCGTGCTTTGGCATTTACGATCCCAAACGAACGGGGTTCCCTTCTTCATTAGGTGACTGTAAGGACGGCACTTGCCTGAGAGATTGGCTATGAACTGTCGAATATATGCGAGCTTTCCTTGAAGAGACCACAGTTGCTTGAGAGTTCTTGGTGGAGGCATTTCCATGATCGCCTTAATCTTTGACGGGTCTACCTCGATGCCTCGGTGTCGGACGACGAATCCTAGAAACTTGCCCGAGGAAACTCCGAATGCGCATTTAAGAGGGTTCATTTTCAAGTTGTATTTCCGAAGGCGCTGAAACACGATCTTCAGATGCTCTAAATGTTCCTCGTATGATTTGCTTTTAACTACGAGGTCATCAATATAGCATTCGACGATTTCATGTATGAGGTCATCGAAAATCTTCATCATGGCCCTCTGATAGGTGGCACCGGCGTTCTTCAGACCGAAGGGCATCACTTTGTAGCAGAATAAACCCAACAGGGTCCGGAAAGCGGTATGTTTCTGGTCCTTGGGATGCACTTTATCTGATTGTATCCTGATGAGCCGTCCATGAAGGAGAAAACTTCATGAGTGGACGTATTATCGATCATCAGCTCAGTGACCGGTACTGGAAAGTCGTCTTTCGGGCAAGCTTTGTTGAGATCCCAGAAGTCTACGCATATGCGCACCGTCCCATTTTTCTTCATTACTGGGATGATGTTGGCAATCCAGTCAGGATACTGAACTTCTTGGATGAAGCCAGAGTCGATTAGCTATTTGACTTCGGCGTTGATGCTCATTTCGAGTTCGAGCCGCATCCTTCTCGACGCCTGTTTGATCGGCTTGACGTCCGGAGATATCGCCAATTTATGGACGGCTATTTCTGGATCCAATCCGGGCATCTCGGAATAGTTCCATGCGAAGCAGTCTTTATACTGCATGAGCACGTCTTTAAGCGTAGCCACCCTTTCTTCAGACAACTGTTCATCGACGAACGTCGGCCGTGGGTCGTTTACCGTCCCCAAGTTAATTTTTCTTAGGTCATCTGCAGTAGTATGTATCCCATCTTCCAGCTCTTTTATCGCCGGCGGAAACTCTGAGATCACCTCGTCATCATTGTTTTTGAAGCACCAGGGGAGATCAGCTATATCTTCGCATGTTCCTTCTTCTGACAGCATTATCACATGACAGGTACGAGATCGCTTCCAAGACCGCTGTTGATCTTGTTCTACTCTCGTGGCTTTGGGTTCATACTTCTGCGGTGGGGTTACCCTCTAACTGCTGGATAGAGCGAACCTGCCTTGCTGATACTGGTCTTCTACCCAGTCTTTGAATGTGAAGCAGTTTTCGAGAGGATGTCCTATCGCTCGGTGACAGGAGCAATACTCCGGGTGAGAGACCTTGTCTGCTTGCTCGGGGTGCTTGGACTCCGGGAGTGTCATCATCTGATGTTTTATGACAAGATCGAATATCTTCTTCGTCTTGTCTTGGGGAAAAGAATATTCTCGACCCATCTTCTTTATAAGAGACGGATCCCGGCTATTTGATTCTTGATCACGTGGCTTCTTAAGCCGTTTTGCCACTGTTGAACGTTTTTTCTGTTCTTTGATTTATTTTTTCCTCTGCGCCGGGTCTTTTGCATGACGGGTTGGCGATGAGAAGCATTGTCATTTTCTGCGGCCTGTTGAAGGAGGCGCTGTGTCCTGGCTTTCTCGTAGATGGCCATTTCGCGGCTATGATCATCCCGGACCTTCTGACCCACTTCCCTTATTAGCTTGTCCATCTGTTTTTCAAATGATGGACTTGGCACTTTTATGGCGGGACCTCGTTTTGGTTCAGGGTTAGAGTCTTTTAACAGAACGTCTCCTTCTTCATCGAAGTCATGTATGACATAGCTGACATGGACTCGTTCCCGTTTCTTGGATCGAATATATCCAAGCCCGATTATTTCCATTCTTCTATTGGGTAACTTTCGTTGAGTTCCGGGGACGCTCCAGATCCTGTTATAGAACTGGGCTTGTCGAGCAGTCTGTTTGAAGGGTACGCCCAGACGCCTCAACAGCCTTTTTAATCCTCGTGTGTAGTATCTGGACAGACGGATGGGCTAGAGTCTGTCGAGTGTAGAATCGGCACCATGCCAGATTTCTTTCTCCACTTTGGTTTCCGTGGATCGATAAAAGAGGATCGCCTTTTCATCTTTTCGCCTGGAAGGGACGTAAAATGTCTGCAGTTCCTGCACACTATATGCATTAAGTGCGTCGAGCTCTTTGTAATGCTTTTGCGGAACCATGGCGATTTGCAAGCTTTGATCTTCGTCAGCGAAGGCTTGTATCGATGGCCGAGCAGAGAATACGGCGTTGACCTCATCTTCCGAGTCGCTGCCGAAGACCAGAATAGGGGTGGGCGGTCCCGGCTTGTTGCATTGGGGCGGACCTGAATAAACTATTTCTTCTTCCTCCTCGGTATCACTCCCGAAGACTGGAATAGTAGGGATAACTTTGTTCTTGTCCTCCAGTTTGCGACATCTTTCTGTGTCTTCGAAATCTGGTAGGAAATACTTGGCATCCTCATATTTGCAGACTTCGTTCACGGAGAATGGGTTTAGTTCCCCTGTCACAGTGTACTCAAGACCATCTTTGAAGTACTTCATACACTGATGTTGTGTAGAAGGGATAATATTGTACTCGTGTAACCAAGGCCGGCCGAGCAAAGCATTGTAGCATGTCTTGGCGTCAATGACATGAAATTTAATGTCCGTGACGAGCAGCCCAAAGCGTAATGTTAATATCACAGACCCGAGCGTCCGTGATTACTGGGAGTCAAACCCGGAGATAGTGATCTTATCCCGAGCGAGGTGTTGAACGCTCATGCAGATTTCCTTCAACACTCTTACATTGAGGAGGTTAACGGAGGGCCCATTGTCAACCAGTATTTTGCCTATCTTAATATCATGATAGTATCCGGAGACATAAAGAGGACGGTTATGCTCACACGTCCCGACGAGGAGATCTTCATCACCGAAAGTGATGTCGGCCGTATGTACTTCTTCCAGCTCGTCCTTCATCTTTTCTTTGGCGAGGAAAGCTTGGAACTGTTCGGGATCTTGTAATGCATTGATCAGAGAATCTCTTGCTTCTTTTGATAACAAGAGTGCATCAAGAATGCTTAGCTGCGCAGGTAGCTTCCTCAAGTGTGCCAGAACGTTGTAATCCACCTTGTTCCTCTTTAGCGGGTCCTTGGCTGTCAGCTCTTTGATGACTTGATCATCTAGGGCAATTTCCTCAGGGATTTTTTCTTTCCCCTTATCTTTTCTATTCGATCCACTGTTCGCGGGCCCGAGATTCTTTTCGGGCAGCGTACGATTGCGCAGCTGAATATTCTCACAGGTCTTCATTTCTTCTGTTTCAGATGTGGGTTCTTTGGACGCTTGAGGGTCGAGAGTTCCCACAAACATGCCCACCGCAGGCGCTTCTTCGATGCGCTGCTCGCACTTTGACCATAAATTCCGCTACCGTATTGCACCCACGTTTCGCCTGGCTTCACCCTGGCGTTAATTAACACGGTAATCGGAGTGCGCTCGCTAGCACTTGCGAACCTCTGTGTAAACAGCAGTTCCACCTCCGCAAATGTCTTGATTGAGTCATTTGGAAGTTCAGAATACCACTCGAACGCCGTCTCCGACAAGCTGCCAACAAACTGGCAGAGTAGAAGTTTATCATCACCTCCAGTGTTGCCGCACAAGGCTCTGAATTGAGCGACGTGCTGATGCGGATTTCCCATCCCCTTATATACGTGGAATTTGGGGATCGAGTATCCCGGCGGGTACTTTATTTGGTCGTACCAACCTGGATAGGGTCGTCCAGTTTTAACAATCTGCCCAGCCGCTTCATTCGCCTGATGAGCTCGTGTTTGTTGAGCAATGTAATCATCTAAAGCGGCCTTGGAGACGGTCTCCTCCTTGGCTGCTGAAAGAGCCGGAGGAGGGTTCGATGTCTCTCCTCTGTCATCTTCAATGATAATCGGGAGGGCTTCAGCTGGAGGGTCCGGCTGGATCATCATGCCCACCATATCTTGGAATAGAAGGGCCATTTGTTTTATATCGGCCGCTTGTTCCGCGGCCTCTTTGTTCTTCTTCTCAAGCATTCTCCGAAGGAATTTGGCATCAGTTTCTTGCTCACGGCGCTGCTCCGAGGATGTCTCCGGGCTTGCTTTCGATCCTGTAAGTGCGGCCATAGCTGTCAGCATCTCTTGGAGCTTTTGTTGTTGTTGCTCCTGAGCCTTAGTCACTGATCGCATAAGCGGTCGATGCCTGTGGAGATATGGCTATCCTCTTTCCCGGATGCCATATAGACAGTATGTACTACCATGCCCCCAAACTTGGGGCATTTGGGTTCAGTGCCCTTACGATTCATCGCGGACACAGGGATTTTCTCCGGCCTTCTCCTCTTGTGAGCGGTCGAAGTTGAGGGGGCCGTTGCAGTGGGCACCCAAGTAGCTGTCGCCTTCTGCGGTACGACAGAGTGGTCCTCTTCTTGCCGAACCTTCATCTTTTTCTGTCGACGGAGATAGCCTTGATCTATCACGGAGTCCTGGACCCGTCGCCAAACTTTGTAAATTTTAGAGGACAGCCTCTGAGGGGGCTGCTCTAGCTTTTTTTCAGTAGCATTCTCCACAGGTGGGGGAGATCTCTTCAACACGGCAGTTGGAGAGTTCTTGCGAATCCTTCTAAGTGGTTTAAAGCTGTTCCCAGTTAGAACAACAGCGTCGATTTCCACCATGGGAGCTGGCGGAGTCAGTCCAGAAGGGGAGATGCCCCTGTTAGTTATATGTATGCCCTGGAGGCCATTACTATACATAGGATGTATATTGTAGTGGATGCTAGGACGTATATAGGGAGGACTTTCTTGCTCGACATGATAGTATGCTATCTGGTTGATCTTTACCTTAACGTGTATACTGATTGTCTCTCTGTTACATGTTGGTAAAGCCCTTAGGATGTGTGCTTGACTACCTGGACTATGATGCGGATCATACTAGTGGGGACATGGTAGTCCATAAGTACATCCTTCAAAGTCCCTAGTCGTGGGTATATCGAGACGGGGCATCGATATACCAGAGTAGACTAGCGTATACCTTCTCGACCCATACAGATGGGCGATGGATGATCCCATATCCATTGGTGTTTGACATCAGAGATCATATACGGGTGCTCAGTGGAGACTGGGTACACTGGACGGACTCGCCGAGAACTCCCAGATGGTATTATACCTCACGTCAGATGGCAGTTCTCTGGTGACACTGGTACTGAGTAGTCTGTTGACCCGAGATCGTCATAGAGTCTTGTGTGGTTCCCACTGTGCTTTGATTTCCATCTTACCACGTCCAAGAGGGGGTGCAAAACGGTGGTTTTTGGGTACAGTCCCGAGTCACATGGAGGCAATGAGCGATAGGAGGGGATTCGTCTCTCCCGGTATAGGGGGTTGATGTTGCGCTGTGTTCGATTGGCTATAACAGGAAATCCCTGGCCAGGGTTGCTGAGATTTACTGGTAAGTGTTACCAGTAGTTTCTCGAACAGTTATAGACCTCATATCGACACGACTTATCGAGCTATTGGGGTCTGACGTTTACCATCCCTAGGCGAGATATGCGACAGATCAGACGATCAGACCGAACTGTACGGTAGTGTTACTGGTTGGATTCACTGGAGTGTGAGCGGGCTTGCTCGTCGATCTTCAGATCGCTCAATACCCGGGTGGCCGTTACGTTTAGCAGACCGCTTGCGGCTTGTGGGTGCTTGATATGATCATCACCTGCTGCCGGCGTATTGACGAGTCTTTAGAGTCCTACACAGAGGTTTCCTGGCTCAAGCGAAACGAAATAGGAGCGCATATGAGATATGTGCGGGACCGAGAATAATGCGTGTATGTGATACCGTATTCCATTCTCGCGATGAATGTATCGAAAGGTTGTATGCGATATAACCTAGTTATCGAATCAAGGGTTGGTTCGATAAGCCGATACATAGAATACTAGTCGGTTATATGCGATATGACCGGATCGTTAAATCAAGTGTTGATTTAATGATTTAATGCATAATTATATATTTGATATATTACTTTGCATTAACTAGTATTGGTTCACTTTAAATGGATTTTCTCACTCGGATTGTACACATTGTATATGTGATATACTTTTGTGTACTTGATTGTATCATGTTTGATGATACATGTTTAACTATAGTTAAGTGTAATGGATTAAGCCATGGTTAAACTATTGATTAGGGTTTTATATTCTTACTTATTTATTTATTTATTTATTTTGAATAGATAAGAAAAGAATGGTTGCTAATTTTGGAGTTTAGTTGAAGCTTCATGAAGCTTTGACTTTGTAACCATTCTTGTCTTCATCTTTAACCCTAACCATTAATCTAACCTTAGTTAATTCTCTACACTTGACCATGGTTCTAATATGATAAGTATTCATTTTCTTTTCCAATTATAATAATTTCTTATCATATTATTCTTCTTCTTCTTCCTTGCTTCAAGTGAAGAAAGCTTGCCTCCATCAATGGCAAGTGATGAATTTGAGTGAGAAATCCAAAACTAAAGTCTACCCACTTCCTATTTCTTCATCCTCTACCTCTTGCCAAGTAGTAGAGTGTGTTTACTTCACAAGTTTCTTGACTTGGTGAAGTTGTGAGCTTGATCTAGCGATGCCTCGACGTAGATCATCTTCGGCATGGACATCGACGACCTAGCTCCCTTTTTCTCCGACGAAGCCGACTCTAGAGCCCGGATTTGATTTGGACAGTGGAGAGGACCTCGTTGCGGAGCCGTGGAGGTGGAGCACCGGATCTACAAAGGTTGTATTTCCGTATCTCTTAGTTAATTGTTAACTAGTTAGCTTTTTCGCCTAGACATCTAGTTATCGATCCGTAGTCGGGTCTCTCGGCACCGTTAAAATTTTAATTTGGCATGGTTGATGCCTTGTGAGACCTCATTAGGGTGCCTAGGAACCCTACAGCCCCCAGCCTTCCTTACTCGGCGCCAGTATCGACGGCGAGCATGTCGTGCAGATAGGATTGTCTTAGCTGTAGGGGTGACTTCATCATGCCCCCTGTTTTGGCGAAAGGTTGTTGCCGGTGCCAGCCTTTTAAAGACCAATGTCTGTTGAGAAGCAAAGTCCAATCTGTCAAAGAAAGACTTCTGAGCAGGGGAAGCAGCTCTGAGGACTTCGCCTGGAGCGGGAGCTGGAATGGCCAGTCTTGTGAAGACTGACTTCTTGGCAGGAGAAACCTCCTTGACGACTTCGGGAGCAGGGATGGCTATCCCCTTCGGAATAACCCTTTCTGGTATCGTGGGCTTCTTCATGGGCCCAAATGAACTTTGGCCCAGTCTGTCGAAGACTGAGGCGTTTGGTTTGGGCGACCCGTTGAGAGGGGCCGCGGTAGTTGCAAGCCGATCAAAGACCGACTTCTTTGGGGATTCTTGCGACAGCAGCAGGGCATTGAAGCTCATCGGTAGGATCATAGTCCTAAAGAATAGCCCAGTGGTGGCCTGAGTCACCTGATCCACCGGCATTGTGAAAAGGGAGGCCGCTTGGGGCCCGTAGGTTACACCTCCAGATGAAGCGGAACGGGAGTTGCAATTGCAGCTGGAATAGTTAGAGGCCATTTGATGTTCTGTTTTCTGCACGGGAGCAAAACCAAATCTTAGTACCTCGAACCCAAGGGCAACCATATTAAACCGCGATTCGTTCGTGAACACGACACACGAAGTGTAGAGTGGAAAGAGGAAAAGGTCCCACCGGGCGTGCCAGAATTTGTTCTCCGCCGAAAGACGCGACCGGGACGTTGGGACGTCGGGGCATGAATTCCGAGGGCAGATGCTAATTGGTGCTATCCGTCCACCTCTCCGAAGATGCCAAGTTGATTTATAGCACCATGTATCGAAGGTTTAAACGGATGCGGCCGATGTAGCAGACTTCGTCAGATTCCCCCTCATTTGAGGTTTTTTTTATTGTGGGGACGCTCTTCCCTGCAGGCGCAAGCCCCTGCAGTTAATTACGCTACCGCATCGCGGTAACCACTTTCTCCTTCTCCAGATGGTCACTTCGTGTCGTAGGTGTTTGTTTTATTTTTGGTTGCCCGTGGATTGTATACGGAGACTAATTTATGTTGTCGCCCATAGGACGTGGATTAGTCCAAATCCGTATATTCTTAGATTTGGGTTTGGGGGCTGGGTTTAAGGATACGTTAATCTCATTTGAGACTAAGATCAACTTAAACGTTCGTTAAGGATACGTTAGTCTAATTTTAGACTAAGATCAACTTAACGGGATCGTTTAGATCCAACAAAAGAGCATTTGGACTCTATTGTTTAGTTTAGGGACATTGCGGTCGATAATTAGTTTAAGGACATCACGGTCCAATGTTAGTTTAAGGACATCTCGGTCCAATGTTAGTTTAAAGACATTGCGGTCGAGATTAATGACATCATAGTCCGTGAGTTTAAAGACATCACAGTCAAGGTTAAGGATATCATAGTCCATGAGTTTAAGGACCCCACAGTCCTGGTTAAGGACATCATAGTCCATGAAATATATGGTTGTCGGGACCCGTCACCTCTCTGAAGACGTTGAAGGATTACAACGACAAATATCAGAGGAGTTCAGAGATGTACCCTTAAACCGATGTGGGTTGAGAGACCTGTAGTCCAATTGGGACTAAGATCTGTGATTTATGAGCATATGAACTCAATTAATCTGAATTGAGGAGTTATGGCCAATTTGGGCTAAGTCCATTCAATTACAATGTTCAACATTTGTTTTTGAGATATTAGATGTTTGTTTGAGCCCAATCCTTTTAAAAATGCTAAGCATTGGTTTGGTCTTTGATAATGTTTTGTCTTTAGTTGAATGCTGTGCATTTGTCATAGCTCCAGGCTTATTCAAAGAACAGTTTATGTTCTGTCCAAGCGCACATAAAAGCATGTGGCGCACTTGGCATTAGCGCCAGTCGATGAGCGCAGTGCGCTATGGTTAAAGCGCTAATGCGCTTAGCGCTTTACGCCAGATGTGAAGCGCTAATACTCTTAGCGCATTGCGCTAAATGAAGAGCGCTGATGCGCTTAGCGCTAGATGTAGAGCGCTGATGCGCTTAGCGCTAGATGTAGAGCGCTGATGAGCTATAATTGAAGCGTTGAGGCGCTTGGCGCTGGTGCCATATAATGAGCGCAAAGCGCTTTTAGTAATGCAGCGCACACGTGAGGAGCACGTGGCGCGCTTAGCGCTGAGCGCTAGCCAATGAACGCAGTGCGCTGTGTTTGAAGCGCTATGGCACTGCAGCGCTTTGTGCTAGATGAAAAGCACTAAGGAACTTTTAAATTAGGAGCGCTAGGGCTCTTCTTAGGTTAACTTTGCGCTCTAAACATTATCTTTTCTTTGATCAGAGACCATGTCTCAAGATTCTAAGAACAAAATTCTTAGTTTATAGGAGATATTTCAATCTCTTTTTGATGAATGGCTTTGCCTTTATGGATCTGTGATACTAAGAGAATTGAATAATTCTCCCCCCCTTGATAATGCGATGTTCATAATCTCTTTTGTAAAAGACAATTTGTCTTATAGATCTATGATCTGTGAAAGAAGTAAATACTTCTTTTTATATTGAGGTGATTTCGTCTTTCTATTCTTTTTTTTACCTTGAAAAGAATTGTCTTCTTTTGCCGAGAGCTTCTTCTTCTTCCTGAGATTTTCTCAAAGTTTAGGGGGGAGGCGTTCCGCTTTTTTTTCTTGAAGTCTAGGGGCTTTTATATAGGGCAAGCTGATTTGTTCAATCGGTTAAAGAGGTTTATTCTCTAATTGATTTGGGAATTTTCCCACCGTCGGATCTTTGATCCAAGGGCTTCTGGTTTACAGAAGATAATCTTCTTGTTTTAACAAGATTGAGAAATCTTTCCCCTTACAGAATTTGTTCTGTATTTTAGTGATTTTTAATCACCATTCTATCATTGATCCAATGGTGTTCCAAATTCAGGGCACAATCTTTTCTGTTTGGAAAGATTAAACAGAATTTCATTCTTGTTAATTGATGATTTAATCATATCCGTTGGATATTTGATCCAACGGTGAGGAACATTTAGTTCCAGCGCTAGCGCTTATGCGCTCTGCCCATAGTGCACTACTTGGAGCGCAGCGCTCTTAGCGCTAGCGCACACGTGCTTTACACGTGGTGCGCTACTTGGAGCGCAGCGCATCTAGCGCTAGCACCTATGCGGTTTGCACGGGGTGCGCTAGTTGTAGCGCAGCGCTTTTATAAAAGCGCAGCTTTAATTCAAATTTTGAATTCTGAACTCTAATTAGGGAAACAGTAACACTACCATACAGTCCGGTCTCTTCGTCTGATATATCGCATATCGCAGCCTGGGGGTGGCAAAAAGTCAGACCCCAATAGCCTGATAAGTCATGCCGATGTGAGGCTCATAACAGTTCGAGAAACTACTGATAACACTTACCAGTAGATCTCAGCAACCCTGGCCAGGGATTTCCTGTTATGGCTAATTGAGCATAGCGCAACATCAACCCCCAATATCGGGAGAGACGAAATCCCCTTCTATCGCTCATTGCCTCCATGTGACTCGGGACTGTACCCAAAAACCACCATTTTGCACGATCTCTTGAACGCGGTGTTAGTGTATATGCCCTAGGGGCCATTATTGTATCATACTAGTTTGTATATTACTTAATGGAAGGTTGGGATATTCACATGTATATAACAGTCTTGCTAAATATGGTAGTATGCTACTTGGTTATTCTATCTTAATATGTGAGTATACGTATTGATAGAGCTCTTAGGATCTTGCTTGACTACCAGCGTTGTGATGGCAGTCACACTAGTGGGGGCTGGGTAGTCTACAAGCACATCCTTATTCAGGTCCCTAGTCGTTGGATTATCGAGACAGAGCATCGATACTCCGGAGTAGACTAGTGTGTAGGCTTCTTATCCCAGTTGGGGAGATGGTTTTTCCCACAGCGTCAGTACGTCATACTGAAGATAGTATACAGGTGCTCGTTAGGTTACGGGTACACCGGACATGACTCACAGGGAACTGTTGGTTGGTTTTATACCAGTCGTCAGTGAATAGTTCCCAGGTGACATGAGTACAGCATAGTCCGCAGACTTGACACTGCTACTTCGCCTCGAGTGTGTCCCACTATTCTTAGATTGCTACCCTACCACGGCTCAAAGGAGTCGCGCAAACAGGTAGCAGTTGGGTGCAGTCCCGAGCACTTGGAGGCAGTGGTGGTTAGACAGGATTCCTCTCTCCCGGTATTGGGGGTTGATATCGCGCTGTGTCAGAGAGCCATTACGCAAAGTCCCTGGCCAGGGCAAGCGAGATTTGCTGGTAGGTTCCAGTAGTTTCTCAGGGTGTAATGGGCTTCGCTCCGACACGACTTATACCGCTATTAGGGGACTGACGCTTGCCGCCCCCTAGGCCCGATATGCGATAGTCTTAGAAGAACGGACCAGACTGTATGGAGATTGTCACATCAGACTCGGTAGGAGTTCGGATGGGTTTCCTCATCGGCCTTCTTATCGACATCTACCTGGGGACCGTTACGTACAGCTAGTGCCGCTTGCGGTCTGTGGTTAAACCCACTGCCAGCGTAGTAGTCGAGTCTCTAGAGTCCCACACAGAGAGTTTCCCTACTCCAGGCGAAACGATATAGAGGTCGTATGGTTTTACGACAAGGGTTCGGACACATACGTGCGTTTACGCACGTACGACTTTAGGACAGTTTTTACCAGTCGACTTTGGTTTAAGCCAGTTACTGGTATCCGGTTATTGGATTTATACAGTCTAAAGTTTTTCCGTATTTTTGCGGAAAGGAGGGGCGTTCTCGTAATTGCGCGAGAAGCTTCTAGAAGGTGGTGACTAAGGGGGTTTAGGTGGCATATACAATGAATGTGATTAGTGAGTCATATGGATGATTCATCCATGTCATTATTTCTTCATGACTCATGGATGTGAATCACCATTAGATATTTATCAAGCATGGTTGTAAAACATTATCCTTTCTTTTCTTGATTAAAAAGAAATGCTTGATATATATTATGATAACTCATTATTCTCACTTCATTATTATGTTCATCTTCTCTCTCCTCAAGCTCTCCCTCTTCAAACCCTAATCCTCCTCTCTCATGTGTTGAGTACAAGGATTAGTTAGACTAATTAAACCATAACCATCACTCTATATCACCTAGCTTCTTTGATTAGCACTTAAAGAAGGTTAGTTGCCTCAAGTTTAGAGGCTAAGCTTGGAGTAAAGATCTCGGGTGGATCGTCTACTACTTCGAGAAGGCCGAGAAGGAGGTGGAGTTCACAAAGACGAAGGACACGATTCGTTAGGTATAATCCCTAAACATAGTAGTATAGAACTTCTATGTTTCATGTTAGTTATCGTTTAGCTTCGATTCGTGCGGTTAGTCGATGTTTAAGCAAGAAACAAGATCGTTTTTCATATTTCCGCCTCCCCGCAAGTCGTGGGGTGTTGGACATCGACTTACACGCGGTAAGGTGGAAATCAAAGCACAGTGGGAATCATATAAGAATCTATGACGATCTCGGGTCGACAGACTAACCTGTACCAGTGTCACTAGAGAACTGCTATCTGATGATAGGTATAATACCATCTAGTTGTTCTCGACGAGTCCGTTCAGTGTATCCAGTCTCCACCGAGCACTCGTATACCATCTCTAATGTCAAACACCAATGGATATGTGATCATCCATCGCCCATCATATGGGTCGAGAAGCGTATACGCTATTCTACTCTGGAATATCGATGCCCCGTCTCGATACTAACACGACTAGGAACAATTGAAGGATGTACTTACCGACTACTATTGCCCCACTGTATGATCTGCATCATAATCCTGGTAGTCAAGTACTCATCCTAAGGGCTTTATCAACATGTAATAGAGAGACAATAAGTGTACATGTTAAGATAAAGAGCAACCAGATAGCATATTATCATGTCGAGCAAGAAAGTCCTCCCTATATATGTCCAAGCATCCACTATAATATACATCACATGTATAATAATGGCTTCTAGGGCATACCTATAACTAACAGAGCCTAGTGGGGTCGCATGGACTACTACATGGAGCTTGAGAAGAGAAGGACACGGTCTACAAAGGTTGTAGCATCTTTCTCTTAGCTCGTTTTTATGATATCATGCCTAAACCCTAATTATCTAGTTTAAGATCTTGGTTAGTGTTAATTAGCACCCCAATTTTTTTTAAAATGGCATGCTTGATGCTAGTAAAACCCAGTGGTGGTGCTAACAAACACTTTTATGGTATCAGAGCCAAAGATAGAAGATTAGACGATATTTGTAAAACCACGAAATCGAAACAACTCCGAAACCGGAAACCCAAACATCAATTTTCTGTCGATTTTAAAATGGACTATGGAATTTTTTTAAACAATTGCAGAATGTTGTATGAGATATAACGAGAACACCATGAAAATTCGAGACCAAAATTCAAACATTGACCCGGCGAGAATGGGTATTTGGCCGGCGTCGCCGGTCCTATTGCAAAATTTTGGACTCGAATTTTTTTTGTGTTCTGATGTGTTGGGTTTAGGGTTTCATGTTTATGTTTGATTAGCCCAGTTTGCATGTGATGTTAACTTTCCTATTGGGGCTATTCGGAGTGTTTCGTAGTCGTGTTTTAATATCGTTTCGGGTTTAAGTTTGATATGTGATACAATAGTTGGAATCCACATTAAATTAGTTTTATGAAAACTAGTTTGATTATAAATCTAGTATGTTAGTCTCTATTGATCGATTGCCACGAAGTTTCGATTCGGATCGAAACTCCATCGCAATCGCGTATCGTACGCGAATACTCGCAAGATAACTTTACTTGGTATCCACACCCTATAGCCCCGGTGCTCACGGCCACGGTGTTCCGCCTAAGTGCACTTGGTCGACGGCATCGGGGGTGCGACCATTTACTAAAGTTCCCGACGAGTATTCGATCGGGTAGTCAGGAATCTTGTTGAATTACCCGACTAAATTATTGAAAAGAGTTTTCGATATGAGACTAAAATACGGGATTTATAGGGTTAGGCATGAAATTCGGAATATGAGATATTCCGGGTTTATGATGTATAAGGAAATGCGGATTCTAATTATTTTAGTTTTTCATTTCTTTTCTGCGACCGTAAGTGTAATATGTGGGGTATCCCAAATCTCTTTGCTACATGTCAACGGGATTTGGGATGCGCGTATTTACTTACGTTGATGACATGTGATGTTATGTGTTGCTGTGATATGTTATATTGGATCGTCGTGAATGAATAGCCGGGAGGTTTTATGTGAGATGAGAGTTTTTCAATTTTCAGTCATGTAAAAATTGTATGTAATATTCTTTTATTGGGACACTTCCGGGTTGAGGATGATGTCACCATTGATGTATATTTTTAAATGAAGTCCAAAAATTTTTCAGGGATGTTCAGAAAGCTTGAAAAGACAGTAGAAGAACACCCAAGAAAATTGGGCCCCTGAATCGCCTAAAGCGCCGCGGAACCGAGGCGGGTCCCACCGATCCGCCGCGATTCCGCCGCCGAGTTGGCGATTCAGGAACCCAATTTTCCTGTGTTGGTTCTCTGGGATATTTGGTATTTTCTGGAATTTTTTATTTTTGCTCAGGTTTCAGATTTTCAGAGAAGTATTGGAGCAAAGTTAAAAGTGTTTAATCGATCGAAATTATACAGTATTTTCTTGTTGGATTATATCTGTTTTTGTATAATGTGTTCGTAAACCTCCCCTAACTGCTAGTATGTCGGTTGGCAGGGGTTGCACATTTCTGTAATGGATTTTATCTGTTTGTGCATATGAACTATGTTGGACTGTTGTGATGTATAGCCGGGGTTATGTGATGGGTTATTATTTAATTCATTTGATGTAAATGTAATTTGTTGTAATATTATTTTGCGGGGCACATCCAGGTTGCGGTTGTAGCCACCGTTGTATTATTTCATTTTACTGTTTTTTGCTCCTAGGACAGACCCAAGGTGGGGTGCACAAACTGCCGGGTGGGTAGTTTGCCGTACCCGTTGGGGTCTTGGGTGGGGTAATGGCTATTCATCACAACTGTGTAATCCGTCTTTTGTTGCAGGCTTAAAACAAACACGGATTGCTTGCAAATCCAATTAAGTTCATCTGTGATCTGGAATGAATATCATTGCGTCAGACGAATGTAAAATATCTATATATATGATAGCTATTTAGACGTCACTTATGTTTTACACCCGCGCTAGCCCAGCCCCCGCTCTGTCGTTAGTTAAGTAACCTAACGGGTAATGACGGGACCCCGTGGCGAATGTGGATGGCATAAGAGGACGTTGTATTTTCGTTGTTTTCTGCAATGATAGGTTAATGATGGGACGCATTATTTATAATGCAAAGAAAATAAACCAAAAGTTTAATCGTTGGAACAATTTAAAAGAAACCACTTGGTTAATTTTAAAAACAGATATTTTTAAATGCGGAGCTTTAACCACTCCTTTTAAAAGCTATCAGGTTCCTTCGGTTATATCAAGTTCACTACGTTCACGGTTTCGCCAAAACCATTCGTAGCCCTCCGTCATTTCTTATGGATAGTCAGTAGTATTCAAGCTATGTTTGTTGGCTTTCGTCAAGGCATAGTGTTTGGTAGCTACTTGGTATTCATTTGTTGCATAGATAGATGTGTTGGTTTGGGACAGTCGCATTATCTTGTTGGCTTTCGTCAAGGGTATATACGGGTGGGTTCAAATTAACAAGATAATGATGGGAAGAACTTGACATGTGGCTTATGATTTGTTGGCTTACGTCAAGGTCATAAGAGCATGGGGCAAAAACTTATATCGGGAATTTCTAAAGAAACTGAAATTTGCAAAGAGATGCATACCATTTTGAGTTTGATGAATGTTGGTAGGATTCCTTCAACATTATCATACGATGATATTTGGATCCCGATCCTACTGTGAGTATATGCTACTTATCAGGATATTCGTCACTTAACGATCAATGCTATAAACCAAGTAGGTGTCAAGAAAAGTGTCAGCGGGGTTACGCCCCCAGAGAAAAGAGGTTCTTTAATTAAGGAACTTCGCGAAAGCGTTGGAAAACCTCCCTCGAAGTATCGACACTAGCCTGGCTGAACGGTTAAGCAAGAATTGTACAGTGAGAATAGTCCTGGCTAATTCTTCTTTTATGGTTTGAGGAAGGATTCGAGAAACAGTGGGAGCCATCCAGTTTAGATAAACTAAAAACCACTCTAAACTTGCAAGAGCATCATGCTAAAGAGTTTTCTTCTCTCTCCTAATTGCAGCGACCCTGAAAATGACTGGACTTAAGTTACTTTTAGAGAAAAATATACTGACAGGGCCAAACTATAAAGATTGGCTGCGGAATGTCAAAATGGCTTTGACCTATGACAAATTGGGGTACGTCCTCACCGCTACGGCACCTGCTTTCCCTGGTCCCAAATCCAGTAATGCGGATAAGGAAATCCGCAAAACCTGGGATTTAGATTGCGCGAAAGCCAAGTGCATCGTGCTTGCCTCGATGAACAATGAACATCAGAGGAGGCACGAGGATATGGAACTAGACGCCATATTTCTCCATACAAAGGAACTTTATGGAGAGCAATCTCGTATAGCAAGATACGAGACCTCAAAGAACTTGTTTCGAGCGAGGTTGGCTGTCGGGTCATCGGTAGGAGAATATGTCCTAAAGATGATCGGCTATATAGAAGAGCTCGCAGACCTTGGGACGACTTTGGATAATGAGCTCTATACAGACCTTATTCTCCAGTCCCTTCCTTCCACCTACGCCCAGTTTATCCTGAACTTCAACATTCAAAGAAAAGAAGTTGAACTTCTGGAACTCCTAAACATGTTAAGGAGTGCAGAGGGCACCTTGCAGAAGGCAAGGGAAACACCCGCTATGTTTGTTGGCGGTGCATCTTCTTCCGGGTCCAAAGCTAGGGCCAAAGGAAGGAAGAAGAAGGCCATCCCCAAACCTAGAGGAGGTGTTAGTAAGGTGGGAGGAAAGGGAAAGAAAAAGTTTGCGGTACCGGTAGTAGGCCAGGATGAGTGCTTCCATTGTCACAGGAAAGGGCACTGGAAGAAAGATTGCAGGGCGTGGAACGCCAAGAACTAGGAACCGAAGCAAGCTGTGGCTTCGACTTCAGGTGTGTTTGTAATTGAGAATTGTCTGTCGATCAACTCTACCTCCTGGGTATTGGATACCGGATCAGGATCTCATATTTGCAATTCATTGCAGGCACTGAGAAACCGTAGAGTGCTGAAGGAAGGTGATATGACCCTAAAGGTTGCTAACGGAGCTAGCGTGGGAGCTGTGTCCGTCGGGGATTATCACTTAGGATTGACGAGTGGACACATTTTGGTTTTACATAACTGTTTTTTTTGTACCAAGCTTAACGTGTAATATCATATCAGTTTCCTTGTTATCAAATAAAGGTTATGATTTCACGTTTGTAAGAGATGTTGTTAACATCCACCTTAATCATGGTTTGATTGGGTCCGGTACACTAAATAACGGTATATATGTTTTAAACCAACTCCAAAATTTCAATGTCCAGAACACACTAAAAAGAAAGTCTCCAGATTTAAATAAAGCTTTCTTATGGCATTGTAGACTGGGTCACATCAATGAGAGAAGGTTGACTAAGTTGCATAGAGAAGGATATTTGGACTCGTTCGAATATCAAACTTATGACACTTGTCAATCTTGTCTCAAAGGAAAGATGACAAAGACTCCATTCACTGGACAAGGAGTACGAGCGAGCGAGCTCTTAGGACTCATACACAGCGATGTATGTGGTCCAATGTCTACACATGCGAGAGGTGGTTATTCCTACTTCATTACTTTTACAGATGATTTCTCTAGGTATGGACATATCTTCTTAATGAAGCATAAATCCGAGGCCTTTGAGAAATTCCAGGAATACAAGAGTGAAGTGGAAAACCAAACAGGCAAAAGTATTAAGACACTGAGATCTGATCGAGGTGGAGAATACTTAAGTGCCGAGTTCCTAGGTTACCTAAAAGAGAAAGGAATTCTCTCTCAGCTTACTCCTCCATACACTCCACAGCACAACGGTGTATCGGAGAGACGGAATCGAACCCTATTGGATATGGTACGATCCATGATGAGTAATGTTGAGTTACCACGATCTTTCTGGGGTTATGCGCTAGAATCAGCGGCATATCTTTTGAACAGAGTTCCAACCAAAACTGTGCCTACCACACCATATCAGATGTGGAGTGGGAAGAAACCCTATCTTCAGTACCTGAAGACATGGGGATGTCCAGCTTTTGTAAAAAAGCAGCATTCGGACAAGCTCGAGGTACGCTCAGTTGAGTGTAAGTTTGTGGGATATCCAAAGAACTCTATGGGATATTGTTTCTATTACGTAGAGGAACAAAAGGTTTTTGTTTCTCGTCATGCCCGCTTCTTAGAAACTGAATTTTTAGAAAATCAGAAGAGTGGGAGCGTAGTAGAACTGGAAGAAATTCCAGAACCACAAACTGCTACTGAAAGTTTGGTAGAACCGGAAGTTCAAGAAGTACAGGACATTCCCGCACCCCTCCGCAGGAGTAGTAGGCCGTCTCATCCGCCTGAGAGATACTACGGTTTTCTCATAGATGGGGATAGAGAGGATTGCATCATAGATGATGATGAACCTACTGACTTCCAGCAGGCCATCCAGAGCGGCGACTCGGTACGATGGCTAGATGCAATGCGGACCGAAATGGAGTCCATGTACACCAACAAAGTATGGACTTTGGACTTTGCTCCAGATGGGGTAAAACCCATAGGATGAAAATGGATCTTCAAGAAAAAGATTGGTGTAGATGGACAGGTGGAAACCTATAAGGCTAGACTTGTTGCAAAGGGTTTTCGTCAAAGACCTGGTTTGGACTATGACGAAACTTTTTCTCCAGTGGCTATGCTCAAATCCATTCGGGTCCTTCTTGCTATTGCTGCCTTCCATGATTATGAAATCTGGCAGATGGACGTAAAGACGGCTTTTCTGAATGGAAATTTAGAAGAGTGCGTCTATATGGATCAGCCAGAGGGTTTCAATCAGAGTGGGAGCAGCGGGAAAGTATGCAAGCTGCTCAAGTCCATTTATGGACTAAAGCAGGCATCGGGGAGTTGGAACATCTGTTTTGATGAGACAGTCAAAGAATATGACTTTATCAAAAATCCAGATGAACCGTGTATATATAGTAAAGTAGTAGCCAGAAGTGTCGTATTCCTTGTATTGTACGTGGATGACATTCTATTGATAGGAAATGACATTCCTATGCTACAATCTGTCAAAGGATTCTTGTCACACAGGTTCTCCATGAAAGACCTGGGTGATACCTCTTACATTATGGGGATCCGGATCTATCGTGATAGATCCAAGAGGATGTTGGGACTTTCGCAGTCCAGGTATATCGACACTGTACTGAAAAGATTCAGTATGGAAGATTCTAAGCGCGGTAATCTACCGGCTTGTCACGGAATCACCCTCTCCGAAGAGATGTCTCCCAAGACTGATTTGGAAAGGGAACGCATGTCTATTATACCCTACGCTTCTGCGGTAGGCTCTATAATGTATGCGATGTTGTGCACCAGACCAGATGTAGCTTACGCACTGAGCGTGGTAAGCCGGTATCAGTCAGACCCAGGGGAGAAGCACTGGATAGCAGTAAAGAACATTCTCAAGTACCTGAGAAGGACTAAGGAGATGTTCTTGGTTTACGGCGGAAAAGATCTCAGGTTGGAGGCCTTTGCTGATTCCGGCTTCCAGAGTGATAAGGACGATTCCAAGTCCATGTCGGGTTATGTCTTTACCCTCAATGGAGGGGCGGTGTGCTGGAAGAGCTCCAAGCAGGACACTGTTGCTGACTCAACGATGGAAGCAGAGTATATAGCTGCTTGCGATGCCGCAAAAGAAGCAGTCTGGATGAAGAAGTTCCTAACAGAACTTCAGGTGGTTCCTACCATAGTTGATCCAATACCTCTGTATTGCGACAACAACGGAGCTATAGCTTTAGCAAAGGAACCAAGGTCCCATCAGAAATCCAGACACATCTTAAGGCGGTATCACCTGATCAGGGAGATCATTGATCGTCAGGAGATCGAGGTTCGGAGAGTTGCTTCTGAAGAGAACATTGCTGATCCATTCACGAAGGCCCTACCTCAGATTCAGTTCGAGAGGCTACTCGAGATCATCGGTCTTCGATATGCCAGTACATGGCCCTAGTGCAAGTGGGAGATTGTTAGTGTATATACCCTAGGGGCCATTATTGTATCATACTAGTTTGTATATTACTTAATGGAAGCTTGGGATATTCACATGTATATAACAGTCTTGCTAAATATGGTAGTATGCTACTTGGTTATTCTATCTTAATATGTGAGTATACGTATTGATAGAGCTCTTAGGATCTTGCTTGACTACCAGCGTTGTGATGGCAGTCACACTAGTGGGGGCTGGGTAGTCTACAAGCACATCCTTATTCAGGTCCCTAGTCATTGGATTATCGAGACAGAGCATCGATACTCCAGAGTAGACTAGTGTGTACGCTTCTTATCCCAGTTGGGGAGATGGTATGTCCCACAGCCGTCAGTACGTTGTACTGGAGATAGTATACAGGTGCTTGTTAGGTTACGGGTACACCGGACAGGACTCACAGGGACTGTTGGTTGGTTTTATACCAGTCGTCAGTGAATAGTTCCCAGGTGACATGAGTACAGCATAGTCCGCAGACTTGACACTGCTACTTCGCCTCGAGTGTGTCCCACTATTCTTAGATTGCTACCCTACCACGGCTCAAAGGAGTCGTGCAAACAGGTAGCAGTTGGGTGCAGTCCTGAGCACTTGGAGGCAGTGGTGGTTAGACAGGATTCCTCTCTCCCGGTATTAGGGGTTGATATCGCGCTGTGTCAGAGAGCCATTACGCAAAGTCCCTGGCCAGGGCAAGCGAGATTTGCTGGTAGGTTCCAGTAGTTTCTCAGGGTGTAATGGGCTTCGCTCCGACACGACTTATACCGCTATTAGGGGACTGACGCTTGCCTCCCCCTAGGCCCGATATGCGATAGTCTTAGACGAACGGACCAGACTGTATGGAGATTGTCACATCAGACTCGGTAGGAGTTCGGATGGGTTTCCTCATCGGCCTTCTTATCGACATCTACCTGGGGACCGTTACGTACAGCTAGTGCCGCTTGCGGTCTGTGGTTAAACCCACTGCCAGCGTAGTAGTCGAGTCTCTAGAGTCCCACACAGAGAGTTTCCTTACTCCAGGCGAAACGATATAGAGGTCGTATGGTTTTACGACAAGGGTTCGGACGCATACGTGTGTTTACGCACGTACGACTTTCGGACAGTTTTTACCAGTCGACTTTGGTTTAAGCCAGTTACTGGTATCCGGTTATTGGATTTATACAGTCTAAAGTTTTTCCATATTTTTGCGGAAAGGAGGGGCGTTCTCGTAATTGCGTGAGAAGCTTCTAGAAGGTGGTGACTAAGGGGGTTTAGGTGGCATATACAATGAATGTGATTAGTGAGTCATATGGATGATTCATCCATGTCATTATTTCTTCACGACTCATGGATGTGAATCACCATTAGATATTTATCAAGCATGGTTGTAAAACATTATCCTTTCTTTTCTTGATTAAAAAGAAATGCTTGATATATATTATGATAACTCATTATTCTCACTTCATTATTATGTTCATCTTCTCTCTCCTCAAGCTCTCCCTCTTCAAACCCTAATCCTCCCCTCTCATGTGTTGAGTACAAGGATTAGTTAGACTAATTAAACCATAACCATCACTCTATATCACCTAGCTTCTTTGATTAGCACTTAAAGAAGGTTAGTTGCCTCAAGTTTAGAGGCTAAGCTTGGAGTAAAGCTCTCGAGTGGATCGTCTACTACTTCGAGAAGGCCGAGGAGGAGGTGGAGTTCGCAAAGACGAAGGACACGATTCGTTAGGTATAATCTCTAAACATAGTAGTATAGAACTTCTATGTTTCATGTTAGTTATCGTTTAGCTTCGATTCGTGCGGTTAGTCGATGTTTAAGCAAGAAACAAGATCGTTTTTCATATTTCCGCCTCCCCGCAAGTCGTGGGGTGTTGGACATCGACTTACATGCGGTAAGGTGGAAATCAAAGCACAGTGGGAATCACATAAGAATCTATGACGATCTCGGGTCGACAGACTAACCTGTACCAGTGTCACTAGAGAACTGCTATCTGATGATAGGTATAATACCATCTAGGAGTTCTCGACGAGTCCGTTCAGTGTATCCAGTCTCCACTGAGCACTCGTATACCATCTCTGATGTCAAACACCAATGGATATGTAATCATCCATCTCCCATCATATGGGTCGAGAAGCGTATACGCTATTCTACTCTGGAATATCGATGCCCCGTCTCGATACTAACACGACTAGGAACAATTGAAGGATGTACTTACCGACTACGATTGCCCCACTGTATGATCTGCATCATAATCCTGGTAGTCAAGTACTCATCCTAAGGGCTTTATCAACATGTAATAGAGAGACAATAAGTGTACATATTAAGATAAAGAGCAACCAGATAGCATATTATCATGTCGAGCAAGAAAGTCCTCCCTATATATGTCCAAGCATCCACTATAATATACATCACATGTATAATAATGGCTTCTAGGGCATACCTATAACTAACAGAGCCTACTGGGGTCGCATGGACTACTACATGGAGCTTGAGAAGAGAAGGACACGGTCTACAAAGGTTGTAGCATCTTTCTCTTAGCTCGTTTTTATGATATCATGCCTAAACCCTAATTATCTAGTTTAAGATCTTGGTTAGTGTTAATTAGCACCCCAATTTTTTTTAAAATGGCATGCTTGATGCTAGTAAAACCCAGTGGTGGTGCTAACAAACACTTTTATGGTATCAGAGCCAAAGATAGAAGATTAGACGATATTTGTAAAACCACGAAACCGAAACAACTCCGAAACCGGAAACCCAAACATCAATTTTCTGTCGATTTTAAAATGGACTATGGAATTTTTTTAAACAATTGCAAAATGTTGTATGAGATATAACGAGAACACCATGAAAATTCGAGACCAAAATTCAAACATTGACCCGGCGAGAATGGGTATTTGGCCGGCGTCGCCGGTCCTATTGCAAAATTTTGGACTCGAATTTTTTTTGTGTTTTGATGTGTTGGGTTTAGGGTTTCATGTTTATGTTTGATTAGCCCAGTTTGCATGTGATGTTAACTTTCCTATTGGGGCTATTCGGAGTGTTTCGTAGTCGTGTTTTAATATCGTTTCGGGTTTAAGTTTGATATGTGATACAATAGTTAGAATCCACATTAAATTAGTTTTGTGAAAACTAGTTTGATTGTAAATCTAGTATGTTAGTCTCTATTGATCGATTGCCACGAAGTTTCGATTCGGATCGAAACTCCACCGCAATCGCGTATCGTACGCGAATACTCGCGAGATAACTTTACTTGGTATCCACGCCCCATAGCCCCGGTGCTCATGGCCACGGTGTTCCGCCTAAGTGCACTTGGTCGACGGCATCGGGGGTGCGGCCATTTACTAAAGTTCCCGACGAGTATTCGATCGGGTAGTCAGGAATCTTGTTGAATTACCTGACTAAATTATTGAAAAGAGTTTTCGATATGAGACTAAAATGCGGGATTTTTAGGGTTAGGCATGAAATTCGGAATATGAGATATTCCGGGTTTATGATGTATAAGGAAATGCGGATTCTAATTATTTTAGTTTTTCATTTCTTTTCTGCGACCGTAAGTGTAATATGTGGGGTATCCCAAATCTCTTTGCTACATGTCAACGGGATTTGTGATGCGCGTATTTACTTACGTTGATGACATGTGATGTTATGTGTTGCTGTGATATGTTATATTGGATCGTCGTGAATGAATAGCCGGGAGGTTTTATGTGAGATGAGAGTTTTTCAATTTTCAGTCATGTAAAAATTGTATGTAATATTCTTTTATTGGGACACTTCCGGGTTGAGGATGATGTCACCATTGATGTATATTATTTACTTTTCCGCATTAGAATAGACCCAAGGCGGGGAGCACAAGCGACTTTTATAAAAAGGTGGCATGTTGAGCAACAAACACTTTTTGTTCCTCAGTGTGGTAGAAGATATACCCTCACAAATGTTTAGGACATCTTACAAACTTGCACAGAACTGACCTTGCCTCGAGCTTGTCCGGATTTTTTTTTTCATAGGCCGGACAACCCCATATCTTAACTCATTTAAGAAATGGTCTCTTCCCATTCCATATCTCATATGGAGTGGTAGGCAACGGATTTGGTCTGAACTCTATTCAATAGGTATGCAGCTATCTCAAGTGCATAACCCCAAAAGGAAATAGGCAACTCAGCATTACTCATTATAGAGCGCACCATATCTAATAGGGTGCGGTTCCTCCGCTCCGATACTGTATTGTGCTGTGGTGTATACGGAAGAGTAAGCTAAGAGAGAATCCCATTCTCTTTTAAGTAGTCTCTGAATTCCGTGCTCAAGTATTCTCCTCCCCGATCAGATCGAAGGATTTTAATACTTTTACCCGTCTGGTTCTCAACTTCGTACTTATATTCCTTGAATTTCTTAAAAACTTCAGACTTGTGTTTCAATAAGAACACATGTCCGAATCTAGAGAGATCATCAGTGAATGTAATAAAGTACGAGGAACCATTCCCGACATGAGTAGACATAGGACCGCATACATCACTATGTATCAGTCCAAAGAGTTCAGTAGCTCTTTCTCTGTGTCCAGTAAACGGAGTTTTGGTCATCTTGCCTTTGAGACATGACTGGAAAGTTTCATAAGATGTAAATTCAAACGGATTCAAATATCCATCCTTATGCAACTTAGTCAGTCTTGTCGCATTGATATGACCTAGTCTACAATGCCACAAGAAGGCTTCGTTCATTTCTGAACTGTTCCTCTTGTGTGTGTTCTGTATACTTAGAACTGTAGTTTGATTCAAAACGTATATATCGTTACACAACGTACCATACCCAATCAACATTTGATTTAGGAAAACATTCACAATATTTTTGGTACGAAATAACAGTCGCTCAGAATCACTGTGTTACCACTTGGTAATACAAAGTGATATTCGCCAACTGCCTTGGCTGCAACAATTGCACCATTCCTTTCTCTGAAGGACATATCACCTTTTCCCAGTTCTCTACCTCTCTTCAGCCTATGTAACAAATTACATACGTGGTATCCTGATCCGGTATCCAATACCCAGGACGTAGAGCAAACTGAGAAACAGTTCTCGGTTACGAACACACCCGAAGACGATGCATCAACATGCTTATTCTTCGTACGGGTGGTATATGAATCCTGGTATTCCCCTATTCCTTGCTCAGACTTATGACTTTCATAAGATAGAGCGGAACCTAACCATGTATAATAAGTGGGTTCGGTCAATACATCCATATTATTATCTTGATTAAGGCATATCATTGGTCGCTACCAGGAGAGAGAGAGAAGGATAATCACTTTTGCGTGCGTTCTTTGCAAGATTAGATTGGTTATTATTTTATCTAATCCAGATGGCTCCCACTGTTTTTATCAAATCTTCTTTCAAACCATAAAAGGTAAGATTAGCCGGGATTAATTACACCCTACAAGTTCGCCAATCGGTCAGCCAGACAGGTATTGGTACTCTGAGGGAGTCTCCCCATGCTTTCACATGGAACTAATTAAATAACCTTGTTTCCGCAGGGGCATCACCTCATTAACACCTTTCTTAGACACCTGATGGATCGGTTAATTGTAAAGTGAAAAACTTTTCCAGGAGTAACACTTACTCGCAGTAGGTTTCGGGATCCAACTATCATATAGAAGGTATGCAATATCATTGCAAATTTCAACACTTGAAATTCCCAATATCTATTTTTACCCCTAGCGTCTTATGACCTTGACGCATACCAACAAACCATAGGCCGCTAGTCAAGTTCAACCCGTTCATTTCTTAATTGAATTAAACCCACCCGCATGACCCTTGACGTAGGGCAACAAAGTCGTACGACTACCCTAATCCAATCGCATCACTTGCTACAGATAAGCACTAATCAGCTGCTGTACACTGCGCCTTGACGCAGGCCAACAAACGTAGCACGAATACTAAATAGTACTTATCTGAAATGACGGAAGGTTATGGCTGGTTTTGAAGAAAACTTTTAACGTAATGAACTTTATATTGTTGTAGAATCTAGTGATTTTGAAAAGGAGTGGTTTAAGCTCCGCTTTTAAAATTGAGTAGTTTTCAAAAACAAACCGAATAGCTTTTACTAAAGATGTCAGTCCCGGTGAAGGGATCTCGGCTCATTCCTCATCGAATGAGGTGCTGGATATCCATCAAGGAATACCACTATGCAAAGCAAGAACTACAGAAGCTATGATGATAAACCGAGTGGGTTGTAGCATTTGCTAGTTTTGCTAAAGAGGTCACTCCCGGTGAAGGGATCTCGGCTCTTTCCTCATCGAATGAGGTGCTGGATAGTCATCAAGGAATACCACTATGCAAAGCAAAAACTAGAGCTATCTTTTTAAAAACTTTTGATTCTACAATATCTTTAGGTTTCTTTTCTTTTCATTAATCTCATAAATGAATTCCCATCATTTATGTTTCCCAAAATATCACGGAAAAAGAAACGAAAATAGAACATACGCTTATACCATCCGCATTCGCCACGGGGCTCCGTCATGCACCGTTAGGTTACTTAACTAACGGTAGAGCGGGGGCTGGAAGCGAGTGCCAAACATAAGCAACGTTTATTATATATAGCATTCGTCTCACGCAGTTATATGATCACATCACAGAACTAAGCAGCATAAGTCAACATATGAAATATTGGATATACTAGGAGGTCCGTGTTTTAAATTAAGCCAATAATGAAAAACACGGATTCCGCAGTCATGATGAATAGCCAAACTCACATCCCTAGACACCTACGAGAGCGGCAAGCAACCCTGCCAATTCTAGAGTTAGGAGACCCGATCTCGACTCCTTGAGATGGTCTCCTACTGGACTCCAGAACCCGGAATTTCTTGTGAAAGAAATTAGTGGCAATGAGGTAGAACTGGAAGAAGTTCCAGCTACACAAACTATAGCTGAAAATTTGCAAGAACTGGAGGATTCAATAGTCCCCGATGATCCCCAGCCACTCCGCAGATCTAGTAGGGTTCATCATCCACCTGAGAGATACTACGGTTTTCTCGTAGACGGTGGGAGCGAGGATTGCATCATGGAAGATGATGACCCAACTAGTTTCGAGCAGGCCATCATAAGTGGAGACTTTGTGAAATGGCTGGATGCTATGCGATCTGAGATGGAATCCATGTACACCAACAAAGTATGGACTTTGAAAGTTGCTCCTGAAGGGGTAAAACCTATCGGGAGCAAGCGGATCTTTAAGAAGAAAATTGGTGTAGATGGAAAGGTTGAGACCTTCAAAGCTAGACTTGTAGCAAAAGGTTTTTGTCAACGACCAGGTGTCGACTATGATGAAACCTTTTCTCCTGTCGCTATGCTTAAGTCCATCAGGATCCTACTTGCCATTGCTGCATACCATGACTACGAAATCTGGCAGATGGACGTCAAGACCGCTTTTCTAAATGGTGATTTAGAAGAGAGCGTATACATGACACGGCTAGAGGGCTTCGTAGATAGTGGGAGTAGCGGAAGCGTATGTAAGCTGCTTAAATCAATTTACGGATTAAAACAGGCATCGCGGAGCTGGAACATCTGTTTCGATGAAGCCCTCAAAGAGTTTGACTTCATCAAAAACGTAGATGAACCTTGTATATACAAGAAGGTTGTAGAGAGTAAGATTGTATTCCTCGTATTGTATGTGGATGACATACTCTTGATAGGAAACGATGTTCCTATGTTACACTCGGTCAAGCTCTTCTTATCACACAAGTTCTTCCTGAAAGATCTAGGTGATGCCTCCTACATCCTGGGGATTAAGATCTATAGAGATAGATCTAAACGGATGTTGGGATTGTCCCAATTCAGGTATATAGATACCATACTAAAGAGATTTAGTATGGAAGATTCTAAGCGTGGTAATTTACCCGCTTACTCAGGAATCACTCTCTCCAAAGAGATGTTTCCCAAGACTGATTTGGAGAGGGCTCTCATGCAAGGGATACTCTATGCTTCGGCAGTTGGGTCAATCATGTATGCGATGTTATGTACCAGACCGGATGTAGCTTACTCACTAGGTATAGTGAGTAGGTATCAATCAGATCATGTGGAGAAATACTGGACAGCTGTGAAGAACATTTTTAAGTACTTGAGAAGGACTAAAGAAATGTTCTTGGTGTATGGTAACGGTGAACTCCGGGTGGAGTCTTTTATCGATTCGAGCTTCCAGAGTGATATGGATGACAGTAAGTCGGTCTCGGGTTTTGTCTTCACCCTCAATGGAGGGGCGGTATGTTGGAAGAGTTCCAAGCAAGATACCGTAGCAGACTCGACGATGGAGGCTGAATAAATCGCTGCCAACGATGCTGCCAAAGAGTCTGTCTAGATGAAGAAGTTCATAAGATGAACTTGGTGAAGTTCCATCCATTGAGCATCCAATACCTGTGTATTGTGATAACAATGGAGCTGTGACTTTGGCAAAGGAATCCCAGTCCCATCAGTGATCTCGACATATTCTTAGGCGGTATCACTTGATCAGGGTGATAGTAGATCGCCGGGAGATCGAGATCAGGAGAGTTGACACGAAGGATAACACAGCAGATCCACTCACGAAGGCCCCTCCCCAGATACAATACGAGAGACTTTTTAGGATGTTGGGTATGAGATACTACAACAACTGGCCTTAGTGCAAGTGGGAGATTGTTAGGAATATGTATGCTCTAGTGGCCATTATTGTATAATATAGTGGATGCTTGGACATATATATAGAGGACTTTCTTGCTCGACATGATAGTATACTATCTGGTTGCCTTTATCTTAACATGTTCACTGGTATTATTATACCGTCTCTCTTATACATGTTGATAAATCCCTTAGGATGTTTGCTTAACTACCAGGACTATGATGCAGATCATACTACTGGGACTTGTGTAGTCTACAAGCACATCCTTTAACAGTTCCTAATCAAGAGAGTATCGAGACAAGGCATCGATATTCCAGACTAGATTAGTGTGTACGTTTCTTGACCCTGTAGGGGGCGATGGTTGATCCCATATTCATTTATGTTTGACATCAAAGATTTTACACAGGTGCTCATTAGAGAATGGATACACCGAATAGGACTCGCCGAGAACTCCTAGATGGTAGTATACCTATCGTCAGATAGCAGTTCTCTGGTGACACTGGTACAGGTTAGTCTGTAGACCCAAGATCGTCATAGAGTCTTGTGTGGTTCCCACTGTGCTTTGATTTTCTCCCTACTATGGCTCAAAGGAGTCGTGCAAACAGGAGGATTTTGGGAACAATCCCGAGTCACATGGAGGCAATAAGCGATAGGAGGGGTTTTGTCTCTCCCGGTATAGGGAGTTGATGTTGCGCTATGCTCGATTGACTATAACAGGAAGTCCCTGGTCAGGGCTATTGATGAGATTTACTGGTAAGTATTATCAGTAGTTTCTCGTACCGTTATAGGCCATACATTGGCATGACTTATTAAGTTATTGGGGTCTGAAGATTCCACCCCCAGACTCGATATGCGACATATTAGACGAAGAGACCAGACTGTACGGTAAGTGTTACCTATAGGCTTCATGGGAGTTTGGACAAGCTTGTTGATCTTCTATTCGCTCAATATCTGGGTAGCCGTTACGTCCAGCTAGTACCACTGACAGGTTGTGGGTGACTGATGTGATCATCACCTACTGCTGGCGTATTGACGAGTATTTAGAGTCCCACATAGAAGTTTCCTGGTTCAAGTGAAAAGAAGTAGGGCACATATGCTGATATGTGCAGGGACCTGATTAAATACGAGTATGTGATACCGTATTCTAATCTGGCGGTTATTTGTTATCGGATAGGTTATATGTGATATAACCGGATTATTGAATCAAGTGTTGATTTGATAATGTGGTATACAGATAAATGATATTAGTCGGTTATATGTGATATAACCGGATTATTAAATCAAGTGTTGATTTAATAAATTGATGTGTATTTATATTTTATATAATTATACATTAACTAATATTAGAGCTCACTAATTATTTGCTTATCTTTATATATATAAATATATATGTGATATATATATATATATATATATATATATATATATATATATATATATATATATTATATGAAGCATGGCATGGTTTTTCTATTTTTAGAAAATAGAAATTGAGGTGGAAAAATGGGGAGATATTTGTGGTATGGAGCAAAGCATGGCTTATTCTTTTTTATATTCATTTGCTTGCACTATTGAAGCATGGCTGCAATTTTTAATTGTTGAAAATTGTATGCTTCAATAATATGTGAGCTTTGAAGAGCCATTCTACACTTCATTTCTTCACTTGAGTTATTTTCCTCACTTGAGCTCCTTGCTCTTTAGCTCTTTTCATTCTCCTCCTCACCTTCTTCAAGCTCAATCCCTCACATGAGTTGTGAAACCTTGAGCTTGTAAGAACCCTAGTGAGCAAAAAACATCCCTACTTCACCATCCTACACTAGATTAGTATTTTGGTATAGTGTGTTTGCTTCACTAAAGAGTTTAGTGAAGAGGTAGTTTGGATTAGCGGATTTCGGGTGGATCATCTTCGGCACGAAGGTCATTGAAGAAAGTTCGTTCAACTTTCAAGTGGAGCCTAATGGAGTCGCGTGGACTACTACACGAAGCTTGAGAAGAGAAGGACACGGTCTACAAAGGTTGTAGCATCCTTCGCTTAGCTAGTTTTTATGATATCATGCCTAAACCCTAATCATCTAGTTTAAGATCTTGGTTAGTGTTAATTAGCACCCCGAAATTTTTTAAAATGGCATGGTTGATGCTAGTAAAACCCAGTGGTGGTGCTAACAAACACTTTCATATTCTGCCTAACATTTTTCTCTTTTCTCTTGTAAATATTCAATTTTTGCTACAATCTTTGTACAAACAAGTCCCTCCCACTTGCCTCCTGTTACTTTTTTGTTTTGAAGTTCTTCATTAATTGTCTCCTTATCATCTCCATCATGGTTATTATTGGTTTCTCCCTTGCCTCAGGTATAAACTTGTTGAAGGACTCACATATATTATTGCACAAAAGATCACATTTGACATCACAATCAAAATGTGATCTAGTCTAAGATTTCTTATCAACTTTATCAAGATAATTATAAGCATGTTCATTTTCATCTTTGATAAGATTCATGGCCTGCAAAAAATTGATATTGCAATGTTTAAGAATATTAATTGGAAACTAACATATCTATGTAAACTGCAAACTATCAATAGTGGCTTTGCAGATTGATAAGATTCAATACCTTAAGAAAACCAAACTTGGTGTATGCAGTTGCAACTTGCCACATTAGGCCTTTCAACTCCAAACCTTTGTAGTCCTCTTGAAAATTTGCATATAAATGAACACGATATCTGTGTGTGGCATTTGGAACTAGTTTTTTGATTGACTCAATCAATTCCTATAAAAAAACATAAACATATCTAATATTAGATACTTAAAGTAACATATAAAATTATAATAAAATTAAAAATCTAAAGTCAACTAAACATATGCAAAGCTTATTAACACTGATATTGAAAACTGAAATTTGATCATATTCTGTAAAGATACACTGATATTGAAAAATAAAATTTACCTTCTGCCTATCACTTATGAAGACAAAGTTTGGAAACTAAAGTTCTTTTACAGCTTCAATAAAGCAAGTGAAAAATCAAGACCAAGTGCTCTCACATTCATTCTCCATAACTGTAAGTTGATGTCGCATACATGTCGCATACTCTACAGGGTTTGTAGAGAGGCAAAATTTACAAAAAACAATTTTAAAGCAAGCAATATCGACTGATCTCCAAGAACTACCATAAGCCTTAACTAGCAAAACTAGCATAGGTTCTAATCTACTATGAAAATATTTATACCTATGTTCTCAAGTCTTTTGGGTCTTCTTATCCTCTTCTTAGGCTTCTTGTTCGTCGGGATCGAGTTTTATCGTCGGCCTTCTTGTGTCGAAGACGATCCACCCGAGAGTCTATAGTTCAAGCTCTAACCTCAAAAGTGAGGTAACTAAAGCATCTAATTTGCTAATCTAAGTGTTTTAGTAAAAGTAGAGAATGTTTATTGGATTAGTTTATCTCATAAACCTTAGGTTTCTCAACTCATGAAAGGGTTAAGGTTTGAGGAAGAAGAAGAGAGCAAAGAAGAAAAGAGAATGACAAGTGAAGAGTGATTGAAGAATGGCTAAGGATGAAACTATCAAGCTTATCTTTTACAATAAAAATATTGCAACCATGCATCAATAGTTATCACAAATGAATGAATAAAAATAAGAAGACATGCTTCAACCATGCTTTAATAACACATCATCCCTCCACCTCATTATCTATTTAAACAAATAGATTTAACACAAATGAGGTGTCTTTTTCTAGAAGCATTCTAGTGTAATTACAAGAATACCCCCACCCTATATACATACCCGTATTCGTACCACAAATACCAAAAGATAAAAATAATCCAATAATATGATACTAGAATGCGGCTTAATTCTAAGCCCGCTAGTATTATCCGTCCGAACAAAAATTCGTGCAGCAAGTACATGTATATGATCGAAACCCTGCACGTAAAACCATACGGCCTCTACATCGTTTCGCCTGAACCAGGGAAACCCTCTGTGCGGGACTCTAAAGACTCAACAGTATGCTGGCAGTGGGTTTAACTATAAGCATGTCAGTGGCACTAGCTGTACGTAACGACTACCCAGGACTTGTCAAAAAGAAGGCACACGAGCAAACTCATCCGAACTCCTACTGTGCCTGTCTGTGACAGTCTCCGTATAGTCCGGTCTGTTTTTCTGAGAGTATTGTAAGTCCACGTTGCCCAACCCGGTGCTTGCGGGGAGGCGGAAACATTATGAAAAATCGGATTTTTACAACACTAGGCGACATGGACTATGTAAAGGAGGGATCTTTGCTAAACAAAAACTAACTACAAAGCTAAAAAGGTTAGCTACTCGGAAAATGGGTTATACCTAGGTCTTCAAGTCCTTCTCTTCTTGCTCCTTGGAGTGAAAGAACGGGTTCTCCTTGTCGCCTTCTCTTGCCGAAGAAAGATCCACCCGAGGGCCTCAACCTTTGGCTCCAACCTCAAACTAGAAGTAACTAAGGTGCTTGGTGTGCTAGACCTAGGACCTTAGAAAGAGTAGAGAGTATTTTTGAAGGGATTATCTCAAGCTCATATGGTTCTCAACTCATGAGAGGGGAGAGCTAGAGAGAGAGAGGAAGAGGAGGAGAGAGAATGAGAATGATAGAATTAGAAGAATAATACAACCTTCTCACATATATGTGAATTATGAAAAATAGATAATTAGCTAAAGATAATTGTGATGGTTAATCAAGAAATGACCATTATCATTTCACATTAAATGCTTTTGCAAGGATCAAAGAGCATCTTTCATATGGAATGATGATGGTCAACTTGTCAACCTAGGTCAACAAGTCAAGTATAGTCAAATGGTCAACAACCCTAACCATGCACAATTATAATTAACTAATATTAATAAATCATAATTCACACATAAACATTAGGGTTAAGAAAATGACAATGGTCATCAACCTTAATGAAAGTCCTCTGCCTCTGTCTCAGTCAACTGTGCATACATACCCGTATCCGTGTTCCGAGGAACACGAATACAATGAGATAAAACCAATCCCAAATCATATACTAGGATCCGGCTTAAACCAAAGTCCACTAGTATAAGCTGTCCGGACACCAAACGTGCACAAGTGCGCGGATGTGAACGAACCCCGTCGCAAAACCATGCGACCTTTACTCATTTTGCCTAAAGGCGAATAACCCTCTGTGTGGGACTCTAAAGACTCGACACTACGCTGGCAGTGGGTTTAACCACAGACCGCAACACTAGCTGTACGTAACGGTCCCCAGGTAGATACTGATAAGAAGACTGACGAGGTAAACCCATCTGAACTCCTACTGAACCTGAATATGACAGTCTCCGTACAGTCCGGTCTGTTCGTCTAAGAACATCGCATGGCGGGCCTAGGGGGCGGTAAACGTCAGTCCCCTACTAGCGATACAAGTCGTGTCGGAGTGTAGCCCAGAACACCTGAGATACCATTGGAAACCTACCAGTCTATCTCGCTTGCCCTGGCTAGGGACTTTGTGCAATGGCTCTCCTAGACACAGCGCGATATCAACCCCCAATACCGGGAGATACGAATCCTGTCTAACCGTCAATGCCTCCAAGTGCTTCGGGACTGCACCCAAAAACTACCTGTTTGCACGACTCCTTTGAGCCGTGGTAGGGTAGTAATCAAAGTACAGTGGGAACACACTAGAGGAGAAGTGACAGTGTCAAGTCAACGGACTAAGCTGTACTCATGTCACCTGGGAACTGATAACTGACGATAGGTATAATACCAATCAACAGTTTCCGACGAGTCCTGTCCAGTGTACTCGTAACCTAACGAGCACCCGCATACTATCTCAAGTACGACGTACTAACGGCTGTTGGACAGACCGTCTCCTAAGCTGGGATAAGAAACGCATACGCTAGTCTCCTCCGGAGTATCGATGCCCTGTCTCAATAGTCCTACGACTAGGGACCTGCATAAGGATGTGCTTGTAGATTACCCAGCCCCCACGAGTGTGACTGCCATCACAACGCTGGTAATCAAGCAAAGATCCTAAGGGCTCAACTAATGTGTAAAGGCGATATGCAAAAAGAAACACATGCACACATTAAAGCAGAAACAAACCAAGTAGCATACTGCCATTTTGAGCAAGATTGTCAGTACAAGGTGAATATCCCAAGCTTCCATCAAGTAATATACAATCTAGTATGATACAGTAATGGCCTCTAGGGCATATACACTAACAATATCCCACTTGCACTAAGGCCATGTACTGGCGTATCGAAGACCTATCATCTCGATCAGCTGCTCGAACTGAGTCTGGGGTAAGGCCTTCGTGAATAGATCAGCAGTGTTATCTTCCGTATTTACTCTCTTCACCTCGATCTCCCGGCGATCTGCGATCTCCCTGATCAGGTGGTACCGACTCAAAATGTGCTTGGACTTCTGATGGGACTTGGGTTCCTTCGCTAAAGCTATAGCTCCGTTGTTGTCACAATACAGCGGTATTTGATCAACAATGGTAGGAACCACCTGAAGTTCCGTGAGGAACTTCTTCATCCAGACAGCTTCCTTTGCGGCATCGCAAGCAGCTATGTACTCCGCTTCCATAGTTGAGTTAGCAATGGTCTCCTGCTTAGAACTCATCCAGCAAACCGCCCCTCTATTGAGGGTAAAGACATAACCCGACATGGAGTTGGAGTCATCCTTATCACTCTTGAAGCTGGAGTCAGCAAAGGCCTCGATCTGGAGGTCTTTTCCGCCATACACCAAGAACATCTCCTTAGTCCTTCTCAGGTACTTGAGAATGTTCTTTACCGCTATCCAGTGTTTCTCCCCGGGGTTTGACTGATACCGGCTTACCACACTCAGTGCATAAGCTACATCTGGTCTGGTGCATAACATCGCATACATTATAGAGCCTACCGCAGAAGCGTAGGGTATAATAGACATGCGATCCCTTTCCAAATCTGTCTTGGGAGACATCTCTTTGGAGAGGGTGATCCCGTGACAAGCCGGTAGATTACCGTGCTTGGAATCTTCCATACTGAATCTTTTCAGTATGGTGTCGATGTACCTGGACTGTGAAAGTCCTAATATTCTCTTGGATCTGTCACGATAGATCCGGATCCCCAGAATGTAAGAGGCATCACCCAGGTCTTTCATGGAGAACCTCTGTGACAAGAATCCTTTAACTGACTATAGCATAGGAATATCATTTCCGATTAGGAGAATGTCATCCACGTACAAGACGAGGAATACCACAGTTCTCCCTACAATCTTACTGTAAATGCATGGTTCATCTGGGTTTTTGATAAAGTCGAATTCCTTGACAGTATCATCAAAGCAGATGTTCCAACTCCGCGATGCCTGCTTCAGTCCATAGATGGACTTGAGAAACTTGCACACCTTACCGCTGCTCCCACTCTGAATGAATCCCTCCGGCTGATCCATATAGACGCACTCTTCTAAATTTCCATTTAGGAAAGCCGTCTTTACGTCCATCTGCCAGATCTCATAATCGTGGAAGGCAGCAATGGCAAGAAGGATTTGAATGGATTTGAGCATAGCCACTGGAGAAAAGGTCTCGTCATAGTCCAAACCAGGTCTTTGACGAAAACCCTTTGCTACAAGTCTAGCTTTATAGGTTTCAACCTGCCCATCTACACCAATCTTCTTTATGAAGATCCATTTGCAGCCTACGGGTTTTACCCCTTCTGGAGCAAAGTCCAAAGTCCAAACTTTGTTGGTGTACATGGACTCCATCTCGGTCCGCATTGCATCCAGCCATTTTACCGAGTCACCGCTCTGAATGGCTTGCTGGAAGCTAGTTGGCTCACCATAATCAATAGTGCAATCCTCTCTATCCCCGTCTATGAGAAAACCGTAGTATCTCTCGGGCGGATGAGACTGCCTATTAGTCTTGCGGAGTGGCGCTGGGATGTCCGGTTCTCCTGAACCTTCTGGTTCTACCAAGGTTTCAGTAATAGCTTGTGGTTTTGGAATTTCTTCCAGTTCTATTGCGCTCCCACTTATCTGATTTTGCAAAAAATCAGTTTCTAAGAAGCGGGCATGACGAGAAACAAAAACCTTTTGTTCCTCTGCGTAATAGAAAATATACCCCTTGGAGTTCTTTGGGTATCCCACAAACTTACACTGTACTGAACGTGCCTCGAGCTTGTCCGCATGCTGCTTTTTAACAAAAGCTGGACACCCCCATGTCTTAAAGTGTTTAAGACAGGGTTTCTTCCCACTCCACATCTGATATGGTGTGGTAGGCACTGACTTAGTAAGAACTTGGTTCAAAAGATATGCAGCTGTTTCTAGTGCATAACTCCAGAAGGATCGCGGCAACTCAGCCTTACTCATCATGGAACGAACCATATCCAATAGGGTTTGATTCTTCCTTTCCGATACACCGTTGTGTTGTGGTGTGTATGGAGGAGTAAGCTGAGAGAGAATTCCATTCTCTTTTAAGTAGCCCAGAAACTCGGCACTTAAGTATTCTCCACCTCGATCAGATCTTAGTGTCTTGATACTTTTTCCTGTTTGTTTTTCAACTTTATTCTTGTATTCCCGAAATTTCTCAAAGGCTTCGGATTTATGCTTCATCAAGAAGACATGTCCAAACCTAGAGAAATCATCTGTGAAAGTAATGAAGTATGAATAACCACTTCGCGCATGTGTAGACATTGGACCACACACATCACTGTGTATGAGTCCTAAGAGCTCGCTTGCTCTTTCTCCGTGTCCAGTGAACGGAGTCTTTGTCATCTTTCCCATGAGACAAGATTCATAAGTGGCATAAGACTGGTACTCGAACGGATCCAAGTATCCTTCTTTATGTAACTTTGTCAACCGTGTCTCATTAATGTGACCCAGTCTACAATGCCATAAGAAAGTCTGATTTAATTCCAGAGACTTTCTTTTAAGTGTGTTCTGGACACTGAAAATCTGAGCTTTGATTCAATACGTAGATCCCGTTCTTTAATGTACCTGACCCAATCAGAACTTGATTTAGGTGGATGTTGACCACATCGCTTACAAAAGTAAAGTCATATCCTTCCTTAGAAAGTAAGGATACAGATATGATATTACAAGTCGTACCTGGTACATAAGAACAGTCACGCAGAATCAATATCTGCCCAGTTGTCACTCCAAAATGATACTCCCCTACGGATTCAGCATACATGCTCATTCCGTTAGCAATCCTGAGAGTCATATCACCTATCCTGATAACCCTACGGTTTCTCAGAGCCTGTAACGAATTACAGATGTGAGATCCTGATCCGGTATCCAAGACCCAGGAAGTAGGGTTAACTGACATACAGTTCTCCATTACAAACACACCCGAAGCCGAAGCCACAACATGCTTCGAATTCTGGCTACTGGCTATGCTAGCCCTGCAATCCTTCTGCCAATGTTCATTCCTGTAACAATAGGAACGTCCCTCTTTTACTGCATCCAGTCCCGAAACTTCTGCCCTTTCCTTTACTTTTACTTCCCAGATTTCTTTCAGGGTAGAAGGTAGAGACTGTAGAATCAAGTCAGCATCTGACCCGTTCTTCAACGTGGTCTTCAGGTCCGTGAGCTCAAAATAGCTAGTCTCTGTAAGGACGTTGCCCCCTACAGAGGACCCGATAGCCAACCTCGCTGGAAGCAATTCGTTCGAGGTCTCATATCTTGCGATACGAGATTGCTCTCCATATAAATCTTTGTTATGGAGGAAGATAGAAACTAGGTTCATCTTCTCGTGTTGCCTCTGGTCTGCACCATCAACTAAGGCTAACACGAGGCACTTGGCTTTCGCACAGTTTTTTCCCGATGTCTTGCGGATATGAATATCCGTGACAGGGGAAACTGGACCTGAGACGGCAGGGGTTGGATCAGTCAAGAGGTGTCCCAGCTTGTCATGGGCAATGGACATCTGGACAGACCTTTGCCAGTCAAAACAGTCAGATTCAGTCATTTTATTATCTAGATGTAACCTATGTCTGGTCACTGGGTCGCTGCAATTAAGAGAGAGAGAAGAAAACACTTTAGCATGATGCTCTTGCAAGTTTAGATTGGTTTTTAATTTATCTAAACAGGATGGCTCCCACTGTCTCTCGAATCCCTCCTCAAACCATAAAGGAAGAATTAGTCGGGATCAATCTCACCGTACAATACTTGCTTAACCGTTCAGCCAGGCTGGTGTCGGTACTTCGAGGGAGGTTGTCTAACGCTTTCGTGAAGTTCCTTAATTAAGTAACCTCTTTTCCCTGTGGGCGTAGCCCCGCTAACACCTTTCTAAACACCTACTTGATTTATAGCATTGATCGTTAAGCGAGAAAGTTTCCGAGGAGTAGCATATACTCACAGTAGGATCGGGATCCAAATATCATCGTATGACAAAACTGAAGGAATCCTACCAGAATCATCACACTCCAAATGGTATGCAGCACTAGCAAGTTTCAGTTTCTTTAGAAACTCCCGATGTGGATTTTTGCCCCATGCTCTTATGACCTTGACTAAGGCCAACAAATCATAAGTCACATGTCAAGTTCTACCCGTCGTTGTCCAGGTTGATTTGAACCCACCCGTATATACCCTTGACTATGGCCAACAAAGTAATACGACTGTCCCAAACCAACGCATCTATCTATGCAATATATGAACACCCACCAGCTACCAATCACTGTGCCTTGACTATGGCTAACAAACACAGCTTGAATACTGTTGGATATTCATATGAAACGACGGAGGGCTACGAATGGTTTTGGCGAAACCGTGAACGTAGTGAATTTGATATAATCGAAGGAACGAGATAGCTTTCAAAAGGAGTGGCTCAAGCTCCGCATTTAAAATTTGGTTTTGAAAAGAAACCGAGTGGTTTTGAAATTGTTCCAACGACTTTTACTTGGTTTATTTTTTCTTGCATTAATTCCAATGCGTCCCATCATTTAATCCTACCATTGCAGAAAACAACGAAAATATGACATACGCTTATGTCATCTGCATTCGCCACGGGGTCCCGTCATCACCTGTTAGGTTACTTAACTAACGACAGAGCGGGGGCTGGACTAGCGCGGATGCAAAACATAAGCAACGCCTAAATAGATATCATATAGATATATATAAACATTCGTCACATGCAATGATAGCCATTCCAGATCACAGATGAGTACATTGGATATACTAGGAATCCACAATTCGTGCGAGCCTGTAACGAAGAACGGATTACACGGTCGCGATGAATAGCCAAACCCCACCCTAGACCCCTACGGGTGCGGCAAACTACCCGCCAAGTATCCGAAGTGAAGCAACCTCCCTCAACAACGTGAGTAGGCCACTCGGCACTTCGAGGTACCCGGTAGTTTGTGCACCCCACCTTGGGTCTATCCTAGGAGCAAAAACAGTAAAAAGAAATTATACAATGACGGCTACAACCCCGACCCGGTTGTGCGGTCATACAAATAATATTACATCAATTTACATATTACAAGAATTGAAAGAATAAGAAAACTCTCATCTCACAACCCCCCGGCTATTCATTCGCGACAATCCAACGAATTCATATACACAAACCATCAACATTACAGATCACAGATATGTATAACCCCCACTAATCGACGTATAGCGATTAGCAGACGTTCAATACATATAACACATCACAGATATAACCCATTAGCCAAAGTGTAAAGAAATTCGATCAAAATACTGATTTGTGACCACCCCAAAAGCTAACTTGTTCTCTGGAAAATCTGGGCAGAAACAAACCATCCTAAAAATCCCAAAACAGCACCAGAAGAACACTGCAAGAAAAATGACCCACGGCCGAGTCAACTCGGCCGCGGATCCGCGGCAAGAGCATGCTCCTGCCGCGGTTCCGCGGTGAGTTGGTCGACTTTCTGTCTCGTTTTTCTTGTGTGTTCTGTAAAAACCCTAAGCCGATTTTTGAAGTATGATTTATTATTTTTAGAGCAGGTTTAAAAATCGGCAGAAACTTAGGGTTTTAGAAAAATTTTTGTGATTTTTTCCGATCGAAGTTCTAGATACTTTGCTAACTAGTTAGTTTGTGTTTAGCTAGGTTTTGATACCACTGTAAGTCTACGTTGCCCACCCCGGTGCTTGCGGGGAGGCGGAAACGTTATGAAAAATCGGATTTTTACAACACTAGGCAACATGGACTATGTAAAGGAGGGATCTTTGCTAAACAAAAACTAACTACAAAGCTAAAAAGGTTAGCTACTCGGAAAATGGGTTATACTTAGGTCTTCAAGTCCTTCTCTTCTTGCTCCTTGGGGTGAAAGAAAGGGTTCTCCTTGTCGCCTTCTCTTGCCGAAGAAAGATCCATCCAGGGGCCTCAACCTTTGGCTCCAACCTCAAACTAGAAGTAACCAAGGTGCTTGGTGTGCTAGACCTAGGACCTTAGAAAGAGTAGAGAGTATTTTTGAAGGGATTATCTCAAACCCATATGGTTCTCAACTCATGAGAGAGGAGAGCTAGAGAGAGAGGAAGAGGAGGAGAGAGAATGAGAATGATAAAATCAGAAGAATAATACAACCTTCTCACATATATGTGAATTATGAAAAATAGATAATTAGCTAAAGATAATTGTGATGGTTAATCAAGAAATGACCATTATCATTTCACATTAAATGCTTTTGCAAAGATCAAAGAGCATCTTTCATATGGAATGATGATGGTCAACTTGTCAACCTAGGTCAACAAGTCAAGTATAGTTAAATGGTCAACAACCCTAACCATGCACAATTATAATTAACTAATATTAATAAATCATAATTCACACATAAACATTAGGGTTAAGAAAATGACAATGGTCATCAACCCTAATGAAAGTTCTCTGCCTCTGTCTCAGTCAACTGTGCATACACACCCGTATCCGTGTTCCGAGGAACACGAATACAATGAGATAAAACCAATCCCAAATCATATACTAGGATCCGGCTTAAACCAAAGTCCACTAGTATAAGCTGTCCGGACACCAAACGTGCACAAGTGCACGGATGTGAACGAACCCCGTCGCAAAACCATGCGACCTTTACTTATTTTGCCTAAAGGCGAATAACCCTCTGTGTGGGACTCTAAAGACTCGACTACGCTGGCAGTGGGTTTAACCACAGACTGCAAGCGGCACTAGCTGTACGTAACGGTCCCCAGGTAGATGCCGATAAGAAGACTGACGAGGTAAACCCATCTGAACTCCTACTGAGTCTGAATGTGACAGTCTCCGTACATTCCGGTCTGTTCGTCTAAGAACATCGCATGGCGGGCCTAGGGGGCGGTAAACGTCAGTCCCCTACTAGCGGTACAAGTAGTGTCGGAGTGTAGCCCAGAACACCTGAGATAACACTGGAAACCTACCAGTCTATCTCGCTTGCCCTGGCCAGGGACTTTGTGTTATGGCTCTCCTAGACACAGCGCGATATCAACCCCCAATACCGGGAGAGACGAATCCTGTCTAACCGTCACTGCCTCCAAGTGCTTCGGGACTGCACCCAAAAACTACCTGTTTGCACGACTCCTTTGAGCCGTGGTAGGGTAGTAATCAAAGTACAGTGGGAACACACTCGAGGCGAAGTGACAGTGTCAAGTCAACGGACTAAGCTGTACTCATGTCACCTGGGAACTGATAACTGACGATAGGTATAATACCAACCAACAGTTCCCGACGAGTCCTATCCAGTGTACACGTAACCTAACGAGCACCCGCATATTATCTCAAGTACGACGTACTAATGGCTGTGGGACAGACCGTCTCCCAAGCTGGGATAAGAAGCGCATACGCTAGTCTACTCCGGAGTATCGATGCCCTGTCTCGATAGTCCTACGACTAGGGACCTGTATAAGGATGTGCTTATAGATTACCCAGCCCCCATGAGTGTGACTGCCATCACAACGCTGGTAATCAAGCAAAGATCCTAAGGGCTCCACTAATGTGTAAAGGCGATATGCAAAAAGAAACACATGCACACATTAAAGCAGAAACAAACCAAGTAGCATACTACCATTTTGAGCAAGATTGTCAATACAAGGTGAATATCCCAAGCTTCCATCAAGTAATATACAATCTAGTATGATACAGTAATGGCCTCTAGGGCATATACACTAACAAGTATCGCATGCCAGGTTTAGGGGTGGAAAGCTTCAGATCACTAATAACCTGACAAGTCGTGCCGATGTGGCTCAAGACCATCTGCGAATTTACTGATCTAACTATCAGTAATTCTCAATCCACTCTGGCCAGGGACTTATGGTATCCGCCAACCTAACAAAGCGTGACATCGACTCCCAATACCGGGAGAGACGAATCCCCAACAATCGCTCACTGCCTCCATGTGGCTCGGGACTGTACCCAACTAAAACCTATTTGCATGACTCAGTAGAGCCGTGGTAGGTTAGTAATCAAAGTACAGCGGGAACCCACACGAGACAAATGACGACCTCAGACCGACATACTATTTGTACTCATGTCACCAGAGAACTGCTATCTGACGATAGGTATAATACGATCTAGCCAGTTCTCGGTGAGTCCTTCCAGTGTATTCACCCCTAGTGAGCATATGTATACAATCTTAGGTGCATCATACCAATGGCTGCAGGACCAACCATCACCCCTCGTCAGGGTCTAGAAATGTATACACTAGTCTACTCTTGTATATCGATGCCCAGCCTCGATACTCCCACGACTAAGGACATTTAAGGATGTGCTTATCGACTACCCAGCTCCCTCAAGTATGATTTCCATCACAACGCTGGTAGTCAAGCAAGGATGCTAAGGGCTTTATCAACAAGTATAAGCGATATGAAATAACAAGTAAAAATATATACACATATTAAGATAAAGACAAACCAATAGCATACTATCATATTGAGCAAGATTGTCCTGTACATACATACCACTTGCATCCTATATAATAAAGGCCTCTAGGGCATACATATCCAACAATCTCCCACCTGCACTGTTCATACCAGAATATTGCATTTAATACTGCTCATTCTTATGCTCATTTGTATATAGGTAGGTGCTTTTGATTCGTGTTTACTACATGATTATAGGTTACAGGTTCTCAGTCCAGAATAACGCAAATCACGCAAAATCTCTACAGTTATGATAAAGTTAAGAACAACTGCCAAAAACAGATAAAATCCGGGTTTTGGTCATCCATATCGATCTGGTGCTATCTACCAGTTCAAGAGACAAGACGAATACATCGGTCATTCATGTCTCAGACAAGCACAGAGTATGAGAACGGCAACACAAGAAATAAGGTGCAACACGGAGCTCGAGGGAGATCAAGGCCAAAAGACAAAAAGAGTTGCAATTGTGGACCGTTGTGAATCTGAGAATATTTTGGAACCATTTTGCAATTTTGAATCTGTCAAAAAGAAGAAAAAAAAGCAACACAAAAAAGCACAGAAAAAACGGCACGCCAACTCTTCCAAACGACCGCGGAAGTGCGAAATTATAGTGGTTTGGGCGGCAGATCCGATGTCTGGCAATGCTGTCTCAAGATGAAATTTCAGGGGTGTTTTTGTAATTGTATAAAGGCTCAGAAGATACCATTAGGGTTTCACTTCTCTGCCTATAGATACTCCAGATTTGAGCCAACCATGGATGCTTTTCTTTTCTTAGGATCAGTGTAGTTTAGTGTAGTTTCTTCTTCTTCTTCATCTATTCTCCATTAAATTGTATTGAGAGCTTTTGAGTGGAAGATTAATGGAGATGAGAGTTTTTTGTTATCTTGTATCTTTATTTTCTTGCATTGTATTTTAATTCCCAGTATAACTTTTATTACTTGTTGTTAAAATAGTTGTTGGTTTTATTGTTCTTATTTTCTTCTCTTCTAAACCCTATTTTTCAAGCCATGATACTCAATGAAGTCCCTTGCTCAGGCGAGGGGTAGTTAGCTTGTTATCTTTCGTATAATCGTATTCTTCCATTCGTTCTTCTCCTCTTCTTATTTTATTTTCTTTATCACGTGTGAGTAATTTACTCACTTGTTAGGGCTAAGAAAGATTGGTATGAGGGATGAAAAATCCCTTGTGCTACTCTTCGCCAAACAACTTGAATTGAATCTAGACCAAACAAACACAACCCCTCCTTTAGGCGCGATATAAGTGACATATAACCGCGACCTAAGTCGAGAATTCCTTTAGGTGCACTACATGTAGTTGTGACCTAATTGGAAACTTGGTTGTGTGTGTTTGGCCTAGAGTTGGAAATAAGAGCATGAAACGGACGGACAAGGGGCACTAGGAATGGATTTAGCATTGGAAAGCTTTCTTAAACTCGCAAATCACATTCATATGTCCTCCTAATCCCCGCTACTTCCGATTATCCCGACTTCATTTCAAGGATGGCACAAGACAAGCACAAGACTAATTTGTAACTCTACTAACCAACCATAACTCTAACAAGTTCTCTTGAACATAAAATACAAACACTTAGGATAAAATTGAACAAACTTATACATTTTTTAATTAACTTGTCTAAAACAAGAACGAAAAACACACCATCTCTCCGTGGATCGACTCGTACTCGACCGGCTAGCTACAAGCGAAACCGAGTTGATTATGGTAAGTAGAATAAGTAGAACGCATAATATATCGCTGCGCATTCTGCTAATCATGCACTAATGCCGGTTATTGGCGTATCGTGTACCCAACATCTGCACTAAGGCCAGTTGCTGGCGTACCCAATACCCAACATCTCGAACAGTCTCTTGAACCGGACTTGAGGGAGAGCGATGGTGAATGGATATTCCGTGTTGTCCTTTGTATCTACTCTCCGTACCTCGATCTTTTGGCGATCAATGATCTTCCTGATCAGATGATATCGCCTCAAGATATGTCTAAATTTCCGATGGGACCGTGGTTCTTTTGCTAAAGCCATGGCTCTATTGTTATCGCAATACAAAGGTATTGGATCATCAATGGATGGAACCACCTGAAGTTCAGAAATGAACTTCCTCATCCAGACTGCCTATTTTGCGGCATCATTAGCAGCGATGTACTCAGCCTCCATCGTCGAGTCTGCTACGGTGTCCTGTTTAGAGCTCTTCCAACAGACCGCCCCTTCGTTGAGGGTAAACATAAAACCCGAGACGGATTTAAAGTCATCATTGTCACTTTGGAAGCCAGAGTCAGTAAAAGTCTCGATATGGAGATCCCCATTACCTACACCAAAAACTTCTCCTTAGTCTTTCTCAGGTACTTAAGAATGTTCTTTACTGCAATCCAATACTTCCCACCTGGGTTAGATTGATACCTGCTTACGACGCCAAGTGTGTAAGCTACATCTGGTCTGGTATATAATATCGTATACATTATTGATCCCACCGCTGAAGCATAGGGTACAATACTCATGCGAGCCCTCTTCTCATCAATTTTGGGAGACATCTCTTTGGAGAGGGTGCTTCCATGACAAGCGGGTAAATTACCGCGCTTGGAATCTTCCATACTAAACCTTTTCGGTATGGTGTCTATGTACCTTGACTGTGAAAGTCCCAACATTCTTTTAGATTTGTTACGATAGATCTTAATCCCGAGAATGTACGAAGCATCACCCAAGTCTTTTATAGAGAACTTCTATGATAAGAACAGCTTGGCCAATTGTAGCATAAGAATATCATTTCCTATCAGGAGAATGTCATCTACATATAAAACGAGGAATACCACAGTTCTCCATGCAATTTTCTTATAAATACAAGGTTCATCTACATTTTTGATAAAATCAAATTCCTTGACCGTCTCATCAAAGCAGACTTTCCAACTCCGCGATGCCTGTTTTAATCCACAAATGGATTAAAGCAAGTTGCATACCTTTCCGCTGCTCCTATTGTCTATGAAACCCTATGGTTGATACATGTAAACATACACTTCTAAACGTCCATTTAGAAAAGTGGTTTTAACATCGATCTGCAAGATGTCATAGTCATGGAAGGCGGTAATGACAAATAGAATTCGAATGGATTTAAGCATAGCCACTGGTGAAATAGTTTAGTCATAATCCAATCCTGGTCTTTGACAAAAACCTTTAGCAACAAGTCTAGCTTTGTAGGTTTCTACATGTCCATCTATACTAATCTTCTTTTAGAAGATCCATTTGCATCCAACGGGTTTTACCCCAAGAGGAGCAACATCCAAAGTACATACTTTATTGGTGTACATGGATTCCATCTTGGATCGCATAGCATCCAGCCACTTCACCGAGTCTCTACTCGTGATGGCTTGCTGAAAACTAGTCGGCTCATCATCATCGATGATGCAATCCTATCGATCCCCATCTATGAGAAAATCGTAGTATCTCTCGGGCGGATGAGACTGCCTACTAGATCCGTGGAGTGGCGTAGGTTCGTTCGGTTCCATTGAAACTTCAGGTTCTACCAAGTCTTCAGTAGTAGTTTGTGGTTCTGGAATTTCTTCCGATTCTATTGTGCTCCAACTAATCTCTTTTTCAAGAAATTGAGTTTCCATAGAGCGGGTATGTTGAGAAACAAAAACCTTTTGTTTCTCAACGTAATAGAAATAACACCCCTTAGAATTCTTGGGGTATCCCACAAACTTATACAATACTGAGCGTGCCTCAAGCTTATCCGGATGAATCTTTTTGACAAAAGCAGGACGACCCCATATCTTAACATACTTAAGACAGGGTTTCTTCTCACTCCATATTTTATATGGAGTGGTAGGCACAAACTTAGTAGGAACTTTATTCAATAGGTATGCGGCAGATTCTAGTATATAACCCTAAAAGGATGGTGGCAACTCAGCACTACTCATCATGAAACGCACCATATCTAGCAAGGTGTGATTCCGTATTTCTGATACACCGTTGTGTTGTGTTTATGGAGAAGTAAGCTGAGAGAGAATTCCATTCTCTTTTAGATATTCCAGAAACTCGGCACTTAAGTATTCTCCACTCCGATCAGATCGGAGCATCTTGATACTTTTGCCGGTTTGTTTTTCCACTTCATTCTTATACTCCTGGAATTTCTCAAAAGCCTCAGATTTATATTTCATCAAGAATACATGACCATACCTTGAGAAGTCATCAGTAAAAGTGATGAAGTAGGAATGGACACTTCTTGCATGTGTAGACATTGGCCCACACACGTCGCTGTGTATGAGTCCTAGGAGCTCAGTGGCTCTTTCTCCGTATCCAGTGAACGGAGTTTTTGTCATCTTTCTTTTGATACATGATTGAAAAGTTGCATATGGTTGATATTCAAACGGATCTAAATATCCATTTTTATGTAATTTAGTCAATCATGTTTCATTGATATGACCAAGTCTACAATACTATAAGAAAGCTTAATTTGATTCTGGAGTCATTGTTTTAGCGTGTTTTGGACATTGAAAACTCGATATTGATTGAGAACGTATATTATGTTATTAAGTGTACCCAACCCAATCATTTCATGATTCAGGCGAATGTTTATGATATTGCTGTCAAGTGCAAAATTATATCTTTCATTAGATAACAAAGATACAGATATAATATTACACATCATACTGGGTACACAAAGTAGTTATGTAACAACAAAATATGTCCACTCACCAATCCTAAGTGATATTCTCCGACTGCAACAGCATCCACACTGGTTCCGTTGCCAATTTTGAGGGTCATATCACCTTTCCTCAATACTCTACGGCCTCTCAGCGCCTGCAAAGAAATACAGATATGAGATCTTGATCCGGTTTCCAATACCCAGGAAGTAGAGTTAATAGAGAAACACTTTTCAATCACAGACACATCTGAAGCCGAAACCACAACTTGCTCGTGTCATGATTCTTGGCTTTTAAATCCCAGCAATCCTTCTTCGAATGTTCCTTCTTATGACAGTAGAAGCACTCTTCCTTTGTGGCTGATCCCCCGATCTTTTCCTTTCCCTTACCCTGCACCTTCTGCATACCTCCTCTCGGTTTGGTGGGGGCCTTCTTCTTCTTCCCCTTGGCCTTAACCTTAGATTTAGAGGAAGATGATTCCCCGACAAACAGAGCGGGTGTTTCCTTAGATTTCTTCAAGGTGCCTTCTGCCCCCCTCAACATGTTGAGGAGCTCAAGAAGTATAACTTTCAACTTTTGCATATTGAAATTCAATACGAATTGGGCATAGGTGGAAGGAAGGGATTATAGAATCAAGTCGGTATACAACTCATTCTCTAACGTAGATCTCAGGTAGAATGGATTCATATCTTAACGATGTTAAGATATATAGAGTTGTCCGGCTGATGCTTAAAACTAGAATCTGGATAAACTCTAGGCACGTTTTAGTAATGGCAGTTTGTGGGTTATCCCGGGTTTTGACGAGGGTTAACTTTCTACCATCAGGAAGATCAATAGTTATATTGTTCTTGACTTGCCACAGTTTTAGTAAAATGGATTCTTTTCAGAAAATATTAGTGGGAGTATGGCAGAACTGGAAGTGATTCTAGAACCACAAACGATTACTGAAAATTTAGTAGAACCTAAAGATTCAATTGGATTCGACATTCCATTAGCCACTCCGCAGATTTGGTGGGTAACCTTAGACACCCGAGAGGTACTTCGGTCTTCTCAGAGACGGTGACATGGAGGTTCTTGTTTACCCAGACTTGCCATTGCTGCTGTTCTAGACTATGAGACCTGGCAGGAGGATGAGTATAACATCATTCTAAATTAGTTTTAGAAAGTGCACGTGTATATGACTCTGCCAGAAGGTTGTTGTAGTCAGTAGGAGCAGCGGAAGCATAGTGGGCAAGTAGCTTATGTCTATTTATAGACTAAAGTAGGTATAGCGGATATAGATCATCTATTTTTGATGTGGCAGTCATAGGTTTTGATTTCATCAGAATAGGAGATGGATCTGGTAAGAAAGTAGTAGAGAGTGATGTCCAGGTATTTGGATGACATGCACTTGATAGGGAAGGATCTTCCTATACTACGATCGGTTATATACTGTGGTTGTCACAAGGTGTTTCTCCACATGGGATATGGATAAAATATCAGGGATTCTGGTTACTAGATCTATGGTTTTAGATCTAGATTTGGGAAGTGTCCCAATTTGGGTACTTTGACATTATTCTAAAGGTGTTTTAGAATGGACGACTCCCAGCATGGTGGTGTACCCGTAGATGATGGAGTCACCCTCTCTAAAGAGATATCTTACAGACTGATGGGGAGAAGGAGTTGCATGATAGGCATATCACTTGCTTAGGAAATTGATTCAATTATGAGATGTCAAGTACCACACCAGATATTGTTTTTGTAGTGGCTATAATAAGCATATATATTAATCAAATCCTGGAGAAACGTTGGGAAGCAGTTATGAACATAATTGGATGTTCTTGGGATATGGTAACGGCATCCTCCTTCGGGAGACGGTTATTATTTCAGGCTTCCAAGGTGACCTGGATGACAAAGTGGCTGTCAGAGTTATAGTTTTCCCTCTTTTGGGGGACAGTATGTTGGACAGGTGGTCTAAGAAGTTTGTTGGATTTGGAGTTCATTTATGAACTGGGTCCCATCAGATATCCAGACAAATTCTAAGACAGGTATTACTCATTTCGGGAGACGGTCTTTCTCCGCGAAGTTGAGAAATAGAAAGATATAGAAAGAAACATTGGGGCGGATCCACTCACTGAGGCTATTTCTCGAACACAATAGTTTCACAAACGAGCTTTGCGAAATTGATCAGTAGAGAAGTTGGGTGTTCGGTATCACACGAGCTGTGAGTATGTGACACCGCAATAATTAGCTTTAAGTGCAAGTGGGAGATTATTGGCTATAGTGCCCTCAAGTCAATTATTGAATCGCAGCCACGCGATTGTGATGATTGAGGGAGGAGCTATATGGATAGAACAGTCTTACTCAAGATAATAGTATGCTATCTGGTTTGTCTTTATCATCATGTACATGCTTTATGTGGTATTGCAAATCACTATTACATGTTGATAAAGCCCATAAGATTCTTGCTTGACTACCAGCATTGTGATGGTGATCATATACGTGGGAGCTGGGTGGTCTATAAGCACATCCTTAAATGTCCCTAATCGTGGGAGTTTCGAGACTGGGCATCGATACTCCAGAGTAGACTAGTGTATACTAATCGAGACCCCGACGAGGGGCGGTGGCCAGGTCTCACAAGCCATTGGTGTTAGTTTGTTCACCTAAGATAGTATACAGGTGCTCATTGGGTTATGAGTACACTGGACGGACTCACCGGGAACCTGCTAGTTGGTAGTATACCTATTGTCAGATAGCAGTTCCCAGGTGACATGTGTACAGGTTAATTTGTCGACCTGAGATCTTCATTTGTCTCGTGTGAGTTCCTACTGTGCTTTGATTACTACCCTACCACGGCTCAAAAGAGTCGTGCTATCAGGTTTTAGTTGGGTACAGTCCCGAGCTACATAGAGGCAGTGAGTGGATCGTCGGGGATTCGTCTCTCCCGGTATTGGGGGTTGATGTCATGCAGTGCACGGGTTGCCATCACCAGAAATTCTTGGCCAAGGTAGTCAAGAATTACTGATTTGGATCAGTAGTTTCTCAGTTGGTGACAGGCTTCATACCTACACGAAATGTCGCGTTATTAGGGGTATGACTTTATCCACCCCCTAGACTCGATATGCGACTCTTAGGCGAACAGACCGGACTAGACGAATATTGTCATGGACAGGCTCAGTAGGGGTTCAGATGTGTTTTCTTGTCTGCTTTCCTTTTGCTCAATACCTAGGTAGCCGTTACGTACAACTAGTGCCGCTGACGTGCTTGTGATTAAACCCTCTGCCAGCGTATTGACGAGTCTTTAGAGTCCCACACAGAGGGTTTCCCTGCTTCGGGCAAAACGATGTGGAGGCCGTAGGGTTTTACGGCAGGGTTCGATCATATACGTGCACTTGTGCACGTATCAGTATTCGGACGGATAATACTAGTGGCTTTGGTTTAAGCCGGATTCTAGTATTATATTGTTGGATTATTTTCGTCTCATTGTATTCGTATTTTTCGGAATACGAATACGGGTATGTATATACGGATGAGGTGTATTCTTGTAATTCTTTTCCAGGTGCTTCTAGAAGATGCCACCTTATTTAGTTTTAACCATTTATGATTAAATGGTTAATGAGGTAGAGAGGATGAGGTGTTTATTGCATTTTTTGTGGCATGGCTTTGTAGTGTCTCATGGTTACTATTTTAGCATGCTTGGTTTTTTGTTTGTTGTGAGATATTTTGGAAACTTAAGATATTTATTGGATGGCTTCATAATTGCTCACAACACTTATCCTTTTTTGACTTAGCCATTTTTTCTTGAGTTTCCTCTCACTCTCATCCTCAAGCTCCTTCTTCTACCTCCACCCTTCAAGTCTCATGTGTTGAGAAATCTAGGGTGTTTGGAGATAAATTAATTCATCACTACACTCTACATCCTCTAGGCTATCTAGTTTAGCGATCTAGGTACCCTAGTTATCTCGGCTATTGAAGTAGGAGCTCGGAATACAAATCCTCGGGTGGATCATCTTCGATGGAGGGAGACCGGAGATCAAGCTTGATCATGGAGGCCTTTAGGAGCTTGGGATGATGGTTGAAGACCAAAGGACTCGGATCATTCGGTATAACCATTCCTAACTCTTTCTTGTCTGCTAGTTTAGGGTTAATGGCAGATCCGGGTAGCGGGTTGTGTTAGCGCCAGTTTTATAAATTTTTGTTCCGCAATCAGCCACGGTTTGAAGTCCAGGGCGCTTGCATAACCCAACAGATGTACCTTGACTGTGAAAGTCCCAACATCCGTTTAGATCTATCACGATTGATCAGGTCCCCAGAATGTAGGAGACATCACCCAGGTCCTTCATGGAGAACCTTTGTGATAAGAATTATTTAACTAATTGTAGCATACGAATGTCATTTCCTATCAGGAGAATGTCATCCACGTACAAGACTAGGAATACCACAGTTCTCGCTACAATTTTACTATAGATGCATGGTTCATCTGGATTTTTGATAAAGTCGAATTCCTTGACCGTCTCATCAAAACAGATGTTCCAACTCCACGATGCCTGCTTTACTCCATTAATGGATTTAAGTAACTTGCACACTCTTTCGCTGCTCCCACTCTCTATGAAACCCGCCGGCTGATCCATATAAACACACTCTTCCAAATTTCCATTCAGAAAAGCAGTTTTTACGTCTATCTGCCAAATTTCATAATCGTGGAAGGTAGCAATGGAAAGAAGGATTTGAATGGATTTGAGCATAGCCACCGGAGAAAAGTTTCATCATAGTCTAAACCAGGTCTTTGAAGAAAACCTTTTGCAACAACTCTAGCCTTATAAGTTTCAACTTGTCCATCTACACCAATCTTCTTTCTGAAGATCCATTTGCAGCCTACGGGTTTTACCCCTTATGGAGCAATGTCCAAAGTCCATACTTTGTTGGTGTACATGGACTCCATTTTGGTCCGCATTGCATCCAGCCATTTTACCGAGTCTCTGCTGTGAATGGCTTGCTGGAAGCTAGTTGGCTCATCATCATCGATGATGCAATCCTCTTCATCCCCGTCAATGAGAAAACCATAGTATCTCTCGGGTGGATGAGACTGCCTCCTAGTCCTGCGGGAGTGGCGCAGGGATTTTCGGTTCTTTCGAAACTTCTGGTTCCACCATGCTTTCAGTAATAGCTTGTGGTTCTGGAATTTCTTCCAATTCTATTGCGCTCCCACTTATTTCTTTTTCAAGAAATTGAGTTTCCAAAAAGTGGGTATGCCGAGAAACAAAGACCTTTTGTTCCTCCGTGTAATAGAAAAAATACCCCCAGAAGTTCTTTAGGTATCCCACAAACTTACACAGTACTGAGCGTGCCTCGAGTTTGTCCGCATGCTGTATTTTTATAAAAGCTGGACATCCCCATATCTTCAGATACTTAAGATAGGGTTTCTTACCACTCCACATATGATATGGTGTGGTAGGAACTGAATTAGTAGGAACCTTGTTCAAAAGATATGCAGCTAATTCTAGTGCCTAACCCCAGAAGTATCACGGTAACTCAGCGTTACTCATCATGGAACGTACCATATCCAATAAGGTTCTGTTCTGTCTTTCTGATACACCATTGCGTTGAGGTGTGTATGGAGGAGTAAGCTGAGAGATAATTCCATTCTCTTTTAAGTAATCCAGGAAGTCGGTACTTAAGTATTCAGCATCTCGATCAGATCTAAGTGTCTTGATACTTTTGCCGGTTTGTTTTTCCGCTTCATTCATGTATTCCCGGAATTTCTCAAAGGCCTCGGATTTATGTTTCATTAAGAATACATGTCCATACCTTGAGAAATCATCCATAAAAGTAATGAAGTAGGAATAACCACTTCTTGCATGTGTAGACATTGGACCACACATGTCGCTGTGTATGAGTCCTAAGAGCTCAATGGCTCTTTCTCCATGTCCGGTGAACGGAATCTTTGCCATATTTCTTTTAAGACATGATTGACAAGTTACATAGGAATGATATGCGAACAGATCCAAATATACCTCTTTATGTTACTTCGTCAATCGTGTTTCATTGATGTGACCCAGTCTACAATGCCATAAGAAATCTTGTTTTAATTCTGGAGACTTTCTTTTAAGTGTGTTCTGGACATTGAAAACCTGAGCTTGATTTAATACGTATATACCGTTATCTAGTGTACCTGACCCAATAAAATTTTGATTAAGGTGGATGTGGCCCACATCGCTTACAAATGTAAAATCATAACTTTCTTTAGAAAGTAAAGATACATAGATGATATTACAAGCCAAACTAGATACACACAAACAGTTGTGCAAAATTAAAATCTACCCACTTTTCAATCCTAGGTAATATTCCCCTACGGATATAGCGTCCACGCTCATTGTTAGTTATATGTATGCCCTAGAGGCCATTACTGTACATGCGATGTATATTATAGTGGATGCTTGGACTTATATAGGGAGGACTTTCTTGCTCGACATGATAGTATGCTATCTGGTTGCACTTTATCTTAACATGTACACTTATTGTCTCTCTATTACATGTTGATAAAGCCCTTAGGATTAGTACTTGACTACCAGGATTATGAAGCAGATCATACTAGTGGGGTATAGGTAGTCGGTAAGTACATCCATAGATTGTTCCTAGTCGTGGGAGTATCGAGACAGGGCATCGATACTCCAGAGTAGACTAGCGTATGCGCTTCTCGACCCATATGATGGGCGATGAGTGATCACACATCCATTGGTGTTTGACATCAGAGAAGGTATACGGGTGCTCAGTGGAGACTTGGTACACTGAACAGACTCGCCGAGAACTCCTAAATGGTATTATACTTATCGTCAGATAGTAGTTCTCTGGTGACACTGGTACAGGTTAGTCTGTCGACCCGAGATCGTCAAAAAGTCTTGTGTGATTCCCACTGTGCTTTGATTTCCACCATACCATGGTCAAGAGATCATGCAAAAAGGTGGTTTTTGGGTACAGTCCCGAGTCACATGGAGGCAATGAGCGATAGGAAGGGATTCGTCTCTCCCGGTATTTGGGAGTTGATGTTGCATTATGCTCGATTGGCCAAAACATGAAATCCCTGGCCAGGGTTGCTGAGATCTACTGGTAAGTTTTATCAGTAGTTTCTCAAACTGTTATGGACCTTGCATCGGCATGACTTATCAGTCTATTGGGGTTTGACGTTATACCACCCAGGCTGTGATATGCGACATATCTGACGAAGAGACCGGACTGTACGGAAGTATTACTGATTGGATTCGCAAGAGTATGAGCAGGCTTGCTTATTGATCTTCTGATCGCTCAATACCCGAGTGGCCGTTAAGTTTGGCAGACCGCTTTCGGCTTGTGGGTGTTTGATATGATCATTACCTACTGCCGACGTATTGACGAGTCTTTAGAGTCCTACACATAGGTTTCCTAGTTCATGCGAAACGAAGTAGGAGCACATATGTGATATGTGCGGAACCGAGATTAATACGATATGTGATACCGTATTCTATTCTCGCGATATGTGATATCGGTCGGTTATATGTGATATAGACGGGTTATCGGATCAAGTGTTGATTTGATAGATTGTTATATTTGATATTAGTCGGTTGTATGTGATATAGCCGGATTATTAAATCAAGTGTTGATTTGATAATTTAATGTATAATTATATATTTGATATTTTAAGTTACATTGACTAATATTTGCTCACTTATGATTTCTTATTCTCACATGTGTGCATTAGTGTATATGTGATATATATTAATGTACATGTTATTGTGTCATACTTGATGATACATGCTTCATGGGTGTGTGTATGACTTACACCATGCTTGCTATAATGTAGGGTTATTAATTGATTAAGTAATTCAAAATTGGTTGGATATTTGGCATGGCTTCAAGCTTGTAGAAGCTTGTGGATTCATTGACCAAGTCCACTCTTTTTGTTTCACCTGTAGATATTCATTAACCCAACCATTATACTAACCATGGTAAACTCTCTATATGAGTTAGTGTATGACACTAACACACCCATGGTTCATATTCTCACCTCATGAGTTCATTCTCTCATTCTTCTTCACTTGAGCTTCTTCTTCCTCATGAAAAGCTTTTTAGCTTTTGAAAATGGTGAGAAAATATTGTGAGAAAAATAAATCTAAAGTGAGCCCATTTCCTACTTCATCATCCTCTACTATTAACCATTTAGTTTAGGGTGTTTGCTTCACTAAACCCTAATTTAGTGAAGAGGTAGCATGAGCTTGAGTCTCCTCGACGTAGATCATCTTCGGCCTTGAAGACTTCGAGCAAGTTTGCATCTTTCACCTTGTGGATCCTCTCAAGAGTTCAGGAGATCATTACTCGCAGCGAATGGACTTCTACACGGAGCATTTGAAGTGAAAGACCGATCTACAAAGGTTCTATTCCGCATTCACTTAGATGTTAAGATGTTAACATTGCTAGTTTGTTTAAATCTCTAGTTAAGATTCTAGGGTTAAAGTTGTTTAGAACGGCAAATTTTTGAAAATGGCATGGGTGATGCCTCCTGAAACCTTGCTGCCGCGCTACATAACCCTACAGTGGTATTGGAGCTAAGCTAGAGATTTAAACGATGTTTGTTAGATTACGAAACCGAAACTACTCAGAAACTTGCAACACCAATACCTAGTTTCTGTCGAATTTTTAAAGGGCTCTAAAATTTTTTTTAGCAATTGCAGAATGTTGTATGTGATATAACATGAACACAGTACAAAACTCATCCCCCCTCGCCGGATTTTGGCCGGCCACTTTGCTCATAAAACTGACCAGCTTGGCCCAATGATGAGGTTCCAGGTTGAATTTTATAGTGTGTTCCAGTCTCTGGGTTTTGGTGTTTCAGGTGTTGTTTGTTTTTGCTAAATTTGCATGTGATGTTAACTTTCTGTTAGTTATATATATGCCCTAGAGGCCATTACTGTACATAGGATGTATATTGTAGTGGATGCTGGGACGTATATAGGGAGGACTTTCTTGCTCGACATGATAGTATGCTATCTGGTTGAACTTTACCTTAACGTGTATACTGATTGTCTCTCTGTTACATGTTGGTAAAGCCCTTAGGATGTGTACTTAACTACCTGGACTATGATGCTGATCATACTAGTGGGGACATGGTAGTCCATAAGTACATCCTTCAAAGTCCCTAGTCGAGGGTGTATCGAGACAGGGCATCGATATACCAGAGTAGACTAGCGTATACCTTCTCGACCCATACAGATGGGCAATGGATGATCCCATATCCATTGGTGTTTGACATCAGAGATGATATACGGGTGCTCAGTAGAGACTGGGTACACTGGACGGACTCGCCGAGAACTCCCAGATGGTATTATACCTCACGTCAGATGGCAGTTCTCTGGTGACACTGGTACAGAGTAGTCTGTTGATCAGAATGTCGGGAATCTTGTTGAATTACCCGACTTGGTATTGAAAAGTGTTTTCGATTTTGAGACTAAAATGCGGGGTTTATAATTGTTAGGCATGCGATGTCTAAGAAATTCATTTGGTCAGGCATGCGATGTCTGAGATGGTTGCGGATTCCAACTGTTGTAGTTTTACACTTTCTTTTCTGTGACCGTAAGTGTAATATGTGATATCGCCGGTTTCGTTGCTATATGTCAACGACAATTGGGATGTGCATATTTACTTACGTTGATGACATGTGATGTTATGTGTTGCTGGATATGTTATATTGGATCGTCGTGTTTGAATAGCCGGGGGTTTTTATGTGAGATGAGTGTTTTTCATTTTCATTCATGTAAAAACTTGTATGTAATATTCTTTTATTGGGGCGCTTCCAGGTTGCGGAAGTTGTCACCGTTTGTATATTATTTACTTTTCCGCACTAGGATAGACCCAAGGAGGAGGGCACAAGTAACCGGGTTCTGGAGTCCAGTGGGAGACCAACTCGAGGAGTCGAGTCCGGGTCTCCTAACTCTAGAATTGGTAGGGTTGCTTGCCGCTCTCGTAGGGGTCTAGGGGTGTGGGTTTGGCTATTCATCGCGACCGTGGAATCCGTGTTTTATACTGGCTCGTATTGAAAACACGGACGTCCTAGTATATCCAATGTTTCATATGTTTCTTCTGCTGCGATATCTGTGATGTGATCATATGATGTTCTGTGATAGATACAGTATATAGTATATATGATATATTATATAGGCGTTACTTATGTTTTACACCCGCGCTAGCCCTGCCCCGCTCTGCCGTTAGTTACCTAACCTAACGGTGCACGAGGGGACATCGAGGCGAATGCGGATGGCATAAGTGTACGTCGTATTTATCTGTGATGATTAGGTACTTAAATGATGGGACTTCATTAATGTGATTAATGAAATAAAAGAAACCTAAGATGTTGTAGAATCGAATTTCAAAATAAAACAGGTAGCTACAGTTCTTGCTTTGCACAGAGGTATATATGATATATCCTGCACCTTATTCGATAAGGAAAGGACCGAGATCCCTTCACCGGGAGTGACTCCTTTAGCAATAACTGGCAGATGCTACACACTCGGTTTGTCTTTTGATTGCTTTTAAGAGTTTTTGCTTTGCACAGCGATATATATGATATATCCCGCATCTCATTCGACGAGGAAAGGACCGACGATCCCTTCACCGGGAGTGACTCCTTTAGCTAAACTAGAAAAGCTTCAAAAACACTCCATTTTAAAATCATTTGATTCTACAACGATATCAAGTTCATTACGCAATAGGTTTTCAGAAAAATCTGTCGTAGCCCTCCGTCATTTCAGATATGTACTGGTTAGTATTCGTGCTGCGTTTGTTGACCTCTGTCAAGGCGTAGTGTGCGGTAGCTGATTAGTGCTTATCTGCATAAGCATATGATGTGATTGATTTAGGGTAGTCGTGCGACCTTGTTGACCTCTGTCAAGGGTCGTGCGGGTGGGTTTACTTCAATCAGGAAATGACGGGTTGAACTTGACTAGCAGCCTATGGTTTGTTGACCTCTGTCAAGGTCATAGGACGCTAGGGGCAAAATATTATCGGGAATTTCAAGTGTTGAAATTTGCAATGAGATTGCATACCTTCTATGAGATAGTTGGATCCCGATACCCACTGCGAGTAAGAGTTACTCCTGGGAGAGTTTTATACATTGCAATTAGCCGATCAAGTAGGTGTCTAGAAAGGTGTCAACGGGGTTACGCCTCTGGGAAAACGAGGTTTACATTAATTAGGTTCGTGCGAAAGCACGGGGGACCTCCCTCAAAGTACCGACACTGGCCTGGCTGAAAGATTGGCGAACTTGTAGTGTGTAATTAATCCCGGCTAGTCTTTCCTTTTAGGGTTTGAAGGAAGATTTGATAAAAAGCAGTGGGAGCCATCCTGATTAGATAAAATAATAACCAATCTATTCTTGACAGAGCGCACGCTGAGTGTTTTCTTCTTTCTCTCTCCAGGTAGCGACCATATCACGCCTTAATCAAGATAATAATACGGAATATTGACCGAACCCGCTTGTTATACTGAGCTGGGGAACGTTGGTCCCGCTCCAACTTATAATTGTTATAAGACAGAGCAGGAAATTGGGGATTACCAGAATTCCCGTGCCGCCCAAACGAAGAGAGTGCATGTTGATGCATCATCTTCGGGTGTGTTCATTACAGAGAACTGTTTCTCAGTATCCTTTACGTCCTGGGTATGTGATACCAGATCAGGATCCCAGATTTGTAATCAGTTACATAGGGCTACAGAAAGGTAGAGGACTGAGAACGGGTGATAAGTTTCATGAGGCAGAAAACGGGGCAAGTGTTGCAGCCGAGTCTGTTGGTCACTGTCACCCTGTATTACCAATACATTGATTCTGAACGAATGTTATTAGATACTGAACCTGATATACAAAATCATATCAGTCTCTTTAGAAGTAAAGAAACGATATAATTTTGTATTGTCGGATAATGTTTTGAACATTTCCTATATCAAAAGTTGATCGGTTCAGGCACGTTATCTAAAAGCATTGACGTTCTAAATCAAACTACAGTTCTTTAGTATACAGAACACACACAAGAGGAAGAGTTCAGGAATGAACGGATCCTTCTTGAGGCATTGTAGACTAGGTCATATCAATGCGACCCGACTAGCTAAGTTACATAAAGATGCATATTTAAATCAGTTTGAATTTACATATTGTGAAACTTGCCAGTCATGTCACAAAGATAAGATGACCATAGCTCCGTTTATTGAAAACAGAGAAAGAGTTAGTGAACTCTTGGGATGATACATGTTGATGTATGTAAGGTCCCCTGTCTACACATGCCAAGAAAGGTTCTTTGTACTTCATTACATTCTCTGATAATCTCTCAAGATTCAGACATATGTTCCTGTTGAAACATGAGTCCGAACCTTTTGAGATATTCACAGAATATAAGCGAGAAGTAGAGAACCAAAATACGGGTATAAGTATTATGTCCTTTGATGAGATTAAGGAGAAGAATACTTGAGCACGGAATTCCAGGACTATTCTAAACGAGAATGAGATTCTCTCTCAGCATTACTCCTCCGTATACACCATAGCACGATGGTATATCGGGGCGGAGCAATAACACCCTATATGATAAGGTGTGCTCTATGATGAGTACTACTGAGTTTCCTATTTTCCTTAAGGGAGTTATGCACTTACGAAGTTGCATACCTATTGAATAGGGTTCCAATCAAATCAGTTGCCTACCATTTCATATGTGATATGGAAAAGGAAGAGCCCATTTCTTAAGTTAGTTAAGATTTGGGGTTGTCCGGCCTATGTCTGAAAGCAAAATCCGGACAAGCTCGAGGCAAAGTCTGTATTGTAGAACTGGAAAGGTTCCAGCTATACAAACTGCAGCTGATGATTTAATAGAACCAAGGGATTCAGTAGATACCAACGAACCTCAGCCTCTCCGCCGATCTAGTAGGGTTCCTCACCCACCTGAGAGATACTTCGGTTTCTCTATGACAGTGGGAGCGAGGAATGCATCATGAGATGATGACCCAACTAGCTTCGAGCTGGCCATCAAGAGTGGGACTCTGTAAGAATGGCTGGATGCTTAGTGAACTGAGATGGAATCCTTATACACCAACAAAGTATGGACTTTGGTTGCAATATCTGAAGGGTTAAATCCCCATCAGGAGCAAGTATATCTTGAGAAGATTAATTGGTGTAGATGGAAAAGTTGAGACTTTCAAAACTAGACTTGTTAAAGCTTTTCGTCATCGACCAGGCGTGGATTATGATGAAACCTTTTCTAAGGATCTATGCTTAAGTCCATCCAGATCCTACTTACCATGGCTACATACCATGACTACGATATCTGGTGGTTGGGTGTCTTGACTGCTTTTCTAAATGATGATTTGGAAGAGAGCGTCTATAAGTACACAGCCAGAGGGCTTCATAGTCAGTGGGAGCAGCGGAAACGTGTGCAAGATGCTTTATAGGATAAAGCAGGCATCGTGGAGTTGGAACATCTGTTTTGATGAATTAGTCAAAGAAGTTGACATCATCAAAATGGTAGATGAACCTTGTATAAACAAAAAGGTAGTAGGGAGTATGGTGGCGATCCTCGTAGAGTACGTGGATGACATACTCTTGATAGGGAAGAAGTTTCCTATGCTACGTTCGATCAATCTCCGCTTATCACAATGATTCTCCATATAGGATCATAAAGATACCTACTAACTCCTGGATTTTGGATCTATAAGATAGATCTAAATGGATGTTAAGATTCTCACTTGTCGAAATGAGATGGTATCACATGATCCTGGGGAGAATCACTGGAAGTGTTCCAGGGTGATAAAGACGACTGAATGTCAGTCGCAGGCATTGTTTTTACCCTCAGTAAATGGACGGTATGTTGGAAGAGTTCCAAGCTAAATACCGTGACATACTAGACGATAAAGGCAGGATGCATCGCTACTTAAGATGCTACCAAAGAGGATGTTTGGGTGTATATTAGTTCATGAGATGAACTACGTTCCTACCATTGTGAGACAATGGAGTTGTGGCTCATGCCGAGGAACGCCGGTCCCATCAGTGATCCAGACATATTCTATGGCAGTATCACTTGATCATGGAGATGGTTGATCTCCAGGGAGATCGAGGTTAGGAGAGTAGATTCAGAGGACAACACAGTGGATCCACTCACAAAGGCCTGTTCCCAGAGAGAGACTTTTATGGGATGGTTGAGTATGAGATACTGCAACCACTGCTATCAGATGGCCCTAGTGCAAGTGGGAGATTGTTAGTTATATATATGCCCTAGAGGCCATTACTGTACATAGGATGTATATTGTAGTGGATGCTGGGACGTATATAGGGAGGACTTTCTTGCTCGATATGATAGTATGCTATCTGGTTGAACTTTACCTTAACGTGTATACTGATTGTCTCTCTGTTACATGTTGGTAAAGCCCTTAAGTTGTGTACTTAACTACCTGGACTATGATGCTGATCATACTAGTGGGGACATGGTAGTCCATAAGTACATTCTTCAAAGTCCCTAGTCGAGGGTGTATCGAGACAGGGCATCGATATACCAGAGTAGACTAGCGTATACCTTCTCGACCCATACAGATGGGCGATGGATGATCCCATATCCATTGGTGTTTGACATCAGAGATGATATACGGGTGCTCAGTAGAGACTGGGTACACTGGACGGACTCGCCGAGAACTCCCAGATGGTATTATACCTCACGTCAGATGGCAGTTCTCTGGTGACACTGGTACAGAGTAGTCTGTTAACCCGAGATCGTCATAGAGTCTTGTGTGGTTCCCACTGTGCTTTGATTTCCATCTTACCACGTCCAAGAGGGCGTGCAAAACGGTGGTTTTTGGGTACAGTCCCGAGTCACATGGAGGCAATGAGCGATAGGAGGGGATTCGTCTCTCCCGGTATAGGGGGTTGATGTTGCGCTGTGTTCGATTGGCTATAACAGGAAATCCCTGGCCAGGGTTGCTGAGATTTACTGGTAAGTGTTACCAGTAGTTTCTCGAACAGTTATAGACCTCATATCGACACGACTTATCGAGCTATTGGGGTCTGACGTTTACCACCCCTAGGCAAGATATGCGACATATCAGACGATCAGACCGGACTGTACGGTAGTGTTACTGGTCGGATTCACTGGAGTGTGAGCGGGCTTGCTCGTCGATCTTCAGATCGCTCAATACCCGGGTGGCCGTTACGTTTAGCAGACCGCTTGCGGCTTGTGGATGTTTGATATGATCATCATCCGCTGCCGGCGTATTGACGAGTCTTTAGAGTCCTACACAGAGGTTTCCTGGCTCAAGCGAAACGAAATAGGAGCGCATATGAGATATGTGCGGGACCGAGAATGATACCAGTATGTGATACTGTATTCGATTCTCGCGATTTGTGACATTGATCGGTTATATGCGATATAGCCGGGTTATCGGATCAAGTGTTGATTCGATAAGTTGTTACTATTGAATACTAGTCGGTTGTGTGCGACATGACCGGATCATTGAATCAAGTGTTGATTTAATGATTTAATGCATAATTATATATTTGATATGTTACTTTGCACTAACTAGTATTGGTTCACTTTAAACGGATTTTCTCACTTGGATTGTGCACATTGTATATGTGATATATTTTTGTGCACTTGTATGTATCATGTTTGATGATGCATGCTAACTTGTGTTTTGTGTGAAGATTAAACCATGGTTGTGAGAGTGGTTAGGGTTTTATTTTCCATTACTTATTTATTCATTTATTTATTTGTTTATACATTTTGGAAAATAAATGGAAAAGAGAAAAGAATGGTGGCTTTATTTGTTCTTTAGTTGAAGCTTCATGAAGCTTTGATCAAGTCAACCATTCTTATCTCATCCTTAACCCTAACCATTCCCACTAACCCTAGTTTAGTCTCTACACTTGACCATGGTTAATTTTATGATAAGAATTCATTTTCTTTTCTTTTTCAATTAACTTATCATATCATTTTTCTTCTTCTTCTTCCTTGAACTCAAGAAGAAAAGCTTAGGTCATCAATGGTGATTGATGATAAAGAGTGAGAAATCCAATTCTAAATTGAACCCACTTCCTATTTCTTCATCCTCTACCTCTTGCCAAGTAGTAGAGTGTGTTTTCTTCACAAGTTTCTTGACTTGGTGAAGTCGGAGCTTGATTTAGCGATGCCTCGACGTAGATCATCTTCGGCATGGACATCGACGACCTAGCTTGCCCATTCTCCGACGAAGCCGACGCTAGAGCCCGGATTTGATTTGGACAGCGGAGAGGACTTCGTTGCGGAGCTATGGAGGTGGAGCACCGGATCTACAAAGGTTGTATTTCCGTATTCCCTTAGTTAAGTGTTAACTAGTTATCTTTTCGCCTAGAAATCTAGCCAACGATCCGTAGTCGGGTCTCTCGGCACCTAGAAAATTTAAAATTGGCATGGTTGATGCCTTGTGAGACCTCACTAGTGTGCCTAGGAACCCTACACTTTCTGCAAAGGCAATTTAGAGTGTTTCATAATCGTAATTCTAACATGTATTCGGGTTATTTAGACGATGTTAAAAAGTTTGAACGGATATCAATAACCCAATTTTTCCCCGGTGGAAATTTTCCAAGTGTTGGATTTTTCCAGAGTTTAAAATCTTGAGAAAATCATGCAAGAGATTCTGTAGACCCTCTAGAAGAACGATACCCAAACTCGACTTTTTGGATCACAGAACCGCGGTAATACCCTAGGGTTTGCGGCAGTTCCGTGGCGACATAAGTGAGGCATAGGTCGGCCCTTCTACGGATGGTTCATAGGAGCCGTGGCATGTTCTGGATACTTTTTGAACTCCGCTCAAGTGTTGAGCTCTTTGGGAAAGTTTGGGTGTTTGTTTATTCGATCGAAAAGTTTAACATCGTCTAGCTATCTATGATTGTGATACAATATTTGGAATCTACATAATTAGTTATGAGATAACTAGTTTGAATTTTATAAATCTAGCAGTTTAGTCTCATTTGATCGGTTGCCACGGAATTTTGATGTGGATCAAAAGTCCGTCGCAATTACATAGTGTACGAGGATACTCGCCGGGTAACCTTACTAGATAGCCACGCCCCATAGCCCCGACCAAGTGACTGTAGGAGAACCCCGTCGCCAAAAGCATCCATTCGGGTGCTCGCGGCCGCGGTGTTCCGCCTTAGTGCACTTCGTCGACGGCATCGGGGGTGTGGCCATCTACTAAAGTTTCCGACGAGCATTCGATCAGGTTATTGGGAATCTTGTTGAATTACCCGACAGGTTATTGGAAAGTGTTTTTAATATTGAGACTAAAATGCGGGGTTTATAATTGTTAGGCATGTGATGTCTAAGGAATTCATTTGGTAAGGCATGCAATCCAAAGTATGAGATACATTAGGTTTATGATGTCTAAGGTCATTGCGGATTCCAATTGTTATAGTTTTTCACTTTCTTTTCTGCGACCGTAAGTGTAATATGTGGTGTATCACCGGTTTCGTTGATATACGTCAACGACAATTGAGATACGCATATTTACTTACGTTGATGACATGCGATGTTATGTGTTGCTGTGATATGTTATATTGGATCGTCGTGTTTTGAATAGCCGGGTTTTTTATGTGAGATGAGAGTTTTTCATTTTCATTCATGTAAAAGCTTATATGTAATATTCTTTTATTGGGGCACTTCCGGGTTGAGGATGATGTCACCATTGATGTATATTATTTACTTTCCGCATTAGGATAGACCCAAGGAGTAGAGCACAAGTAACCGGGTTCTAGGGTCCAGTAGGAGACCATCTCGAAGAGTCGAGACCGGGTCTCCTAACTCTAGAATTGGTAGGGTTGCTTGCTACTCTCGTAGGGGTCTAGGGATGTGGGTTTGGCTATTCATCGCAACCGTAGAATCCGCGTTTTTTATTAGCTTAATTAAAACACAGAATTCCTAGTATATCCAATATTTCATATGTTTTCTTCTGCTGCTGATATTTTGTGATGTGATCACTGGATATGTTCTGAGACGAAAGCCTATATTATATATATGATATATAATAACTATTGCTGCTTTCATTTCTTCTGTGATGCTTAGGAAGCATAATTGATGGGACTTCATTAATGAGATTAATGAAAGAAAAAGAAACCTAAAGATGTTATAGAAACTTGTTTTAAAACTGGTAGCTCTAGTTCTTTCTTTGCATAGCGGTATTCCTTGTAGAATATCCAGCACCTTATTCAATAAGGAAAGAGCCGAGATCCCTTCACCGGGAGTGACCTCTTTAGCGAAACTAGCAGATGCTACAACCCACTCGGTTTGTCTTTTGATTGCTTCTATAGTTTTTGCTTTGCATAGTGGTATTTGTGAAATATCTTGCACCTTATTCGATAAGGAAAGAGCCGAGATCCCTTCACCGGGAGTGACCACTTTAGCAAAACTAGTAAAAGCCTCAAAAACACTCTTTTTCAAAATCACTCAATTCTACAATGATATCAAGTTCATTACGCAAAAGGTTTTCTTAAAAACCCGTCGTAGCCCTCCATCATTTCAGATAAGTACTACTTAGTATTCGTGCTATATTTGTTGACTGTGTTAAGGCGTAGTGTGTGGTAGCTGATTAGTGCTTATCTGCTTAAGCATATGATGCGATTGGATTAGGGTAGTCGTATGACTTTGTTGACTATGTTAAGGGTCATGCGGGTGGGTATAATTCAATCAGGAAATGACGGTTTGAACTTGTCACGCCCCGCTTCCTGGTATACGGCGAAGGGGACGCGACTGGTCCGCTATGTATTTACTGTGAAGTAAATACGCTAAGCGTATCTAAGCAATATAAAAGTAAGTATACGATACAAGAGATATAAACTGAACATCAACTTTATTTATTAACATTCTTTTGTACAATGCAAGAAAAGTTAATACAACTGAATAAAAAACAATGCCTAGACAAATGCATAACAGAAATGAAAGTACTGAATGGAAAGTGTACAATGACTAAAGCTTGGGATCTTCACTGAACTGGTCCAAGTCTTCAGCAGTGGGCTCGATCTCTGACGGGTCCAAATCACCTGACGACATTCAAAGAAAAAAGAAATAGAATGGCGTCAGCGAACAGGTCACTCGATAAGTCCCAAAGATAAGAGGAAAGTAGAATAGACAGAATAAGAAGGTATCTTTTAAAGTTGTATTATATTGTTGTAATGTTGTATTAACGCTATTGTTTGTAGCTTGGTACAGAAGAATGCCAGTGTATACGAGAGGAGTCTCTATATGCCAGAGACTAGAGGCAAGTATAGTACAAGGAACCGTTTATACCACAGTACAACAACAACTAGATTCATGTTAGGTGTATTAAGTCTTACCGTCTCGTTCCACTTCTAAGACCTTCCGTACCAATCTACCCCTTAAACCCCGTAGTGTTTTGATTGTATTGTATTGTAAAATGTATAGATTGTATAATTGGATGACTAACCGAAACCATGATATCTGTAACGGATGTAACCGTAGAATCATGTAAATGGATGTAAACTGGAGATCATGTAAATGGAATGTATATCCATGGTTCGATTCAGTCAAGTTGTATAATGGATTCATGTTGGATTGTAATATTATATATTGTATATTGTAAATTATAAATTGTACTTGAATCATATTCAAGTCAGATTATAATAAGACTCAAACTGAGTCAGACAAGTAGAAAAGTAAATTGAAGTCCTGATTGTTTTGATGTTATCGGTAACCACTGCACATGGGCGGCAGGATTTGTGTCTTTTTCAAAGACGATTACCGTATTGATAACACCATTGTTAAGTTATCTACCTTAGATAGGCAAGCACCCATATCTTCGGCTTCCTGAGGCTCAAGAGACTGCTCCTTCTTAAACCTATGTTTACTAGGGTCCTTAGGGTAATTTATAGAACTTGAGGGGGTTTTATGTAAAATTACTTTTATATACTTTTTAAAATACACCCCAAGTATTTATTAATCGTATTTAGAGTTGTAATGAACGTAGATTTTATATTGTGATATTTCTAGTGAAAATATCCTATTTTCATAATAAATGGTATTTATTTGTAATATTGGTTTATATGGAATTCATGGTATTTTAAGGTAAATTGATTCTTGTGATTTTTAGAAAAAGGTGGAATATTTATATCATAACAAAATAGGTATTTTAATGATAATTATACATATATTTATCCAAAATAATTTTTATATATATATATTTTATATTCTAAAAATTTTATTTTTCTTAAGATGTCGTATTTTAAATCTTTCGAGACCGAATGCTCCTTGCGGGGGTCTGAATCTCGCACTACTAAACCCGAGGATGTGCGATAATCCTCACCATCCCGAACGGGTTCCCCAAAATGGGTTGTAGCGGCGCTTTGCAAAGATTTGAATAAATACTAATCATTAAGGAAAAACAGTTTTATTAATTATGGTATTTAATTGAAAAGTTTCGTTTTCCCGTATTCTAAGTTCACGAGGGTATCGTGCTATGTTGCATATGAGTGTGTGAAGAGATAGGTCATTACCTCGTGATCTACTTAAATTTATAACAAGTATTGTGATGTTAAAGGTGAAATTGAAACTATGTGGTATTTATATGAAAAAATGCGTAATATGAAATAACAATTGTTTTGTGATATGAAACTTGATCAATTTGGTTGATTAGTGTTTAATAGTCAACATGAGAGAGTTTAAGCATGATTGTATTAACGAAAAGTGAAGTTTGATAAAGAAACCGAATCGGAAATCGGATTTATTCCGATTCCGTCGGGTTTTGTAAATCTGTATTTTTAGAATAGAAAAGGAAGATAGAAATGGGGACTTACGGGTTTCGATAAAAGATAAGAGGAAGGTGGATCGGGAGGAGTCGTCGGTGCGTCGTTTCGTCGCCGGGAGTTCCTACGGTTGTTGCCGGAAATTCCGCCGAAGAATTCGCCGGAGCTTCGCCTTTCGCTCAATTCGATTGCACACAAGAGTTCTTGAGAATTTTAGAGAGTTTGCTCAGAGTTTGGGGTGAGAGAGTAGAGGGTAGGGATGGTATTTATAGGGTTAGGCCGGGGTTAGGGTAGGTGAAAGGTTAAAATGAAAAATGTGATAAAATGTATTAAAAGTCGAATAATTGGGGTTTTAAAAGAGCTCTGGAAATGGTCTGAGGCTAAAATTTTGCAGGTGTATAGGGAATGTGAAAAGACACAATTTTCATGTTGGGGTCGTCGCCGGAATCGGCCGACCCGGGGGTGACTCGGCCGTAACTCGGTAGGAGGACTGAGTCGACCGAGTCGAGGCCGATTTGGCCGATTCCCGGCCGAGTCAGGCGGCCGGGATCCCCCCCGACGGTTCATCTAACCTCTGGCAATGTTACATTTTTGGGTGTAGTGGGGTTTTTGTGAGATATGCACGTGTAAACCTTTGGTATTCTAAAGCTTCAAAATAAAACAATATTAAAAATAATGTGGGGTATGAGATTTGAACTCTGGTGGCTTGGTTCAGCAGTGCAAGGTATTACCAATGAGCTACAAGCTCCTTCTTGTAATTAAATTGCTAATTAATTACTTATCTTGTGCTCAGGAAATAAATACTCCTTTATGAATTTTGAAAATTTTTGTAAAGAAAGTTGTATAGGAAAAATTAGGGTTGTTACATTCTACCCTCCTTATAAAAATTTCGTCCTCGAAATTTGTAAAAGGAAAGTGTAACAAATTCAAGAAAGTTTAGTGACTGAAGTACTGACAGTGTGTGAAAAAAAATAACAAGGTGGTGCAAGGGTTTTAAAAATGTGAAAAATGTGTGAATGAATGAAAGAATGCGAAGGTTTTGGTAAGATTGTAAAAGAGGTGAGGGAATTTTGGGTTAGGACAGATTCAAAGTATATGATTCAAAGAATATGAAATGATAGGATTCAAGGAACATGAATTGTAAAGAATGTTTTAGTTGCTGGTTCTTGTGTTATATTGCTTAGGTTGTTCACGCAGAACAGAATTGCATGGCAGTGTTCCATACAACTCGACCTGCATGGGCCACCAATAAAACCTGTCACGCCCCGCTTCCCGGTATATGGCGAAACGGACGCGATTGGTCCGCTACATATTTACTGTGAAGTAAATACGCTAAGCATATCTAAGCAATATAAAATTAAGCACAAGAGACAAGAGATATAAACTGAACAACAAATTTATTTATTAACATTCTTTTGTACAATGCATGAAAAGTAAATACAACTAAATAAAAAGCAATGACTAAACAATGGCATAATAGAAATGAAAGTACTGAATGGAAAGTGTACAATGACTAGAGCTCGGGGTCTTCACTGAACTGGTCTAAGTCTTCAGCAGTGGGCTCGATCTCTGACGGGTCCAAATCACCTGACGACATTCAAAGAAGAAAGAAATAGAATGTCGTCAGCGAACAGGTCGCTCGGAAGTCCCAAAGATAAGAGGAAAGTAGAATAGACAGAATAAGAAGGTATCTTTTAAAGTTGTATTATATTGTTGTAATGTTGTATTAACGCTGTTGTTTGTAGCTTGGTACAGAAGAATGCCAGTGTATACGAGAGGAGTCTCTATATGCCAGAGACTAGAGGCAAGTATAGTACAAGGAACCATTTATGCCACGGTACAACAGCAACTGGATTCATGTTAGGTGTATTAAGTCTTACTGTCTCGTGTCACTTCTAACACCTTTCGTACCAATCTACCCCTTAAACCCCGTAGTGTTTTGGTTGTATTGTATTGTAAAATGTATAGATTGTATAATTGGATGACTGACCAAAACCATGATATCTGTAACGGATGTAACCGTAGAATCATGTAAATGGATGTAAACTGGAGATCATGTAAATGGAATGTATATCCATGGTTCAATTCAGTCAAGTTGTATAACGGATTCATGGATTCATGTTGGATTGTAATATTGTAGATTGTAGATTGTAAATTGTACTTGAATCATATTCAAGTCAAATTATAATGAGACTCAAACTGAGTCAGACAAGTAGAAAAGTAAATTGAAGTCCTGATTGTTTTGATGTTATCGGTAACCGCTACACATAGGCGGCAGGATTTGTGTCTTTTTCAAAAACGATTACCTTATTGATAACACCATTGTTAAGTTTTCTACCTTATATAGGAAAGCACCCATATCTCCGGCTCCCTGAGGCTCAAGAGACTGGTCCCGCTTAAACCTATGTTTACTAGGGTTCTTAGGATAATTTATAGAACTTAAGGGGATTTTATGTAAAAATACTTTTATATACTTTTCAAAATACACCCCAAGTATTTATTAATCTTATTTAGAGTTGTAATGAACGTAGATTTTATATTGTGATATTTCTAGTGAAAATATCCTATTTTCATAATAAATGGTATTTATTTGTAATATTGGTTTATACGGAATTCATGGTATTTTAAGGTAAATTGATTCTTGTGATTTTTAGAAAAATGTGGAATATTTATATCATAACAAAATAGGTATTTTAATGATAATAATACATATATTTATCCAAAATAATATATATATATATATATATATATTATATTCTAAAAATCTCATTTTTCTTAAGATGTCATATTTTAAATCTTTCGAGATCGAATGCTCCTTGCGGAGGTCTGAATCTCGCACTACTACGCTCGAGGATGTGCAATAATCCGCATCATCTCGAACGGGTTCCCCAAAATGGGTTGTAGCTGCGCTTTGCAAAGATTTGAATAAATACTAATCATTAAGGAAAAACGGTTTTATTAATTATGGTATTTAATTGAAAAGTGTCATTTTCCCGTATTCTAAGTTTCCGAGGGTATCGTGCTATGTTGCATATGAGTGTGTGAAGAGGTAGGTCATTACCTCGTGATCTACTTAAAGGTATAGCAAGTATTGTGATGTTAAAGGTGAAATTGAAACTATGTGGTATTTATATGAAAAATGCATAATATGAAATAGCAATTGTTTTGTGATATGAAACTTGATCAATTTGGTTGATTAGTGTTTAATAGTCAACATGAGAGAGTTTAAGCATGATTGTATTAACGAAAAGTGAAGTTTTATAAAGAAACCGAATCGGAAATCGGATTTATTCCGATTCCGTCGGGTTTTGTAAATCCGTATTTTTAGAAAAGGAAGATAGAAATGGGGACTTACGGGTTTTGATCAAAGATAAGAGGAAGGTGGATCGGGAGGAGTCGCCGGTGTGTCGTTTCGTCGCCGGGAGTTCCTACGGTCGTTGCCGGAAATTCCGCCGAAGAATTCACCGTAGCTTCGCATTTCGCTCAATTCAATTGCACACAAGAGTTCTTGAGAATTTTAGAGAATTGGCTCAGAGTTTGGAGTGAGAGGGTAGAGGGTAGGGGTGGAATTTATAGGGTTAGGCTGGGGTTAGGGTAGGTGAAAGGTTAAAATGAAAAATGTGATAAAATGTATTAAAAGTGGAGTAATTGGGGTTTTAAAAGAGCTCTGGAAATGGTCTGAGGCTAAAATTTTGCAGGTGTATAGGGAATGTGAAAAGACACAATTTTCATGTTGGGGTCGTCGCCGGAATTGGCCGACTCAGGGGTGACTCGGCCGTGACTCGGTAGGATGACTGAGTCGGCCGAGTCGAGGCCGATTTGTCCGATTCCCGGCAGAGTCAGGCGGCCGGGACCCCCCCGATGGTTCATCAAACCTCTGGCAATGTTACATTTTTGGGTGTAGTGGGGTTTTTGAGAGATATGCACGTGTAAACCCTTGGTATTTGTTCAGTTGATAAAACTGCACATTTGTATTACATTTTTCCTACCATTTTCATACTAAAAAAGGACTTTATTATAATATATTATACATATGAGGGTTTATGTGTAAAAACACCATTTTCCATGTGTTAATATATTTTAATTAGTATTTGGTAGGAAAATGTATGCAAATAATATTATTGACCTAATCCTAGTAGAACAAAGTCTACTAAAATCTTATTTGAGTTGTTGTGCAGAATATTTCCAAGTTGTGCAGAATTTTCCAAGGCTAGAATCAAGCAAATCAAGTTGTTGAAGAAATCTTGCCAAATTAAGAAGCAAAACTTGGAGACCAAGTCTGGAAGCAACCGAGAGAAGATTTCTTAATTCTAAAGGTGCCTTGGATTGCCAAATGTCACAATCAGAAAGCCCAAGAAAATTGACGAAGTGATCCTCAGCATTGGCCGTGGATCCGCGGCCATACCCCCCCTTTGGCCGCGGATCCGCCGCACTTATAGGGAATTAGGAGGCAAGATTTTGGGGCATGATTCTATGCTAAATTTTACCAAGTTTCCAACTAAAAGATTCTGGCTTTGCACTATAAAAAGGCACCGAGAGCCTCTTGGAAAAGCTATCAAGCCGACGCGATCACGAAGCCCCAGACGCTCACGCATCCAGGCTGATCATCAACTGTTCGTCTACCTCCTTGGAAGAGATCGAGAAGCAAACTAGTCTTTGTAATCATTTTCTAAGGAATCAAAGTGTAGATTGTTCAAGTTGATTAATAAAGGTAGTTATTTTATTTAATTCTTTTAGCATTTTACATTATGTTTTCCCTCTCTTTCTTTTCATCTTCTTCTCCTAACATGCGCGAGTAATTCTCTTCTTGTTAGGGTTCGTAGGATTATGGTAGGCTAATGGACGATGAAAATAATTAAACCCTTTTTAAGTCCTATAAAGTTTAGGAACTTTATCAAAAGAATCATTAACATCCTAATCGGGCGCGCTAGCAATTCTTTGCTAGTTCCGACCGCGATTAGAGATTAGATTAATGATTGTTTTGGTAAAGGCTAGATATGAACGGAGTTCCGTGTCGAGATAAGGGTTAAGAGTGGGATTCCTTTTCCCTCCAGAAACCCTAATCCACACGCATCACCGTCGTTCTAGTTCTAAATCTATTAATGGATAAAAAGGGTAACTTTTAATTAATCGTCCATAACTACTAAATCCTAACGAACCCTACAAGCCCTCTTATTATATTAATTACATCTCTACAATAATCTAGATTTATATTTTTGCATTCTTGCTTAACGTAGATCTAGAAACCATTCTACAAAATTCTTATTTCCTCCTCTCTTTCAACACATCTAAAGTAAGAGTAAAAGATTCAACGTTTCCCTGAGGACAACCCGTACTCATCTCGGTCTAGCTACACGCGACACCGTTATTGATTGCGGTTAACTACAAACTACACTCTTTCGTATCAACCAAATGGTGCCGTTGCCGGGGATACGTGCGTAATTTTTATTTTTACTATTTGTGTTGAATTCTTAGACGAGTCATATCATTATTAACAAAAAACTGCAAATTGCATATTTAACGATTTGTGCGTGAATTTTTGCAAGGAGATCTGGAGACACAGAATTAAGGGGAATAGGGAACATAGACATTTTTAGAGATCCAGAGGAGCACAGAAGGCTATACAAAAATTTTCATCAAGTGATCCCTCTGCCACGCGGCGGAACCGCGGCATAAAGGCACTTTGTGCGGCGGAATCGCGGCAGGATAGAAGAGTTAGGGCCACAGAATTCTCTGGTATCTTTCTTAACTCCTTCTTGCTCCCCTTAAATCCAATAAAATCTATTTTCTGCAGGATTCTTTGCAAAATTGCGCCGCTCAAAAATCTTTTTGCAAAAGTTTTGTGATTGGTTTTGTTTTGCATATTTAATACGGACTCTAAGGGGCAAAGACCAAATCAAGATTAGGTGGGGATTTCATCACCCTTCCTAAGCCCCACAAATCACAAACCGAGCATATAGATCAACCCTTCATTAATTTAAAAAATATCTAGACCAGACTCTAAGGACTGTCGCGCTCAATAAGGACAGAGGAAGGTCGTGGGTAATCTATCGTTTATCCGCATTACTTTTGTAGTGCCTAGGCAAGTGTAACAAAGGCTAGTGGTTTTTAATTAGGCCCACGACGTGGTTCCTTCCTACTTACCTGGCACTTACCTGGCTACAAGGGTAGTACGGAGGCGGTAGAGGATTGATCCTGCGGCTTGTCCTTTGGAAGTCTAGGAGCGGTCTAGAGACTGACCTAGGTAACCTTAGTTCTAGGGTTGCTTGTGCATCTTAGGGGTGATTTGTCTTGAGTCCCACTTTTTCAAAACAAGCCAATTTTAAATCACACACACGCTACCACTTGCACTAAACCTGCTTAGTGCTTGCTCGGCTGGACATGGGATCCTAGTGCCCGTCTTGTCCGCGTTCCTGCTATCGACGCCGAAGTCGGTACTTCTTCATGTTCATTTCCACCACCACACACCACGACCGTGATGGACGGCACTCCATCTAATTATAACACCACACTGCCACCGCCCGCAGGTGAGCAGAATCCACTGCGCATCTCTCTCCAAGAGAGGTGCTATCCTATTCGTGGTCCTCTTCCTACTTGTCTATCTCTTCCACCACCTAACGGGGATAATTTCGAAATTAAACCTCACTACATCAATCTGCTGCCCAAATTTCACGGGCTTGAGTCGGAAGACGCGTACGTTTTCATCACCAAATTCGAAAACGTATGCGCAATGATGGGTACTTCACAATTGACTTTAGATGCTATGCGCTTACGTCTTCTCGCATTCACACTGTGCGACTTGGCAGAGAAATGGCTTTATAATACTGCCGCACACTCTATCACTAATTGGGATGAATTCGTCGTAGCATTTCTTAAGAAGTTTTACCCAAATCATAAGACTGCACATATTAGGAGTGAGATTAACCAGTTCACCCAGCTTCCCAATGAACCATTTTAGAAGTGCTTTGAACGTTTCAAAGATCTGCTTGTCCAATACCCCCATCACGGAATATAAAGATGGGATTTATGTCGGATTATATATGAGGGAATTAATCCAGCGACAAAGCAGATGCTTGAAACAATGTGTCAATGCAATTTCATGTCTAAAGATGACGGTGAAGCTTGGAAATATCTGGAAGACCTTGCCGAACACACGTTGCAGTGGGAAAGCGTAAGACCACCTTCAACTAAGGGAGGTATTCACCAGCTCGATATTTCTATCGCAGTAAAAGCCGAAATGGCAGCGATTCAGAAGAAACTCGATGCCATTGAAAACAAGTTCTCAACATTCTCCCTAAATCAGGTCACGCTTCCTAAGACCGTCTGTGGTTGCTGTTCGGATCCTTCACACTTAACGGAAGAATGTCCTATGAATGCATCGTTTCAAGCTAATGCTGCTTTTCAGCAGCAACCTAGAAACGATCTTTATTCTTCCACATATAATCAAGGATGGAGGAATCATCCTAACTTTGCTTGGAATCAAAACCAACAAAGTAATTATCAAAGACCTCCTCCACAGCAACCACAACCACAGAATCAGCCCCCCTTTCAGTCACAAAATTTTCAAAATCCGGCCAACATTTCTACACCACAAGTGGCCGGTACTGACAACTCACTTGCACAAACTTTGGATATGTTCATGAAACAATCCATGCAAAATTCGGCTGAGATAAGGTCTTCTATTGATACCCTAACGAAAAACTCCTCCTCCCATGGTGAGAGTATTAAATCAATAGAAAATCAAATCGCACAGTTAAACGCCGCAATGGGTGCGAGAGAGAAAGGGAAGCTCCCATCTCAACCCTTACCGAATCCTGGCCATTCACAAAGTCATAATGTGAATGCCATTACTACGTTGAGATCGGGAAGAGTGCTGAATAACCGAGTGGGTGAGCAATTTGATGATAGCGACACATTTGATACCCCTTCTTCTTCTTCTTCCCCTAATTCATCTAGTCTCCCACCTTCGTCCGAGCCTATTCTCCGTTTTCCCCAAGGCTCAAACATTTCACCAAATCTATCTAAGTCGATTCCCACTCCAATTTTGGGATCGAATCTGTCGCCACAGTCTTCTCCACAAACGTTGGACCCAAAACTTATTGATCGAGCTCCATTTCCTAACCGATTAAGGGCCAACCGACCTAACCCGCAAATGGAGAAGATTGTGGAAATATTTAAGCAAGTTAGCATGAATATTCCTCTCCTAGATGCTAATCAACAAGTCCCATCTTATGCAAGAATCCTTAAAGACTTGTGCACTAGGAAGAGAAAAACTCAAGTGCCTAAAAAGGTTTTCATGACGAGTAATGTTAGCACAGCTTTTGCCCAACAAATACCAAAGAAACGTAAGGATCCCGGCTGTCCTACAATCTCTATTTCTATTGGGGGTAAAAATATTAATCGTGCTTTACTCGATCTAGGCGCTAGAGTCAACCTGCTTCCTTATTCAGTATACGAGCAGTTAGGAATTGGAGAGTTAAAACCCGCCCATTGTACTCTCCAAATGGCAGACCGATCTATCACCAAACCTCGGGGAGAACTTGAGGATGTGTTAATTAAAGTCGGGGAATTCATATTTCCCGTGGACTTTATTGTTTTGGATACACAACCTGTGGCAAACCCACGCAATCAAATCCCGGTGATACTTGGTCGACCCTTCCTAGCAACTTCTAACGCTGTGATTAATTGTCGTAACGATTCTATGAACTTATCCTTCGGGAAAATGACAATTGAGCTTAATATTTACAAGCTAGAAAGTCAGCCATCAGAACCTTCTGCTCAATTGCTGGATGTTTGTTCCATCCACGAAATAGCTTCCGAAAGCTGTATGGATGAGGAGCTTTGCTTTGATGTTCTCGACAACACTAATGAGACATCGTTTGATCTTGCACCACTTTACATTGAGGATATGTTCAATGAGTCCGACCTTGAAATTGAACCCGTTGACTCGTTGCAAAAGTCAGCAGCACTTTCCGAGTCAATATCTTATGCAAGTTTTGAACCTCTTCGGGAGTCCGAATATCATTCGCTTACCCTACCTTCTATTGTCTCTCCGCCAATTCTTGATCTCAAACCGCTACCTTCTCATCTTAAATATGCATATTTAGGAGAGAATGAGACTTTGCCAGTGATTATTTCCATTTCTCTAGCCCTAGAGCAAGAGAATGCACTTTTGGCAGTGTTGAGATCGAATCGGGAAGCATTTGGTTGGACAATGGCTGACATCAAAGGGATTAGTCCCTTAATTGTTGAACATTACATACATCTGATGGATGAAGCCAAACTAACCCGAGACCTAAAAAAACGGTTAAATCCCGTTATGAAGGAGGCGGTAAAGAAAGAAATCATCAAGTGCCTTGATAGTGGAATAATCTACCCCATATCTGATAGCCAATGGGTAAGTCCAATTCATGTGGTCCCTAAAAAGTCTAGCATCACGGTCATCACTAATGAGGCAAATGAGTTAATCCAAACACGCACCCAAACTGGGTGGCGCGTATGTATTGATTACAGGAAACTCAATGCCGCGACGAGGAAAGATCACTTCCCTCTACCTTTTATTGACCAGATGTTGGAACGATTAGCGGGGCACGATTACTACTGTTTCTTGGACGGATACTCTGGCTACAATCAGGTCCCCATCGCCGAAAAGGATCAAGATAAAACCACTTTTACTTGTCCTTTCGGAACTTTTGCTTATAGACGCATGCCCTTTGGGTTATGCAACGCTCCCGCTACATTTCAGCGGTGCATGATGGGGATATTTTCAGATATGGTGGAAAATTTTCTAGAAATTTTTATGGATGATTTCTCCATTTTTGGGGACTCCTTTGAGGACTGCCTTCGTAATCTTGACGCTGTTCTTACCCGCTGTAAGGATAAGAACTTGACTTTGAATTGGGAAAAATGCCATTTTATGGTCCAAGAAGGTATTGTACTTGGACATATAATTTCACATAAAGGCATTGAGGTTGACAGAGCTAAAATAGATGTCATTCAAAACCTCCCTCGTCCCAATTGCGTCAAAGATATACGATCCTTCCTTGGTTATGCAGGATTTTATAGGAGATTTATTAAGGACTTTAACAAAATTGCTAGACCCTTAACCCTTCTATTGGCCAAGGACACTACTTTTCACTTCGATTCGGATTGTGAGGCTGCTTTTGAATCGCTTAAAGAATCACTCACGACAGCCCCCGTTCTATCATCTCCGGATTGGAACCACCTGTTCGAGCTTATGTGTGACGCATCAGATTTTGCTATTAGTGCTGTCTTGGGACAGCATATTGATAAGATGCCACATGTAATTTACTATGCAAGTAGGACCTTGAATGATGCACAAATAAATTACACAACTACCGAGAAAGAACTCTTGGCAGTTGTATTTGCATTAGAGAAATTCAGGCCCTACTTGATTGGCTCGCCTATTATGGTTTACACAGATCACTCCGCCCTACGACATCTTTTAACGAAGAAGGATGCAAAGGCCAGGCTAATACGTTGGATCCTATTGTTACAAGAATTTGATCTTGTTATCAAAGACAAGAGTGGATGTGAAAACGTTGTAGCCGACCATCTTTCACGCATCACTTCTTCGCCAACTGTGACCGTGCCGATAAATGACTCATTTCCCGACGAACAGCTCTTGAATGTATCCTACGAACCTTGGTTCGTGGATATCGTGAACTATCTTGCGACGGGACTTATACCTAGCGATTGGTCGAAACAAGACAAACTTCGATTTTTATCCCAAGTAAAATATTTTTACTGGGATGAACCATATCTATTCAAGTATTGTTCCGATCAAATCATTCGCAGGTGTGTCCCTAACGATGAATTCAAGAGCGTGTTATCATTTTGTCACGATCAGGCATGCGGCGGTCACTTTGGACCTCGAAAAACGGCGGAGAAAGTTTTGCAATGTGGCTTTTATTGGCCAACATTATTTAAAGATGCATTTGAACATTGCAAAACTTGTCCGCGATGTCAGCATTTGGGTCGGATTTCACGAAGGAACGAGATGCCGCTCCAACCTATATTGGTTGTGGAAATATTTGATGTTTGGGGTATTGATTTTATGGGCCATTTTCCCAACTCTTTTGGGAATCTATATATCTTGTTAGCGGTTGATTATGTCTCGAAGTGGGTGGAAGCTGTACCAATGACAACAAAGTTGTCATTAAGTTCCTTAAAGAAAATATCTTTTCGCGATTCGGACACCCTCGCGCTATCATTAGCGACAACGGGACACATTTCTGCAATAGGTCTTTCGAGGCCTTGATGCGGAAATATTCAATCACTCACAAGCTTTCTACGCCCTATCACCCCCAAACAAGCGGGCAGACTGAGATCTCAAATAGGCAGATCAAACAGATATTGGAGAAGACGGTTTCCAAAAACCGTAAGGATTGGTCAACCAAATTGACGGATGCTCTTTGAGCATTCCGCACCGCTTATAAGACCGATCTTGGTATGTCTCCATACCGCCTTGTGTTTGGGAAGGCATGCCACCTCCCTGTCGAGATTGAACATAAGGTAATATGGGCTATTAAAGAGCTTAATTTTGATCTTGATCATGCTGACAGCTATTGGAAGCTGCAATTGAATGAGCTAAGCGAACTCCGCGATGAAGCTTACGATAATGCGGTGATAGTAAAGAATAGGACTAAAGTGTTCCACGATAAAAATATTTCTAGAAAAACCTTCACATCGGGGCAACAAGTCCTTCTTTATGATTCCCGTCTCCATCTTCATCCGGGTAAGCTTAAATCTCGTTGGAAAGGACCTTTTATGGTGCGGTATGTACACCCGCACGGGGCAGTTGAAGTCGAAAGTTTGAAAAACGGTTCGATTTTTAAAGTAAATGGGCATAGATTAAAACCGTATTTTTCTGCTGACCCCGCGGAGGAGCTTCTGTTTTTACAGGAGCCGCTTTATCAAAACTAAATTTTCTCCGCCTCACCTCCATGTTTTGGTAACTTTTTCACATTTTAAGAATGGGGGTGAGTAAAAAAAAATGATTTGATTTAATATTTGTGCGTGTCAAAGAATAAGTTTGGGGGAATTTTCATTTAATTATTATTTTACCCCTTGTATCTCTCCCTTAGTATACAGGTCCATATTCTCAAAAGGCTACATCAGTGAGGACACTGCTGAAAATAGGTTTGGGGGGAGGTTTGTATTTCACCGAATTATCTTTGACACTGGGCATTAAAATGGAAAAAAAAATTCTTTTATAACAAAAGAATAGAAAGTGAAAAATTACATCCAAAAGATAGGAATAGTTTAAGAAAACCAAGAAAATTAGAAGTTTTCTTACACGAACTGGTAATAAGTAGTTATGAGCTGTTGTCCCAAGGGTTAGTAAAATGAAGGAAGTCATTAATCTGAGAATAAAAATAAGTCTGAAAAATAGTTTCTATTCTGGAAGCCGAACATTTGAATGTTGATACCATACTATATGCACTTACACACGTCTTGAAACTCGGGATAGTAGAGGATACCTTGAAATGCTCTTGTCTAAAAGCCAAAGTATGAAGGAAATGAAAAAAAAAATGAAGAAAATATAAAAAGGGTGAAAAAAAATGAACACTGGTTTTGTTATCGCCAAGGCAGCAATAAAAAAATATAGCGAGGGTGGCTCTTCACCTAGTGCCCTAAGGCCAACTGGTCTGGGAGTCACTGCTAAGCCTTAGGTGGTGCAAGACGAGGAAAATACTATCACCGAATCAGCAAGCACTTGAGTAATCGGTCGGTTAGTACCTCAAGAAGTATTAACGGTCGCATGAAAATGTATGAGCAAATCTTTAATATTCATCAAATTAAAAAGTACTAAGGTAGATGGACAAGAGTATGATAGCTTGAATTGAATTCTCCGAGTGTAGGGATGTTATTTACACACACGTGGGGTTATATGATCAATGTTTGGATGAAAGGTAGGAATGAAGAATAAAGACGAGGTTTTATTGAGAGATGATGTGATTTCTAACATTTTTTCATGACTATTAAGATAGGGCTCATGACAACTGAAAAGCTAGTATAGTTGGAAACTCTTCTTTTCAAGGCCTTTTCTTTTATGGTTCTTATCTTTATATGTAAATTTCACCATCTTTCTTTTGCTATAGGATTTTGTGGGTGTAATCCGCTGAAAACCCTCAGGAGACAACACTCCTCCTACTAGGGACACCTAGAGGTTTAACGGCTTGTTGCACGTGCTCAGTGCAATCGTGTCTGCCTACGAAAGTGTGCTTAGTTTTCTCCTCTTAAATAAACTAGTTTGCTTGGGACGATCAAAGATAAGTTTGGGGGTATTTGTTCAGTTGATAAAACTGCACATTTGTATTACATTTTTCCTACCATTTTCATACTAAAAAAGGACTTTATTATAATATATTATACATATGAGGGTTTATGTGTAAAAACACCATTTTCCATGTGTTAATATATTTTAATTAGTATTTGGTAGGAAAATGTATGCAAATAATATTATTGACCTAATCCTAGTAGAACAAAGTCTACTAAAATCTTATTTGAGTTGTTGTGCAGAATATTTCCAAGTTGTGCAGAATTTTCCAAGGCTAGAATCAAGCAAATCAAGTTGTTGAAGAAATCTTGCCAAATTAAGAAGCAAAACTTGGAGACCAAGTCTGGAAGCAACCGAGAGAAGATTTCTTAATTCTAAAGGTACCTTGGATTGCCAAATGTCACAATCAGAAAGCCCAAGAAAATTGACGAAGTGATCCTCACCATTGGCCGCGGATCCGCGGCCATACCCCCCCTTTGGCCGCGGATCCGCCGCACTTATAGGGAATTAGGAGGCAAGATTTTGGGGCATGATTCTATGCTAAATTTTACCAAGTTTCCAACTAAAAGATTCTGGCTTTGCACTATAAAAAGGCACCGAGAGCCTTTTGGAAAAGCTATCAAGCCGACGCGATCACGAAGCCCCAGACGCTCACGCATCCAGGCTGATCATCAACTGTTCGTCTACCTCCTTGGAAGAGATCGAGAAGCAAACTAGTCTTTGTAATCATTTTCTAAGGAATCAAAGTGTAGATTGTTCAAGTTGATTAATAAAGGTAGTTATTTTATTTAATTCTTTTAGTATTTTACATTATGTTTTCCCTCTCTTTCTTTTCATCTTCTTCTCCTAACATGCGCGAGTAATTCTCCGCTTGTTAGGGTTCGTAGGATTAGGGTAGACTAATGGACGATGAAAATAATTAAACCCTTTTTAAGTCCTATAAAGTTTAGGAACTTTATCAAAAGAATCATTAACATCCTAATCGGGCGCGCTAGCAATTCTTTGCTAGTTCCGACCGTGATTAGAGATTAGATTAATGATTGTTTTTGTAAAGGCTAGATATGAACGGAGTTCCGTGTCGAGATAAGGGTTAAGAGTGGGATTCCTTTTCCCTCCAGAAACCCTAATCCACACGCATCACCGTCGTTCTAGTTCTAAATCTATTAATGGATAAAAAGGGTAACTTTTAATTAATCGTCCATAACTACTAAATCCTAACGAACCCTACAAGCCCTCTTATTATATTAATTACATCTCTACAATAATCTAGATCTATATTTTTGCATTCTTGCTTAACGTAGATCTAGAAACCATTCTACAAAATTCTTATTTCCTCCTCTCTTTCAACACATCTAAAGTAAGAGTAAAAGATTCAACGTTTCCCTGAGGACGACCCGTACTCATCTCGGTCTAGCTACACGCGACACCGTTATTGATTGCGGTTAACTACAAACTACACTTTTCCGAAACAATCAGTATTCTAAAGGTTCAAAATAAAACAATATTAAAAATAATGTGGGGTATGGGATTTGAACTGTGGTGGCTTGGTTCAGCAGTGCAAGGTATTACCAATGAGCTACAATCTCCTTCATGTAATTAAATTGCTAATTAATTACTTATCTTGTGCTCAGGCAATAAATACTCCTTTATGAATTTTGAAAAATTTTGTAAAGAAAGTTGTATAGGAAAAATTAGGGTTGTTACAGAACTTGGCTAGCGCTTATGATTTGTTGACCTTGTTAAGATTATAAGTTGCCAGGGGCAAAATATTATCGGGAATTTCAAGTGTTGAAATTTGCAGTGAGATTGCATACCTTCTATGAGATAGTTGGATCCCGATACCCACTGTGAGTAAGAGTTACTCCTGGAAGAGTTTTACACATCATAATTAGCCGATCAAGTAGGTGTCTAGAAAGGTGTTAACGGGGTTATGCCTCTGGGAAAATGAGATTTATTTTAATTAGGTTCGTGCGAAAGCACGGGGAACTTCCCTCAAATTACCAACACTGGCCTGGCCGAAAGATTGGCGAGCTTGTAGGGTGTAATTAATCCCGGCTAGTTTTACCTTTTAGAGTTTTAAGGAAGATTTGATAAAAACAGTGGGAGCCATTCTGATTAGATAAAATAATAACCAATCTGATCTTGCAAGAGCGCACGCAGAGTGTTTTCTTCTCTCTCTCTCCTGGTAGCGACCATGTCACGCCTTAATCAAGATAATAATATGGATGCATTGACCGAACCTGCTTATTATACTGTGCCAGGGAACGTTAGTTCCGTTCTTCCTTATAATTGTTATAAGATTGAGCAGGAAATAGGGGAATATCCGGATTCCCATGCCACCCAATCGAAGAAAGTGCATGTTGATGCATCTTCTTCAGGTGTGTTCATTACGGAGAACTGTTTTTCAGTATCCTCTACGCTCTGGGTATGTGATACCGGATCAGGATCCCGTATATGTAATATGTTACATGGGCTACAGATAGGTAGAGAACTGGGAATGGGTGATATGTCTCTAAGTGTAGAGAATGGTGCAAGTGTTGCAGCCAAGTCAGTTGGCAAATATCACCTTGTATTAATACATTGATTCTGAACGAATGTTATTAGATACCGAACCTGATATACAACATTACATCAGATTCTTTATTAAGTTAAAGAAGGATATAATTCTGTATAGGGGATAATGTTGTGAACATTTTCCTAAATCAAGAGTTGATTGGATCAGGCACGTTATATAATAGCATATACGTTCTAAATCAAACCACGGTTCAGTGTATATAGAACACACACAAGAAGAATAGCTCAGAAATGAACGAATCTTTCTTGTGGCATTGTAGACTAGGTCATATCAATGCGACACGACCAGCTAAGTTACATAAGGATGAATATGAGAATCTGTTCGAATTTTTCATCTTATGCTACTTACTAGTCTTGTCTTAAAGGTAAAATGACTTATACTCCGTTTACTAGAAATAGAGAAAGAGTTACTGAACTCTTGGGACGGATACATGATGATGTATACGTTCCTAAGTCTATAAATACCAAGGTTGGTTCTTCATAATTCATTAGATTCACTGATCTTCTCTCAGGATTCGGACATATATTCCTGTTGAAACACAAGTCTGAAACTTTTGAGAAATTCAAGGAATATAAGCTTGAAGATTGAGAACCAGACGGTTAGAAGTATTACAGTCCTACGATGTGATCGAGGAGGCGAATACTTTGGCATAGAGTTCCTGGATTTTCTAAACAGAGAATGGGATTCTCTCTCAGCTCTCCTTCGTATACACCACAGGACAACGGTGTATCGGGGCGGAGGTATCGCACCCTATGAGATATGGCGCGCTCTATGATGAATACTGCTGAGTTACCTGTTTCCTTTTGGTGTTATGCACTTAAGAAGCTGCATACCTATTGAATGGGGTTCCAACCAAATCAGTGCCTACCAATCCATATGAGATATGGTATGGGAAGAGACCATGTCTTAAACGAGTTAAGATATGGGGTTTTCCGGCCTATGTTGAAAAGCAAAATTCGGAAAAGTTCGAGGCAAGGTCAGTTCTGTATAAGTTTGTTAGGATATCCAAAACATTTGTGAGGGAATATCTTCTACCACTCTGAGGAGCAAAAGGTGTTTTGTTTCTCAGCATGCCACCTTTTTAGAAAATGAATTTCTTGTGAAGAAATTAGTGGTCATGAGGTAGAACTGGAAGAATTCCAGCTAGACAAACTAACAACTGATGATTTGGTGAAACTAAAGGATTCAATAGTCTCCGACGAACCTCAGCCTCTCCACGAATCTGGTAGGGTTCCTCATCCACTTGAGAGATACTACGGTCATCTCGGTGACAGTGGGAGCGAGGATTGCATCATGGTTGATGATGGCCCAACTAGGTTCAAGCAGGCCATCATGAGTGAGGACTCTATGTAATGGTTGGATGCTATGCGATCAAAGATGGAATCCATGTATACCAACAAAGTTTGACTTTGCATGTTGCACCTGAAGGGGTAAAACCCATTGGGAGAAAATGGATCTTGAGAAGATTATTGGTGTAGATGGAAAAGTTGAGACTTTCAAGCTATGCTTATGTCCATCAGGATCACTGCAAGCATCGCGGAGTTGGAACATCTGTTTTGATGAGACAGTAAAAAAGATTGACTTCATCAAAATGGTAGATGGACCTTTTATATACAAGAAGGTTATAGAGAGTGAGGTTGTCTTACACGTATTGTACGTAGATGACATACTTTTGATAGGAAATGGTTTCCTATGCTACACTCGGTCAAGCTCCTCTTATCACGAGGATTCTCCATGGAAGATCTGGATGATACCCACTACATCTTATGGATTATAATCTATATTGATAGATCTAATTGGATATTGGGAGTGTCCCAAATCCAGGTACATTAACACCATACTAAGGGGTTTAGTATGGAAGATTCTAAGCGTGGTAGTTCGTCCACTTACTCAAGAATCACTCTCTCCAAAAAGATGTCTTACAAGACTGATTTGGAAAGAGCTCGCGTGCAAGGGATACCCTATGCTTCGGCAGTAGGCTCTATCATGTATGTGATGTTATGTACCAGACCAGATGTAGATGACTCACTAGGTGTAGTGATCAGGAATCAATCGGATCTTGGGAGAATAACTGGAAAGCTGTGGAGGACATTCTTAAGTACTTAAGAAGCATTAAATGATTGTTCTTGGTTTGAGCTTCCAGAGTGATAAGGTTGACTGAGAGTCAGTCACAGGTATTGTCTTTACCCTCAGTGGAGGGACGGTATGTTGGAAGAGTTCCAAGCTAGATACCGTGACATACTAGACGATAAAGGCTGAATACATTGCTACCAATGATGCTGCCAAAGTGGCTGTCTGGGAATTTCTTGTTCATGAGATGAACAAGGTTCCTACCATTGAGCGTCCAATAACTGTTATTGTGACAACAATGGAGTTGTGACTTTGGCCTAGGAACGCAAGTCCTATCAACGTTTCAGACATATTCTGAGGACAGTATCACCTGATCAGGGGGATGGTTGATCTCCAAGGGATCGAGGTCAGGAGAGTAGATACGAAGGATAACACAGCGGATCCACTCACAAAGGCCATACCCCTAGAGAGACTTCTATGGGATGGTTGAGTATGGGATACTACAACACTGCTATATTGTTGGGTATTGGATACTACAACAGATGGCCTTAGTGCAAGTGGGAGATTGTTAGTTCTATGTATGCCCTAGAGGCCATTACTGTACATGCGATGTATATTATAGTGGATGCTTAGACATATATAGGGAGGACTTTCTTACTCGACATGGTAGTATGCTATCTGGTTGCACTTTATCTTAACATGTACACTTATTGTCTCTCTATTACATGTTGATAAAGCCCTTAGGATTAGTACTTGACTACCAGGATTATGATGTAGATCATACTAGTGGGGCAGAGGAAGTCGGTAAGTACATCCTTAGATTGTTCCTAGTCGTGGGAGTATCGAAACAGGGCATCGATACTCCAGAGTAGACTAGCGTATGCGCTTCTCGACCCATATGATGGGCGATGGATGATCCCACATCTATTGGTGTTTGACATCAGAGAAGGTATACGGATGCTCAGTGGAGACTGGGTACACTGAACGGACTCGCCGAGAACTCCTATATGGTATTATACCTATCGTCAGATAGCAGTTCTCTGGTGACACTGATACAGGTTAGTCTGTCGAACCGAGATCGTCATAGAGTCTTGTGTGATTCCTACTGTGCTTTGATTTTCACCATACCATGGTCAAGAGATCGTGCAAAAAGGTGTTTTTTGGGTACAGTCCCGAGTCACATGGAGGCAATGAGCGATAGGAGGGGATTCATCTCTCCCGGTATTGGGAGTTGATGTTGCGCTATGCTTGATTGGCCATAACATGAAATCCCTGACCAGGGTTGCTGAGATCTACTGGTAAGTTTTATCAGTAGTTTCTCGAACCGTTATGGACCTTGCATCGGCATGACTTATCAGGATATTGGGGTCTGACGTTATACCACCCCCAGGCTTTGATATGCGACATATATGACGAAGAGACCGGACTGTACGGAAGTGTTACTGATTGGATTCGCAGGAGTATGAGCAGGATTGCTTGTTGATCTTCTGATCGCTCAATACCCTAGTGGCCGTTACGTTTGGCAGACCGCTTGCGGCTTTTGGGTGTTTAATATAATCATCACCTACTGCCGGCGTATTGACGAGTCTTTAGAGTCGTACACAGAGGTTTCCTGGTTCATGCGAAACGAAGTAGGAGCACATATGTGATATGCGCGGAACCGAGATTAATACGATATGTGATACCGTATTCTATTCTCGCGATATATGATATCGGTCGGTTATATTTGATATAGCCGGGTTATCGGATCAAGTGTTGATTCGATAGATTGTTACATTTGATATTAGTCGGTTGTATGTGATATAACCTGATTATTAATTCAATTTATGATTTGATAATTTAATGTATAATTATATATTTGATATATTAAGTTACATTGACTAATATTTGCTAACTTATGATTTCTTATTCTCACATGTGTGCATTAGTGTATATGTGTATATATTAATGTACATGTTATTGTGTCATACTTGATGATACATGCTTCATCGGTATGTGTATGAATTACACCGTGCTTGCTATAATGTAGGGTTATTAATTGATTAAGTAATTCAATATTGGATGGATATTTGGCATGGCTACAAGCTTTTAGAAGCTTGTGGATTCATTGACCAAGTCCACTCTTTTTGTTTCACTTGTAGATATTTATGAACCCAACCATTATACTAACCATGGGAAACTCTCTACATGAGTTAGTGTATGACAATAACTCACCCATGGTTCATATTCTCACCTCATGAGTTCATTCTCTCATTCTTCTTCACTTGAGCTTCTTCTTCCTCATAAAAAGCTTTCTAGCTTTTGAAAATGGTGAGAAAATATTGTGAGAAAAATAAATCTAAACTGAGCCCATTTCCTACTTCATCATCCTCTACTATTATCCATTTAGTTTAGCGTGTTTGCTTCACTAAACCCTAATTTAGTGAAGAGCTAGCATGAGCTTGAGTCTCCTCGATGTAGATCATCTTCGATCTCAAAGACTTCGAGCAAGTTTGCATCTTTCACCTTGTGGATCCTCTCAAGAGTTCGGGAGATCATTACTCGCAGCGAAGGGACTTCTACACGGAGCATTTGAAGTGAAGGACCGGTCTACAAAGGTTGTATTTCGTATTCACTTAGATGTTAAGATGTTATCATTGCTAGTTTGTTTAAATCTCTAGTTAAGATTCTAGGGTTAGGGTTGTTTAGAACGGCAAATTTTTGAAAATGGTATGGACGATACCTCCCGAAACCTTGCTTCCATGCTACATAACCCTACACGCATTCCGTTAGCAACCCTGAGAGTCATATCACCGCTTTGATAACTCTACGGTTTCTTAGAGCCTGTAATGAATTAAAGATATGAGATCTTGATCTGGTACCTAGTAACCAGGAAGTAGAGTTAATTGACAGACAGTTTTCAATCATAAACACACCTGAAGCCGATGCCACAACTTACTTCGAATCCTGGTTTCTGGCTTTCCAAGCCCTGCAGTCCTTCTGCCAATGCCCTTTCACGTGACAATGGAAAAATTCCGCCTTCCCTACTATTAGCCCCGAAACGTTTTCCCTGCCCTTTCCCTCTACCTTACTGACACCGCCTATCGTCTTGGTGGAGGCCTTCTTCTTCTCTCCTTTGGCTTTCACCTTGGATCTAGAAGAGGAAGATTCCCCAATAAGCAAAGCGGGTGTCTCCCTAGATTTCTACAGGTTGCCCTCAGTGCTCCTCTACATGTTGAGGAGTTCTGGAAGTGAAACTTCCTTCCCTTGAATGTTGAAATTCAAGATAAACTAGGCGTAAGTAGAGGGGAGGAACTGTAGAATCAAGTCGGTATATAACTCGTTCTCCAACGTGGTCCCAAGGTCCGCGAGCTTTTTAATATAGCTAATCATCGTAAGGATGTGGTCCCCTACAGATGACCTGATAGCCAATCTCGCCTGAAACAATTTCTTCGAGGTCTCATATCTTGCGATACGAGATTGCTCTCCATATAAATCTTTGGTATGGAAGAAAATGGAAACTAAGTCCATCTTCTCGTGCCGCCTCTGGTGTTCATAATCCATTAAGGCTAACACGAGGAACTTGGCTCTCGCACTGTCTTTTTCCGATGTCCTACGGATTTCATCATCCGCGACGGTGGAATCTGAACCCGGGACGGCGGGGAATTTGGTAGTAAGGAGATAGCCCAGCTTGTCATAGGTAATGGCCATCTGGAAATTCCTTAGCCAATCTTTATAGTTTGGCCCCGTCAATTTGTTATTATCTAGCGGTAATTTAAGCCCGGTCATTTTCGTCACTGCTATCAGAAGAGAGAGAAGAAACACTCAGCATGATACTCTTGCAAGTTTAGATTGGTTATTAATTTATCTAAACAGGATGGCTCCCACTGTATCTCGAATCCTCCTTCAAACCATAAAAGAAGAATTAGTCAGGATTAATCTCACTGTTACAATTCTTTCTTAACCTTTCAGCCAGGCTAGTGTTGGTGCTTCGAGAGAGGTTTTCCAACGCTTTCGCAAAGTTCCTTAATTACATAACCTCTTTTCCCTGGAGGCGTAGCCCCGCTAACACCGTTCTAGGCACCTACTTGGTTTATAACATTGATTGTTTAGTGAAAAATCTCTCAAAGAGTAGCGGATACTCATAGTAGGATCGGAATCAAAATATCATCGTGTGAAAATCTTGAAGGAATCCTACCAAAATCATCACACTCCAAATGGTATGCAACACTAGAAAGTTTCATTTTCCTTAGAAACTCCCGATGTGGATTTTTTCCCCAAGCGCTTATGACCTTAACGAAGGCCAACATATCATAAGACGTAAGTCAAGTTCTACCCGTCATTATCCAGGTTAATTTGAACCCACCCGTACAAATCCTTGACGAAGGCCAAAATAGCTGTACGACTGTTCCAAATCAACGCATCTATCTATGCTACAGATGAATACCCAGCACCTACCAATCACTAAGCCTTGGCGAAGATCAAAATACATAGCTTGAAAACTACTGAATACCCATCTTAAATGACGAAGGGCTACGAATGGTTTTGGCGAAACCGTAAACATAATGAACTTGATATAGTCGAAGGAACCATGATAGCTTTTAAAAGGAGTGGTTTAGGCTCCGCATTTAAAAGTTGTTTTTTCAAGAAAACCAAGTGGTTTTTAAATTGTTCCAACGATTTAAACTTTGGTTTGTTTTCCTTGCATTAATCAATTTAAATGTGGTCCTATCATTTAACCCTATCAGTGCAGAAAAGAAACGAAAATAGAACGTATGCTTATGCCATTCGCATTCGCCATTGAGCCCCGTCATGCACCGTTAGGTTACTTAACTAACGGCAGAGCGGGGGCTGGACTACCGCGGGTGCAAAACATAAGCAACGTTTATTATATAGAACATATATATATATATATCCATTTGTATCACGCAATAACGGGCATTCCAAATCACAGATGAATATATTGGATATACTAGGAATTCCGTGTTTCGTTTTAGCCTAGAACGAAAGAAGGATTCCACGGTCGTGATGAATAGCCAAACCCCACCCTAGACCCCTACGGGTGCGGCAAACTACCTGCCAAATTCCCGAAGTGAAGCAACCTCCCTCAATAAAATGAGTAGGTCACTCTACACTTCAAGAACCCGGAAGTTTGTGCACCCCACCTTGGGTCTATTCTAGGTGCAAGAAACAGTAAAAGAAATAATACAACGGTGGCTACAAGCTCAACCCGGATGTGCCCCGCAAAAGAATATTACATCAATTACAAATTTACATGAATGAAAGAAAAGAAAACACTCTCCTCACATCCCCCGGCTATTCATCCATGACGATCCAATACTCCATATACACAAACCATCACAAGATACAAATATGTGCAACCCCCACTAATCGACATCGACGTATAGAAATTAGCCGACGTTTCGTAACACATATACAAACTGAAATGAATAAACTATGTTAAAATTGCGACTTCGAAACACTCCGAATTTCCCCAACACAAAGATAACAGAATATGAAATCTGGGCAAAATCAAACAACACCTTAAAACCTAAATCCAAGAGATAAGAACACCACCAAAAAACCAAGAAAAGATACTTTATTTGGACCGGCCAGACCGGGAAAAATGGGGTTTTGGCCGGCCAAATATTTGAGAATTTGTCTCGTTTTTCTATGGTGTTCTAGTTACAACATGAGTAGCCTTCTGCACTTGTTTAAAAAAATTTTAGAAGACTTTTTAAAATTAACAGAAACATAGATTTCGGTTTAAATGTTTCGGAGTTATTTCGGTTTCGTAACTTTAAACATCGCCTAACAAACTAGTTAAGGTCTGAGTAGGCTCTGATACCATTGTAAGTCGATGTCGCGCACCCCACGGGTTCATGAGGAGGCGGAATTTACAAAAAATGATTTTTCAAAGCTTCGCAACACCGACTAAACTTCAGGATCTTAACAGAAACCTTAACTAGCTAAAACTACTTGGAGGTTTTGTTAGGTTTACCTAGCACCCTATATAGAGTTTGGAAGCATCACATGTCACAAAGTTCAAGTTTTTATGGTGCTAAGCAAGCATACATATGATCGATCCTAGAAAATTAGGGTTTCAAAATGTTAAAGGCAATAAAAGCTAAGGTTTCGAGACTACAACCTTTGTATCTCCCTTCGCTAGACTCTTTGGCCTCTTGGGTGTTGGAGAAAGGTCCTCTTGAAGTCTTCTTGTGTCCATGACGATCCACCCGAAGCTCCCAGTCCAAGCTTGCAACTTCACTTTTCAAGAGGAGAAATGAAGATAACACTCTACACAAGTGGGCTAAACTTGTGTAGAATGATGTTGTGGTTCTAATTCTCACTTCAAAAACCTTTCTTGATGTGTGCTTTACTCACTATAAGAAACTAGAGAGCAAAGGAAAAAGGAGGAGGAAGATGATGGCTTTTCTTTTTCAAGAAGAGAAAGGATTAACCTTAGAAAAGAAATGAAAATATATCTATATATATTTATTTCTTCTCATCTCAAACCATGGTTAGGATATGAAGATATTATTGTATCATAGTTTAAAACACCTAAGGAAAAATAACCAAGGGTTAAAGAGTGGGTGAGCATGGTAAGATGAAGAAGAGTGTAGAAACAATCCAATAATTAACCCTTTTTCTTTCCTTTTTGTTTTAGTATAAATAAAATAATAATCCATATTAAAAACCATGGTGTGAGTCTTATATTGCCATCATATTCCATGTATAAGCAACCATGAAGGATGATGCATGTATGTATGTGTGTATGCACATCCATATGTGCATGAAACTAAAAGAAAGAAAGCATACATGCATGCATACATCCATCATGTACAAGGAAAGGTTTCAAGTGAGAAAACTAATGGTTAAATGATAAATCAACACTTGATTTATCAATCCGGCCATATCACATATGACCCCACCAAAAGCAAGCCATCCGATCAATATACGGTATCCTATACGCGCATTTTAATCGGGTCCATGCGCATATCGCATACGCGCACCACAACGTTTCGCCTGGACTAGGAAACTCCATTGTGGGACTCTAAGACTCGTCAATACGCCGGCAGTGGGTGATGATCATATCAAGCATCCCCAAGCCGCAAGCGGTCAGCTAAACGTAACGGCCACCCGGGTATTGAGCGATCAGAAAAAACAAGCGAACCTGCTTCAACTCCCGTCGAGCCAATCGGCAACATTTCACGTACAGTCCGGTCTCTTCGTATGATATGTCGCATATCAAGTCTAGGGGTGGTAAACGTCAGACCCCAATAACCGATAAGTTGTGCCGATGTGAGGCTCATAACGGGTCGAGAAACTACTGGTAATACTTACCAGTAAATCTCTAATCAGCCCTGGCCAGGGACTTCCCTTTTACGGCCAATCGAGCACAGTGCAACATCAACCCCCAATATCGGGAGAGACGAAACCCCTCCTATCGCTCATTGCCTCCATGCGACTCAGGACTGTACCCAAAAACCACCGTTTTGCATGCCCTCATGGACGTGGTAAGGTGGAAATCAAAGCACAGTGGGAATCACACAAGACTCTATGACGATCTCGGGTCTACAGACTAACCTGCACAAGTGTCACCTGAGAACTGCCATCTGACGTGAGGTATAATACCATCTGGGAGTTCTCGGCGAGTCCGTCCAGTGTACCCAGTCTCCACTGAGCACCCGTATACCATCTCTGATGTCAAACACCAATGGATATGGGATCTTCCATCGCCCATCTCATGGGTCGAGAAGCGTATACGCTAGTCTACACCCCTGTCTCGATACACCCACGACTAGGGACCTTGAAGGATGTACTTATGGACTACCATGTCCCCACTAGTATGATCCGCATCATAGTCCAGGTAGTCAAGTACACATCCTAAGGGCTTTACCAACATGTAACTCTCAGACAGTATAAAGAGACAAGTATACATGTTAAGATAAAGAGCAACCAGATAGCATACTATCATATCGAGCAAGAAAGTCATCTCTATATATGTCCAAGCATCCAATATAATATACATCATCTGTACAATACTGGCCTATAGGGCATACATACAACTAACAATCTCCTACTTGCACTAGGGCCAGCTGCTGTAGTATCGCATACCGAGCATCCCGAAGAGTCTCTCAAACTGTGTCTGGGGAATGGCCTTCATGAGTGGATCCGCTGTGTTATTCTTCGTGTCAACCCTCCTGACCTCGATCTCCCGGCGATTAACTATCTCCCGGATCAGGTGATACCGCCTTAGAATATGCCTGGATCGCTGATGGGACCTGGGTTCTGTTCATAACAGAATACTGCATTTTATACCGCCCATTCTTATGCTCGTGTGTTTATAGGTAGGTATTTTTTATCCGTGTTTGTTACATATTTACAGAGTACAGGTTTCCAGTACAAATATTGCAAATCAAGACAAAATCTCCACAGTTACGCCAAATACAGAACATCTGTTGACAGCAGATAAAAGCCGGGTTCCGGTCATCCATATCCGTCTCGTGCCGAGTACCAGTTCCAGAGATAAGACATATGACAATGGTCATTCGTGTCTGGGACAAGCACAGAGCACGAGGGGGGCTGCACAAGAATCAATGGGTGCGCGGAGCTCGAGGGAGATAAATTCAAATGTGTTGAAAAATGAAGCCATCATTGTTGACTATTGGAACCTGAAGCAATCATGGAAGAATATTGAAAATCTGTACATGTTTAACAGAAGAAAACAGCAATACATGACCACAAAAGAAATCCGACCCTCTAATTCCTCCACATGGCCGCGGATCCGCGGCCAACATGGGGTCTAGGCCGCGGATCCACGGCCGTTTAGGCTCCTCATCTGGTGAAACTTTGGGGGTAGGTGGTACAGTGTATTTGGGAATAAAATATTGCCTTAGGGTTTCTGTAAGCAGCCTATAAATACTCCAGAACTGAGTCCAATTTGGTGTTCATTCTTTGTTCCTCTTTTGTAGTTTTTTGTGTAGTTCTTCTTCTTCTTCTTCATTCTTTCTCCATGAAAATTGTAGTGAGAGCTTTTTGAGTGGAAGATTAATGAAGATGAGGGCTTTTGTATCATTCTCTTTTGTTCAACTTCCCCTTGAGATTCTTGCTTTCTCTTGATCTTTCAACCTCTTCATTGAGCTTGAAAGGTTAAGAGTTTGTTATTGATCTCAAGGGTCGTATTTTCTTATGGAATTAGCACTTCATTTCACATGCGTTCTCTACCCTTCTCTTGATCTTGCAACCTCTTGATTGAGCTTGCAGGTTTAAGGGTTGGCTATTGATCCCATGCTTGTCTTGAGTTCTAGTTTCCAATTCTTTTTATTGCTTATTTATTACTTGCTTTTTATTATCTTGCTTTACTTTCTTGCAATTTATATTCATGCACTTAATTACTTGTAATCTTTTCTTTTCTTTGTTCTTTTCTTTTTGTTCTCTCTTTTTGGTTCTTTTTTGTGAATGAATGTAATTATCGTTGTTAAGAATAAATACGGTATTGTAAGTTAAGATTTTCTTTTCTCATTTCCTTTTCCCGTTATTTTCCATTGAACTCCGCCCAAACCATACGCAAGCGCTCCGTTAGGCACCCTACCCTGACAAGGTAACGGTGATTCCTAACCGCGACCGGTTGCGTTCGGTTTGGCCGGAGGCGAAAGCAAGAGACAAGAACGGAAGGACAAGGGTAAATAAGCCGTATTCCACGAATACCGCGCTTAAATCCCCTAATCCACGTTGTTGCCGATTGCTCTAGCTTCAATTGGTCAAGACTCGGCTCAAAGGTTTTGAGTATGGATTTCTTTAGCTTATAATCTCGTATCTTTTTCTTAACAACTTTATACTTGCAAATATTACACATAGGATAGTCTCGAACAAACATACACAAATTCTTTATTGACTCGTCTAAAACAAGAGCGGACATACAACCATCTCCCTGTGGATCGACCCGTGCTCAACCGGCTAGCTGCATAGCGACACCGTCCTGATCGCGGTAAACTTTAGAACTTTGAACATCCGACACGCCAAAAGCGTGCGATCAAATGGCGCCGTTGCCGGGGAGACGGTAGCGTATTTTCTTTCTTGTTATTCGGGTTAATATTCTTTTTTTTATATATTTTAAAAAAAAAACATAAACTATCTTTTTGTTTTTTTTTGATCATTTTTGTGGGCAAGAGTGCAGATTTTTGCGGATTTGCAAACTGCGATTGTGGGAGCAAAGTGTACATTCAAAGTTAAGGTGATTACGAAGTACAGTGCCAAAGATCCGGGTAGTTTGATCCGCGCAAGCGAACTTTTCAACCTTACCGGATTTGATTCAACGGGGGTTTCCTAACCCAAAACTTAACGGTACGTACTTTACTAACACCTTCTTCTCAAATCCGACGCTTCCAATATACTATTCTTTGCAGGATTCTTTGCAAGTTCGCTAGCAAACGCTAAAAAAATTGACTAACCCGTATTTGTTGCAGTGCCGTGCTTAAACTAAAAAACGATTGTTTGATTCTTTATTGAATTTTTTGAATTGCGCATTGCATACATTAATACGGACTTAAGGACAAGCGAACCCCACAATATACGGTAAAGGATTTCATCACCTTTTCCGTGGCCCACAAATCACGAACTTGAGGATAACGTTTACCCGCACAAATTTTAAAAGAAATTAGACTTTAAGCCTTAAGGACTTCACGCTCACTAGGAGAAGTTAACTGTGTTTAGAACCTCGTTTAACGGTATATTGTTTACGGGGTGTCTAGGAAAGTGTTAACGGCGAAACCGCCAAAAGAGAAAGGGTTATTTAATTAAGGAACTTCGCGAAAGCGTTGGAAAACCTCCCCTTATCTCTGCACTTACCTGGCCTCGTGATCAGTGTATCTTGAGCCCGTTTCTCGACACAGTTTTACTTCGACAATCAAGTTCTGGAGCAGGTCTAGTTGATCTAGGTGAACCCTAGAACGATTAGGTGTGTGGTATTTTTGTGTCGTGATTGTTTTTGTCCATATTCTTTTTTTTTTGTGTATATTTCATTCTTCTGTTAATATTTAAAATATAAAAAAAAATCCACATTCTTTTTCCTTCCTTTTCACTTCTTTTTTTTCTTTCTCTCTTCATATCATGGGTACCTCACCTCGAAAAACTCTTGCCGAACTTTGGTACCCACAACCAGACATAACTTCCTACGGTTCTTGCTTTGGCCGAACTTCGAATGATCCATCCATGCCCAAAATTTCATTGAGAGATCGGATAGACGCGTCTAGGACAAACACTTGCCCTCCGCAATCCACTTTGTATCAACCTTTTCAACCTCCCCCACCCTCTTATGTTGATACCCCTTTTGCAAGTCGTCCTTTGTCCATCGCTAAACGTATTGAACAATCCCGTAGCCGATCTTTCACTCCTTTCACCACTTCAAATTCTTGGGATCAACAATTTCATTCACCTTCTTATCCAACTATTGATCCTACCCCTGTCCAACCATTCAATTCCTACCAGTCCTACCCGACTTTTGCACCTTCCCTAGACATTGCTTCTACACAGCCTTTTGGGAATTTTCAGTATCCAAACAACTTTGAATCTTTTACTGAAACCCCTTCACAACCAATGTCTAGTCTAGAACAGTCCTTGGAAGACTTTAGGGTAGCGTCAAGCCAACATATGATAGATTTGAATGCGTCCATGGCCGCTCTCATACAACCTACTGACCCGGTAGCTAGTTTCCAGCTAGCTCCAAATTTTCCAATGTATGAAGAGGCGGTAGGACAGGCTGTGAATTTGAGTGGAGAGAGTGAGATGTACCCCCTTCCAAATCAAACCTACCCGTCCCAAGTTGAATCCCACAACTCTTGTTTTGAAAGTCTATCGAGTGTCCCACATGCTTTATCAATTGAAGATAGAATGATTAATGAGTTGTGCGACTTTGTAGTGTTTGATTTACCTGATTGTGAAGGGTCCCTTCCAAGTGAAACCAATCCCAAACCTTTTGACCTCTACACCTCCACTCTAGAACCTGAATCGATTGAAATCCATGCTTTTGTAGAGGTGTCTGAGAATATTGATTTTCACTTGATTGAGGATATCGACGCTGGGAATATTTTGGATGATGAACCCATAGATTTGGCTGAGTTTTTCTCTTCAAATCATCATCCCGAGTCATTAAATGTTTTTCCCGAACTTCATATGCGTCTTGATATTGATGATAAAAGCATGGATGAGCTTAATTTTGAGGAGAATATTGAGGATAGTACTAAGGATGAAACAGTTTTAATTGATGAGTCGGATTTTCCAATTCATCCTGTTCCTTTCATTGACTGTGTACACCCTCCTGAACCTTTAACCGATACCCCTCCTCGATCACTTCCCTCCATTCTTTCCATCGTTCCGACCTGGCAAGAAACCGTATCATTTTCACTTCCTGTGTCTGGTTTACCGAGTTCGGCGTACCCATGGTTGCTCACGAATCTTGAGGGATTTGACCCCATTTCTCGACGGGTAAATATATTAGCACAATCGCTTTTCACATATCGGTCATCACAAATTGTGCTAATCTATTCACTCCATTTCCTCCCTCAAGTTCGTATTCCACTTCTTTTTCCCTTCCGCCATTCTTCTTCCTCTCATATACCGAGACCGTATCCCGCTTCTCTCCGCATACGGTCTCGCGTATTCTCCATTTCTTTCCTCTTCACCTTCTTTCACCAACCACTGCTTTATCACGATAAGATCTTTCAATGGTTGGTACTAACTTTTGGCCTGTGTAAGGCCTTGTATAGCTTGATACTGTTCTTTCCCCCCTAAACCTGAACTTCAACGCTTAACAGTGGAAACACTGTTTTACTTAAGTTTGGGGGGGACACCTTTTTTGTATATATCTTTTTGGTTTTTGTTTTTTGTTTTTAGGGAGCGCCGGCAATTTTGACCCTCTTGGTGTAGCCTGACAGTGAGGGCACTGTCAAGTTTAAGATTGGGGGTGTGTTCGGTAAGCTTTCTTCCTTCGCATTCATTTGTATATTTTGCATTTGCATACCTTATTAAAACCCACAAAAATATCGAAAATTTTTCCAAAAAATATAAAAACTTTGTCGTCAAGTTAGCTAATAGGGTAACTTAGATTTTTATTCTGAAAGTTTAGTTGATATATTAGAAATAACTAAATTCTAGGCTTAGGAATTGAAAACCCTAAAAATAACCCTTATTCTGTCTAACTTTGGTAAGTATACGTCCTTACAATTTTTGAGTTCAGTTCTTGAGTTAAGTCAAGATGAGGGGAAAGTATTGAAGTTTTACTGAAGGATAAGTCTGAAAAATAGTTTCTTTTCTTGAGTTCAAATTTAGAAAGTATATACCCTACAAACTGCACTTACGCGCACCTTGAAACTTGGGATAGTAGAGAATACCTAGAAATACTCTTGCCTAAAAGCCTAGTATGAAAGAAAAAACGGTATTTAAAGCTAAACACCAAAAGAGCATATTGAAAAATATATCCGGTCTTGAAAAAGAAAAAGAAAAAGAAAAAGAAAAAAAAAGAAAAAGGAAAAAATAGAATAAAGTCAAGACCTGGAAACTGCTAATTACGCTTTAAAGTTCACACATTCAGTAATCGGTCGTTAGTGCCTCAAGAAGCATTAATAGTCGCATGAAAGATGTGTGAGCAAATCCATCCATCCTTAATGAAAAGAAGTAGTATTAGGTATTAGGGCAAGGGTATTATAGCTTGAATTGAATTCTTGAGTGTAGGGGTGCAAATATACACACACGTAGGGGTATACAATCGATGTTTGGATAAAAGATAGAAATAAAGAATAAGACTTGTGTTTTCTGTAAAGTTGATAAAAATCCCTGATTTGAGGCCGCACTTTAGAAGGAAAACTCAGGAGATCCAAGGTTAAATAGATAGGAGGTGTGAAAAAATTAAGGGTTGGATATTTCTTACTTAGGATGATAGAATTTCTAACGTAATTACTGAACTGTAGGAGTTGAATCAATGTTAACTTATGACACTAGCTTGACGGGATTTTGTGGGTGTAATCCGCTGAAAACCTTCAGGAGACAACACTCCTCCTACTAGGGACACCTAGAGGTTTAACGGCTTATTACACGTGCTCAGTGCAATCGCGTTCCCTGCGAAAGTGCGGTTAGGATTTTATTTTTGTGAATAATTGGTTTTGCTCGGGACGAGCAAAAGTTAAGTTTGGGGGTATTTGTTCATAACAGAATACTGCATTTTATACCGCCCATTCTTATGCTCGTGTGTTTATAGGTAGGTACTTTTTATCCGTGTTTGTTACATATTTACAGAGTACAGGTTTCCAGTACAAATATTGCAAATCAAGACAAAATCTCCACAGTTACGCCAAATACAGAACATCTGTTGACAGCAGATAAAAGCCGGGTTCCGGTCATCTATATCCGTCTCGTGCCGAGTATCAGTTCCAGAGACAAGACATATGACAATGGTCATTCATGTCTGGGACAAGCACAGAGCACGAGGGGGGCTGCACAAGAATCAATGGGTGCGCGGAGCTCGAGGGAGATAAATTCAAATGTGTTGAAAAATGAAGCCATCATTGTTGACTATTAGAACCTGAAGCAATCATGGAAGAATATTGAAAATCTATACATGTTTAACAGAAGAAAACAGCAACACAGGACCACAAAAGAAATCCGACCCTCTAATTCCTCCACATGGCCGCGGATCCGCGGCCAACATGGGGTCTAGGCCGCGGATCCGCGGCCGTTTAGGCTCCTCATCTGGTGAAACTTTGGGGGTAGGTGGTACAGTGTATTTGGGAATAAAATATTGCCTTAGGGTTTCTGTAAGCAGCCTATAAATACTCCAGAACTGAGTCCAATTTGGTGTTCATTCTTTGTTCCTCTTTTGTAGTTTTTTGTGTAGTTCTTCTTCTTCTTCATTCTTTCTCCATGAAAATTGTAGTGAGAGCTTTTTGAGTAGAAGATTAATGAAGATGAGGGCTTTTGTATCATTCTCTTTTGTTCAACTTCCCCTTGAGATTCTTGCTTTCTCTTGATCTTTCAACCTCTTCATTGAGCTTGAAAGGTTAAGAGTTTGTTATTGATCTCAAGGGTCGTATTTTCTTATGGAATTAGCACTTCATTTCACATGCGTTCTCTACCCTTCTCTTGATCTTGCAACCTCTTGATTGAGCTTGCAAGTTTAAGGGTTGGCTATTGATCCCATGCTTGTCTTAAGTTCTAGTTTCCAATTCTTTTTATTGCTTATTTATTACTTGCTTTTTATTATCTTGCTTTACTTTCTTGCAATTTATATTCATGCACTTAATTACTTGTAATCTTTTCTTTTCTTTGTTCTTTTCTTTTTGTTCTCTCTTTTTGGTTCTTTTTTGTGAATGAATGTAATTATCGTTGTTAAGAATAAATACGGTATTGTAAGTTAAGATTTTCTTTTCTCATTTCCTTTCCCGTTATTTTCCATTGAACTCCGCCCAAACCATACGCAAGCGCTCCATTAAGCACCCTACCCTAACAAGGTAACGGTGATTCCTAACCGCGACCGGTTGCGTTCGGTTTGGCCGGAGGCGAAAGCAAGAGACAAGAACGGAAGGACAAGGGTAAATAAGCCGTATTCCACGAATACCTCGCTTAAATCCCCTAATCCACGTTGTTGCCGATTGCTCTAGCTTCAATTGGTCAAGACTCGGCTCAAAGGTTTTGAGTACGGATTTCTTTAGCTTAAAATCTCGTATCTTTTTCTTAACAACTTTATACTTGCAAATATTACACATAGGATAGTCTCGAACAAACATACACAAATTCTTTATTGACTCGTCTAAAACAAGAGCGGACATACAACCATCTCCCTGTGGATCGACCCGTGCTCAACCGGCTAGCTGCATAGCGACACCGTCCTGATCGCGGTAAACTTTAGAACTTTGAACATCCGACACGCCAAAAGCGTGCGATCAGGTTCCTTGGCCAAAGCCACCGCTCCATTGTTATCGCAATGCAAAGGTATTGGATGCTCAATGGATGGAACCACTCCAAGTTCAGTAATGAACTTCTTGATCCAGACAGCCTCTTTGGCAGCATCGTTGGCAGCGATGTATTCAGCCTCCATCGTCGAGTCTGCCACGGTTTCCTGCTTGGAACTTTTCCAGCTAACCGCCCCTCCGTAAAGGGTAAAGACAAAACCCGACTGCGACTTAGAGTCGTTCTTATCACTCTGGAAGCTTGAATCGGTAAAGGACTCCACTTGGAGTTCTCCGTTACCATACACCAAGAGCATCTCTTTAGTCCTTCACAAGTACTTGAGAATGCTCTTCACAGCTGTCCAGTGACTCTCTCCAGGATCATCTTGATACCTGCTCACTACATTTAGTGAGTATGCTACATCGGGTCTGGTACATAGCATCGCGTACATGATAGAGCCTACTGCCGAAGCATAGGGTATCCCTTGCATGCGAGCTCTCTCCAAATCAGTCTTGGGAGACATCTTTTTGGAGAGAGTGACTCCAGAGATCGTGGGTAAGTTTGCACGCTTGGATTCTTCCATACTAAACCTCTTTAGTATGGTGTCAATGTACCTGGATTGGGACAATCCCAATATCCGTTTGGATCTATCTCTATAGATCCTAATTCCCAATATGCAGGAGGCATCACCAAGATCTTTCATTGAGAATCTTTATGATAAGAAAAGCTTGATCGATTGCAGCATAGGAATGTCATTTCCTATCAAGAGTATGTCGTCCACGTACAATACGAGGAAGACAACCTTACTCTCTGCTACCTTCTTGTAGATACAAGGTTCATCTACGTTTTTGACGAAATCAAACTCTTTGATAACGACGTCAAAGTAGATGTTCCAACTCTGCGACGCTTTCTTTAATCCATAAATGGATTTAAGCAGCTTGCACACCTTCCCGCCGCTCCCACTATCTATGAAGCCCTCTGGCTGAGTCATGTACACGCACTCTTCTAAATCACCGTTTAGAAAGGCGGTCTTAACATCCATTTGCCAGATTTCGTAATCATGATATGCAGCGATGGCAAGCATGATCTGGATGGATTTAAGCATAGCCACTGGAGAAAAGGTCTCGTCATAGTCCACACCTGGTCTTTGACGAAAACCCTTTGCTACAAGTCTAGCTTTGAAAGTCTCCACTTTCCCATCTACATCAAGTTTTTTCTTGAAGATCCACTTGCTCCCAGTGGGTTTTACCCCTTCAGGAGCATCTTCCAAAGTCCATACTTTGTTGGTGTACATGGATTCCATCTCGGACCGCATTGCATCCAGCCATTTCACCGAGTCCCCACTCGTGATGGCTTGTTCGAAGCTAGTTGGGTCATCATCTTCCATGATGCAGTCCTCACTCCTACCATCCATGAGAAAACCGTAGTATCTCTCAGGTGGGTGAGAAACCCTACTAGATCGGCGGAGAGGGTGAGGTTCGTTGGGAACTACCGAATCCTTCGGTTCAACCAAATCTTCTGTCGTAGTCTGTATTGCTGGAACCTCTTCCAGTTCTACCTCCTTGCCACTAATCTTTTTTTCAAGAAATTCCTTTTCTAAAAAGGTGGCATGTCGAGAAACAAACACCTTTTGTTCCTCAGTGTGGTAGAAGATATACCCGCTCGAATGTTTGGGATATCCAATAAACTTACACAGAATAGACCTTGCCGCGAGTTTGTCCGGATTCTGCATTTTTACATATGCCGGACAACCCCATATCTTAACATAATTAAGACATGATCTCTTTCCTTTCCATATCTTATATGGAGTGGTTGGCATGGATTTGGTGGGAACCATATTCAATAGGTCTGCAGCTGTTTCCAGTGCATACCCCCAGAAGGAAATAGGTAACTCAGCTGTGCTCATCATAGAGCGCACCATATCTAATAGGGTGCGGTTCCTCCGTTCCGATACACCGTTGTGCTGTGGTGTATATGGAGGAGTCAGCTGAGAGAGAATCCCATTCTCTTTTAGGAAGTCCAGGAATTCATTGCTCAAGTATTCACCTCCTCGATTAGATCGAAGGATTTTAATACTTTTTCCGATTTGGTTCTCGACTTCTTGTTTATATTCTCTAAATTTCTCAAAAGCTTCTGATTTGTGTTTCATCAGGAACACATATCCTAATCTAGAGAGATCGTCAGTGAATGTAATGAAGTATGCAGAACCATTCCTGGCATGTGTAGACATTGGACCGCATACATCACTATGCACCAGTCCCAAGAGTTCCGTAACTCTTTCTCCGTGTCCCGTAAATGGAGTTTTGGTCATCTTGCCTTTGAGACATGACTGGCAAGTGTCATAAGATGATAATTCAAACGGATTCAAATATCCATCCTTATGCAACTTAGCTAGTCGTGTCGCATTGATGTGACCCAGTCTACAATGCCACAAGAAGGATTCGTTCATTTCTGAACTTTTCCTCTTGTGTGTGTTTGCTATGCTTAGAACTGTTGATTGATTTAGAACATAAATGCCATTGCACAACGTGCCTGATCCAACCAACTTTTGGTTACGGAAAATGTTCATAACATTATCCTGTAATGCAAAATTATATCCCTCTTTACTCAGTAAAGAAACCGATATAATGTTGCATATCAGGTTCGGCATGTAATAGCATTTGTTCAGAACCAATGTATTACCAGTTGGCAATACAAGGTGATACTCCCCGACGATCTTAGCTACAACAATTGCACCATTTCCAACCCTTATGTCTTTATCACCTTCTCCAAGTTCTCTACCTTTCTTAAGCCCATGTAACTGATTACATATATGGGATCCTGACCCGGTATCTAATACCCAGGACGTAGGGAAAATAGAGAAACAGTTCTCTGTAACGAACACACCCGAAGAAAATGCATCAACATGTACTTTCTTCATTCGGGTGGCATGGGAATCCTGGTATTCCCCTATGTCCTGTTCAGTCCTATAACTCTTATAAGAAAGAACGGAACCAACGTCCCCCAGCACAGTATAACATGCGGGTTCGGTCAATACATCCATATTATTATCTTGATTAAGGCATGACATGGTCGCTACCTGGAGAGAGAGAAGAAAACACTTTAGCGTATGCTCTTGCAAGATCAGATTGGTTATTATCTTATCTAATCAGGATGGCTCAAGGAAAGACTAGCCGGGATTAATTACACCCTACAACTTCGCCGATCTTTCAGCCAGACCAGTGTCGGTACTTTGAGGGAGGTTCCCCGTGCTTTCGCACGGACCTAATTAAAGTAAACCTTGTTTTCCCAGAGGCGTAACCCCGTTGACACCTTTCTAGACACCTACTTGATCGGCTAATTGTCCTGTGTAAAACTCTCCCAGGAGTAACAATTACTCGCAGTGGGTATCGGGATCCAACTATCTCATAGAAAGTATGCAATCTTATTATAAATTTCAACACTTGAAATTCCCGATAATATTTTGCCCCTAACGTCCTATGACCTTGACGCAGGCCAACAAACCATAGTGCTCTAGTCAAGTTCAATCCGTCATTTCTTGATTGAATTAAATCCACTCGTACGACCCTTGACGCAGGCCAACAAAGTCGCATGACTACCCTAATCCAATCTGCATCATATGCATCAACAGATAAATACTAGTTAGCTACCGCACACTACGCCTTGACGCAGGCCAACAAACGTAGCACGAATACTAAGTAGGATTTATCTGAAATGACGGAGGGCTACGACAGGTTTTTTTGAAAATCTATTGCGTACTGAACTTGATATCGTTGTAGAATCAAATGAAATTTTGAAATGGAGTGATTTTGAGGCTTTTATTAGTTTTGCTAAAGAGGTCACTCCCGGTGAAGGAATCTCGGCTCTTTCCTCATCGAATAAGGTGCGGGATATATCATATATATCACTGTGCAAAGCAAAACTCCAAAAGCAGTCAAATGTCAAATCGAGTGTTGTGGCATCTGCCAGTTTTGCTAAAGAGGTCACTCTCGGTGAAGGGATCTCGGCTCTTTCCCTATCGAATAAGGTGCAGGGTATATCATATATACCGCTATGCAAAGCAAGACTGTAGCTACCCTTTTATTTTAAAATTTGATTCTACAACATCTTTTAGGTTTCTTTTCTTTCATTAATCACATTAATGAAGTCCCATCATTTAAGTCACTCAAAACATCACAGATAAATACGACGTAAACTTATGCCATCCGCATTCGCTTCGATGTCCCCTCGTGCACCGTTGGGTTAGGTAATTAACGGCAGAGCAGGGCAGGGCTAGCGCGGGTGTAAAACATAAGTAACGCCTATATAATATATCATATATACTATATACTGTATCCATCACAGAACATATCTAATGATCGCATCACAGATATCGCAGCAGAAACATAGATATAATGTGGGATATACTAGGACGTCCGTATTTAGTATTTAGCCAATAATAGAAAATACGGATTCCACAGTCGCGATGAATAGCCAAGCCCACACCCTAGACCCCTACGAGAGCGGCAAGCGACCCTACCAATTCTGGAGTTTAGGAGACCCAGTCTCGACTCCTCGAGATGGCCTCCCACTGAACCCTAGAACCCGGTCACCTATGCTCCCCTCCTTGGGTCCATCATAATGCGGAAAAGTAAATAATATACAATACTGGTGGCAGCAACCTCAACCCGGAAGTGCCCCAAATAAAAGAATATTACATTACATTTGAATTTACATGAATGAAAATATAAAACTCTCATCTCACATAAAAAAACCCCGGCTATTCGATCGCGACAATCCTGCACATCATATCTCAGCAACACATAATATCACATATCATCAACGTAAGTAAGTATGCTTACCCCAATTGTCGTTGATGTATAGCAACGAAACCGGCGATATCGAACATACTACACTTACGGTCACAGAAAAGAAAGTGTAAAACTATAATATTTGGAATCCACATACTCTTTAGACATCATAAATGCGAAATATCACATACTTCGTATTTCATGCCTAAACTATATGAATTCCACATATTGTATCACATTCCAGATAAATAGACAGTATTAAAGTTTTCGAATGAATAATCAAACACCCAAGATTCCCTAAAGCTCAACACTTGAGCAGAGTTCAAAAACCCGGAGTGTGACACAGTAGTAGTGGTCCAGGCGTAGAAGGGTCAAGCCAACGCCTCACATGTGGCACGCCGTACTGCCCCAAACCCTAAGGTTCAAAGGGCAGTTCAAGACGGTCACATAATCGAGTTAAGGTTTGTTGTCTTCTAGAGGGTCCACCATAAGACTTGCACGTATCTCCAAAAGATTTAAACCCCGTGAAAAGTGAGCAAATGATAATCGTTCGAACACTTCAATACTTTCTAGTTTACTCCGAAAAGAAACGAAATGAAAATTCCGATCGAATCGTCGAGTCCAAAACCATCTCCAGAAAATACAGTACTATATTCAGATTAAACATACCTAAAACACTATACAAGAAGTTATAAGAATTACTGTGCTAATTTGAAGCAATGATGCCTCTGTACGGCCGCGGAGCCGCGACCGTAGCAAGGAATTGTCGCGGTTCCGCGGCGCATTGTATGGATCAGGGCTTCGAATTTCACATAGTTTCTTATTTTTTCCTGCTGTATTTTTTAAGTATTTTTAATTCTGAAAAATGTCAGATTTTAAAATTTGTCCAGAGAGGGTCTCGAAAAATCGTATTTTGATCCGATCGGGATTTTTACTTCGTAAAAGTGTCGCCTAATGTTCTAGGTCATCTCTGATACCAATGTTAGGTCAGGCAGCCACCCCATCTAATGGGGTCGCCGTGGCACCAACGGGTCCCTCAGCCGCTACTTTTTACGCATGCCCCCTCGCGAGGACTACAAACTGCCGGAACACCTTCCGGTCTCGGGACACCCTGGGGGTAAGAGCCTATGCTTCGCCACACTGTCACACAGTGAGAACCCCCCATAGGTCGACATCCAATACTTAGTAGCTCTGATACCACTATAGGTCAGGCAGCCACCCAATCCAATGGGGTCGCCGTGGCACCAACGGGTCCCTCAGCCGCTACTTTTTACGCATGCCCCCTCGTGAGGACTACAACCCGCCGGAACACCTTCCGGTCTCGGGACACCCTGGGGTAAGAGCCTATGCTTCGCCACACTGTCACACAGTGAGAACCCTCCATAGGTCGACATCCAATGCCTAGTAGCTCTGATACCAATGTTAGGTTTACCTAGCACCCTATGTAGAGTTTGGAAGTATCACATGTCACAAAGTTCAAGTTTTTATGGTGCTAAGCAAGCATACATAGGATCGATCCTAGAAAATTAGGGTTTCAAAATGTTAAAGGCAATAAAGACTAGGGTTTCAAAATGTTAAAGGCAATAAAGACTAGGGTTTCAAGACTACAACCTTTGTAGCTCCCTTCGCTAGACTCTTTGTCCTCTTGGGTGTTGGAGGAAGGTCCTCTTGAAGTCTTCTTGTGTTCACGACGATCCACCCGAAGCTCCCAGTCCAAGCTTGCAACTTCACTTTTCAAGAGGAGAAATGAGGATAACACTCTACACAAGTGGGCTAAACTTGTGTAGAATGATGTTGTGGTTCTAATTCTCACTTCAAAAACCTTTCTTGATGTGTGCTTTACTCACTATAAGAAACTAGAGAGCAAAGGAAAAAGGAGGAGGAAGATGATGGCTTTTCTTTTTCAAGAAGAGAAAGGATTAACCTTAGAAAAGAAATGAAAATATATCTATATATATTTATTTCTTCTCATCTCAAACCATGGTTAGGATATGAAGATATTATTGTATCATAGTTTAAAACACCTAAGGAAAAATAACCAAGGGTTAAAGAGTGGGTGAGCATGGTAAGATGAAGAAGAGTGTAGAAACAATCCAATAATTAACCCTTTTTCTTTCCTTTTTGTTTTAGTATAAATACAATAATAATCCATATTAAAAACCATGGTGTGAGTCTTATATTGCCATCATATTCCATGTATAAGCAACCATGAAGGATGATGCATGTATGTATGTGTGTATGCACATCCATATGTGCATGAAACTAAAAGAAAGAAAGCATACATGCATGCATACATCCATCATGTACAAGGAAAGGTTTCAAGTGAGAAAACTAATGGTTAAATGATAAATCAACACTTGATTTATCAATCCGGCCATATCACATATGACCCCACCAAAAGCAAGTCGCCCGATCAATATACGGTATCCTATACGCGCATTTTAATCGGGTCCATGCGCATATCGCATACGCGCACCACAACATTTCGCCTGGACTAGGAAACTCCATTGTGGGACTCTAAGACTCGTCAATACGCCGGCAGTGGGTGATGATCATATCAATCACCCCCAAGCCGCAAGCGGCCAGCTAAACGTAACGGCCACCCGGGTATTGAGCGATTAGAAGAAAACAAGCGAACCTGCTTCAACTCCCGTCGAGCCAATCGACAACACTTCCCGTACAGTCCGGTCTCTTCGTATGATATGTCGCATATCAAGTTTAGGGGTGGTAAACGTCAGACCCCAATAACCGATAAGTCGTGCCGATGTGAGGCTCATAACGGGTGGAGAAACTACCGGTAACACTTACCAGTAAATCTCTAATCAGCCCTGGCCAGGGACTTCCCTGTTACGGCCAATCGAGCACAGTGCAACATCAACCCCCAATACCGGGAGAGAAGAAACCCCTCCTATCGCTCATTGCCTCCATGTGACTCAGGACTGTACCCAAAACCACCGTTTTGCACGCCCTCATGGACGTGGTAAGGTGGAAATCAAAGCACAGTGGGAATCACACAAGACTCTATGACGATCTTGGGTCTACAGACTAACCTGCACAAGTGTCACCTGAGAACTGCCATCTGACGTGAGGTATAATACCATCTGGGAGTTCTCGGTGAGTCCGTCCAGTGTACCCAGTCTCCACTGAGCAGCCGTATACCATCTCTGATGTCAAACACCAATGAATATGGGATCTTCCATCGCCCATCTCATGGGTCGAGAAGCGTTTACGCTAGTCTACACCCCCGTCTCGATACACCCACGACTAGGGACCTTGAAGGATGTACTTATGGACTACCATGTCCCCACTAGTATGATCCGCATCATAGTCCAGGTAGTCAAGTACACATCCTAAGGGCTTTACCAACATGTAACTCTTAGACAGTATAAAGAGACAAGTATACATGTTAAGATAAAGAGCAACCAGATAGCATACTATCATATCGAGCAAGAAAGTCATCTCTATATATGTCTAAGCATCCAATATAATATATATCATCTGTACAATACTGGCCTCTAAGGCATACATACAACTAACAGGTTTAACTACTCGGTAAGAGTTTTATACCTCTTAGAACCTTATCCTTCGGGTCTTCTTTTCCTTCTCTCCTTGAGATCCTTGGAGATCTGGATTGCGCTTGATCATTGGCCTCCTCGTGTCGAAGATAATCCACCCGAGAGTCTATACCTCAAGCTCCAACCTCTAAACCGAGGTAACTAGAGTACCTAGTTTGCTAAGCTAGGTAGTCTAGAAGATGTAGAGTATCTAATGGGGTATTTTGTATCATGAGACCCTAGGGTTCACAACTCATGTGAGGGTTAGGGTCTTTGAGGAAGGAGGAGGAGAAAATGGAGAGAGAGAAAGAATGAGCAAATGAGCAAGTGTTATGGCAAGTCAAGAATGGCTCTATCACTTCACTCATTTAAGTATGCAATATTTTCCAATTGAAAATATCAACCATGCTTGAATAGTGAGTCCAACTAATAAACAAATACAAAGAGCCATGCTTCACTCTATGCCATGTATGTCTCCTATTTCCACCTCATTAATCTATTTCTCAAAACTAAATAAACCAAATAATGAGGTGTCTCCTTCTAGAAGCATGTCTTGTGAAATTACAAGAATGCCCTCACCGTATATACATACCCGTATTCGTATTCCGAAAAATACGAATACAATGAGATAATAATAATCCAATAATATAATACTAGGATCCGGATTAAACCAAAGCCCACTAGTAGTATCCGTCTAAACAACATCCGTGTAGCCAGTACACATATATGATCGGAACCATGCCGTAAAACCACACGGCCTCTATATCGTATCGCCCGAAGCAGGGAAACCCTCTGTGTGGGACTCTAAAGAATCGACAATATGCTGGCAGTGGGTTTAACCACAAGTCCGTCAGCGGTACTAGCTGCACGTAACGACTACCCAGGTATCTGTCGATAAGAAGGCCGATGAGCAAACTCATCCGAACTCCTACTGAGCCTATCTGTGATAATCTTCGTATAGTCCGGTCTGCTCATCTTAGATACTCGCATATCGGGCCTAGGGGGATGGAAAACGTCAGACCCCTAACAGCGCAATAAGTCATGCCGGGGTAGAGCCCAATACACCCTGAGAAACTACTGGAGTACCTACCAGTAAATCTTGCTTGCCCTGGCCAGGGACTTTGTGTAATGGCTTTCTGAACACAGCGCGATATCAACCCCCAATACCGGGAGAAACAAATCCTATCTAACCACTACTTCGTCCAAGTGCTTCGGGACTGCACCCAACTACTACCTGTTTCCACGACTCCTTTGAGCTGTGGTAGGGTAGTAATCTAAGTACAGTGGGAACACACTCGAAACGAATAGTGATGTCAAGTCAACGGACTAACCTGTACTCATGCCACCCGGGAACTGCTACCTGACGATGGGTATAATACCAACCAGCAGTTCCAAATGAGTCCATCCAATGTAACTCATAACCCAATGAGCACCTGTATACTATCTCCAGTACGACGTACTAATGGCTGTACGACAGACCATCTCCCCTGCAGGAATGAGAAGCGTATACACTAGTCTAATATGGAGTATCGATGCCCCGTCTCGATAATCCTACGACTAGGGACATGTATAAGGATGTGCTTATAGACTATTCAGCCCCTACTAGTGTGACTGCCATCACAACGCTGGTAGACAAGCAAAGATCCTAAGGGATCTACCAATATGTATAAGCGATATGCTAAAAGAAATATATGCGTATATTGAGGTAGAATCCAACCATGTAGCATATTACCATTTTGAGCAAAACTGTTATTATAACTGTGAATATCCCAAGCTTCCAATATATAATATACAATCTAGTATGACACAATAATGGCCTCTAGGGTATATATCACTAACTGAACTGTCGTAGGGCGAACAACTTGTGCATGATCTGTGGGTCTTCTACTCACGCTATAGGAGCATGCCCCCAGAACTGAGGACTTAACAACCCTCCCGCTAGACCGGCGATCCAAGCTCCTCCTACCCGGTTAGCTCCACCAGCACCAGCTCATCGTACCCAGACCGCTCAACCTCAACGCCGAGTGTTTAATTAGGCATAGAGGAAGGTGTCGCGATGCCAAGCATTCACTATGTCGGTCGAAGAGGCCGAAGCTACGGGTCAGGTTATCACTGGTAAATCTCTTCCCTATTTCCTTTCAAGTTATTTCATATCCTAGCCATCTATATGTTAGGAATATGTATGCCCTAGAGACCATTATTGTATGATATAGTGGATGCTTGGACATATATATAGGCTTTGTTGCTCGACATGATAGTATGCTATCTTGTTGCTCTTTATCTTAACATGTACACTTGTATTATTATACTGTCTCTCTGATACATGTTGATAAAGGCTTTAGGATGTTTGCTTGACTACCAGGACTATGATGCGGATCATATTACTGGGACTTGTGTGATCCACAAGCACATCCTTTAACTATTCCTAGTCTAGGGAGTATCGAAACAGGGCATCGATATTCCAGAGTAGACTAGTGTGTACGTTTCTTGACCCTATAGAGGGCGAAGGTTGATCCCATAACCATTGGTGTTGGACATCAAAGATTGTGCACATGTGCTCATTAGAGAATGGGTACACCGAATATGACTCGCCGAGAACTCCTAGATGGTACTATACCTATCGTCAGATAGCAGTTCTCTGGTGACGCTGGTACAGGTTAGTCTGTAGACTCGAGATCGTCATAGTGTCTTGAGTGGTTCCCACTATGCTTTGATTTCCTCCCTACCACGGCTCAAAGGAGTCATGCAAACATGTGGATTTTGGGTATAGTCTCGAGTCACATAGACGCAGTGGGCGATAGGAGGGTTTTGTCTCTCCCGGTATAGGGAGTTGATGTCGCGCTATGCTCGAGTGGCTATAACAGTAAGTCCCTGGCCAGGGCAGATGAGATTTACCGGTAAGTGTTATCAGTAGTTTCTCGAACCGTTATGCACTATACATCTGCATGACTTATCAAGTTACTGGGGTCTGATGATTCTACCCCTAGACTTGATATGCGACTTATCAGACGAAGAGACCATACTGTACGGTAAGTGTTACTTATAGGCTTCATGAGAGTTTGGACAAGCTTTCTTGTTGATCTTCTAATCGCTCAATACCAGGGTAGCCGTTACATCCAGCTAGTACCGCTGACGGCTTATAGGTAACTGATGTGATCATTATCTATTGCTGGCGTATTGATGAGTCTTTAGAGTCTCACACAGAGGTTTCATAGTTCAAGCGAAACGAAGTAGGGCACATATGATGATATGTGCAGGGGCCTGATTAAATATAAGTATGTGATACTGTATTCTAATCTGCAGATAAATGATATTAGTCGGTTATATATGATATAACCGGATTATCAAATCAAGTGTTGATTTAATAATGTGATATATATTATATTTGATATAATTATATATTAACTAATATTATTGCTCACTAATTATTTTCTTCTCTTAATATATATATATATATATATATATATATATATATGATATATGATATATATATGTGTGTGTGTGTGTGTGTGTGTATTATGAAGCATGGTTGGATTTTCTATTTTGAGAAAATAGAAATAAGAGGTGGAAAATGGGAGATATTTATGGTATGGTGATGTATGGCTTTTTCCTTTTGTTTATTCATTTATTTACACTATAGAAGCATGGTGTAATATATGTATTGTTTTTTAATGCATGCTTCAATAAGTGAGTTGATTCAAGAGAGCCATTCTTCACTTGAGTATTTTTCTTGAGCTCTCTCCATTTTCCTTCTTCTTCTTACTATTGCTTAAAGCCCTAACCCTCACATGTGTTGTGAATCCTAGGGATTTAGAGTTTTTCTTAGTGAGCTAAAAACCTACTTCATCAACCTATTCTAGATTAGCACTTTAGACTAGGTTGTTTACTTCACTGATAAGAGATTAGTGAAGAGGTAGCTTGACCTAGAGAAACTTCGGGTGGATCATCTTCGACATGAAGATCGCGAAGCAAGTTCGTGCACTTCTTCAAGTGGAGCTACGAGGAGTCGTAAGGACTACAACCCGAAGCTTTAGAAGAGAAGGACTTGGTCTACAAAGGTTGTAGTCTCTATCTCTTAGTATAGAATTTGCTATATGTTCATATAAACCTTAATACTCTAGTTAGATTCTAGGTTAGTGTAGCTTAGCACCAAGAAATTTTTAAAATTGCATGCTTGATACCAGTTCAAACCTTGTGGTGGTGCTAGGAAACATTTTCATGGTATCAGAACCAAGCTAGAGATTAGACGATGTTAGTTGAATTGCGAAACCGAAAAAACTCCGAAACATGCAAACCCAAAAACCAAGTTTCTGTAAATTTTTAAACGGTCTCTGAATTTTTTTAAACAAGTACAAAATATTACATGTGATGTAACTAGAACACCAGAGAAATTCGAGGCCAAAATTGCAAAATCGAACCGGCGAAAACTTGCATTTCACCGGCCTGGCCGATCCCTCTTCACCCATTTGGCCTCGAGTTTGTTTGGTGTTCTGATGTGATGGTTTTGGGTTTCAGGTAATGTTTGATTTAGCCAAGAGTGCATGTGATGTTATCTTTCTGTTAGGGCAATTCGGAGTGTTTCGTAGTCGCAATTTTAACATCGTTTCAGGTTTAAGTATTGATATGTGATACAATATTTGGAATCCACATTTAATTAGTTTTGTGAAAACTAGTTTGCTAATTGTAAATCTAGTACTTTAGTCTCAATTGATCGATTGCCACGGAGTTTTGATTCGGATCAAAACTCCGTCGCAATCTCGGATAGTACGCGAATACTCACCGGATAACATTACTAGATAGCCACGCCCCATAGCCCCGACCAAGTGACTTTAGGATAACCCATTGCCAAAAGCATCCACTAGGGTGCTCGTGGCCACGGTGTTCCGCCTAACTGCACCTCGTCGACGGCATCGGGGGTGCGGCAATCTACTAAGGTTCCCGACCAGCATTCGATCAAGTAGTCGGGAATCTTGTTGAATTACCCGACTAAGTTATTGAAAAGTGTTTTCGATTTGAGACTAAAATGCGAGGTTTATATGGTTAGCCATGAAGTTCAGAATATGAGATATTCCGGGTTTATGATGTCTAAGGAATATGCGGATTCTAATTATTGTAGTTTTTCATTTCTTTTCTGCGACCGTAAGTGTAATATGTGGGGTATCCCCGATCTCGTTGCTATATGTCAAAAACATTTGGGATACGCATATTTACTTATGTTGATAACATGTGATGTTATGTGTTGCTGTGATATGTTATATTAGATCGTCGTGATTGAATAGCCGGGGTTTTTTGCATGAGATGCGAGTTTTTCAATTTTCATTCATGTAAATTGTATGTAATATTCTTTTATTGGGGCACTTTCAGGTTGAGGATGATGTCACCATTGATGTATATTATTTACTTTTCCGCATTAGGATAGACCCAAGGTGGGGAGCACAAGTAACCGGGTTCTAGAGTCCAGTGGGAGGCCATCTCGAGGAGTCGAGACCGGGTCTCCTAACTCTAGAATTGGCAGGGTTACTTGCCGCTCTCGTAGAGGTCTACGTGTTGGGTTATGCAAGCGCCCCGGCCATCAATCTGTGGCCAAATACCGAACAAAAATTTATGAAAACCGGCGCTAACACAACCCTATAATTCGGATCGATCCATAAGCCCTAGATAACAGAACATACATATGAGCTAAACTAAAGGTTAGAAAGATTATACTAGAGGAACCAAGTCCTTCGGTCTTCCATCTTCCACCTTAGCTCCTTGAGGCATGCTCGAACGAACTTGGCCGCCGGTCTCCCTTCATCGAAGACAATCCACCCGAGGGATGTAGTATGGCTCTAGCTTCACATCAAGGATACAAGTGAAGCAACTAGGGTTTCTAGGTTTCTAATCTAGAAAACCTAGGATGTAGTGAGTGTTCTAAAGTGTTTGGCTATCTCATCTCACCTCCTCTCATGATTCTCAACACATGAGAGGGTTGAGAGGAGGTGATAGATGAAGGTGGAGGAAACCATGAAACTCAAGAGAGGAGTGAAGCACAAATAGTAAGGAGAGCTCAAAACTCAAGTGAAGAAAATAATGAACCATTCTTAGAGAGAGAAAATCTAATGCTTGGTTTATTATACCATTCTTTTCAATTTTAAAAATGGCACCATACTTGAATAGTATGCACAAATGAATTAATAATTCATTTGTGCACCCTATGCAAGCATGGCCCTCACCATACTCCCCTCAAATCATTGCCACCTCATTATCCAAATAAATGGTAAATCCAAAATGAGGTGTCCACCTTCTAGAATGTTATCTGTAAAAAATACGGATTACATTCTACTGTATATACATACCTATATTCGTACCGAAATACGAATACAGAATAACACAAAGAATATAATACTAGAATATACATATTGAAATATATATATGTAAATTATTAAATCAACACCTGATTTAATAATCCAGCTCAAACCCGAGCCAGCTTGTATTATCAACTGTCCGATCGAAAGTCCGGGTACATAGTACAATCAATCGATCGGAACCCTACACGTATCCAATACGGCTACTATATCATTTCTCCAGAACCAGAAAAACCCTCTGTGTGGGACTCTATAGACTCGTCAATACGCTGGCATTGGGTTTAACCATAAGCACGTTAGCGGCACTAGCTGTACGTAACGGCTACCCAGGTATTGAGTGAAAGGGGGGCCGACGAGCAAACTCATCCAACCCCCTACTGAGTATGTCCGTGACAATCTCCATACAGTCCGATCTGTTTGTCTAAGAGTATCCCATATCGAGTCTAGGGGGTGGATAAAGTCAGACCCCTAATAACGTGACATTTCATGTCGGTATGAAGCCTATCACCCAATGAGAAACTACTGATCCAAATCAGTAATTCTCGTCCACCTCGGCCGAGGATTTCTAGTGATGGCCACCCGTGCACAGCGCGACATCAACCCCCAATACCGGGAGATACGAATCCCCGACGATCCGCTTACTGCCTCCATGTGGCTCGGGACTGTACCCAACTAAAACCTGTTTGCACGACTCCTTTGAGCCGTGGTAGAATAGTAATCAAAGCATAGTGGGAACTCACACGAGACAAATGACGATCTCAGGTCGACAGACTAACCTGTACTCATGTCACCTGGGAACTGCTATCTGACAATAGGTATAATACCAACTAGCATGTTCCCGGCGAGTCCGTCCAGTGTACTCATAACCCAATAAGCACATGTATACTATCTTAGGTAACTAACTGACACCAATGGCTTGTGAGACCGACCACCGCCCCTCGTCGGGGTCTCGATAAGTATTCACTAGTCTACTCCAGAGTATCGATGCCCAGTCTCGATACTCCTACGACTAGGGACATTTAAGGATGTGCTTATAGACCACCCAGCTCCTACGTATATGATGTAGGGTTCCTAGGCACTCTTGTGAATGTTCATAAAGCATCAAACATGCCCGGATAAAAATTTAGACGTGCCGAACAACCCAAAACCGGGATCTTTGCTAGATTATTAGGGTTAAACATGCAAGATGATAACTTTTATCTAAGTGTGAGGGATTACAACCTTTGTAGTCCGCTCCTTCGCTTCACAAGCTCCGAGTAGAAGTCCCTTTGCCGCGATCCATGATCTCCCGGACTCATGAGAGGCTCCACGACTCGAACGATCCATGCTAGCTTGAAGTGTTCCAAATCTCCGATGATCTACGTCGAAGTTGCAAAGACTCAAGCTTTCTCACTCTAAAGAGATGAACACACTAATCTCATGGGCTAGATGAGATGAGGATGAGAGAGTAGTATTTTTTCTTTCTTTTTAAATCATTTTCTCATATTTATTCATCACATAAAGAATTTCTAGTGAGCTTTTTCTTCAAGAGAGAAGAAGATGATAATGGAAAAGATAATGATAAAACCTTTTGTGATGAATAGAAAGAAAAGTATATTATTGATGTATAAACCATGGTCAAGGATGAGTGGCTAATAATGTGTAGAGAAACAACTAGAGTTAGGGTTTGGTTGGGTTAGAAATGTGTCATCAAAAATATCTTAACCATGACAAAAGATAAAGCTTCTAGAAGGTGCATGAAGCATCTAACCCTAATCAAACCCTAACCTCATTTAATCATCCTTAAACATGTTTAACAATAAATCATATCATGTCACAATAATATATATCACATATATATTATATATTTGCAACAAAAGAAAATAATACAATTAACATATATCGCATATATATCAATGTATCATCCAGTGAGAAAATGAAATAATAAAGCGAGCCAATATTAGATAATGTAATACAATATATTATATATATATGATTATACATTAAATCATCGAATCAACACTTGATCCGACGATCCGGCTATATCGAATATTACCGACTAATATATCATGTACCGATTCATCGAACCAACACTTGATCCGATGACCCGGTTCAAATCTAAATATCTCGAGAATATAATACGGTATCTCATATCGCATTATCCTCGGTCCTGCGCATATCACATATGTGCCTCTACTCCGTTTCGCCTGAGCCAAGAAACCTCTGTGTAGGACTCTAAAGAATCGTCAATACGCCGGTAGCAGGTGATGATCATATCAAACACCCACAAGCTGCAAGCGGTCAGCTAAACGTAACAGCCACCCAGGTATTGAGCGATCAGAAGATCAACAAGCTAGCCTGTGCGTTCTCCTGTGAATCCAATCAGTAACACTCCCGTACAGTCCGGTCTGTTCGTCTGATATGTCGCATATCAAGTCTAGGGGTGGTATACGTCAGACCCCAGTAACCGATAAGTCATGTCGATGTATGGCTCATAACGGGTCGAGAAACTACTAGTAACACTTACCAGTAAATCTCTATATCAGCCCTAGCTAGGGACTTCCAGTTATAGCCAATCGAACACAGCACAACATCAACTCCCTATACCGGGAGAGACGAATCCCCTCCTATCGCTCATTGCCTCCATGTGATTCGGGACTGTACCCAAAAGCCACCGTTTTGCACGCCCTCTTGGACGTGGTAAGGTGGAAATCAAAGCACAGTGGGAATCACACAAGACTCTATGACGATCTCGGGTCTACAGACTACCCTGTACCAGTGTCACCGGAGAACTGCCATCTGACGTGTGGTATATCACCATCTGGGAGTTCTCGGCGAGTCCGTCCAGTGTACCCGGTCTCCACTGAGCACCCATACACCATCTCTGATGTCAAAAACCGATGGATATGGGATCATCCATCGCCCATCATATGGGTCAAGATGCGTATACGCTAGTCTACTCTGGTGTATCGATGCCCTGTCTCGATATACCCTCGACTAGGAACTGTTATAGGATGTACTCATCGACTACCAAGGCCCCACTAGTATGATCTCATCATAGTCCCAGTAGTCGAGTACAGATCCTAAGGGGTTTATCAACATGTGAGAGTAAAACAGTAAACCAATACAAGTCAACATGTTAAGATAAAGTGAAACCAAATAGTATACTATCATGACGAGCAAGAAAGTCATCTCTATATATATCCAAGCATCCATTATAATATACATCATATGTACAACAATGGCCTCTAGGGCATATACATAACTAACAATCTCCCACTTGCACTAAGGCCAGCTGCTGTAGTATCTCATACCTAGCATCCCGAATAATCTCTCAAACTGTATCTGGGGAATAGCCTTCGTGAATGGATCCGCAGTGTTGTCCTTCGTATCTACTCTCCTGACCTCGATCTCCCGGCGATCAACTATCTCCCTGATCAGGTGATACCGCCTCAGAATATGTCTGGACTTTTGATGGGACCTGGGTTCCTTGGCTAACGCCACAGCTCCATTGTTATCGCAATACAGAGGTATTGGATGCTCAATGGATGGAACCACACCAAGTTCACTAATGAACTTCTTGATCCAGACAGCCTCTTTGGCAGCATCGTTGGCAGCGATGTATTCAGCCTCCATCGTCGAGTCTGCAACGGTATCCTGTTTGGAACTCTTCCAACATACCGCCCCTCCATTAAGGGTAAAGACAAATCCCGAGTACGACTTAGAGTCGTCCTTATCACTTTGGAAGCTGGAATCGGTAAAGGACTCCACCTGGAGTTCTCCATTACCATACACCAAGAACATCTCCTTAGTCCTTCGTAAGTACTTGAGAATGTTCTTCACAGCTTTCCAATGACTCTCTCCAGGATCTGCTTGATACCGACTCACTACACTTAGTGAGTATGCTACATCGGGTCTGGTACATAGCATCGCATACATGATAGAGCCTACTGCCGAAGCATAGGGTATCCCTTGCATGCGAGCTCTCTCCAAATCAGTCTTGGGAGACATCTCTTTGGAGAGAGTGAGTCCAGAGATCGTGGGTTGGTTCCCACGCTTGGATTCTTCCATACTAAACCTCTTTAGTATGGTGTCAATGTACCTGGATTGGGACAATCCCAGTATCCGTTTAGATCTATCTCTATAGATCATGATTCCCAATATGCAGGAGGCATCACCTAGATCTTTCATTGAGAATCTCTGTGATAAGAAGAGCTTGACTGATTGCAGCATAGGAATATCATTTCCTATCAAGAGTATGTCATCCACGTACAATACGAGGAAGACAACCTTACCCTCTGCTTTCTTCTTATAGATACAAGGTTCATCTATATTTTTGATGAAGTCAAACTCTTTGACTACAACATCAAAACAGATGTTCCAACTCCGCGATGCTTGCTTTAACCCATAAATGGATTTAAGCAGCTTGCACACCTTTCCGCTACTCCCACTATCTACGAAGCCCTCTGGCTGAGTCATGTACACGCTCTCTTCTAAATCACCGTTTAGAAAGATGGTCTTAACATCCATTTGCCAGATTTCGTAGTCATGGTATGCAGCAATGGCAAGTAAGATCCGGATGGACTTAAGCATAGCTACTGGAGAAAAGGTTTCGTCATAATCCACACCTGGTCTTTGACGAAAACCCTTTGCTACAAGTCTCAACTTTTCCATCTACACCAAATTTCTTTTTAAAAATCCACTTGCTCCCAATGGGTTTTACCCCTTCAGGAGCATTTTCTAAAATCCATACTTTATTGGTGTACATGGATTCCATCTCAGATCGCATTGCATCCAGCCATTTCATAGAGTCACCACTCGTGATGGCCTGCTCGAAACTAGTCGGTTCATCATCATCCATGATGCAGTCCTCGCTTCCACCATCAATGAGAAAACCGTAGTATCTCTCAGGTGGATGAGAAACCCTACTAGATCGGCGGAGAGGCTGGGGTTCGTCGGGTACTACTGAATCCTCTGGTTCCATTAAATCTTCAGTTGTAATTTGTGTTTCTGGAACCTCTTCCAGCTCTACCTCTTTGCCCTTAATTTCTTTTGTAAGAAATTCCTTTTCTAAAAAGGTGGCATGTTGAGCAACAAACACCTTTTGTTGTTCACTGTGGTAAAATAGATATCCATACGAATTGCTTGGATATCCTACAAACTTACAAAGAACTGATCGTGCCTCGAGTTTGTCCGGATTTTGCTTTTTAACATAGGCCGGACAACCCCATATCTTAACTCTTTTAAGAGATGGTCTCTTCCCATTCCATATCTCATATGGAGTGGTAGGCACTGATTTAGTTGGAACTCTATTCAATAGGTATATGGCTGTCTCCAGTGCATACCCCCAAAAGGAAATAGGTAACTCAGCTATACTCATCATAGAGCGTACCATATCTAATAGGGTGCGATTCCTCCGCTCCGATACACCTTTGTGCTGTAGTGTATAAGGAGGAGTAAGCTGAGAGAGAATCCCATTCTCTTTTAGATAATCTAGGAACTCATTGCTTAAGTATTCACCTCCTCGATCAGATCGAAGAATCTTAATACTTTTGCCCGTTTGATTCTCTACTTCGTGCTTATATTCTCTGAATTTCTCAAAAGCTTCAGACTTGTGTTTTATCAGGAACACATGTCCGAATCTAGAGAGATCGTCAGTGAATGTAATGAAGTAGGAAGAACCGTTCCTGGCATGCGTAGACATGGGACCGCATACATCACTATGTACCAGTCCTAAGAGTTCGGTAACTCTTTCTCCGTGTCCACTAAATGGAGCTTTGGTCATCTTTGCTTTGAGACATGAATGGCAAGTATCATAAAATGATAATTCGAATGGATTCAAATAACCATCCTTATGTAACTTAGCCAGTCGTGTCGCATTGATATGACCAAGTCTACAATGCCACAAGAAGGATTCGTTCATATCTGAGCTTTTCCTCTTGTGTGTGTTTTATATATTCAGGACTGTATTCTGATTTAGAATGAATATGCCATTATGTAACGAGCCTGATGCAATCAACTTTTGATCTAGGAATATGTTCATAACATTATCCTTTACTACAAAATTATATCATTCTTTACTTAATAAAGAAACTGATATAATGTTGTACATCATGTTCGGTATATAATAGCACTCATTTAGAATCAGTGTATTACGACTTGGTAATACAAGGTGATATTCGCCAACTGCTTTGGCTACAATACTTGCACCGTTCCCTACTTGAACGGAATGATCACCTTTTCCTAGTTCTCTACCTTTTCGTAGCCCATGTAACAATTTATATATGTGGGATCCTGATCCGGTATCTAATACCCAGGACGTAGGGTGAACTGAGAAACAGTTCTCAATAACTAACACACCCGAAGAAGATGCATCAACATGCATGTTCTTTTGGGTGGCGTGAGAATCTAGATATTCTCCTGTTTCCTGTTCAGTCTTATAACTCTTATAAGAAAGAACGGGTCCAACGTTCCCCTGCACTGTATAATAATCGGGTTCAGTCAATACATCCATATTATTATCTTGATTATGGCCTGACATGGTCGCTACCTGGAGAGAGAGAGAAGAAAACACTTTAGCGTACGCTCTTGCAAGATTAGATTGGTTATTATCTTATCTAATCAGGATGACTCCCACTGTTTTTATCAAATCTACCTTAAAACCCTAAAAGGTAAGATTAGCCGGAATTAATTACACCCTACAATTTCGTCAATCTTTCATCCAGATCAGTGTCGGTACTTTGAGGGAGGTTTCCCGTGCTTTCGCACGGACCTAATTAAAGTAAACCTCGTTTTTCCAGAGGCGTAACCCCGTTAACACTTTTCTAGACACCTACTTGATCGGCTAATTGTCCTGTGTAAAACTCTCCCAGAAGTAACACTTACTCCCAGTGGGTATCGGGATCCAACTATCTTATAGGAGGTATGCAATCTCATTGCAAATTTCAACACTTGAAATTCCCGATAATGCTTTTACCCCTAGCAACTTATGACCTTGGCTAAGGTCAACAAATCATAAGCGCTAGTCAAGTTCAACCCGTCATTTCCTGATTGAATTAAACCCACCCGTACGACCCTTGGCTAAGGTCAACAAAGTCGCACGACTACCCTAACTCAATCACATCTCATGTTTTAGCAGATAAATACTAATTAGCTACCGTACACTACGCCTTGGCTAAGGTCAACAAACGCAGCACGAATACTAACTAGTCTCTATCTGAAATGACGGAGGGCTACGCAGGTTTTTCAGAAAACCCTGAGCGTAATGAACTTGATATCGTCGTAGAATCAAGTATTTTTGAAAAGGAGTGTTTTGAGGCTTTTCTTAGTTTCGCTAAAGGGGTCACTCCCGGTGAAGGGATCGTCGGCCCTTTCCTCATCGAATAAGGTGCAGGATATATCATATATACCGCTGTGCAAAGCAAAACACTAAAAGCATTCAAAAGACACACCGCGTTTTGTAGCATCTGCCAGTTTCGCTAAAGAGGTCACTCCCGGTGAAGGGATCTCGGCTCTTTCCCCATCGAATAAGGTGCAGGGTATATCATATATATCACTGTGCAAAGCAAAACTGTAGCTACCCTTTTTATAAAGTTTTGATTCTACAACATCTTTAGGTTTCTTTTCTTTTTATTAATCTTATTAATAAAATCCCATCAACTTATGCTTCCTAAGCATCACAGAAGAAACGAAAGCAGTAATATTTATATATCAGCATATATATATAGTATAAGCATTCGTCTCAGGCAGTAATATGATCTCATCACAGAACATTGCAGCAGAAGAACATATATGAAATATTGGATATACTAGGACGTCCGTGTTTTCAAAACGAGCCTGTATAAAACACGGATTCCACGGTCGCGACGAATAGCCAAACCCACATCCCAAGACCCCTACGAGAGCGGCAAGTAACACTGCCAATTCTAGGGTTAGAAGACCCGGTCTCGACTCCTCGAGATGGCCTCCCACTGGACCCTAGAATCCGGTTACTTGTGCTCCCCTCCTTGGGTCTACCTAATGCGGAAAAGTAAATAATATACACTGGTGATATCAACCTCAACCTGGAAGTGCCCCAAATAAAAGAATATTACATTACAAATGAATTTTACATGAATGAAAATAAAAACCCTCATCTCACATAAAACCCCCGGCTATTCAGAACGCGACGATCTAATATAACATATCACAGCAACACATAATATCACATATCATCAACGTAAGTAAATATGCGCATCCCAATTGTCGTTGACATATAGCAACGAAACCGGCGATATTACATATTACACTTACGGTCATAGAAAAGAAAGTGTAAAACTACAACATTTGGAATCCACAATCACTTTAGACATCGTAAATCCGAAATATCATATACTTCGCATTTCATGTCTAACTCTATGAATTCCACATATTGTATCACATTCCAGATAAATAGACAGTATTAAACTTTCCGAACAGATAATCAAATACCCAAAATTTCCCAAAGTGCTCAACTCTTGAGCGGAGTTCAAATAATCCCAGAATATGTCAAAGTACCAGTGATCCAGCCGTAGAAGGGTCAAGCCAACGCCTCACATGTGGCACGCCGTACTGCCCCAAACCCGAAGGTTCAAAAGGCAGTTCAAGACGGTCACATAATCGAGTTAAGGTTTGTTGTCTTCTAGAGGGTCCACCGCTTAACTTGTACAACTTTTCTGAAAGATTTAAATCCGATAAAAATTCAACACTTGAAAGTTTGCCGTATCGGGAAAAAGTGAGTTAATGATATCCGTTCAAATAGTTTAACAGTTTCTAAATATCCGGAAATGAATACGAATTTAAAATTTTCCGATCGAGTCTACTATTACAAAACAAACCCCAGAATATTCAACACTTGAAACAGATTAAAAATACCCAGAAGCATCAACAAGCACCTACGGATATTACCATGAAAAACACGTGTCACCAATCCATAATTCCGCCGCGGAACCGCCGCGAAGAGCATGTTTTCGCCGCAGTTCCGCCGCCGTTTAGAGGAATTGTGGGCCCGTGTTTCATGGTAATTCTTAGAATTCCCTGCTGATTTTTTTACGTATTTTTAATTCATAAAAATCCCAGTTTTTGAAAAATTTCCAGAGAAGGGTCTATTTACGTCGGTTCGGGTTCGATCGGAGTTTTAACTTCGTAAACACGTCGCCTAATGCTCTAGCTAGGCTCTGATACCACTGTAGGATTCCTAGGCACTCTTGTGAAGGTTCATAAGGCATCAAACATGCCCGGATAAAAATTTAGACGTGCCGAACAACCCAAAACCGGGATCTTTGCTAGATTATTAGGGTTAAACATGCAAGATGATAACTTTTATCTAAGTGTGAGGGATTACAACCTTTGTAGTCCGCTCCTTCGCTTCACAAGCTCCGAGTAGAAGTCCCTTTGCCGCGATCCACGATCTCCCGGACTCATGAGAGGCTCCACGACTCGAACGATCCATGCTAGCTTGAAGTGTTCCAAATCTCCGATGATCTACGTCGAAGTTGCAAAGACTCAAGCTTTCTCACTCTAAAGAGATGAACACACTAATCTCATGGGCTAGATGAGATGAGGATGAGAGAGTAGTATTTTTTCTTTCTTTTAAAATCATTTTCTCATATTTATTCATCACATAAAGAATTTCTAGTGAGCTTTTTCTTCAAGAGAGAAGAAGATAATAATGGAAAAGATAATGATAAAACCTTTTATGATGAATAGAAAGAAAAGTATATGATTGATGTATAAACCATGGTCAAGGATGAGTGGCTAATAATGTGTAGAGAAACAACTAGAGTTAGGGTTTGGTTGGGTTAGAAATGTGTCATCAAAAATATCTTAACCATGACAAAAGATAAAGCTTCTAGAAGGTGCATGAAGAATCTAACCCTAATCAAACCCTAACCTCATTTAATCATCCTTAAACATGTTTAACAATAAATCATATCATGTCACAATAATATATATCACATATATATTATATATTTGCAACAAAAGAAAATAATACAATTAACATATATCGCATATATATCAATGTATCATCCAGTGAGAAAATGAAATAATAAAGCGAGCCAATATTAGATAATGTAATACAATATATCATATATATATTATTATACATTAAATCATCGAATCAACACTTGATCCGACGATCCGGCTATATCGAATATTACCGACTAATATATCATGTACCGATTCATCGAACCAACACTTGATCCGATGACCCGGTTCAAATCTAAATATCTCGAGAATATAATACGGTATCTCATATCGCATTATCCTCGGTCCTGCGCATATCACATATGTGCCTTTACTCCGTTTCGCCTGAGCCAAGAAACCTCTGTGTAGGACTCTAAAGAATCGTCAATACGCCGGTAGCAGGTGATGATCATATCAAACACCCACAAGCTGCAAGCGGTCAGCTAAACGTAACAGCCACCCAGGTATTGAGCGATCAGAAGATCAACAAGCTAGCCTGTGCGTTCTCCTGTGAATCCAATCAGTAACACTCCCGTACAGTCCGGTCTGTTCGTCTGATATGTCGCATATCAAGTCTAGGGGTGGTATACGTCAGACCCCAGTAACCGATAAGTCGTGTCGATGTGTGGCTCATAACGGGTCGAGAAACTACTAGTAACACTTACCAGTAAATCTCTATATCAGCCCTGGCCAGGGACTTCCAGTTATAGCCAATCGAACACAGCACAACATCAACTCCCTATACCGGGAGAGACGAATCCCCTCCTATCGCTCATTGCCTCCATGTGATTCGGGACTGTACCCAAAAGCCACCGTTTTGCACGCCCTCTTGGACGTGGTAAGGTGGAAATCAAAGCACAGTGGGAATCACACAAGACTCTATGACGATCTCGGGTCTACAGACTACCCTGTACCAGTGTTACCGGAGAACTGCCATCTGACGTGTGGTATATCACCATCTGGGAGTTCTCGGCGAGTCCGTCCAGTGTACCCAGTCTCCACTGAGCACCCGTACACCATCTCTGATGTCAAACACCGATGGATATGGGATCATCCATCGCCCATCATATGGGTTAAGATGCGTATACGCTAGTCTACTCTGGTGTATCGATGCCCTGTCTCGATATACCCTCGACTAGGAACTGTTATAGGATGTACTCATCGACTACCAAGGCCCCACTAGTATGATCTCATCATAGTCCCAGTAGTCGAGTACAGATCCTAAGGGCTTTATCAACATGTGAGAGTAAAACAGTAAACCAATACAAGTCAACATGTTAAGATAAAGTGAAACCAAATAGCATACTATCATGACGAGCAAGAAAGTCATCTCTATATATATCCAAGCATCCATTATAATATACATCATATGTACAATAATGGCCTCTAGGGCATATACATAACTAACATATGATCGCCACCATAATGCTGGTATTCAAGCAAGAATCCTATGGGCTCTATCAACATGTAATAGTGATCTGTAATGCCACCTAATACTGTACATGATGATAAAGACAAACCAGATAGCATATTATCATCTTGAGTAAGACTGTTCTCCCCATATAGGTCCTCCCTCAATCATCAGAATTGCGCGCCTACGATTCAATAATTGACTTGAGGGCACTATAGCTAACAATCTCCCACTTGCACTTAAGCCTAATTATTGCGGTGTCGCACACTCACAGCCCGTGTGATACCGAACACCCAACTTCTCTACTAATCAGTTTCACAAAGCCAGTTTGTGAAACTATTGCGTTCGAGAAATAGCCTCAGTGATTGGATCCGCTCCAGTGTTTCTATCTTTATCTCTCTATATCTCAAGTTCGCGGAGAATGAATATCTCCCGAAACGAGCGATACCTTACTTAGAATTTGTCTGGATATCTGATGAGACCCAGTTCACTAATGAACTTTAAATCCAACAAATTTCTTAGACTGTATCATTTACTGAATTTAATCAGTAGCCTACGCCATGCCTTCTTCAGTATCCGCTTGGACCATCTTTCCAACATATTGTCCCTCAAAAGTGGGAAAACTATAACTCTGACAGCTACTCTGTCATCCAGGTCACCTTGGAAGCTTAAAATGATAACCGCCTCCTGAAGGAGGCTATCGTTACCATATACCAAGAACATTCACTTATGTTCATAACTGCTTGCCACCGTTTCTCCAAGATTAGATTAATATATATGCTTATTGCAGCCAGTGCAAAAGCAATATCTGGTGTGGTACTTGACATTTCATGATTAACTCAATTGCCTAAGCAAGTGATATGCCAATCATGCAGATCCCTCTCCTCATCAGTCTGAAAGACTTCTTTTTAGAGAGAGTGACTCCATCACCTGCGGGTACACCACCATGCCAGGAGTCATCCATTCTAAAATATTTTTAGAATAGTGTCAAGTACCCAAATTGGCACACTTTCCAAATCTAGATCTAAAACCATAGATCTAGTGACCAGAAACCCTGATATTTTATCCAGATCTTATATGGAGAAACACCTTGTGACAACCACAGTATAACCGATCTAGTATAGGAATATCACTTCCTAACAAGAGCATGTCATCCAAATACCAGGACATTACTCCATTCTACCTTCTTACCAGATCCATCTGCTATTCTGATGAAGTCAAACTCTATGACTGTCACATCAAAAATAGACGATCTATCTCCGCTATACCTGCTTTAGTCTATAGATATACATAAGCTACTTGCCCACTATGCTTTCGCTGCTCCCACTGACTACAACAACCCTCTGGCAGAGTCATATACACGTGCACTAAAGCTAGTTTAGAACGACGTTATATTCATCCTCCTGCCGGGTCTTATAGTCTAGAGCAGCAGCAATGGCAAGTCTGGGTAAACAAGAACCTCCCTGTCACCGTCTTTGAGGATACCGAAGTACATCTCGGGTGTCTGAGGTTACCTACCAAATCTGCGGAGTGGCTAATGGAATGTCGAAACCAATTTAATCTTTAGGTTCTATTAAATTTTCAGTAATTATTTGTGGTTCTGGAATCACTTCCAGTTCTACCATACTCCCACTAATGTTTTCTGAAAAAAAAATCTATTTTACTAAAACTGGTGGCGAGTCAAGAACAATATCACTATTGATCTTCCAGATGGTAGAAATGTTAACCCTCGTCAAAGTCCGGGATAACCCACAAACTATCATTACAGAAACGTGCCTTGAGTTTATCCGGATTCTGGTTTTAAGCATCAGCCGGACAACTCCATATACCTTAACATCGTTAAGATATGAAACCATTCTATATACAATATAGAAACAGAGGCACTGCTTTAATTGGAACCAGATTCAAATCATGCAGCTGTCTCCAGTGCATGTCAACTAAGTGGAATGAGGCCAAGCAGCGTTACTCATCTAGGAGTGCATCCACATATGAGTAACCTAAAAGATAAGCAAGTTCTCAAAACCATTACTATCAACGGAATACCTAGCATAAGTATCTACATCTTTGATCACCTTGAAGAATCCTGATACTTGCAATATGTGGTTCTCTACTTTATTCATATACCTATAACTTCTCAAAATTTGGACCTTGTATTTCAGTGAAACACATAACTAAAAACTAGAGAAGTCATAAGTAAACAGAATATAGTACGAGTACCAACCCCTTTGTCCTAATGGACACTGGACAACATACAATACATTGTATAAGTCCCCTAAGTAAAATAACACATACCCTGTGTGTCGTAGGTTGAAAACTGTACTATGGTTAAGAAGAATTATATCGCTGTTGAATGCTCCTTACCCAATCATCAATTGATACAGGTAAATGTCATAAACATAATTTCAAAAAGTTATATTTCACTTTATAAAATAAACGTATAGATATATCAGTTTGAAATTGGTGTATGACAATGGATATTCAAAACTAAATATTTGCCATCAGGCAAAAACCCAGGTGATTTCCTCAAATATCACCAATTACAACGAATTCCAATATAATGAGGATATAATCACCTAATTCCCAATATTCTACTCCCACTCATCATCTGTAACATTATACAGATGTGAGAATCAAAGCTGGTAAATACATACCCTGGAGTAAGGATCTAATTGGGAAATCGGTTTTCAATTAACAACACAAAGTGAAACTGAAACATGAAAATGTTTCAAAGGGGTATCCGGGTGTTCTTAGTAATGCATCTTCCACTATCCAGATTCATGACAGTAACTGTATATTTCCTTGCCTCTCACTCTAATCCCTTTATATGTCTCTACTTATTACCTTCTGTACACCACCTTTAGGCTAATTGGTTTTCTTCTTTCCCTACCCTTCGGCACCAGCCTAAGGTTTGGAAGAAGACTATCTAATAAGCATAATAGGTGTACTCTCCTAATACCAGGAGCCCTCGCAGCATGAGAGAAGGTAAAGGGAAAAGACAACTGAATAATCTTATTCAATTTCTCCTGAACCGGAAACCGTCCTCGAATCTTGAACAAGTTCCTTCGAGTTCGTATGTAACTATACGATGGCATATCCAATAAATGTGGATCTTCGTAGTGATACATAATGTTCCGGAGAAAAGCAAAGGTGAACTAGGAGTGACAGGGGTATACGCGGTTTTGTCGTGAATGATAGTAGTCGCAATGTCCTTTGCTTTCAATCTAATCCCTTTATATGTCTTTACTTATTACCTTCTGTACACCACACTTAGGCTAATTTGTTTTCTTCCTTCTCTACCCTTCGGCACCAGCCTATGGTTTGGAAGAAGACTATCAGATAAGCGTAATAGGTTTACTCTCCTAATACTAGGAGCTCTCATAACCTGAGAGAAGGTAAAGAGAAAAGACAACCGAATATTCCTATTCAATTTCTCCAGAAACAGAATCCATCATCGAACTGGAACAAGTTCCTTCGAGTTCGTATGTAACTATACGATGGAATATCCAAAAGATGTGGATCTTCGTAGTGATACGGAGTGTTCTGGAGAAATGCAAAGGGAAAGAAGGAGCGGCAATGATTTATGCGACTAAATGACAATCCAAAAGCCAAAGTGTTTTAAGAAGGTTCGGTTAACTTGGTTCATGAGTTTTAATTTAGAGCGGGCTAAGGTCGCTGCCAAAGAGAGAGAGAAAAAAAAACACTCAGCGTGCACTCTAACCTAGGTCAGAATGGTTAATCACTTTATCTAATCTGGATGGATCCCACTGTTTCCTCGAATTCTCCTCCAAACCCAAAAGGAGAATCAGTCGGGATCATCTAAAATCACCCGAGGAGTAATCCTACTGATCAGTGGGAATCGGGATCCAACTATCATGATGGGACTTTATTAATGAGATTAATGGAAAGAAAAGAAACCTAAAGATATTGTAGAATCAAAATTTTCAAAAAGGTATCTCTAGTTCTTGCTTTGCATAGTGGTATTCCTTGATGAATATCCAGCACCTCATTCAATGAGGAAAGAACCAGGATCCCTTCACCGGGAGTGACATCTTTAGCAAAACTAACAAATGCTACAAAAACCACTCCTTTTCAAATCACTAGATTCTACAACGATATCAAGTTCATTATGTTAAAGGTTTTCTACAAAGCCAGTCGTAGCCCTCCGTCATTTCAGATAAGGATTATTTAGTATTCGTGCTGCGTTTGTTGACCATAGTCAAGGCGTAGTGTGCGGTAGCTGATTAGTGCTTATCTGCCGTATATGATGCGGTTAGATTAGGGTAGTCGTACGACTTTATTGACCATAGTTAAGGGTCATGCGGGTGGGTTTAATTTAATCATGAAATGACGAGTTGAACTTGACTAGCGCTTATGATTTGTTGACCATAGTTAAGGTTATAAGTTGCTAGGGGTAAAAACAGATATTGGGAATTTCAAGTGTTGAAATTTGCAATGAGATTGCATATCTTATATGAGATAGTTGGATCCCGATACCCATTGCGAGTAAGAGTTACTCCTGGGAGAGTTTTCCACTTTATAATTAGCCGATCCAGTAAGTGTCTAAGAAAGGTGTTAACGGAGTTATGCCCCTGCGAAAACGAGATTATTTAATTAGTTCCATGCGAAAGCATGGGGAGACTCCCTCGGAGTACCAATACCTGCCTGGCCGACCGATTGGCGAACTTGTGGGGTGTAATTAATCCCGGCTAATCTTAATTTTAGGTTTTGATGGAAGATTTGATAAAAACAGTGGGAGCCATCCTGATTAAATAAGATAATAACCAATCTAATCTTGCAAAGAGCGCACGCTAAAACATTTCCTTCTCTCTCTCTCCAGGTAGCGACCATGACACGCCTTAATCAAGATAATAATATGGATGTATTGACCGAACCCGCTTATTATACTGAGCTGGGGAACGTTGGTTCCGCTCTACCTTATGACTGTCATAAGTCTGAGCAAGGAATAGGGTAATATTAGGATTCCCACGCAACCCGAACGAAGAAAGAGCATGGTGATGCATCTTCTTCGGGTGTGTTCGTTACCGAGAACTGTTTCTCAGTTTGCTCTACGTCCTGGGTATTGGATACCGGATCAGGATCCTACGTATGTAATTTGTTACATGGGCTAAGGAGAGGTAGAGAACTGGGAAAATGTGATATGTCTTTAAAAGTAGGGAATGGAGCAATTGTTGCAGCCAAAGCAGTTGGCGAATATCACCTATTATTACCAAATGGTAATACAATGATTTTGAACGATTGTTATTACGTACCAAACATAATGTGCAATATTATATCAGTTTCTTTATTGCATAAAGAAAGATATAACTTTGCATTAATGGATAATGTTATGAACATTTTCCTAGATCAAGTGCTGATTGGGTTTGGTACATTGTGTAATGGTATATACGTTCTAAATCAAACTACAGTTCTGAATATACAGAACACACACAAGAGAAAAAATTCAGAAATGAACGAAGCCTTCTTGTGGCATTGTAGACTAGGTTATATCAATGCGATAAGTGTAAGTCCACGTTACCTCTCCCGGTTCTTTCGGGCTTGCGGAAATGGTGAAAAACGATTTTTCGGGTCATGGTAACATGGACTATAAAATACGGATCTTTGCTAAACTACACACTAGCAACTAACTAGAGCTTTACCTACTCGGTTAGGGGGTTATACCTCAACTTGAACTCCTTCTCTTGGACTCTTTGTGGTGGTCGGATGGTTCTCTCCTCGTCGCCTTCTCTTGCCGAAGATGGATCCACCTGAGGGTTTCTACCTTGAGCTTCTTTCTCGAACTTGAGAAAACTAAAGTGTCCGGCTTGCTAGACCTTCAACCTTAGGATGAGTAGAGAGTGGCTTTGGTGTTTTATCTCCAAGGTAATGTTTCTCAACACATGAGATGAATTTTCCTTGAGCTAGAGGAAGAGGAAGAAGAAAGGATGAGAGAGAATCAATATGAGAGAATGATAATAGTTTTTACAACCATAACCAATATATGTGAATTAATCTAATTAACAATAATAATCAAAATGAAAAAGGTGATGGTTGGTTTGATAAGACCATTATCATTTCACATTAAATGTTTTTGCAAAGATCAAAGAGCATCTTTGGAGTGAAATGATGATGGTCAATGTTTCAACCATGGTCAACAAGTCAACCTTGGTCAACAACCCTAACCATAACTCAATTTCATTTAATTAATACTATTAATTGATATTTCACATATTCATTAGGGTTTGGAAAAAAAAACTATCAACTGTGCATACACACCCGTTCTAAAACCCTAATGAAAATCCTCTTCCTCTGCCTCAGTCAACTGTGCATACACACCCGCATTCGTGTTCCGAGGAACACGAATACAATGAGATAAAACTAACCCCAAAGCATATACTAGGATCTGGCTCAAACCAGAGCCCGCTAGTAATGACTGTCCGGACACCAAACGTGCACAAGTGCGCGGATGTGAACGAATCCTGTCGCAAGACTATGCGACCTCTACTCTGTTTTGCCCAAAGGCGAATAACCCTATGTGTGGGACTCTAAAGACTCGACACTACGCTGGCAGTGGGTTTAACCAAAGACCGCAAGCGGCACTAGCTGTACGTAACGGTCCCCAGGTAGATGCCGATGAGAAGACTGATGAGGTGAACCCATCCGAACTCCTACTGAGCCTGTATGCGAAAATCTCCGTACAGTCCGGTCTGTTCGTCTGAGAATATCGCATGGCGGGCCTATGGGACGGTAAACGCCAGTCCCCTAATAGCAGTGCAAGTCGTGTCGGAGTGCAGCCCAGAACACCCTGAGATAACACTGAAAACCTACCAGTATATCTCGCTTGCCCTGGACAGGGACTTTGTGTAATGGCTCTCCTAGACACAGCGCGATATCAACCCCCAATACCGGGAGAGACGAATCCTGTCTAACCGTCACTGCCTCCAAGTGCTTTGGGACTGCACCCAACTACTACCTGTTTGCACGACTCCTTTGAGCCGTGGTAGGGTAGTAATCAAAGTACAGTGGGAACACACTCGAGGCGAAGTGACAGTGTCAAGTCAGCGGACTATGCTGTACTCATGTCACCTGGGAACTGATGACTGACGATAGGTATAGTACCAACCAACAGTTCCCGACGAGTCCTGTCCAGTGTACTCGTAACCTAACGAGCACCCGCATACTATCTCAAGTACGACGTACTGACGGCTGTGGGACAGACCGTCTCCCAAGCTGGGATAAGAAGCGTATACTCTAGTCTACTCCGGAGTATCGATGCCCTGTCTCAATAGTCGTATGACTAGGGACCTGCATAAGGATGTGCTTTTGGATTACCCAGCCCCCACGAGTGTGACTGCCATCACAATGCTGGATATCAAGCAAAAATCCTAAGGGCTCCACTAATGTGTATAGGTGATATACTAAAAGAAACACATGTACACATTAAAGAAGAAACAAACCAAGTAGCATACTACTATTTTGAGCAAGATTGTCTATACAAGGTGAATATCCCAAGCTTCCATTAAGTAATATACAAACTAGTATGATACAGTAATGGCCTCTAGGGCATATACACTAACAATCTCCCACTTGCACTAAGGCCATGTACTGGCGTATCGAAGACCTATCATCTCGATCAGCCGCTCAAACTGAGTCTGGGGTAAGGCCTTGTGAATGGATCAGCAGTGTTATCTTCCATATCAACTCTCCGAACCTCGATCTCCTAGCGACCCACGATCTCCTTGATCAGGTGATACCGCCTTAAGATGTGTCTGGACTTCTGATGGGACTTCTGTCAAGAACTTCCTTATCCAGACGGCTTCTTTTGCGGCATCTACAGCAGCGATATATTCCGCTTCCATCGTCGAGTCAGCAACGGTTTCCTGTTTGGAACTCTTCCAACATACCGTCCCTCTATTGAGGGTAAAGACATAACCCGACGTGGACTTGGAATCATCCTTGTCACTCTGAAAGCTGGAGTCAGCAAAGGTCTCGATCTGGAGGTCTTTTCCGCCATATACCAAGAACATCTCCTTAGTCCTTCTCAGGTACTTGAGAATATTCTTTACTGCTATCCAGTGCTTCTCCCCAGGGTTTGACTGATACCGGCTTACCACACTCAGTGCATAAGCTACACCTGGTCTGGTACACAATATCGCATACATTATAGAGCCCACCGCAGAAGCGTAGGGTATAATAGACATGCGATCCCTTTCCAAATCAGTCTTGGGAGACATCTCTTTGGAGAGGGTGATCCCGTGACAAGCTGGTAGATTACCGCGCTTGGAATCTTCCATACTGAATCTTCTCAGTATGGTGTCGATGTACCTGGACTGTGAAAGTCCTAATATCCTCTTGGATCTGTCACGATAGATCCGGATCCCCAGAATGTAAGAGGCATTACCCAGGTCTTTCATGGAGAACCTGTGTGACAAGAATCCCTTGACAGATTGTAGCATAGGAATGTCATTTCCTATCAAAAGAATGTCATCCACGTATAATACGAGGAATACGATAGTTCTTGCTACAAATCTACTATAGATGCATAGTTCATCTGGATTTTTGATAAAGCTAAATTCTTTGACTGTCTCATCAAAACAGATGTTCCAACTCCGCGATGCCTGCTTTAGTCCATAGATGGACTTAAGCAACTTGCACACCTTTCCGCTGCTCCCACTCTGAATGAAACCCTCTGGCTGGTCCATATAGACACACTCCTCTAAATTTCCATTCAGAAAAGCGGTCTTTACGTCCATCAGCCAAATCTCATAATCATGGAAGGCAGCAATGGCAAGAAGGATCCGAATGAATTTCAGCATAGCCACTGGAGAAAAGGTTTCGTTATAGTCCAAACCAGGTCTTTGACGAAAACCCTTTGCAACAAGTCTAGCTTTATAGGTCTCAACCTGTCCATCTACACCAATCTTCCTTTTGAAGATCCACTTGCATCCTACGGGTTTTACCCTATCTGGAGCAACGTCCAACGTCCATACTTTGTTGGTGTACATGGACTCCATTTCGGTCCGCATTGCATCCAGCCATTTTACCGAGTCAACGCTCTGAATGGCCTGCTGGAAGCTAGTCGGCTCATCACTATCAATGATTCAATCCTCTCTATCCCCGTCTATAAGAAAACCGTAGTATCTCTCGGGCGGATGAGACTGCCTACTACTCCTGCGGAGCGGCTCAGGAATGTCCTGATCTTTCGAACCCTCTGGTTCTACTAAGCTTTCAGTAATAGCTCATGGTTCTGGAATTTCTTCCAGTTCTATTGCGCTCCCACTTATCCGATTTTCCAAAAACTCAGTTTCCAAGAAGCGGGCATGACGAGAAACAAAAACCTTTTGTTCCTCTTCGCAATAGAAGAAATATCTCTTGGAGTTCTTTGGATATCCCACAAACTTGCACTGTACTGAGCGTGCCTCGAGTTTGTCCGCATGCTGCTTTTTGACAAAAGTTGGACATCCCCATGTCTTAATGTGCTTAAGATAGGGTTTCTTCCCACACCACATGTGTGGTAGGCACAGTCTTAGTTGGAACTCGGTTCAAAAGGTATACGGCTGATTCTAGTGCATATCCCTAGAATGATCGCGGTAACTCAGCGTTACTCATCGTGGAACGTACCATATCCAATAGGGTCTGGTTCCGTCTCTCCGATACACCGTTATGTTGCGGAGTGTATGGAGGAGTAAGCTGAGAGAGAATTCCATTCTCTTTTAGGTAATCCAGGAACTCGGCACTTAAGTATTCACCACCTCGATTAGATCTCAGTGTCTTGATACCTTTGCCTGTTTATTTTTCTACTTCATTCTTATATTCCTGGAATTTTTCAAAGGCTTCAGATTTATGTTTCATTAAGAAGACATATTCTTACTTTGAAAAGTCATCCGTAAAAGTAATGAAGTAAGAATAACCGCTTCACGCATGTGTAGACATTGGACCGCACACGTCGCTGTGTACGAGTCCCAAGAGCTCGCTCGCTCTTACTCCGTGTCCAGTGAACGGAGTCTTTGTCATCTTTCCTTTGAGACATGATTGATAAGTTGCATATGATTGATATTCGAACGGATCCAAATATCCTTCTGTATGTAACTTCGTCAACCTTCTCTCATTGATGTGACCCAGTCTACAATGCCATAAGAAAGCCTGATTTGTTTCCGGAGACTTTCTTTTGTGTGTATTCTGGACATTGAAAATCTGTGGTTGGTTTAATACGTATATACCATTGCTTAATGTACCTGACCCAATCAAAACTTGATTAAGGAGAATGCTCATAACATTTCTTACAAATGCAAATTCATAACCTTCTTTAGATAATAAAGATACAGATATGATATTACATGTTGCATTGGGTACAAAATAACAATCACGTAAAACCATAACATGTCCATCTGACATTCCCAGGTGATAGTCCCCCACTGACTCAACATCCATGCCAGCTCCGTTTGCAACTCTGAGGGTCATATCACCTGCCTTCAAAACCCTACGCTTTCTCAGTGCCTGCAAAGAATTACAGATATGAGATCCTGATCCGGTATCCAATACCCAGGAAGTAGAGTTTATTGATAGACAGTTTTCAATAACATACACACCTGAAGCTGAAGCCGCAACTTGCTTCGGATCCTCGTTTCTGGCCTTCCAAGCCCTGCAATCCTTTTTCCAGTGTCCACTCTTGTGACAGTAAAAGTATTCTTCCTTTCCCACAAGCTTTCCCGCTACCTTTGTTGCCTTTGCCTTTCTTTTCGTATCCACTTTACTAACACCGCCCCTTGGTTTGGTGGGGGTTTTCTTCTTCTTTCCCTTGGCTTTCGCCTTGGACCTAGAAGAGAAAGATCATCCTACAAACAAAGTGGATGTTTCCCTACCTTTCTGTAGGGTGCCCTCTGCACTCCTCAGCATGTTGAGGAGTTCTGAAAGTTCAACTTCTTTTTCTTGCAAGTTGAAGTTCAGGATAAACTGGGCGTAAGTGGAAGGAAGGGACTGGAGAATCAAGTCCGTGTAGAGCTCGTTCTCTAACGTGGTCCCAAGGTCCGCGAGCTTCTTAATGAAGCCAATCATCTTAAGCATGTGTTCCGCTACCGATGATCCGACGGCCAATCTCGCCGAACAGCTTTTTCGAGACTTCGTATCCGGCGATACGGGATTGCTCTCCATACAGTTCTTTTGTATGGAGAAATATGGATTCAAGGTCCATATTCTCATGCCTCCTCTGGTGTTCATTGTCCATAGAGGAAAGCACGAAGCACTTGGCCTTCGCGCAATCGATCTCCCAAGTCTTACGGATTTCCTTATCCGCGACGCTGGAGGTGGGACCTGGGACAAGGGGAGCTTTGGTGGTAAGAAGATACCCCAACTTGTCATAAGTGATTGCCATTTTGACATTCCTGAGCCAATCTTTGTAGTTTGGCCCTGTCAGTATGTTTTTATCTAGTAGTAACTTAAGTCCAGTCATGATGTTTGGTTGCTGCAATTAGGAGAGAGAGAAGAAACACTTTAGCATGATGCTCTTGCAAGTTTAGAGTGGTTTTTAATTTGTCTAAACAGGATGGCTCCCACTGTCTCTCGAATCCCTCCTCAAACCAAAAAGGAAGAATTAGTCAGGATCAATCTCACCGTACAATACTTGCTTAACCGTTCAGCCAGGCTAGTGTCGGTACTTCGAGGGAGGTTTTCCAACGCTTTCGCGAAGTTCCTTAATTAAATAACCTCTTTTCCCTGTGGGCGTAGCCCCGCTAACACCTTTCTAGACACCTACTTGGTTTATAGCATTGATCGTTAAGTGAGAAATTTCCCGAGGAGTAGCATATACTCACAGTAGGATCGGGATCCAAATATCATTGCGTGACAAAACTGAAAGAATCCTACCAGAATCATCACACTCCAAATGGTATGCAGCGCTAGCAAGTTTCAGTTCTTTTGAAACTCCCGATGTGGATTTTTGCCCCATGCTCTTATGACCTTGACTTTGGCCAACAAATCATAAGTCATATGTCAAGTTCTACCCGTCATTCTCCAGGTTAATTTGAACCCACCCGTACCTACCCTTGACTTTGGCCAACAAGGTAGTACGACTGTCCCAAACCAATACATCTATCTATGCTGCACATGAATACCCAATAGCTACCAATCACTATGCCTTGACTTTGGCCAACAAACATAGCTTGAATACTATTGACTATCCATGTGAAACGACGGAGGGCTACAAATGGTTTTGGCGAAACCGTGAACGTAGTGAACTTGATATAATCGATGGAACGAGATAGCTTTTAAAAGGAGTGGCTTAAGTTCTGTGTTTAAAAGTTGTTTTTGAAAAGAAACCGAGTGGTTTTGAAAGTGTTCCAACGACTTTTATTTTGGTTTATTTTTCTTGCATTAATTTTAATGCGTCCCATCATTTAATCCTACCATTGCAGAAAACAACGAAAATATGACGTACGCTTATGCCATCCGCATTCGCCACGGGGTCCCGTCATCACCCGTTAGGTTACTTAACTAACGACAGAGCGGGGGCTGGACTAGTGCGGATGCAAAACATAAGCAACGCCTAAATATATATCTACATATAGATATATACATTCGTTAGATGCAATGATAACCATTCCAGATCACAGATGAATACATTGGATATACTAGGAACCCGCATTCCGTTCGAGCCTGTAACGAAAAGCGGATTACACGGTCGTGATGAATAGCCAATACCCCACCCTAGACCCCTACGGGTGCGGCAAACTACCCACCAAGTACCCGAAGAGAAGCAACCTCCCTCAACGACGTGTGTAGGCCACTCGACACTTCGAGATACCCGGTAGTTTGTGCACCCCACCTCGGGTCTATCCTAGGAGAAAAACGGTAAAAAGAAATTATACAATGACGGCTACAACCCCATCCCGGTTGTGCGGCCATATAAATAATATTACATCAATTTACATATTACATCAATTGAAAGATAAAGAAAACTCTCATCTCACAACCCCCCGGCTATTCATCCGCGACAATCCAACGAATTCATATACACAAACCATCAACATTACAGATCACAGATATGTATAACCCCCACTAATCGACGTATAGCGATTAGCAGACGTTCAATATATATATAACATTACAAATACAACCCATTAGCCAAAGTCTACAGAAAATCGACCAAAATACGGATTTGTAACCACCCCAAAAACAAACTTGTTCTCTGGAAATTCTGGGCAGAAACAAACCATCTCAAAAATCACAAAACACCAACAGGAGAAAACTGCAGGAGAAACGATCCACGGCCGAGTCAACTCGGCCGCGGATCCACGGCGGGAGCAAGCTCCGGCCGCGGATCCGCGGTGAGTTGGTCAACTTACTGGATCGTTTTTCTTGCCTGTTCTTTAAAAAGCCTGAGCCGATTTTTAGTACATGATTTATTATTTTTTGAGCAAAAATAAAAATCGGCAGAAACTTGATATTTTTAACGTGTTTTGCGGTTTTTCGTCCGATCGAAATTCTAGATACTTTACTAACATGCTAGGATGTGTTTAGCCTGGCTCTGATACCACTGTAAGTCCACGTTACCTCTCCCGGTTCTTTCGGGCTTGCGGAAATGGCGAAAAACGATTTTTCGGGTCATGGTAACATGGACTATAAAATACGGATCTTTGCTAAACTACACACTAGCAACTAACTAGAGCTTTACCTACTCGGTTAGGGGGTTATACCTTAACTTGAACTCCTTCTCTTGGACTCCTTGTGGTGGTCGGATGGTTCTCTCCTCGTCGCCTTCTCTTGCCGAAGATGGATCCACCTGAGGGTCTCTACCTTGAACTTCTTTCTCGAACTTGAGAAAACTAAAGTGTCCGGCTTGCTAGACCTTCAACCTTAGGATGAGTAGAGAGTGGTTTTGGTGTTTTATCTCCAAGAAAATATTTCTCAACACATGAGATGAATTTTCCTTGAGCTAGAGGAAGAGGAAGAAGAAAGGATGAGAGAGAATCAATATGAGAGAATGATAATAGTTTTTACAACCATAACCAATATATGTGAATTAATCTAATTAACAATAATAATCAAAATGAAAAAGGTGATGGTTGGTTTGATAAGACCATTATCATTTCACATTAAATGTTTTTGCAAAGATCAAAGAGCATCTTTGGAGTGAAATGATGATGGTCAATGTTTCAACCATGGTCAACAATTCAACCTTGGTCAACAAGTCAACAACCCTAACCATAACTCAATTTCATTTAATTAATACTATTAATTGATATTTCACATATTCATTAGGGTTTGGAGAAAAAACAACTGTCAACTGTGCATACACACCCGTTCCAAAACCCTAATGAAAATCCTCTTCCTCTGCCTCAGTCAACTGTGCATACACACCCGCATTCGTGTTCCGAGGAACACGAATACAATGAGATAAAACTAACCCCAAAGCATATACTAGGATCTGGCTCAAACCAGAGCCCGCTAGTAATGACTGTCCGGACACCAAACGTGCACAAGTGCACGGATGTGAACGAACCCTGTCGCAAGACCATGCGACCTCTACTCTGTTTTGCCCAAAGGCGAATAACCCTATGTGTGGGAATCTAAAGACCCGACACTACGCTGGCAGTGGATTTAACCACAGACTGCAAGCGGCACTAGCTGTACGAAACAGTCCCCAGGTAGATGCCGATGAGAAGACTGATGAGGTGAACCCATCCGAACTCCTACTGAGCCTGTATGTGACAATCTCCATACAGTCCGGTATGTTCGTCTGAGAATATCGCATGGCGGGCCTAGGGGGCGGTAAACGTCAGTCCCTAATAGCGGTACAAGTCGTGTCGGAGTGTAGCCTAGAACACCCCGAGATAACACTGGAAACTTACCAGTATATCTCGCTTGCCCTGGCCAGGGACTTTGTGTAATGGCTCTCCTAGACACAGCGCGATATCAACCCCCAATACCGGGAGAGACGAATCCTGTCTAACCGTCACTGCCTCCAAGTGCTTCGGGACTGCACCCAACTACTACCTGTTTGCACGACACTTTTGAGCTGTGGTAGGGTAGTAATCAAAGTACAGTGGGAACACACTCGAGGCGAAGTGACAGTATCAAGTCAACGGACTAAGATGTACTCATGTCACCTGGGAACTGATGACTGACGATAGGTATAGTACCAACCAACAGTTCCCGACGAGTCCTGTCCAATGTACTCGTAACCTAACGAGCACCCGCATACTATCTCAAGTACGACGTACTGACGGCTGTGGGACAGACCGTCTCCCAAGCTGGGATGAGAAGCGTATACGCTAGTCTACTCCGGAGTATCGATGCCCTGTCTCGATAGTCCTATGACTAGGGACCTGCATAAGGATGTGCTTGTGGATTACCCAGCCTCCACGAGTGTGACTGCCATCATAACGCTGGTAATCAAGCAAAGATCCTAAGGGCTCCACTAATGTGTATAGGTGATATACTAAAATAAACACATGTACACATTAAAGTAGAAACAAACCAAGTAGCATACTACTATTTTGAGCAAGATTATCTATACAAGGTGAATATCCCAAGCTTTCATTAAGTAATATACAAACTAGTATGATACAGTAATGGCCTCTAGGGCATATATACTAACAATAAGACTAGCTAAGTTACATAAAGATGGATATTTGAATCAGTTCGAATTTACATCTTATGAAACTTGCGAGTCATGTGTCAAAGGCAAGATGACCAAAACTCCGTTTACAGGACACGGAGAAAGAGCTACTGAACTCTTGGGACTGATACAAAGTGATGTATGTGCTCTTATGTCTACACATGCTAGGAATGGTTCCTCATACTTCATTACATTCACCGATGATCTCTCAAGATTCGGACATGTGTTCCTGTTGAAACACAAATCTATAGTTTTTGAGAAATTCAAGGAATATAAGAACGAAGTAGAGAACCAAACTGGTAAAAGTATTAAAATCGTTCGATCTGATCGATGAGAAAAATACTTGAGCACGAAATTTCGATACTATTTAAAAGAGAATGGGATTCTCTCTCAGCTTACTCCTCCGTATACACCACAGCATAATGGAGTTTCGGAGCTGAGAAATCGCACCCTATTAGATATGGTGCGCTCTATGATGAGTATTGCTGAGTTACCTATTTCCTTTTAGGCTTATGCACATGAGATAGCTGCATACCTATTGAATAGGGTTCTAACCAAATCCATGCCTACCACTCCATATGAGATATGGAATGGGAAGAGACCATCTCTTAAACGAGTTAAGATATGTGGTTGTCCGGCCTATGTTAAAAAGAAAAATCCAGACATGCTCGAAGTAAGGTCTATTTTGTGCAAGTTAGTGGGATATCCAAAGGATTCATATGGATATATCTTCTACCACACTGAGGAACAAAAGGTATTTTTTTCTCAATATGCCACCCTTTTAGAAAAAGAATTTCTTGTGAAAGAAATTAGTGGTAATGAGGTAGAACTGGAAGAAGTTCCAACAACACAAACTATAGCTGACGATTTGGTAGAACCGGAGGATTCAATAGTCCCCGACGAACCTGTTAGTTATATGTATGCCCTAGAGGCCATTACTGTACATGAGATGTATATTGTAGTGGATGCTTGGATATATATAGGGAGGACTTTATTGCTCGACATGATAGTATGCTATCTGGTTACTCTTTATCTTAACATGTACACTGATTGTCTTTCCGTTACATGTTGGTAAAGCCCTTAGGATGTGTACTTGACTACCTGGATTATGATGTGGATCATACTAGTGGGACTGAGGTAGTCGGTAAGTACATCCTTTAATGTCTCTAGTCGTGGGTGTATCGAGACGGGGCATCGATATACCAGAGTAGACTAGCGTATAGCTTCTCGACCCATGTAGATGGGCGATGGATGATCCCATATCCATTGGTGTTTGACATCACAGATAATATACGGGTGCTCAGTGGAGTCTGGGTACACTGGACGGACTTGCCGAGAACACCCAGATGGTATTATACCTCATGTCAGATGTCAGTTCTCTGGTGACACTGGTACAGGTTAGTTTGTCGATCCAAGATCGTCATAGAGTCTTGTGTGATTCCCACTGTGCTTTGATTTCCACCTTACCACGTTCAAGAGGACGTGCAAAACGGTGGTTTTTAGGTACAGTCCTGAGTCACATGAAGGTAATGAGCGATAGGAGGGGATTCATCTATCCCGACATAGGGAGTTGATGTTGCGCTGTACTCGATTGGCTATAACAGGAAGTCCTTGGCCAAGTGTAACATTTTGAAATTCGTTTAGATGAAATTTCGGAAAATCGGTAAAATAACGGGTGTTTTCCGTAAAAATCAAGATATAAATATCTTTTAATATAAAATTAAATATACATATTCTAGCTATGTAATTGCTAATATTTGGTGTTTATTGAGCCACTTGTAAAATTTCTAATTTATTGAAAAAATTTCCAAAATTAATTATTTTAATATTATTTTAAGCCGTCACTAATACATTTAATTAGGGATAATTACAAATTGGAATGGGTTGATACAAATTTTGTGCATCATGACACATTAAACTAACATGTAAAATATTATTTCTGAAATGAAATGAAATTGTCAAACGGTTTTAGAAAATATCAAAGAAAAAGGTTAAATGGAAAAAGGGAAATAATAAAGAATTTGAAATATGGGCTTGTTGTTTAAGTTTTGGGCTTTCTTTACATGGAAATTCTTCACAATTACACACACACACCCATCATTCTAGTGTAGACGAGCCCCTTGGCAGCCCCAAAAGACTTGGTCCCCTCATTTCACAATTAAACAAAAGAAAAAAAAAGAATTAAAGGGAAAAGAAGTATGGTGTAAGCATGTGAGGTATGGGTTCTTTGACTTGGACTTTTTCCCCACCTCACTCTCTCTCCTCCCTCCACCAGCATCTGGCCGAGCCCCCACTCTCCCTCAACAGCAGCCCCCTCCTTTTTCTCCTCTCATTTCTCCTCAAAAAAATTCATGAATTTGCCTCAAAATCCATCAAAAATCCTAAAAATTCCAATTCTAATCCCTACCCTTTTCTCCTTAGCCTATTCTAACTTGGATCTTGGAGGAAAGTTGATGTTTTGGAGGCTAATTTCCAAGCTAGATCTATGGTTGTGAGGTATAAATCCTAACCAAGTTACTAAATTGTTGCTATCATACTTCAATTGAAGCTAATTAGGTGTTTAATTAGGTTTAGTTGTTAATTTGGAAATTCAAGATTTAGGGTTTTTAAATCAATTAGGGTTTTTATAAAATGTGTATGATTACATGGTGTAGTTAGCATGCTAAGACATAAAAAAAATTTAATCTTGTTGCTTATTTGTAAATTGTTACATTTAAAATTGTCCAAATTGCATAATATTGCAAACAAGGGTTTTTAAATAATATAAATAGGAGAGATAAAAATTCTACTGAGGGTTTTATGAATTCAAGATTTGGGTTTGATCACTTGGTGCTAGTTATGATGTATAGTTTAACATCTTAGATTATGCAAAACCTAGTTTAGTTGTTAAATAGTGTATTATTACTTTAAAATGGTTAAAATTGGATAAATTCGCAAACTAAATTTTAGCGATTAATACAAAATGGTGTGATAAAATAGTAGTGAATATTTGTGTGACCTAATTATGATGTTAAGTGAGCATTTTGGCCATTAGAATTGATAAAATATTTAGTTTGGTTAAAACATCATGTTTTGAAGTGAAACGGTTAATGACCGCTTACTAGGTTTTTGGGAAATAAAATGACTTGATTAATTTTAAGGTTTTGATGAATTAAACCCTATTTCTTATATAATTAGTGATTGTGAAAACACGATTGGGGTGTTTGGGTTTTTCTCGATGGTTTGACATTTGTACATCGATATCGAGTGTTGGTTTGGCTATTCTTGCATGCGTAGGCGATAAGTTTTGACCTATGTGTGATACGCGTGCCGATTTGGTTTTCATATGCCGTTTCGATTTCGAATTGGGTTTTCATGCGATACGATACGTTGTGACATGTAGGTACCCGCATGTGGACTTCGAGACAACAAGCAAGCGCGTGTCGACGTCGGCACCGGCGAGCGAAGATCTGGTGAGTAGATTATATCTACGGGGGAAGTCGGGTGGATGGCGTATAGCACCCCCACAGTTCGTAGTATAGTTATGATAAATATATGTTTATATATATGATTCATGATACTTGGATGTTTATCAAGAGATGATTATTGTGTTCATGGTTTGGTTTAGGGTAATTAGAAGTAAACTAGCATAGCTTCTTAGTCGCGAACTCTAGAATAGGTTCACACCCACACGCATTTGCATACATCTATTTTACATGTGCGTATATGGGGATATGTATACACACACACACATGGGTATGGGACTATGTGTATATATATATATATATATACACACGTATACATATACACGGATTATGAGGATAGTACTTTAGATTGGAGATGAGTCGATGAGATTGGGCTTGAGGCCGTGAGATCGGTGATGTGACAGGGTTCGTATTCGAGTTACGACGTGATATGTTTAGCGGGTTCTTCGGGCGTGGTGTTTTCATACACATGCATGCATACATAGATGGTATCAATTTTGTAATAGACTTAGATCAGTACCCCGATCATGATATTTGATAAAGAGGATATCAGATGAATAATGTGATAGATGTGACATTTGACCCGTACCCAGATTTGGGAGGCTGTACGATGGATTTACCGTACGAGCTATATATTGATGATAGATCCCCACTTTTGACTCGAGAATGTCATATTATATAGGGTATCGTATGAGATACTATTGAGACGTAATCACCGACTATTATACACACACACACACACATATCGACTCAGATTTAGGTAGTTTCCATACCCCTTCCGATTGGTTGTTAGTTAGACCTGTAGTTACCTAGTAGATGTTAGACTGGACCCGAGTCATACCTATTTCCAAATCTAACGAATCGTGAGGATTTTAAAGACATGTCAAGAGATACTACGGATATTTCAAAAGACGTACCTTTTCTTAAAAACACCGCAGCCCTTATTTTCAAAACTCCACGATTCGTACTATTTCAAACGGCAAAACAGTATAACACAGGTGTAGCGATGTAGATTCCTTATTGTTACGTTATCATTCATGTTCCGCATATTATTGTTGCAATTACTATTCATCGCCATTTATCATGTTGTTATCGTCTCATTGCATGTTTATTGTGTACTTAGTGATTATGAACCATGCTGTCAGGACACCAACACCATTACCGATGATGCATATGTTCCACATACACTTACTTGCCGGATCACACACATCATCATCGGTAATTGCCATATCACGTACACTTTAGAGAATACCTTTTCATTGACATAGCTTGATAGCTGATAGTCACAATATGTTATAGCTTCCATATGCTAGTTTAAATATTGCATTCATTGCATGATATTAGGTGCATTCATATATTCATTGGTTATGCAGTATTATGGAGATTTATGCCGGTATTCACTGTTTATTGGTATCATGATTTTGATGATTTCGGATTTACATGAGATTTCTGGATTTGGGGGAAAACTGCAAGGATTTATAAACTTATTATCCTTTTAAAAAAGCAAGTTACGGTTTTCCCGTGATGTATGAGTCGTCCACCATGAGTTTTCAGGATTGTTGTTGGATTTCGAGACCCGATTCGAGGAGTTGGATGAACCGTCTCGGGTACATGATGGGCCCGGTATGGTACCCTAGGGCAAGAAGCTCGAGTTGTATTCGATGACCCTGGCAAGGGAGCACTACCTACCAGTGATATTATTTGGACTCGTCGGTTATCCGGAGGATACCGGCCGGAGTCATGAGATGGATACAGGATGATCAGTTCTGCCGGAGCCCGCGGGTCGATCCCGCAGATGATACGGATGCCTGAGATATTGATATTTGAGATTTGAGACACTGAGATATTGAAATTTGATGATACAGGTCAGTCCGGCCAGCCGGAGCCTGAGATATTAAGATATTTAGATTTATGTTTTGTGTCGATACTTGACACGGATTTCTCAGTTGATTTCATTGATGTTACTCGATTTATATACATAAAGATATCTCATTAAAAATAGAAAACAGTTGTCTCACTCATTTCATTACATTACATTCATACCTCATAGATATGATATATTGCTACCTGAGGCACTGACACGAGCACTGGGATTACACTTATGAATAGACGTTTACCCTTGCCACCTTTTTATGCTTCAGACTTATCATTTTGAGGTTATATATAATTGATCGTATTGACCTAGGATTGTGTCAGGCATACGATTTCTGCTCGGTGATGTTTTCTACTCACGAGTTGGTAACTCACCCCCGTTGTGCCACAATTCCTTGCAGGTTTTGCCGTATAGGTTCCGTTGCGGCTTTGCTGGCACCTTGTTCTTTCCGGGTGATTGCTTTGGCAGGTGGGTTCTTTTGCTTCAGGACCACCATTGTGTATTGTTATTTCAATTGTATCTGGTAAAACTCCATCAACCAGATTGTATATTTGATAGAGATAGAAGACCAGACTTGTTATTATTTCGACCTTAGAGTCGTGCGTTGTATTATTATGGTTTTCATGATGATTTTGGGTTTTCTTTTGAGTTTTGATCCTCGCCCTTCGGCGTTGTATATTATATTGCTTGCGTGGTTGTGACCGTCGTTTGACGAAGAGCCAGTTCCCGCTTAGGGATGCCGTTTATCATTTCGTATACTATTCATGTTGTATCCCGTTTGGGGGCCAGTATTTACAAAGGAGACTTTGCCGAAATTTTCAGAAAATACTTGAGATTTTAAAAATACATACTTCGGCCTATGTTGATTAAAACTACTTGCTTTAAATTGGTTTTTTCTTCACTCTACTGTTTCTTTGGTTTTGATTTCTGGGTTTTGGCTTACTTAGATTACGTACGCCTCGAGACGTTTCGTAATTTAAGTGTCGGTCATGTTCCGTACTTTTCGGGTCGTGACAAAGTTGGTATCAGAGCGTTAGGTTTTACCTTCGGAGTGTAGGATGACCCTTGGTTGATGGAGTAGGTAGCTTGAGTAGAGTGACGACCGTACGTATGTTCCGCGGCATATTTACGATACGATACTCCACTTAAGGAACCTTAGGATGTACATTTCTCTACACATCATTATATTCATTCCTATGATTTAGCCTCATCAGTACCAGTTTATGGTTTTGTTATCACGGTGGTACGGGTAGAGAGAGCTACGGCTAGAGTTGCGGTCAGCACGAGCTTGTCACGAACGAGGACTGACCAGGGCGTGATTCCAGGGACATACGGTTTGCATAGAGGCGCCATTTTATTGTGTTTTCGCGCCATGAGCGTTTGATGGATCGCTTTTACGAGATTTCTCGGACGTGCAGATCAGCACCAGAGGATTGGGCCCCTTCAAGAGGCCAGCCAGATTGTGATGACCGTCAGAGCACATATTATTTTGATGATTGAGGCACTGTTCAGCGTGCGGATGAATGAGCCAGTGATTTTGGCGAATGAAAAGATATCGCCCCAGATGTTTGAAGCTAACGCCGCACGAGTTATACTTCGAGATATGATAGAAGATCGCTAGTCACTAGAGATGAAAGACTAGGACATGTGATTCATTGTCTACCCCGATGCGAGGTCATCAGATAGATTGATTCCAGCTAGAGACGACTTCACGCTGATACGTTGAGAGTTGATAGAGACGATCGAATGTCAGGGACCCATTTTCCAAGTTAAATTATTCGGAAAACAATGCAAGCAATTCTACGGACTCTCTAGAAGAATGAAACCTTAACTCAACTTAATGACCATAGAACATCAGTGAACCTTAGGGTTTGCGGCAGTTCAGCGGTACCATTAGTGAGGCTTGGGTTTGCCTTTCTACGGTTGGTCCATAGGTGCTGTGGCATATATTCGATACTATTAAACTATACCCAAGATGTTGAGCTGTTGGGGGATTATGGAACCTCGACGAATCGATCGAAAAGTTCGACATCATTCGGATATCATATGATGGGATACATTTCTTGGGAGACTCTAGATATGAGTATAGCCGTAGGAGTGCAGTCCATGCAGCCACGAGGAGACGAGTCCGAATCAGTCGACATTAGAGAAAAGTAGAGTAAGAGGTTCGTATGAGATCTTGATGAGATGACGTTCCACTCCGCCGACATCAGAGATGTGATACACAAGCAGAAGTGTTGACTATGGATATATCTTCCATGAGGAGTCATGATGAGTATGCAACCGTTCCGAAATAAGAAATAGATTTCGTAATGATGATGACTTCCGGGCAGTTCGACAGAAACGAGACTTGGGAGAGACTTCGACAGGACCTTTCTGAAAATACTGAACGAGAAGACCTGGACCCAGGAGCGGTCATATGACGCACACCCAGTAGGCTAGAGTTCGGCATCATCGACGAGACATGTTATGAGTAACCATGATAGTTGGCCAGAGATCTTTAGAGGATGTGTCAGAGCGGACTGCTCCGTTATCGTTTTTATATTGGACCGTTGAGCCGAGGAGCTATGTACTTAGCAATCTGCAGTGAGAAACGAGAGCCTAAGGGCACTAGGCGACAGGCCATGATCAGAAGGCAAGTAGATATCTTGCTCTACTAGCATTAGATGCACCGACACTTTCTCGACTTTGAAGGATGGACATATCGACGACAATATTTATGATTTGTGATTTTGTGATTGACTATCACGTATCCGTCACTTTGGATTTTCAGTATTTTTGGGTGGTTTATTTCATGATTTAGTTTTGATGACCGAGTTTCATGATATTTGATTTCATGCCTAGGGCAAGCATATGATTTGACTTATGCTTTCGGCATAGTTTTCATGCACTTTTAGTATTTGATTTGCTTTTGTGCATGCCGATGCACAGGATGGTGAGATTTTATACCACGGTATACCTGATTGGGATTTTGATTGAAATGTGTTATATACCGTCGATTTCGATTGTGATATTCGATATTCGTTTTCGTGCACATTGTGCACTTGATTTGGATTTTGCGCATACTTAAGGCGCTTGATGCGATTTAGGTGCACACTAGATGCACCAAATCGAGATTCTTCTTGCATATCAGATGCACCTGGTTTTGCTGTCAGGCACACACGTTGCCTTTGACAGGTGTTTTCGTGCACACCCGTTGCACTCAGATTTTGTTTTCGTGCACATATATGGAACAATCATGGATTTCGATTTCCGTGCGCACCAGACGCACGTGACATTCATATATATATTTGGGATTGATTTCTTTTGGAGCAGTATATTTTATGATACTTACTATTTGGTTTAGTACTGAGCAGGACTAGTCAGAGGACAGTACCTGAGTATATTTTTGCATGCATTGATAGTTATCGAAGGGATTTCCAAAGAGGAGCTATAGTCTCAGTATTTACCTACGTGTCCGAGACGACACGAAATATTTTATAAAGGAAACCCTTGTAAAATTGCTTTCAAAACGGCGGGACGTGTATATTAAACAAAGGATATATATATATATATATATATATATATATATATATATATAGTTATAGTTATTTTCTTACAATAGACGTCCGCCACTGTGCAGTATTGCGAACATCGTACGGCGATTTGAAAAAGGTTTGGCATGCATTGCTTCCAGATGTTTTAATGATGTATATCATGTTGGTTTTCGTTTTGGATCTTAACATTGGTGTCTTCACCATAACTCCGATGATTGCGGGATGCTTGACGGAGTTTTGATTTTGGTTTATATATCTGTTTTTCATGCGCATGCATTGCGCTACGATGTGTGTTATGTATTTATGATTTCGGACCCCCGATGACTTGATTGTTTTGCTGAAATGTTTTAGTATTTGGGGGAGTTTTAATTTAAATTCGGGGACCGAATTTCTTTAAGGGGGGAAGATTGTAACGTTTTGAAAATCGTTTAGATGAAATTTCGGAAAATCGGTAAAATAACGGGTGTTTTCCGTAAAAATAAAGATATAAATATCTTTTAATATAAAATTAAATATACATATTCTAGCTATGTAATTGCAAGTATTTGGTGTTTATTGAGCCACTTGTAAAATTTCTAATTTATTGAAAATATTTTCGAAATTAATTATTTTAATATTATTTTAAGCCGTCACTAATACATTTAATTAGGGATAATTACAAATTGGAATGGGTTGATACAAATTTTGTGCACCATGACACATTAAACTAACATATAAAATATTGTTTCTGAAATGAAATGAAATTGTCAAACGGTTTTAGAAAATATCAAAGAAAAAGGTTAAATGGAAAAAGGGAAATAATAAAGAATTTGAAACATGGGCTTGTTGTTTAAGTTTTGGGCTTTCTTTACATGGAAATTCTTCACAATTACACACACACCCATCATTCTAGTGTGGCTGAGCCCCTTGGCAGCCCCAAAAGACTTGGTCCCCTCATTTCACAATTAAACAAAAGAAAAGAAAAAAGAATTAAAGGGAAAAGATGTATGGTGTAAGCATGTGAGGTATGGGTTCTTTGACTTGGACTTTTTCCCCACCTTACTCTCTCTCCTCCCTCCACCAGCATCTGGCCGAGCCCCCTTCTCCCTCAACAGCAGCCCCCTCCTTTTTCTCCTCTCATTTCTCTTCAAAAAAATTCATGAATTTGCCTCAAAATCCATCAAAAATCCCAAAAATTCCAATTCTAATCCCTACCCTTTTCTCCTTGGCCTATTCTAACTTGGATCTTGGAGGAAAGTTGATGTTTTGGAGGCTAATTTCCAAGCTAGATCTATGGTTGTGAGGTATAAATCCTAACCAAGTTACTAAATTGTTGCTATCATACTTCAATTGAAGCTAATTAGGTGTTTAATTAGGTTTAGTTGTTAATTTGGAAATTCAAGATTTAGGGTTTTTAAATCAATTAGGGTTTTTATAAAATGTGTATGATTACATGGTGTAGTTAGCATGCTAAGACATAAAAAAATTTAATCTTGTTACTTATTTGTAAATTGCTACATTTAAAATTGTCCAAATTGCATAATATTGCAAACTAGGGTTTTTAAATAATATAAATAGGAGAGATAAAAATTCTAGTGAGGGTTTTATGAATTCAAGATTTGGGTTTGATCACTTGGTGCTAGTTATGATGTATAGTTTAGCATCTTAGATTATGCAAAACCTAGTTTAGTTGTTAAATAGTGTATTATTACTTTAAAATGGTTAAAATTGGATAAATTCGCAAACTAAATTTTAGCGATTAATACAAAATGGTGTGATAAAATAGTAGTGAATATTTGTGTGACCTAATTATGATGTTAAGTGAGCATTTTGGCCATTAGAATTGTTAAAATATTTAGTTTGGTTAAAACATCATGTTTTGAAGTGAAACGGTTAATGACCGCTTACTAGGTTTTGGGAAATAAAACGACTAGATTAATTTTAAGGTTTTGATGAATTAAACCCTATTTCTTATATAATTAGTGATTGTGAAAACACGATTGGGGTGTTTGGGTTTTTCTCGATGGTTTGACGTTTGTACATCGACATCGAGTGTTGGTTTGGCTATTCTTGCATGCGTAGGCGATAGGTTTTGACCTATGCGTGATACGCGTGGCGATTTGGTTTTCGTATGCCGTTTCGATTTCGAATTGGGTTTTTATGCGATACGATACATTGTGACATGTAGGTACCCCCATATGGACTTCGAGACGATAAGCAAGCGCGTGGCGACGTCGGCACCGGCGAGCGAAGATCAGGTAAGTGTAAGTGCACGGTGGCGCCCTGGCTGTCAATCCGAGGCCAAAATGTGGAAACGATAATTTACTTTAACTTTTAAACCGGCACCACCGCGCACTAAAATCCCGGATCGGGCCGTTAATCTAATCCTAGCTAACTAGAGATGGGGTAGAGAGATATATCGAGCGATCCGTGTCCTTTGGTCTTCTCGTCGTCGTCCCGATCTCCCCGCGGAATCTCCGGTCTTCAACTCCTCATCGGAAGGGCACCACATCGCCGGGTTCTTTTACGGGCTCCCACCTTTGGACCGAGGCAACTCGGGCACGAAGTTGGCGAGCCGACGTGCCCAAGAATTACTGTAGAATAAGTGTGGATTACTTTGTCTCTATCGGGTTGTGAAGTTGCCTTTTGGTGGAGGAAATGAACTATGAACTTTTGTGGTGGCTTTTGGGAATTTTGTAGTAAGCAAATGAGAACAACATCCCTCACAAAATAATTTCCCTCACCCCTCAAGTAGTGGCCGGCCTCATCCCTTGAGCCATGAGAGAATGGATAGATTTGAAAATGAATGAGTGAGCCAAAGAAAATAATCCAAGAGAGAGAAAGGGTGATGATGAGAAGAAATGATCACAAAACAAATCCAACATCCATCAACCATCATCACTCCAAAAGTCAAGCAATCATGAAGTGAAGAAGTCAAATGATGGTGCAACTATCATGAAGCATCAACATGTAAAGACCACCCTCCACAATGCTAATTTGCACAATTTCAAATAAGCCCTCCTCCACCAATTTTCAGCCAAGGAAAGATACAAAGGAAAATGGCCAAAACGGAATTCAAACTGGCAACTTCAAAAAACTGTTCCCATAATAAATTACAGGAAAACTCCGCGACTGTATATACATACCCGTATTTGTATTCCGACCGAATACAAATGCAACGAGACAAAATCTACACTGTACAATACTAGGATCTGGCTTAAACCAAAGCCCGCTAGTATTATCCGTCCGATCATGATCCGTGCAATACCGCACCTATCTGATCGAACCCTGCCATATCTTCATACGGCCCCGACAGCGTTTCGCCTGAAACTTGAGAAACGGTCTGTGGGGGACTCTAAAGACTCGTCAATATTTTGGCTGTGGATTTAACCACCAGCACGTCAGAGGTATTAGCCATACGTAACGGGCTACCAGGTATTGACCAAAATGGACGTCGATGAGAGAACTCATCCTGACATCCTACTGAGCCTGTCAGTGACAATATCCATACAGTCCGGTCCGTTCGTCTATGAGCATCGCATGGCCGGCCTAGGGGGTTGGTAAAAGTCAGACCCTCCAAAGCGGTACAAGTCATGTCGGAGTGTAGCCCAGAACACCCTGAGATACTACTGGAATACCTACCAGTAAATCTCCTGCCTTGGCTAAGGGCTTCATGTAATGGCTCTCCTAGACACAGCGTGACCTCACCCCCAATACCGAGAGAGACGAACCCCTGCAGATCCGCTCACTGCCTCCATATGGCTCGGGACTGTACCCAACTAAAACCTGTTTGCACGTCTCCTTTGAGCGTGGTAGAGTAGTAATCAAAGAACAGTGGGAACTCACACGAGAAAAATGACGATCTCAGGTCGATGAACTAACCTGTACACATGTCACCAGGGAACTGCTATCTGACGTCAGGTATAAGACCAACTAGCATGTCCCGGCGAGTCCTGTCCGGTGTACTCATAACCCAATGAGCACCTGTATACATCTTAGGTGAACCAACCGACACCAGTGGCTTGTGAGACCGGCCACCTCCCCTCGTCGGGGTCTCGACTGTACACACTAGTCTACTCTGGAGTATCGATGCCCTGTCTCAAAAACTCCCACGACTAGGGACCTTTTAAGGATGTGCTTATAGACCCCCAGCTCCCACGTATATGATCGCCATCATACTGCTGGTCGTCAAACAAGAATCCTAAGGGCTCTATCAACGTGCAATAGTGACCTGTAAGGTCACCTAAAGCAGTACACGATGATAAAGATAAACCAGATAGCATGCTATCATTTTGAGTAAGACTGTCCTACTGGGACAGGTCCTCCCTCAATCATTGCAATCACGTGTCTGTGATCCAATAATTGACTCTGAGGGCACTATCTCCAACAGTAAGTAGATTATATCTACGGGGGAAGTCGGGTGGATGGAGTATAGCACTCCCGCAGTTCGTAGTATAGTCATGATATATATATATATATATATATATATGTTTATATATGTGATTCATGATACTTGAATGTTTATCAAGAGATGATTATTGTGTTCATGGTTTGGTTTAAGGTAATTAGAAGTAAACTAGCATAGCTTCTTAGTCGCGAACCATAGAATATGTTCATACCCACACGCACACACACATTTGCATACATCTATTTTACAAGTGCGTATATGGGGATATGTATATATATACACACATGGGTATGGGACTGTGTATATATATATATATATACGTATACATATACACGGATTATGAGGATAGTACTTGGGATTGGAGATGAGTCGATGAGATTGGGCTTGAGGCCGTGAGCTCGGTGATGTGACAGGGTTCGTATTCGAGTTACGGCGTGATATGTTTAGCGGGTCCTTTAGGCGTGGTGTTTTCATACACACGCATGCATACATAGATGGTATCAGTTTTGTACTAGACGTAGATCAGTACACCGATCATGATATTTGATAAAGAGGATACCAGATGAATAATGTGATAGATGTGACATTTGACCCATACCCAGATTTGGGAGGCCGTACGACGGATTTACCGTACGAGCTATATATTGATGATAGATCCGCACTCTTGAATCGAGAATGTCATATTATATAGGGTATCGTATGAGATACTATTGAGGCGGGATCACCGACTATTACACACACACACACACACACACACACACACATATATATATATATCGACTCAGATTTAGGTAGTTTCCATACCCCTTCCGATTGGTTGTTAGTTTGACCTGTTGTTACCTAGTAGATGTTAGACTGAACTCGAGTCATACCTATTTCCAAAACATATGAATCGTGAGGATTTTAAAGACATGTCAAGGGATACTACGGATATTTCAACAGACGTACCTTTTCTTAAAAACACCGTAGCCCTTATTTTCAAAACACCACGATTCGTACTATTTCAAACGGCAAAACAGTATAACACAGGTGTAGCGATGTAGATTCCTTATTGTTACGTTATCATTCATGTTCCGCATATTATTGTTGCAATTACTATTCATCGCCATTTACCATGTTGTTATCATCTCATTGCATGTTTATTGTGTACTTAGTGATTATGAACCATGCTGTCAGGACACCAGCACCATTACCGATGATGCGTATGTTCCACATACACTTACTTGCCGGCTCACACACATCATTATTGATAATTGCCATGTCACGTACACTTTAGAAAATACATTTTCATTGACATAGCTTGATAGCTGATAGTCGCAATATGTTATAGCTTCCATATGCTAGTTTAAATATTGCATTCATTGCATGATATTAGGTGCATTCATATATTCATTGGTTATGCAGTATTATGGAGATTTATGCCGGTATTCACTGTTTATTGGTATCATGATTTTGATGATTTCGGATTTACATGAGATTTCTGGATTTAGGGGAAAACCGCAAGGATTTATAAACTTATTATCCTTTTAAAAATGCAAGTTGCGGTTTTCCCGTGTTGTATGAGTCGTCCACCATGAGTTTTTAGGATTGCTGTTGGATTTTGAGACCTGATTCGAGACGTTGGATGAACCGTCTCGGGTACATGGTGGGCCCGGTATGGTACCCCCGGGCAAGAAGCTCGAGTTGTATTCGATGAGCCTGGCAGGGGAGCAATACCAACCGGTGATATTATTTGGACTCGTCGGTTATCCGGAGGATACCGTCCGGAGTCATGAGATGGATACAGGCTGATCCGTGTTGCCGGAGCCCGCGGGCCGATCCCGCAGATGATACGGATGCCTGAGATATTGATATTTGAGATTTGAGACACTGAGATATTGAAATTTGATGATACAGGTCTGTCCGGGCAGCCGGAGCCTGAGATATTGAGATATTTGGATTTATGTTTTGTGTCGATGCTTGACATGGATTTCTCAGTTGATTTCATTGATGTTACTCGATTTATATACATAAAGATATCTCATTAAAAATAGAAAACAGTTGTCTCACTCATTTCATTACATTACATTCATACCTCATACATATGATATATTGCTACCTGAGGCACTGACACAAGCTCTGGGATTACACTTATGCATAGACGTTTACCCTTGCCACCTTTTTATGCTTCAGACTTATTATTTTGAGGTTGTATATAATTGATCGTATTGACCTAGGATTGTGTCAGGTATACGATTTCTGCTCGGTGATGTTTTCTACTCACGAGTTGGCAACTCACCCCCGTTGTGCCACAGTTCTTTGCAGGTTTTGCCGTACATGTTCCGTTGCGGCTTTGCTGGCATCCTGTTCCTTCCGGGTGATTGCTTTGGCAGGTGGGTTCTTGTGCATCAGGACCACCATTGTATATTGTTATTTCAATTGTATCTAGTAAAACCCCATCAACCAGATTGTATATTTGATAGAGATAGAAGACCAGACTTGTTATTATTTCGACCTTAGAGTCGCGCGTTGTATTATTATGGTTTTCATGCTGATTTTGGGTTTTCTTTTGAGTTTTGATCCTCGCCCTTCGGCGTTGTATATTATATTGCTTGCGTGGTTGTGACCGTCGTTTGACAAAGAGCTAGCTCCCGCTTGGGGATGTCGTTTATCATTTCGTATACTATTCATGTTGTATCTCGTTTGGGGGCCAGTATTTACAAAGGAGACTCTGCCGAAATTTTCAGAAAATACTTGAGATTTTAAAAATACATACTTCGGCCTATGTTGATTAAAACTACTTGCTTTAAATTGGTTTTTTCTTCACTCTACTGCTTCTTTGGTTTTGATTTCTGGGTTTTGGCTTACTTAGATTACGTACGCCTCGAGGCGTTTCGTAATTTAAGTGTCGGTCATGTTCTGTACTTTTCGGGTCGTGACACCAAGGCTACTTCAAAGATATACTGGTAAGTGTTATCAGTAGTTTCTAGACCCGTTATGAGCATCATATCCACACGACTTATCGAGTTACTGGGGTCTGACGTTTACCATCCCTAGACGATATATGCGACATATCATACGAAGAGACCGGACTGTATGGTAGTGTTACTGATTGGATTCGCAGGAGAGTGAGCAGGCTTGCTTGTTAATCTTCTGATCGCTCAATACCCGGGTGGCCGTTACATTTAGCAGACCGCTTGCGGCTTGTGGGTGTTTGTTATGATCATCACCTACTGCCGGTGTATTGACGAGTCTTTAGAGTCCTACACAGGGGTTTCCTGGCTCAAGCAAAACGGAGTAGGAGCACATATGTGATTTGTGCGGGACCGATATTGATACGATATGAGATACCGTATTCTATTCTCGCGATGTGTGACATGATTGGTTATATGTGATATAACCGGGTTATCAGATCAAGTGTTGATTCGATAAGATGTTAGATTTGATATTAATCGGTTATATGTGATATAACCGGGTCATTAAATCAAGTGTTGATTTAATTATTTAATGTATAACTATATATTTGATATATTACATTATATTAACTAGTATTAGCTCACTTATGATTTCTTTTCTCACTTGATGTGCACATTGTATATATGTGATATATTTTTGTGTACATGTTTTGTGTCATGCTAGATGATACATGCAAGATGGGTATATGAGACTTATACCATGCTATGATTAATCTTAGGGTTTTTAATGGATTAAGTAATTCAAAACTAAAGTCTTTTGTCAAGGCAAGAAGCTTTTGGAAGCTTGGATTTGCATTGACTAAAGTCTTCAAGTTTTGTTTTGCATTAAGATATTTGTAAACCCTACCCTTAAGCTTAGCCCTTGGTTAATTCTCTACATGAGTTAGGCATGAGGGCTTAACTCACCCATGGTTGCAAAAATTCATTTGGATGAGGATAAATTCATAGGATGAGTTCATCATCATCATCTTCTTCTTCTTCCAAAAAGCTTTCTAGCTTCAATGGAGGTATGAGAAATAATGTGAGAAAATCAATTCTAAAATGAGCCCACTTCCTACTTCATCATCCTCTACTACTTGCCTTTTAGTATAGGGTGTTCTCTTCACAAAGTTCTTGACCTAGTGAAGAAATAGCTTGGGTTAGTGTCTCCTCGACGTAGATCATCTTCGGCCTCGAAGACATCGAAGCAAGCATGTTCGTTTCTTCATGGGAGCATCTTTAGAGTCCGGAGTTCACGATCGTAGTGAAGGGACTACTACACGGAGCTATTGAAGTGAAGGACCGGTCTACAAAGGTTGTATTCCTTGCTCACTTCTTATTGCAAAGTGTTTGCATTTGATTTTCCGTCGATTTCTAGTTAACGATTCAATGTTAGGGTTAGCTAAAACGGCAAATTTTTGAATTTGGCATGGACGATGCCTCCCGAAACCTTGCTGCCGTCTTAGGTAACCCTGCAGTGGTATAGAGCCATGCTAGAAATTTAGACGGATTTTGTTAAGATTACGAAACCGAAATACTCCGAAACTTGAAACGCAAAATCATAGTTTCTGTCGTTTTTAAAAGTTTGTCAAAAAATTATTTAAACAAGTACAGAATGTAGTATGTGATACAACATGAACACAGAAGGAATTCAAGGCATGATGATCGGAATATGGCCGGCAAGACATGCATGATATCCGGCGACCTCGGTTCCTTCATGGGGTTTTGGCCTCGAATTTCTACTGTGTTCCAGTGACTTAGTTTTGTAGTTTCAGGGGTTGTTTGTTCTTGCTAATTTTGCATGTGATGTAATCTTACACTATAAACAATTCGGAGTGTTTCATATTCGTATTTTGTAACATTGTTTTGGGTTATTCGCATGTTATATAGGCGAAGTTAAAAAGTTCGATCGAATGTCAAAAACCCATTTTTCCAAGTTTAACGTATTCGGAAAAACATGCAAGTAAGTCTATGAACCCTCTAGAAGAATGAAACCCTAACTCGACTTTTTGGATCACAGAACCGCGGTCAAACCCTAGGGTTTGCCGCGACATGAGTGAGGCTTGGGTTTGTCCTTCTACGGCTGGTGCATAGGTACTGTGGCATATTCTGAGTTTTATTGAACTGTGCTCAAGTGTTGAGCTGTCGGGAAATTGTGGGACTTTGATGAATTGATCGAAAAGTTTAACGTTCATCTGGATATTATGTGATGGGATACAATATTTGGAATCCACAAGTAGTTATGAGATAACTAATTTAAATGTTATAAATCTAGCAATTTAGTCTCATTTGATCGGTTGCCACGGGATTTTGATGTGATCAAAAGTTCGTCGCAACGTGGATACTTGCCGTGTAAACTTAATAGATAGCCACGCCCCATAGCCCCAACCAAGTGACTGTAAGAGAACCCCGTCGCCAAAAGCATCCGTTCGGGTGCTCGCGGCAGCGGTGTTCCGCCTTAGTGCACTTCGTCGACGGCATCGAGGGTGCGTCCGTCTACTAAAGTTTCCGACGGGCATTCGATCAGGATGTCGGGAATCTTGTTGAATTTCCCGACTAGATATTAAAAGGTGTTTTCAATATCGAGACTAAAATGCGGGGTTTATAATTATTAGGCATGTGATGTCTTAGGAATTCATTTGGTTAGGCATGAAATCCAATATATGTGATACGTTGGGTTTATGATGTCTAAGATGGTTGTGGAGTCCAACTGTTGTAGTTTTCACTTTCTTTTCTGCGACCGTAAGTGTAATATGTGGTGTATCTCCGGTTTTGCTGCTATATGTCAACGACAATTGGGATATGCATGTTTACTTACGTTGATGACATGTGATGTTATGTGTTGTTGGGATATGTTATATTGGATCGTCGTGATTGAATAGCCGGGGGTTTTATGTGAGATAAGAGTTTTTCATTTTCATTCATGTAAAATTCATTGTATGTAATATTCTTTTATTGGGGAACTTCCGGGTTGAGGATGATGTCACCATTGTATATTATTTACTTTTCCGCATTAGGATAGACCCAAGGCGGGGAGCACAAGTAACCGGGTTCTAGGGTCCAGTGGGAGACCATCTCGAGGAGTCGAGACTGGGTCTCCTAACTCTAGAATTGGTAGGGTTGCTTTCCACTCTCGTAAGGGTCTAGGGGTGTGGGATTGGCTATTCATCACGACCGTTGAATCCCTGTTTTATACAGGCTTAATTTTAAACACGGAAATCCTAGTATATCCAATATTTCATATGTTGTGTTTTGCTGCGATATCTGTGATGTGATCATTTGATATATTGATGAGATAGATACTGGATATAGTATATGTGATATATTATATAGACGTTGCTGATGTTTTACACCCGCGCCAGCCCTACCCCACTCTGCCGTTAGTTACCTAACCCAACGGTGCACGAGGGGACATCGAGGAGAATGCGGATGGCATAAGCGTACGTTGTATTTATCTGTGATGTTTAGGTAATTTAAATGATGGTACTTCATTAATGATATTAATGAAATAAAAGAAACCTAAAGATGTTGTGGAATCGAATTTTCAAAAACAGGTAGCTCTGGTTGTTGCTGTGCATAGCGGTATTCCTTGTAGAATATCCAGCACCTTATTCGATAAGGAAAGAGCCGAGATCCCTTCACCGGGAATGACCTCTTTAGCAATAATTGGCAGATGCTACAACCCTCGGTTTTGTCTTTTGATTGCTTTTCTAGTTCTTGCTTTGCATAGTGGTATTGTGAATATCCTGCACCTCATTCGATGAGGAAAGAGCCGACGATCCCTTCACCAGGAGTGAGCTCTTTAGCAAAACTAGTAAAAGCCTAAAAAACACTCCATTTTAAATCATTTGATTCTACAACGATATCAAGTTCATTACGCAAAAAGTTTTCTTAAAAACCTTTCGTAGCTCTCCGTCATTTCGAATAAGTACTTCATAGTATTCGTGCTACGTTTGTTGGCCTCCGTCAAGGCGTAGTGTGCGGTAGCTATTTATGCTTATCTGCATAAGCATATGATGTGATTGAGTTAGGGTAGTCGTGTGACTTTGTTGGGCTCCATCAAGGGTCATGCGGGTGGGTTTAATTCAATCAGAAAATAACGGGTTGAACTTGACTAGTAGCCTATAGTTTGTTGGCCTCCGTCAAGGTCATAAGATGCTAGGGGTAAAATATTATCGGGAATTTCAAGTGTTGAAATTTGCAATGAGATTGCATACCTCCTATGAGATAGTTGGATCCCGATACCCACTGCGAGTAAGAGTTACTCCTGGGAGAGTTTTACACATTACAATTAGCCGATCAAGTAGGTGTCTAGAAAGGTGTCAACGGGGTTACGCCCCTAGGAAAACGAGATTTATTTTAATTAGGTCCGTGCGAAAGCACGGGGAACCTCCCTTAAAGTACCGGCACTGGCCTGGCTGAAAGATTGGCGAACTTGTAAGGTGTAATTAATTCCGGCTAGTCTTTCCTTTTAGGGTTTGAAGGAAGATTTGACTAAAACAGTGGGAGCCATCCTGATTAGATAAATTAATAACCAATCTAATCTTGCAAGAGCATATGCTGAGTGTTTTCTTCTCTCTCTCTCCAGGTAGCGACTATGTCACGCCTTAATCAAGATAATAATACGGATGTATTGACCGAACCCGCTTGTTATACTGAGCTGGGGATCATTAGTTCTGCTCCTACTTATAATTGTTATAGGACCGAGAAGGAAATAGGGGATTACCAAGATTCCCATGCCGCCCAAACGAAAAAAGTGCATGATGATGCATCTTCTTCGGGTGTGTTTATTACAGAGAACTGTTTCTCAGTATCCTTTACGTCCTGGGTATGAGATACCGGATCAGGATCTCATATATGTAATCTGTTACATGGGCTACAGATAGGTAGAGAACTGAGAATGGGTGATAAGTTTCAAGAGTTGGAAATGGTGCAAGTGTTGCAGCCAAGCTTGTTGGCAGTTATTGTAAGTCTACGGTAGCGCCCAGGCCGTCTTTCCGAGGCCAAAATGCGGAAACAAAAACTTTTCTTTAACTACAAACCGGCGCTATTGTATACTTTTTCCCCGAATCGGACCATTAACCTACTACTAGCTAATTAGAGAAAGGGTAGAGAGGCTATACCGAGCGATCCGTGTCTTCGGTTTTCGGCCATCATCCCAAGCTCCTCGCGGCATCTCCAGTCTCGATCTCCTCGTCGGAAAGGGCACCACATCAAGAAGTCTTTTTATAGGCTCCCACCTCTGAACCGAGGAAACTCGGACACGAAGTTTGCTAGCCGACGTGTCCAAGATTGCTGTAGAATATACGTAGATCACTTTGTCTCAGTGGTAAATTGAAGTTTCCTCAAAGGGAGATGGAAGGGAAAATGAGCTCAAGGATTTTGTGCAAGAAATGAGATAAAAAAATTCTTCTCTCAAAAATGGGACTGCTCTCAAATGAGCTCTCGGCCATGGCATAAGAATGAAGAGGAGAGAGGGTTAACACAAAGAAAATGAGTGGTTATCTCAAGGAAAAAGGTCACACCCAAGTCTTGTTTAAAACCAATCATATTAATGCAAGTAATGATGCACAATAGAATCAATCTAATCCAAGATTATTCCAGAATTTATGCTGGAGCCCCGGCACCACAAAAAAAACCCTCCTTTACTAATTCCCACTTTTGCAAATAAACCCCTCCATGGAAAATTCAGCCAAGGAAAGAAAGAAAGAAAGGAAAATGGCCGATAAGGGAAAGAAAGTTGGCAACCTCAAAAAGTGATCCGGTAACAAATTACGGGATAACCCCGCGACTGTAGATACATACCCGTATTTGTATTCCGACCGAATACAAATGCAATGAGACAAAATCTACACAGTATAATACTAGGACCCGGCTTAAACTAAAGCCCGCTAGTATTATCCGTCCGAAACACGACACGTGCACAAGTGCATGCGTATGTTCGAACCCTGCCATAAATCCATACGGCCTATACAACGTTTCGCCCGAAACTTGAGAAACTGTCTGTCGGGGACTCTAAAGACTCGTCAATACTTTAGCTGTGGATTTAACCACTAGCACGTCAGAGGTACTAGCTGTACGTAACGGGCTACCAGGTATTCACCAAAAGGGAGGTCGATGAGCGAACTCATCCTGACACCCTACTGAGCCTGTCAGTGACAATATCCGTACAGTCTGGTCCGTTCGTCTATGAGCATCGCATGGCGGGCCTAGGGCATGGTAAAAGTCAGACCCCCAAAAGCAGTACAAGTCGTGTCGGAGTGTAGCCCAGAACACCCTGAGATACTACTGGAATACCTACCTGTAAATCTCCTGCCTTGGCCAAGGACTTCGTGTAATGGCTCTCCTAGACACAGCGCGATCTCATCCCCAATACCGGGAGAGACGAAACCCCTGCAGATCCGCTCACTGCCTCCATGTGGCTCGGAACTGTACCCAACTAAAACCTGTTTGCACGACTCCTTTGAGCCATGGTAGGGTAGTAATCAAAGAACAGTGGGAACTCACACGAGACAAATGACGATCTCAGGTTGATGAACTAATCTGTACACATGTCACCAGGGAACTGCTATCTGACGTCAGGTATGATACCAACTAGCATGTTCCCGGCGAGTCCTGTCCGGTGTACTCATAACCCAATGAGTACCTGTATACATCTTAGGTGAACCAACTGACACCAATGGCTTATGAGATCGGCCACCGCCCCTCGTCGGGGTCTCGACTGTATACACTAGTCTATTCCGGAGTATCGATGCCCTGTCTCGAAAATTCCCATGACTAGGGACCACTTTAAGGATGTGCTTATAGACCCTAAATCCCACGTATATGATCGCCATCATACTGCTGGCCGTCAAGCAAGAATCCTAAGGGCTCTACCAACGTGCAATAGTGATCTGTAATGTCACCTAAAGCAGTACACGATGATAAAGATAAACCAGATAGCATACTATCATCTTGAGTAAAACTGTCCTACCGGCATAGGTCCTCCCTCAATCATTGCAATCACGTTCCTGTGATCCAATAATTGACTCTGAGGGCACTATATCCAATAATCTCCCATATGCACTCAAGGTTAATTATTGCGATGTCGCATACTCACAGCCTGTGTGATACCGAACACCCAACTCCTCTACTAATCAGTCTCACAAAGCCCGTTTGCGAAACTATTGTGTTCGAGGAATAACCTCAGTGAGTGGATCCGCCCTGATGTTTCTTTCTATGTCTCTCTTTATCTCAAGTTCGCGGTGAAAGCCATCTCCCGAAATGAGCAATACCCGTCTTAGAATATGTCTGGATATCTGATGGGACCTAGTTCATAAATGAACTCTAAATCCAAACTTCTTAGACTGTATCTTCAACTGAATTTAATCCGTATCCTGCGCCATGCCTCCCTCAGTATCCGCTTGGACCACCTGTCCAAACTGCTGCCCCTCGTCAGAGGGAAAACTATAACTCTGACAGTCACTCTGTCATCCAGGTCACCTTGGAAGCCTGGAATGATAACTGTCTCCCGAAGGAGGATGCCATTATCATATCCCTAGAACATGCACTTATGTTCTAAAACTGCTTCCGATCGTTTCTTCAGGATTGTATTAATATCAATTTACTACATCTCGTGCAAAAACAACATCTGGTGTGCTACTTGACATCTCATGATTGACTCAATTGCCTAAGCAAGTGATCTGCCAATCATGCACATCCCTCTCCCCTTTAGTCTGTAAGACACCTTTAGAGATGGTGACTCCATCACCTGCAGGTGCACTACCATGCCAGGTGTCGTCCATTCTAACATACCCGTAGAATGCTGTCTAAGTATCCTGATTGGGAAACTACCCAAATCTATATCTAAAACCATAGATCTAGTAACCAGAATATCTGATATAATATCTAAATCATATGTGGAGAAACCACTGTGTGACAACCAAAGTATAATCGATTGTAGTATAGGAATATCACTTCCTACTCTGTGTATGTCATCCAAGTACCATGACATCACACCCTATTACCTTCTTAACAGATCCATCACCTATTCTGATGAAGTCAAACCTATAACTGTCACATCAGAAATAGATGATCTATCTTCGCTATATCTACTTTAGTCTATAAATAGACATAAGCCACTTGTCCACTATGCTTCCGCTGCTCCCACTGACTATGACAATCCTCTGGCAGAGTCATATACACGTACACTTCTAAAGCTAATTTAGAACGACGCTATACTCATCCTCCTGCCGGGTCTCACAGTCTGGAACAACAGCAATGGTAAGTCTGGGTAAACAAGAACCTCCCTGTCACCGTCCTTGAGGCTATCGGAGTACCTCTCGGGTGCCTGAGGTTACCCACCTTATCTGCGGAGTGGCAAATGGAATGTCAAACCAGATTGAATCTTTAGGTTCTTATAAAATTTTTAGTAATCGTTTGCGGTTCTGGAATCACTTCCAGTTCTACCATACCCCACTACTGTTTTCTGAAAAAATCCATTTTTATTAAAACTGTGGCAAGTCAAGAACAATATCACTATTGATCTTCTAGATGGTAGAAAGTCAACCCTCGTCATAGCCCGGGTCAACCCACAAACAACCATTACAGAAAAGTGCCTTGAGTTATCCGGAGTCTGGTTTTAGGCATAAGCTGGACAACTCCCCGTACCTTAACATTATTAAGATGTGAACTATTCTATATCCAATATAGAAATAGAGGCACTGATTTAATTGGAATCAGATTCAAATCATGCAGTTGTCTCCAATGCATGTCAACTAAATGGAAGGAGGCCGATCAGCGTTACTCAACTTAGGAATGCATCCAGATATGAGTAACCCGAAAGAGAAACAAGTTTCTCAAAATCATTACTATCAACTGAATACCATACACAAGTATCCACATCTTCGATCACCTTGAAGAATCCTGATACTTGCAATACATGGTTCTCTACTTTATTCATATACCTATAACATCTCAAAACTATGACCTTGTGTTTCTACGAAATACATGTCTAAGAACTAGAGAAGTCACAAGTAAACAGAATATAGTACGAGTACCAACCCCTCTATCCTAATGGACACTGGACAACATACAATACTTTGTATAAGTCCCTTGAGTCTAATAACTCATTCCCTGTGTGTCTAGGTTGAAAACTGTACTTATGGTTAAGAAGAATTACACCGCTGTTCAATGCTCCTTACCTAACCATCCACTGATATAGGTAAATGTCATAGACATAATTTCAAAAAGTTATTTCTCACTCTATAAAAATAGACGTACAGATATATCAATTTGAAATTGGTGCATAACAACGGATATTCAAAACCAAATATTTGTCGTCCAGCAAACAACCCAGGTGATTTCCTTAAATATCACCAATTACAACGAATCCCGATATAATGAGGACAATCACCTAATTCCCAATAACTTACTCCCACTCATCATCTGTAAAACCATACAGATGTGAGAATCATACCTGGTAAATACATACCCTGGAGCAAGTGTATAATTGGGAAATCAGTTTTCTATTAACAATGCACAGTGAAACTGAAACATGCGAATGTTTCGAAGGGGTATCCAGGTATTCTTAGTAATGCCTCTTCCATTATCAGATTCACAACTATAACCGTATATTTCTTTTCCATCTCTCCAAATCCCTTTATATGTCTTTAGTCATTACCTTCTGTACATCCCCTTAAGCTAAATGGTTTTCTTCCTTCCCTATCGTTCGGCACCAGCCTATGGTTTGGAAGAAGACTATCCAATAAGCGTAATGGGTGAACTCTCCTAATCTTAGGAGTACTCGTAACATGAGAGAAGGTGAAGATAAAAGACAACTGAATATACCTTATTCCTATTTCTCCTGAACCAGAATCCATCCCTGAACTAGAACAAGTTCCTTCGAGTTCGTATATAACCATACGATGGAGTATCCAAATAAACTGTGGATCTTCGTAGTGATACAGAGTGTTCTGGAGAAATACAAAGGTGGTGTAGGATTGGCGAAGAAATACTTGGTTTGGTCGTGAATAGCAGTCGCGGTTTACTTTGCCCTCTTACTAATCCCTTTCTTTGTCTTTACTTAATACCTTCTGTGCACCTTTTAGGCCAAATGGTTTTCTTCATTCCCTACCGTTCGGCACCTGCCTATGGTTTGGATGAAGACTATCCAATAAGCGTAATTGGTGTAATTTCCTAATCCAAGGAACACTCGCAACCTGAGAGATGGTAAAAAGGAAAATACAACTGAATAGTCCTATTCGTTTTCTCCAGAACCAGAAACCATCCTCGAACAAATTCCTTCGAGTTCGTATATAACTATACGATGGTTTTATCCAATAGAAGTGGATGTTCGTAATAATACGGGATGTCCTGGAGAAAAGGGTAAAAGTAGGAGTGGCAATGAGGTATGCAACTCTGACAATCCAAAAGCCAGTGTTTAAGAAGGTTCGGTCAACTTGGTCATTGAGTCACAGTCTAGGGTCGGGCCATGGTCGCTGCCAAAGACAGAGAGAGAGAGAGAGAAAAGAAACACTCAGCGTGCACTCTAACCTAGATCAGAATGGTTATCAATTTATCTAATCAGGAAACCTCCCACTGTAACCTCAAATTCTCCTCCAAACCTAAAAGATGAATTAGTCGGGATCACCCGAGGAGTAAACCAACTCATCAGTGGGAATCGGGATCCAACTATCATCGCATGATAACGTGATGGAATCCACTTACGTTGTCACACTCCAGAAGGTATGCGCATATCTGGCAAGTTTCAGTTTCTTTAGAAACTCCCGATGTGATTTTTACCCCATGCTCTTATGACCTTGACTTTGGCCAACAAATCATAAGTCACATGTTAAGTTCTACTCGTCATTATCCAGGTTAATTTGAACCCATCCGTACCTACCCTTGACTTTGGCCAACAAGGCAGTACGACTGTCCCAAACCAACGCATCTATCTATGCAACAGAAAAGTAACAAATAGCTACCATACACTATGCCTTGACTTTGGCCAACAAACATAGCATGAATACTAAGTGCTACCCGTCTGAAATGATGGAGGGCTACGAATGGTTTTTGGCGAAAAACCATTAACGTAATGAACTTGATATCGTTGAAGGAACCGAATAGCTTTTTATAAAAATATAGTGGCGAAAACCTTTGCTAAAGAGGTCAATCCCGGTGAAGAGATCTTGGCTCTTTCCCCGTAGAATGAGGTGCAGGATATTCCAACTGAATACCACGATGCAAAGAAAAAAGTAATCGACTGTAGTGAAGTTATTACCCTGACGCAAACTTCTGTCCAGGGGGTCACTCCCGGTGAAGGGATCTCGACCCTTGCTTCGTCGACTGAGGTGCAGGATATTCCAACTGAATACCACTGTGCAAAACAAAAGAGAACGCCCTTACAATAACAGCTCTTTTTTTTGAAAAATGTTCCAACAACATCAGAATAGGTTTGTTTAGCTTGCATTGATCCGCATAAATGCAGTCCCATCAATTAATCACACCGCAAAAGAACGAAAATATGATGTACGTATATGCCATCCGCATTCGCCACTGGGTCCCGTCATCACCCGTTAGGTTACTTAACTAACGACAGAGCGGGGACTGGACTAGCGCGGATGCAAAACATATACAACATCTACTAGTATATATATCAATATATAATATTTGCTCAAGGCATGATAAAATGCAACATCACAGAAATGTAATAAGCACTACAGAACAATACAGATATCTGGGATCCCTGGGTTTCATAGAGCCACTACTGAAACCCGACGTTCCCCTGGTCGTGTGGATAGCATGTGCAATGAAATCCTAGACCCCTACGGGCGCGGCAAGTTACCCGCCAAAACCTGAAGCGAGGCAGCCCCCTTCAACAACGTGAATGGACCACCCAGCACTTCAAGGAATCCGGTAACTTGAGCACCCCTCCTTGGGTCAACCTGTACCCCCTACGAGTGCGGCGAATAGCCCGCCAATTTTAGAGTGAAGCCCCCTCCGTCTCAAAGCCATGAGATGTGGGCCCGTTGCCCTCTAGAACCCGGCTATCCGTGTACCCCACCGCGGGGTAATCCTAGTACAGAAAGTAAAATATACAACGGGTACATCGACCTCAGCCCGGTCGTGCCCCAAAAGAATAATATACAAATAGGCAGTGACGACAGTCCACATGTCGGACGCTCGCCCCGCAATATCAAATATACAAATATAACCAAACTATACTAACATTGCATCCAGGCTATCCACCACGACAAATCCGCAACATCACAGCACAACACAGAACATCAACGTGAATGTCACGTTCGCAAATCCGTCTAAAAGAACTATAGCAATTAGACAAGATTTACCGATCAAATGACATTCACGGTTGTAGATATAATGTAAATACTGTGAACTAACATGTTTTAAAAATTTCGATCGACAAAGTTTCCCGAAATGGGCCCCAAGTACAACTGTAGCACTCAAAATAATTTGGGCCCAAACAAAATATTTCAGAAACCTCTTTTTCAAGTCAGAGACCCACTGTAGAAATTTGGTGCAGCGAAGCCACTGTTCGGCGGTGGAACCGCGGCCAAAACGGGGTTATGGCCGCGGTTCCGCGGCGCTACAGTAATATCATGGTACCGATTTTCTACAGTGTTCTCAGAAAACCCTGCACGTATTTCTGCAACATACCAAATAATTTTTCGAGCACAAATGAAAAACGACAGAAAGTGCATTTTTGAAATTGTGGTTTTTGGAATTTTTGTTCGATCGAAGTTCTAAACACGTTAGAGCAAGCTAGAAAATGTTAATGGCGTGGCTCTGATACCATGTAAGTCTACGGTAGCGCCCCGGCCGTCTTTCCGAGGCCAAAATGCGGAAACAAAAACTTTTATTTAACTATAAACCGGCGCTATCGTATACTTTTCCCCCGGATCGGACCATTAACCTACTACTAGCTAACTAGAGAAAGGGTAGAGAGGCTATACCGAGCGATCCGTGTCCTTCGGTCTTCGGCCATCATCCCAAGCTCCTCGCGGCATCTCCGGTCTCGATCTCCTCGTCGGAAAGGGCACCACATCGAGAAGTCTTTTTACGGGCTCCCATCTATGAACCGAGGCAGCTCGGACACGAAGTTTGCTAGCCGACGTGTCCAAGATTGCTGTAGAATATACGTAGATCACTTTGTCTCAATGGTAAATTGAAGTTGCCTCAATGGGAGATGGAAGGGAAAATGAGCTCAAGGATTTTGTGCAAGAAATGAGATCAAAAAATTCCTCACTAAAAAATGGGGCTGCTCTCAAATGAGCTCTCAACCATGGCATAAGAATGAAGAGGAGAGAGGGTTAACACAGAGAAAATGAGTGGTTATCTCAAGGAAAAAGGTCACACCTAAGTCTTGTTTAAAACCAATCATATTAATTCAAGTAATGATGCACAATAGAATCAATCTAATCCAAGATTATTCCAGAATTTCTGATGGAGCCCCGGCACCACAAAAAAACCCTCCTTTACTAATTCCCACTTTTGCAAATAAGACCCTCCATGGAAAATTCAGCCAAGGAAAGAAAGAAAGGAAAATGGCCGAAAAGGGAAAGCAAGCTGGCAACCTCAAAAAGTGATCCGGTAACAAATTATGGGATAACCCCGCGACTGTATATACATACCCGCATTTGTATTCCGACCGAATACAGATGCAATGAGACAAAATCTATACAGTATAATACTAGGACCCGGCTTAAACTAAAACCCGCTAGTATTATCCGTCCGAAACACGACACGTGCACAAGTGCACGCGTATGTTTGAACCCTGTCATAAATCCATACGGCCTCTACAACGTTTCGCCCGAAACTTGAGAAACTGTCTGTGGGGGACTCTAAAGACTCGTCAATACTTTGGCTGTGGATTTAACCACTAGCACGTCAGAGGTACTAGCTGTACGTAACGGGCTACCAGGTATTCACCAAAAGGGAGGTCGATGAGCGAACTCATCCTGACACCCTACTGAGCCTGTCAGTGACAATATCCGTACAGTCCGGTCCATTCGTCTATGAGCATCGCATGGCAGGCCTAGGGCTAGGTAAAAGTCAGACCCCCAAAAGCGGTACAAGTCGTGTCGGAGTGTAGCCCAGAACACCCTGAGATACTACTGGAATACCTACCAGTAAATCTCCTGCCTTGGCCAAGGACTTCGTGTAATGGCTCTCCTAGACACAGCGCGATCTCACCCCCAATACCGGGAGAGACGAAACCCCTGTGTTAGTTATATGTATGCCCTAGAGGCCATTACTGTACATAGGATGTATATTGTAGTGGATGCTGGGACATATATAGGGAGGACTTTCTTGCTCGACATGATAGTATGCTATCTGGTTGCTCTTTACCTTAACGTGTATACTGATCGTCTCTCTGTTACATGTTGGTAAAGCCCTTAGGATGTGTACTTGACTATCTGGACTATGATGCAGATCATACTAGTGGGGACATGGTAGTCCATAAGTACATCCTTCAAAGTCCCTAGTCGAGGGTGTATCGAGACGGGGCATCGATATACCAGAGTAGACTAGCGTGTACCTTCTCGACCCATACAGATGGGCGATGGATGATCCCATATCCATTGGTGTTTGACATCAGAGATGATATATGGGTGCTCAGTGGAGACTGGGTACACTGGACGGATTCGCCGAGAACTCCCAGATGGTATTGTACCTCACGTCAGATGGCAGTTCTCTGGTGACACTGGTACAGGTTAGTCTGTTGACCCGAGATCGTCATAGAGTCTTGTGTGGTTCCCACTGTGCTTTGATTTCCATCTTACCACGTCCAAGAGGGCGTGCAAAACGGTGGTTTTTGGGTACAGTCCCGAGTCACATGGAGGCAATGAGCGATAGGAGGGGATTCGTCTCTCCCGGTATAGGGAGTTGATGTTGCGCTGTGTTCGATTGGCTATAACAGGAAATCCCTGGCCAGGGTTGCTGAGATTTACTGGTAAGTGTTACCAGTAGTTTCTCGAATTGTTATAGACCTCATATCGACACGACTTATCAAGCTATTGGGGTCTGACGTTTACCACCCCTAGGCGAGATATGCGACATATCAGACGATCAGACCGGACTGTACGGTAGTGTTACTGGTTGGATTCACTGGAGTGTGAGCGGGCTTGCTCGTCGATCTTCAGATCGCTCAATACCCGAGTGGCCGTTACGTTTAGCAGTCCGCTTGCGGCTTGTGGGTGTTTGATATGATCTTCATCTGCTGCCGGCGTATTGACGAGTCTTTAGAGTCCTACACAGAGGTTTCCTGGCTCAAGCGAAACGAAATAGGAGCGCATATGAGATATGTGCGGGACCGAGAATAATGCGTGTATGCGATACCGTATTCCATTCTCGCGATGAATGTGTCGTATGGTTATATGCGATATAACCTAGTTATCGAATCGAGGGTTGATTCGATAAGCCGATACATTGGATACTAGTCGGTTATATGCGATATGACCGGATCGTTAAATCAAGTGTTGATTTAATGATTTAATGCATAATTATATATTTGATATATTACTTTGCATTAACTAGTATCGGTTCACTTAAGATGGATTTTCTCACTCGGATGTGCGCATTGTATATGCGATATACTTTTGTGCACTTGTTTGTATCATGTTTGATGATACATGTTTAACTATAATTAAGTGTAATGAATTAAGCCATGGTTAAACTAATGATTAGGGTTTTCTTTTCTTACTTATTTATTTATTTATTTATTTTGAATAGATGAGAAAAGAATGGTTGCTAATTTTGGAGTTTAGTTGAAGCTTCATGAAGCTTTGACTTTGTAACCATTCTTGTCTTCATGCTTAACCCTAACCATTCCTTTAACCTTGGTCAATTCTCTACACATAACTATAGTTAATATTATGATAAGTATTTGATTTTCTATTCTATTTTTTAATCAACTTATCATAACATTCTTCTTCTTCTTCCTTGAACTCAAGAAGAAAACCATGCACTTCATCAATGGTGGATTGATGAAATGAGTGAGAAATCCAATTCTAAAGTCTACCCACTTCCTATTTCTTCATCCTCTACCTCTTTCCAAGTAGTAGAGTGTGTTTCCTTCATGAGTTTTCATGGCTTGGTGAAGGTGGAGCTTGATCTAGTGATGCTTCGACGCAGATCATCTTCGGCACGTCGTCGATGACCTAGCCCGCTTCTTCTCCGATGAAGCCGACGCAAGAGCCCGGATTTCGATTTGGACAGCGAGGATACTTCGTTGCGGAGCTATGGAGGTGGAGAACCGGATCTACAAAGGTTGTATTTCCGTATTCTTGTAGTTAAGTGTTAACTAGTTTTGTTTCGCCTAGATTTCTAGCCAACGATCCGTAGTCTAGGGTTTCTCGGCACCGTATTTTTGAAATTGGCATGGTTGATGCCTTGTGAGACCTCCTTGGGGTGCGCAGGAACCCTACACCCTGCAGATCCGCTCACTGCCTCCATGTGGCTCGGGACTGTACCGAACTAAAACCTGTTTGCGTGACTCCTTTGAGCCGTGGTAGGGTAGTAATCAAAGAACAGTAGGAACTCACACGAGACAAATGACGATCTCAGGTCGATGAACTAATTTGTACACATGTCACCAGGGAAATGCTATCTGACGTCAGGTATAATACCAACTAGCATGTTCCCGGCGAGTCCTGTCCGGTATACTCATAACCCAATGAGCACCTGTATAAATCTTAGGTGAACCAACTGAAACCAATGGCTTGTGAGACTGGCCACCGCCCCTCGTCGGGGTCTCGACTGTATACACTAGTCTACTCCGGAGTATCGATGCCCTGTCTCGAAAACTCCCACGACTAGGCACCACTTTAAGGATGTGCTTATAGACCCCAGCTCCTACGTATATGATCGCCATCATACTGCTGGCCGTCAAGCAAGAATCCTAAGGGCTCTACCAACGTGCAATAGTGATCTGTAATGTCACCTAAAGCAGTACACGATGATAAAGATAAACCAGATAGCATACTATCATCTTGAGTAAGACTGTCCTACCGGCATAGGTCCTCCCTCAATCATTGCAATCACGTGCCTGTGATATAATAATTGACTCTGAGGGCACTATATCCAACAGTTATCACCCTGTATTACCAAATACATTGATTCTGAACGAATGTTATTAGATACCGAACCTGATATACAACATCATATCAGTCTCTTTATTTAGCAAAGAAGGATATAATTTTGTATTGTTGGATAATGTTTTGAACATTTCTTATATCAAGAGTTGATCGGATCAGACACATTATCTAAAAGCATATACGTTCTAAATCAAACTACAGTTCTTAAACGTACAGAACATGCACAAGAGGAAGAGTTCAGAAATGAACGAATCCTTCTTGAGGCATTATAGACTAGGTCATATCAACTGCAACCCGACTAGCTAAGTTACATAAAGATGCATATTTAAATCGGTTTGAATTTACATCTTATGAAACTTGCCAGTCATGTCACAAAGATAAGATGACCATAGCTCCGTTTATTAGAAACAGAGAAAGAGTTAGTGAACTGTTGGGATTGATACATGATGATGTATGTACATCCCCTGTCTACACATGCCAAGACCGGTTCTTTGTACTTCATTACATTCACTGATGATCTCTCAAGATTCGGACATATGTTCCTGTTGAATCACATGTCTGAAGCTATTGAGAAATTCAAAGAATATAAGTCAGAAGTAGAGAACCAAAATAGGTATAAGTATTATGCCCTTTGATGTGATCAGGGAGGAGAATACTTGAGCATGGAATTCCTGGACTATTCTAAAGGAGAATGAGATTCTCTCTGAGCATTACTCCTCCGTATACACCGCAGTACGTTGGTATATCGGGGCGGAGAAATCACACCCTATATGATATGGTGTGCTCTATGATGAGTACTACTGAGTTGCCTATTTTCCTTTTGGGGTTATGCACTTGAGAAGCTGCATACCTATTGAATAGGGTTCCAATCAAATCAGGTGCCTACCACTCCATATGTGATATGGTATGGGAAGAGCCCATCTCTTAAGTAAGTTAAGATTTGGGGTTGTCCGGCCTATGTCTAAAAGCAAAATCCGGACAAGCTCGAGGCAAGGTCAGTTCTGTGGAAGTTTGTTGGATATCCCAAGCATTCGCAAGGGAATATCTTCTACCGCACCGAGGAACAAAAGATGTTTTGTTTCTCAGCATGCCACCTTTTTAGAAACGGAATTTCTTGTGAAGAAATTAGTGGTTATGAGGTAGAACTGGAAGGAGTTCCAGCTATACAAACTGCAGCTGATGATTTGGTAAACAAGGAGGATTCAATAGTTTCCAACGAACCTCAGCCTCTCCGCCGATCTGGTAGGGTTCCTCATCTACCTGAGAGATACTTTGGTTTTCTCTATGATAGTGGGAACGAGTATTGCATCATGAGATGATGACCCAACTAGTTTCGAGCAGGCCATCAAGAATGGGGACTCTGTGAGAATGGCTGGATGCTATGCGATCTGAGATGGAATCCATATACACCAACAAAGTATGGAATTTGGTTGCTATATCTGAAAGGTTAAATCCCCATCAGGAGCAAGTATATCTTGAGAAGATTACTTGGTGTACATGGAAAAGTTAAGACTTTCAAAGCTAAGACTAGTTGTAAAAGGTTCTCGTCATCGACCAGGTTTGGATGATGATGAAACCTTTTCTAGTGGCTATGCTTAAGTCCATCCGGATCCTACTTGCCATTGCTACATACCATGACTACGATATCTGGCGGTTGGGTGTCATGACTGCTTTTCTAAATAGTGATTAAGAAGAGAACGTCTATAAGTACACAGCCAGAGGGCTTCGTAGATAGTGGGAGCAGCGAAAACATGTGCAAGTTGCTTTACGGGTTAAAGCAGGCATCGCGGGGTTAGAACATCTATTTTGATATGGTAGTCAAAGAGTTTGACTTCATCAAAATGGTTGATGAACCTTGTATATACAAAAAGGTAGTAGGGAGTATGGTGATGATCCTCGTATTGTACGTGGATGACATACTCTTGATAGGGAAGGAGTTTCCTATGCTACGCTCGGTTAATCTCCTCTTATCATAAGGATTCTCTATATAGGATCAAGGTGATACCTCCTAAATCCTGGGGTTTTAGATTTATAAGATAGATCTAAATGGATGTTAGGATTCTCACTAGGTGTAGTGAGATGGTATTAATCGATCTTGGGGAGAATCACTGGATAGCTTCCAGGGTGGTAAGGTCGACTGAATGTCAGTCACAGGCATTGTCTTTACTTTCAGTAGAGGGACGGTATGTTGGAAGAGTTCCAAGCTAGATACCATGGCCAACTAGACGATAAAGGCATGATACATTGCTACCAAGGATGCTACCAAAGAGGCAGTCTGGATATACATTAGTTCATGAGATGAACTTCATTCCTACCATTGTATGAAAATGGAGTTGTGGCTTATGCCTAGGAACCCCCGTCCCATCAGTGATCCAGACATATTCTAAGGAAGTATCGCCTGATCATGGAGATAGTTGATCTCCAGGAGATCGAGGTTAGGAGAGTAGACTCAGAGGACAACACGACAGATCCACTCACGAAGGCCTTTTCCCAAAGAGAGACTTTTATGGGATGGTAGAGTATGTGATACTACAACCACTGCTATAGAATGGCCCTAGTGCAAGTGGGAGATTGTTAGTTATATGAATGCCCTAGAGGCCATTACTGTACATGAGATGTATATTGTAGTGGATGCTTGGACATATATTGGGAGGACTTTCTTGCTCGACATGATAGTATGCTATCTGGTTACTCTTTATCTTAACATGTACACTGATTGTCTCTCTATTACATGTTGGTAAAGCCCTTAGGATGTGTACTTGACTACCTGGATTATGATGCTGATCATACTAGTAGGAATGAGGTAGTCGGTAAGTACATCCTTTAATGTCCCTAGTCGTGGGTGTATCGATATACCAGAGTAGAATAGCGTATAGCTTCTCGACCCATGTAGATGGGCGATAGATGATCCCATATCCATTGGTGTTTGACATCACAGATGATATACGGGTGCTCAGTGGAGACTGGGTACACTGGACGGACTCGCCGAGAACTCCCAGATGGTATTATACCTCACGTCAGATGGCAGTTCTCTGGTGACACTGGTACAGGTTAGTCTGTCGACCCGAGATCGTCATAGAGACTTGTGTGATTCCCACTGTGCTTTAATTTCCACCTTACCACGTTCAAGAGGACGTGAAAAATGGTGGTTTTTGGGTACAGTCCCGAGTCACATGGAGGCAATGAGCGATAGGAGGGGATTCGTCTCTCCCGATATAGGGTGTTGATGTTGCGCTGTTCTCGATTGGCTATAACAGGAACTCCTTGGCCAAGGCTGCTTCAGAGATATACTGGTAAGTGTTATCAGTAGTTTCTCGACCCGTTATGAGCCTCATATCGACACGACTTATCAAGTTACTGGGGTTTGACGTTTACCACCCCTAGACGAGATATGCGACATATCAGACGAAGAGACCGGACAGTATGGTAGTGTTACTGATTGGATTCACAGGAGAGTGAGAAGGCTTGCTTGTTGATCTTCTGGTCTCTCAATACCCGGGTGGCCGTTACGTTTAGCAGACCGCTTGCGGCTTGTGTGTGTTTGATATGATCATCACCTACTGCCGGCGTATTGACGAGTCTTTAGAGTCCTACATATGGGTTCCTGGCTCAAGCGAAACGGAGTAGGATCATAAATGTGATATGTGCGGGACCGATATTGATATGATATGAGATACCTTATTCTATTCTCATGATGTGTGACATGATTGGTTATATGTGATATAACCGGGTTATCGGATCAAGTGTTGATTCGATAAGATGTTACCTTTGATATTAGTCAGTTATATGTGATATGACCGGGTCATTAAACCAAGTGTTGATTTAATGATTTAATGTATAACTATATATTTGATATATTACATTACATTAACTAGTATTAGATCACTTATGATTTCTTTTCTCACTTGATGTGCACATTGTATATATGTGATATATTTTTGTGTACATGTTTTGTGTCATGCTAGATGATACATGCAAGATGGGTGTATGAGACTTATATCATGCTATGATTAATCCTAGGGTTTTTAATGGATTAAGTAATTCAAAACTAAAGTCTTTTGTCAAGGCAAGAAGCTTTTGGAAGCTTGGATTTGCATTGACTAAAGTCTTCAAGTTTTGTTTTGCATTAAGATATTTGTAAACCCTACCCTTAACCTTAGCCCTTGGTTAATTCTCTACATGAGTTAGGAATGAGGGCTTAACTCACCCATGGTTGCAATAATTCATTTGGATGCAGATTAATTCATAGGATGAGTTCATCTTTTTCTTCTTCTTCCAAAAAGCTTTCTAGCTTCAATGGAGGTATGAGAAATAATGTGAGAAAATCAATTCTAAAGTGAGCCCACTTCCTGCTTCATCATCCTCTACTACTTTCCTTTTAGTATAGGGTGTTCTCTTCACAAATTTCTTGACCTAGTGAAGAAATAACTTGGATTAGTGTCTCCTCGATGTAGATCATCTTCGGCCTCGAAGACATCGAAGCAAGCATGTTCGTTTCTTCATGGGAGCCTCTCTAGAGTCCGGAGTTCACGATCGCAGCGAAGGGACTACTACACGGAGCTATTGAAGTGAAGGACCGGTCTACAAAGGTTGTATTCCTTGATCACTTCTTATTGCAAAGTGTTTGCATTTGATTTTCCGTCGATTTCTAGTTAACGATTCAATGTTCGGGTTAGATAAAACGGCAAATTTTTGAATTTGGCATGGACGATGCCTCCCGAAACCTTGCTGGTGTCTTAGGTAACCCTGCAGAACCTCAGCCACTCCGCAGATCTAGTAGGGTTCCTCATCCACCTGAGAGATACTACGGTTTTCACATAGACGGTGGGAGCGAGGATTGCATCATGGAATATGATGACCCAACTAGTTTTGAGCAGGCCATTACATGTGGGGACTCGGTGAAATGGTTGGATGCTATGCGATCTGAGATGGAATCCATGTACACCAACAAAGTATGGACTTTGGAACATGCTCCTGAAGGGGTAAAACCCATCGGGAGCAAGTGGATATTTAAGAAAAAAATGGTGTAGATGGAAAGGTTGAGACCTTCAAAGCTAGACTTGTTGCTATAGGTTTTCGTCAACGTCCAGGTGTCGTCTATGATGAACCTTTTCTCCTGTCGCTATGCTTAAGTCCAACAAGATCCTACTTGCCATTGCTGCATACCATGACTACGAAATTTGGTAGATGGACGTCAAGACCGCTTTTCTAAATGGTGATTTAGAATAGAGCGTGTATATGACACAGCCAGAGGGCTTCGTAGACAGTGGGAGCAACGGAAAGGTGTGTAAGCTGCTTAAATCCATCTACGGATTAAAGCAGGCACCGCGGAGCTGGAACATCTGTTTTGATGAGGCTATCAAAGAGCTTGACTTCATCAAAAGTGTAGATGAACCGTGTATATACAAGAAGGTTGTAGTGAGTAAGGTTTTCTTCCTCATATTGTTCGTGGATGGCATACTCTTGATAGGAAACGATGTTCCTATGCTACACTCGGTCAAGCTCTTCTTATCACAAAAGTTCTCCATGAAAGATCTAGGTGATGCCTCCTACATCCTGGGGATAAAGATTTATAGGGATAGATCTAAACGGATGTTGGGATTGTCCCAATCCAGATACATTGACACCATACTAAAGAGGTTTAGTATGAAAGATTCTAAGCGTGACAATTTACCCGCATGCTCAGGAATCACTCTCTCCAAGGAGATGTCTCCCAAGACTGATTTGGAGAGGGCTCGCATGCAAGGGATACTCTATGCTTCGGCAGTCGGGTCTATCATGTATGCGATGTTATGTACCAGACTGGATGTAGCTTACTCACTAGGTGTAGTGAGTAGGTTGTTGTGGATAGTGCCCTCAGAGTCAATTATTGGATCACAGGAACGCGATTGCAATGATTGAGGGAGAACCTATACCGGTAGGACAGTCTTACTCAAGATGATAGTATGCTATCTGGTTTATCTTTATCATCGTATACTGCTTTAGGTGACCTTACAGGTCACTATTGCACGTTGATAGAGCCCCTAGGATTCTTGCTTGACTACCAGCAGTATGAGGGAGATCATATACGTGGGAGCTGGGGTCTATAAGCACATCCTTAAAAGGTCCCTAGTCATGGGAGTTTCGAGACAGGGCATCGATACTCCAGAGTAGACTAGTGTATACAGTCGAGACCCCGACGAGGTGCGGTGGCCGGTCTCACAAGCCACTGGTGTCAGTTGGTTCACCTAAGATGTATACAGGTGCTCATTGGGTTATGAGTACACCGGACAGGACTCGCCGGGAACATGCTAGTTGGTCTTATACCTGACGTCAGATAGCAGTTCCCTGGTGACATGTGTACAGGTTAGTTCATCGACCTGAGATTGTCATTTGTCTCGTGTGAGTTCCCACTATACTTTGATTACTACCCTACCACGCTCAAAGGAGTTGTGCAAACAGGTTTTAGTTGGGTACAGTCCCGAGCCACATAGAGGCAGTGAGCGGATCTGCAGGGGTTCGTCTCTCCCGGTATTGGGGGTGAGATCGCGCTGTGTCTAGGAGAGCCATTACATGAAATTCTTGGCCAAGGCAGGAGATTTACTGGTAGGTATTCCAGTAGTATCTCAGGGTGTTCTGGGCTACACTCCGACACGACTTGTATCGCTTTTGGGGGTCTGACTTTTACCAACCCCCTAGGCCCGCCATGTGATGCTCATAGATGAACGGACCGGACTGTACGGATATTGTCACTGACAGGCTCAGTAGGGTGTCAGGATGAGTTCTCTCATCGACGTCCCTTTTAGTCAATACCTGGTAGCCCGTTACGTATAGGCTAATACCTCTGACGTGCTAGTGGTTAAATCCACAACCAAAGTATTGACGAGTCTTTAGAGTCCCCCACATACCGTTTTCTCAAGTTTCGGGCGAAACGCTGTAGAGGTCGTATGGAGATATGGCAGGGTTCGATCTTATGCGTGCGGTATTGCACGGATCATGATCGGACGGATAATACTAGCGGGCTTTGGTTTAAGCCGTATCCTAGTATTGTACAGTGTAGATTTTGTCTCTTTGTATTTGTATTCAGTGGGAATACAAATGCGGGCATGTATATGCAGTCGCGGGGTTTTCCTGTTATTTATTACGGGATCAGTTTTCTGAAGTTTTCAGTTTGCATTCTGTTTCAGCCAGTTTTCCTTTCTTCCTTTCGTTGGCTGATATATGATGGGAAAGGCTAATTTGCAGTTGTGCAAATTAGTATTTGTGGAGGGGGTCATTTGTAAAATATAGGCATCATGATGGGTATAGCATTATTAGATTCTTTTTGAGTCAATTCCTTTGCATTTATGAGATGTGCTTTGTGAATGGATGTGGGTTGATGTTGGTGTGACTTTTCTTCTCATTATCCTTCATTTTCTTCTCTTAAATTATTGCTTCTTTTTCCTTCACCTTTTTAGAGTGAGGCCGGCCACATTAGGAGAAGAGAGAGGGTTCATTTTTGGTGGTGGGAAAATGTTCATCTCACATTCTATGCTTGCTACAAAATTCCTAACTCCTTTCCAAAGCTCATCATTCTTTCCTCCACACTATCATGGCAACTTCACTACCCGTTTGAGACAAAGCTACTACACTTAGCCTACAGCATTTCTTAGGCACGTCGGCTTGCCAACTTCGTGCGTGAGTTGCCTCGGTCCAGAGGTGGGATCCCGTAAAAGAACCCGGCGATGTGGTGCCCGTTCCGACGAGGAGCTGAAGACCGGAGATTCCGCGAGAAGATCGGAGTGGAGGCCGAAGACCGAAGGACACGGATCGCTCGGTATAGCTTCCTTATCTTTTTCTAGTTTGCTAGCATTAGGTTAATGACCCGATCTGGGATTTTAGTGCGCGGTGGTGCCGGTTTCTAGTTTTTAGAAAAGTTTCGTTTCCGCATTCCGGCGTCGGATTGACGGCCGGGGCGCCATCGTGCACTTACATAGGTATCAATCAGATCCTGGGAAAAAACACTGGACATCTGTGAAGAACATTCTTAAGTACTTGAGAAGGACTAAAGAGATGTTCTTGGTGTATGATAACGGAGAACTCCAGGTGGAGTCCTTTACCGATTCAAGCTTTCATAGTGATAAGGACGACATTAAGTCGGTCTCGGGTTTTGTCTTCACCCTCAATGGAGGGGCGGTGTGTTGGATGAGTTCCAAACAAGATACCGTAGCAGACTCGACGATGGAGGCTGAATACATCGCTGCCAACGATGCTGCCAAAGAGGCTGTCTGGATGAAGAAGTTCATTGCTGAAATTGGTGTGGTTCCATCCATTGAGCATCCAATACCTTTGTTTTGTGATAACAATGGAGCAGTGGCTTTGGCCAAGGAACCCCGGTCCATCAAGATCCAGACATATTCTTAGGCGGTATCACCTGATCTGGGAGATAGTAGATATACGGGAGATCGAGGTCAGGAGAGTTGACACGAAGGATAACGCAGCGGATCCACTCACGAAGGCCCTCCCCAAGACGCAGTTTAAGAGACTTTTTGGGATGTTGGGTATGACATACTACAACAACTGGCCTTAGTGCAAGTAGGAGATTATTAGGAATATGTATTTCCTAGAGGCTATTATTGTATGATATAGTGGATGCTTGGACACACACACACACACACACACACACAGATATATAGGACTTTCTTGCTCGACATGATAGTATGCTATCTGTTTGCTCTTTATCTTAACATGTACACTTGTATTATTATACTGTCTCTCTGATACATGTTGATAAAGCCCTTAGGATGTTTGCTTGACTACCAGGACTATGATGCAGATCATACTACTGGGACTTGTGTAGTCCACAAGCACATCCTTTAACTGTTCCTAGTCGAGGGAGTATCGAGACAGGGCATCAATATTCCAGAGTAGACTAGTGTGTACGTTTCTTGACCCTGTAGGGGGAGATGGTTGATCCTATAACCATTGGTGTTTGACATCAAAGATTGTGCACAGGTACTCATTAGAGAATGGGTACACCAACAGGACTTGCCAAGAACTCCTAGATGGTACTATACCTATCATCAGATAGCAGTTTTCTGGGGACACTGGTACAGGTTAGTCCGTAGACCCGAGATCGTCATAGTGTCTTGCTTGGTTCCCACTGTGCTTTGATTTTCTCCCTACCACGGCTCAAAGGAGTCATGCAAACAGGTGGATTTTAGGTATAGTCTCGGGTCACATAGAGGCAGTGAGCGATAGGAGGGGTTTCGTCTCTCCCGGTATAGGGAGTTGATGTTGTGCTATGCTCGATTTCCTATAACAGTAAGTTCCTGGCCAGGGCTGATAAGATTTACTGGTAAGTGTTAACAGTAGTTTCTCGAACCGTCATGAGCTATACATCGGCATGACTTATCAAGTTACCGGGGTCCGATGATCCCATCCCTAGACTTGATATACGACATATCAGACGAAGAGACTGAACTATACGTAAGTGTTACTTATAGGCTTCATGGGAGTTTGGACAAGTTTGCTTGTTGATCTTCTAATCGCTCAATACCTGGGTAACTGTTACGTCCAGCTAGTATCGCTGACGGCTTATAGGTAACTGATGTGATCATTACCTACTGCTGGCGTATTGACGAGTCTTTAGAGTCCTACACGGAGATTTCATAGTTCAAGCGAAACTAAATAGGGTACATATGATGATATGTGCGGGGGCCTGATTAAATACGATTATGTGATACCGTATTCTAATCTACCGATAAATGATATTAGTCGGTTATATATGATATAACCGAATTATTGAATCAAGTGTTGATTTAATAATATGATATATATTATATTTTATATAATTATATATTAACTAATATTATTGCTCACTAATTATTTTCTTCTCTTAATATATATATATATATGTATGTGTGTGTGTATGTATATATATGTATGTATGTATATAAATATATATATATATACATACATACATACATACATACATACATACATACATATATATATATATATATATATATTATGAAGCATGGTTGGATTTTCTATTTTGAGAAAATAGAAATAAGAGGTGGAATATTAATATATATATATATATATATATATATGTATGTATATATATATATGTATGTATATGTATGTATATATGTATGTGTGCGTGTGTATGTATATATGTATATATATATATGTGTATATATATATATGTATGTGTATATATATGTGTATATATATATATTATGAAGCATGGTTGGATTTTCTATTTTGAGAAAATAGAAATAAGAGGTGGAAAATGGGAGATATTTATGGTATGGTGAGGCATGGATTTTCCCTTTTGTTTATTCATTTATTTACACTATAGAAGTATGGTGCAATATATGTATTGTTTTTTTAATGCATGCTTCAATAAGTGAGTTGATTCAAGAGAGCCATTCTTCACTTGAGTATTTTTCTTGAGCTCATTTCCTTAGCTCTCTCCATTTTCCTTCTTCTTCTTTCTCGTGCTTAAAGCCCTAACCCTCACATGTGTTTTGAACCCTAGGGCTTTAGAGTTTTCTTAGTGAGCTAAAAACCCTACTTCATCAACCTATTCTAGATTAGCACATTAGACTAGGTTATTTACTTCACTAATAGGAGATTAGTGAAGAGGTAGCTTGACCTAGAGAAACTTCGAGTGGATCATCTTCGACACGAAGATTGCGAAGCAAGTTCGTGCACTTCTTCAAGTGGAGCTACGAGGAGTCATAGGGACTACAACCCGGAGCTTTAGAAGAGAATGACTTGGTCTACAAAGGTTGTAGTCTCCATCTCTTAGAATAAAATTTGTTATATGTTCATATAAACCCTAATACTCTAGTTAGATTCTAGGTTAGTGTAGCTTAGCATCAAGAAATTTTTAAAATTGCATGCTTGATGCCGGTTCAAACCTTGTGGTGGTGCTAGGAAACACTTTCACTATATTTGTTATACCTAAACCTATCACACGTGACTTAGGTACAATCTTAGTATCCACCTTACCTGCATTCGCGCTCTTCAACACTGGGGCGTCACATTGCTTCATGTCACAACTGTTCATAAGAACTCATGCTATCCCAGTTAAGACGCTTGTATCCAGCTAGAATGTCGGTTCAGGGAACGACGTTCTAAAAGAAACCTTGGGATACGATCTGTGTCCAGTGGTCATTTGCAGTCGAAAATTCTATGCGGACTTCAAGGTGCTAGACATACCAAATTTCGACGTAGTTTTGGGAATGGACTGGCTGATAGCTTTCTTTGGTACCATCGACTGTCGCCAAAAGAGGGTAATGTTTGAAATACCATAGCATCCAGTGTTCTATTTCAAAAGCAGGGACCGGACTTTGGAGCCTAGCATCTGCAGAGCAAAACCAAAGAAGGCAGAGATTGCAGCGTTGCAAGAGGAAATATCGAAGCTAGAAGTAGTTCGAGAGTTTGAGGATGTTTTCCCTAAAGATATATTAGGTTTGCCTCCCGATCGAGCTCTTGAATTCAGTATTGATTTGCAACCCGGCGCACAACCAGTAATAAAAGCTCCGTAACGATTAAGTCCGGAGGGATTGAAGGAGATCCATATTCAGTTGGATGAACTACTGAAGAAAGGTTGGATCTGACCTAGTACTTCAAGTTGGGGATCACTAGTGTTGCTGGTAAAGAAGAAGGAAGGTACCTACCGGATGCACATGGATTATCGAGTTCTGAACGAAGTAATGATTAAAAACAAGTATCCACTACCTCGCATCGATGACCTTTTCGATCAGTTAAGTGGGTCTTGTGTATTTTCAATGTTAGATCTTCGTTCGGGTTATTATCAGGTGAAGGTTAAGGAGTCCGACATTCCAAAAACGGCGTTTAGAACTCGTTATGGCCATTATGAATATCTCGTAATGCCATTTGGAGTGACTAATGCACCTTCCATCTATATGAACCTGATGAACCATGTTTTCCGAGAGTACTTAGACAGGTTTTTTGTTATCTTCATCGATGACATCCCGGTGTATTCAAGGAATCGGAAAGAGCATGCCGAGCATTTACGTATTGTCCTGGAGACATTACGACAACACCAGCTCTACGCCAAGTACAGCAAGTGTGAATCTTTGCTAGATCAAGTCGGATTTCTTGGACACATCGTTTCGGGCGAAGGAATCTTTGTAGATCCAACTAAGATGGCAGTTGTCAGCGAATGCCTGACACCAAAGACCGTGAAAGATATAAGAAGTTTCTTGGGCTTAGCAGGATATTATAGACGCTTCATCGAATGATTCTCAAAGATCGTAGCACCCCTGGCCAAGTTCACACATAAAGATAAAGCATTCGTGTGGTCAGAAAGAAAGCTTTTATAGAACTCAAGTCGAGATTAACCTATGCACCTATTCTTGTAATATCGGATCAGTCTAGCGGATTCGATGTACATTGTGATCCGTCCGGTAAAGGATTAGGATGTGTTGTACATCATCATGGAAAAGTTGTGGCTTTTGCATCTAGGCAATTAAAAGTTCATGAACACAACTATCCAACACATGATCTAGAATTGGCGGCCGTGATTTTCGCACTCAAGATTTGGCGTCACTAACTTTTGGGAGAACAAGTGGATATATACACTGACCACAAAAGTCTGAAGTATGTATTTACTCAGAAGGAACTTAACATGTGATAGAGAAGACGGCTAGAACTCATGGCAGACTTCGACATCAACTTACAGTATCCTGGAAAGGTGAACGTAGTTCCTAATGCATTTAGTCGTTAGCCATTATCAATGAACCTCATCGCTCAGTGGAAGCTACAACAAGAATTTCACGGATTAGAGATTGAAATAGTTATACCAAGTAACGCCTCATCTTTGATGAACTTACAAGTCAAGTCCACTCTTGTCAATCAGATCAAGGCAGCTCAAGTAAATGATGCCAAGCTACAAAAGATCCGAAAACAAGTAGAAGGTGGACTTCGAACTGACTTCATCATCCACAAAGATGGATCCTTACAGTATGGGAGCCGTTTATGTGTGCCAGTCGGACCTGTTCGAGAAGAGTTGATGAAAGAAGCTCAGAGCTCTCCTTATTTGGTACACCCCAGTGGCACGAAGATGTATAAGGATCTACGGCAACACTACTGGTGGCATGAAATGAAACGAGAAATAGCAAGGAGCGTAGCAAAGTATTTAGTATGTCAGCAAGTGAAGGCTGAACATCACAGAACTGCTGGTCTACTTCAGCCGTTACCAATCCCAGAATGGAAATGGTAGCATATTACCATAGACTTTGTGACTGCCATCCCTCGCAGCATGAAGGGTAACGATGCAATTTGGGTTACTGTGGATCGACTCACCAAGTCGGCACACTTTATTCCATTCAGAGTTAGCCAGTCAACCGAGACGTTAGCAAGAAGGTACATGGAGGTGAGTAGAAATCTAAAGTAAGATTTATACCTTCAAGATGTACTATACTTGATACCCATAAACTCATGCAGGAGATCGTGAGATTACATGGAGTACCTGTTTGTATCGTCTCCGATCGTGATACGAGATTCCAATCACAGTTTTAGTAGAGTCTGCAAGCTAGCCTGGTAACGAGCCTGAATTTCAGCACGGCGTATTATCCTCAAACAGACGGACAATCCGAGCGAACAATTCAGATCCTGGAAGATATGCTAAGAGCCTATATGTTAGACTTTGGAGGTTCGTGGGAAGATCACTTACACCTTGTGGAGTTTTCATTTAACAACAGCTACCAGACAAGTATTGGGATGGCACTATTCGCAGCACTCTACGGACGAAAGTGTCATTCCACGCTGAGTTGGGACGATGTTGGAGATCATGAACTCCTTGGACTAGAGATGATTGTGGAAACCTGTAAGGTGTTTTTCGTCACCCCATTGAGATGGGAATACGCGCGCGCTTGTCAGGCGCATTACAGATTCCTCCTGCTCAGGGTAGGCTGGGGTTTATTGATTGTGGGGATCCGAATCTCCGGCAGCCGCGGACTAAGCTGCCGTTAATTACCCCTCGCCTTTAGAGCAAGGGAACCTCCGATTAACGGGTTAAACTGGTTATGCGAACTCAATATGCAGTGTTGTGTTTTGGAGGGGTTTTGGATATATCGGGGGGCCCGTAGAGTCTTTACGGGGGTTCCGCTACTCGGATAGCGGGCTGGGGGTCAAAGGGACTAGCAGCCTCTTACGGGGTGCGGGGCAGCGCCCCGGCCCAAATCTTTTTTTGAGGGACAGTGTTGTGGAGTATGTGTGTGTGTGTGTGTGTATAAAGGGAAATGGAACCCAAAGGATGTGTGGGGGCCAGTGCTTCGCGTGCATGGCATGCAGGCGCTAGTGCACTAGGCGCTGGGCGCACCACGTGTCGGCACGTGGGCACAAGCGCCCTGGGTGCGGGCGCACCATGTGTCGGCACATGGGCGCAAGCGCCATGGGCGCTGGACGCTGGGCGTCAAACAGAAGGGGGACTTTGGTCCCTCCACTGGGAGCTGTGCTCCTGATTTATGGAGTTAAACTCCTAAAAGGTTTTAGAAGTGATCAAAGGGGGCTGCTTTGTTTCTCCCTTTGGTTCTGGATCTTCCCCAGATGAGATTTTTGGAGATGGGTCTCCTCCTTCCTCCTCTATTGGCTGGGTCTTGAAGAACAAGAAGTATGAGATTTTAAAGATCTCTTATTTTTGAGATCTGATGGGAGATCCGAGTTCCCCTTTATGGGTTTTATGGTGGAAAACTACTTAGTTTTTAAAAAGAAAGAGTAAAACTCTTGATTTAATTCAAAAGAAATGAGAAGGTTTAGAACCTTGGATAAGGAGCAGGAGGCACATAGAACCCTAGTTTTGGGGGGAATGAAAATTGTATTTTAGATATTTTCATCATGTTGCCTTATATAGGCTTACATATTTACATATCGCCCCTTGGGCTTTTCAAAATGGAATTTTGCCTATGCCATGGCTCATGTGCCATTTCTTTTTGCACATAAACCATGGGCTTACAAAAATTTGGCTTTATGCCCATTTTGTTTACATTCATACATAAAAAATTACATAAAAATTATTTATTACATGATTTCATTTTGGCATGGGGAAAGGCCGGCCGCTTCATGTTCGGACTCAACCTAGGCATGGGCCCACTTGGTTTGGGGTTGACTTTGACTTTGACTTGGTCAACCGGGGTGCAGTTTTCGACTTCAACAAAGTGCCCCTATCAATAAATGCACACCACATATGTGGGTCGTGTGCATGAAATTGATGGATCTTCTTTCATGTGGAGGCAACTTGCTTTGGTTCCCACTTTTTGGGATGCACTACCCTTTTTACGATATGGACGGTCGACGCTTGACGTGTCTCCGAGACGGAGTGTCCGTAGTAGACGTTTCTCTGGCCCGGAGTGATCTGGTTCCTGCTTTGTAGGAAGCCTGCACTGCCCTTTTTACGACATGGATGGTCGACGCTTAACGTGTCTCCGAGACGGAGTGTACGTGGTAGACTTTTCCCTGGCCCGAAGTGATCTGGTTCCTACTTTGTAGGAAGCCTGCACTGCCCTTTTAGAGACATGGACGGTCGATGCTCTGATCCGGAGCGATTTGGTTCCCGATTTGTGGGAAGCCTGCACTGCCCTTTTTGCAACATGGACGGTCGACGCTTTGATTCGGAGCGATTTGGTTACCGATTTATGGGAAGCCTGCACTGCCCTTTTTGCGACATGGACGGTCGACGCTCTGATCCAGAGCGATTTGGTTCCCAATTTGTGGGAAGCCTGCACTGCCCTTTTTACGACATACACGGTCGACGCTTGACGCGTCTTCGAGATGGAGTGTCTGTGGTAGACGTTTCCCTGGCCCGGAGTGATTTGGTAGACGTGCCCCCGGAACAGAGTGTCGCTGGTCGACGTGTCCCCTATACGGGGTGTCTGCTGGTTGACGTGTCCCCGAGACGGAGTGTCTGCTGGACGTTTCCCCGTTACGGGGTGTCGCTGCTCGACTTGTCCTAGGCATGGAGTGTCGCTGGTCGTTCGACTTGTCCCCAGCACGGAGTGTCGCTGTTCGACTTGTCCCCGGCACGGAGTGTCGCTGATCGACTTGTCCCCGGCATGGAGTGTCGCTGGTCGACTTGTCCCCGGCGTGGAATGTCGCTGGTCGACTTTTCCCCGGCATGGAGTGTCGCTGGTCGACCTATCCCCGGCGCGGAGTGTCGCTGGTCGACTTGTCCCCGGCACGGAGTGTCGCTGTTCGACTTGCCCCCGGCATAGAGTGTCGCTGTTCGACTTGCCCCCGGCACGGAGTGTCGCTGGTTGTTCGACTTGTCCCTGGCACGGAGTGTCGCTGGTCGACTTGTCCCCGGCGCGGAGTGTCGCTGTTCGACTTGTCCCCGGCACGGAGTGTCGCTGGTCGACTTGTCCCCGGTACGGAGTGTCGCTGGTCGACTTGTCCCCAGCATGGAGTGTCGTTGGTCGACTTGTCCCCGGCGCGGAGTGTCGCTGGTCGACTTGTCCCCGGCGCGGAGTGTCGCTGGTCGACTTGTCCCCGGCACGGAGTGTCGCTGTTCGACTTGTCCACGGCATGGAGTGCCGCTGTTCGACTTGTCTCCGGCTCAGAGTGTCGCTGGTCGACTTGCCCCCGACACGGAGTGTCGCTGGTCGTTCGACTTGTCCCCGGCACGGAGTGTCACTGATCGACTTGTCCCTGGCATGAAGTGTCGCTGTTCGACTTGTCCTCGGCACGGAGTGTCGCTGATCGACTTGTCCCCGGCACGGAGTGTCTCTGTTCGACTTGTCCCTGGCTCAAAGTGTCGCTGGTCGACTTGCCCCCGGCACGGAGTGTCGCTGGTTGTTCGACTTGTCCCCGGCATGGAGTGACGCTGTTTGACTTGTCCCCGGCATGGAGTGTCGCTGGTTGACTTGTCCCTGGCGCAGAGTGTCGTTGATCGACTTGTCCCCGGCACGGAGTGTCGCTGGTTGTTCGACTTTTCCCTGGCATGGAGTGTCGCTGATCGACTTGTCCCCAGCACGAAGTGTTGCTGTTCGACTTGTCCCCACCGCGGAGTATCGCTGGTCGACTTGTCCCCGGCACGGAGTGTCGCTGGTTGTTCGACTTATCCCCGGCACGGAGTATCGCTGATCGATTTTTTCCCGGCGCGGAGTGTCACTGGTTGATTTGATTCCGAGGCGGAGCATGATTCCGACAGGGAGGTCGCTAGTTGATTCCGAGCCGAAGCATAACTCCGACAGGGAAGGTAGATATCCCGAGGCGAAGCATGATTTCAACACGGGGTAAATTCTGGGATGAATCATGATTCCGCCGCAGAGGTTGTTGGTTTGATTTGATCTGGGTTGACATCAGCATCGCTATACTGGAATATGGTACCAGAAGCGAATCATCATTTGTCTTTGAGAGGATTTTGGGATTGGGTTTTGTTTGTATCTGCATTGTTGCACTGGAATAATGCCAGGAGCAACTCATCATTTTCCCCGGGAGGATTTGGGAATTTTGGTTTTGGTCGGCATCTGCATTGCTGCACTGGAATAATGCCAGGAGCAACTCATAATTTGCCCCGGGAGGATTTGGAAATTGGTGGCTTAGGAGACAGGTTTAAATCCCTATCACCTAAGGCTTTTCAATTTTATGGGTTGTAAGGGTCCCATAAAAGCATTTTCTCCCTACGAGTCGAAAGGATCTCGTAGGTGTATTTTCTCCTTAGGAGTCGCGGGGGCTCCTAGGTGTGTTGCTCCTTTGTGAGTCATAAGGATCTCACGCGGGAATTTTCTCCTCGCAAAGTCGAGAGGACTTTGCGAGTGCATTTCATCTCTTTTTCATGAGTTTGCGCCCTTTCGGGTTTTCACAAACTCGCCGGCAGTCCTGCTGTTTTTACTCACGGAGCCCTTTCGGGTTTTCATCTGTGCCCATTTTGCTTATGGACATACCATTTATTTTATTTTATTTTATTTCAAAATAATTTTTTTTGGACTTTGAATGTGGCCTCACCGATAGAACTTAGGAGAGATTGGGATCGTTTTACGCCCGTGGATTGTATACGGTTTTGCAGGATGTATGATCCAGACCGTAGGCCCGAAAAAATTTCAGGATTTTGTTGGCGTCTGCATCGCTGCACTGGAATATGGTACCAGGAGCGACTCATCATTCGCCGTTGGGGGTATGGGATTTGGAATTTTGTTGGTGTCTGCATCGCTGCACTGGAATATGGTACCGGGAGCAGCTCATCATTCGCCACTTGGGGATTGGGGAGCGATGGCTTAGGAGACAGGTTTAGATCCCTATCATCTAAGGCTTTTCAATTTTATGGGCCGTGAGGGTCCCATAAAAGCATTTTCTCCCTGCGAGTCGTAAGGATCCCGCATGTGTATTTTCTCCTTAGGAGTCGTGAGGACTCCTAAGTGTGTTTTTCCTTTGTGAATCGAAAGGATCCCACGAAGGTTTGTTCTCCTCATGTATCGTGAGGATACATGAGTGGGTCTTCCCAATGGAGCATAATTCCAAGGGCGGGGACCAGCCGTGTAACTGGTGATTGCGGTGGGGCATGGATATGATGAGAATTGTTTGAGCCCGTGGATTGTATACGGTAGTCAACTTGGGGACCAACCGTAGGGCCGAAAGAATTTTGGGAATTTTTTTTGTTTTTTTTTGTTTTACCGCGATTGCTCTATCATTTCAGCTTTTCTTATCGCGAAGATCGCGATTGCCCTATCATTACGGCTTTTATTCACGGTTGCCCCATCATTTCAGCTTTATTTTCATTTTTATTTTACTCGCTGATTTTTATTGCGAGTTGCCCCATCATTTCGGCTTTTCTTTATTTTTCTTTTATTTTACTCGCTGATTTTTATTGCGAGTTGCCCCATCATTTCGGCTTTTCTTTATTTTTCTTTTATTTTACTCGCTGATTTTTATTGCGAGTTGCCCCATCATTTCGGCTTTTCTTTATTTTTCTTTTATTTACACATTTTTTTTGTTTATTTACATATATATATATATATATATATATATATATATATATTTACATTCCCAGTTTAACGACTTAGAGGTCGACTGTTCCCAGTTTAATGACGTGGTGGTCGATCATTCCCAGTTTAACGACGTGGTGGTTAGCGGGTGTTCCCAGTTTAACGACGTGGTGGTCGTCTTTGCTTATCCCAGCTCCTTGAACTTTGATCTTGGCGGAGCTGTGTTGATGACCTAGCTCTGTGGCTTGCCGATACATCCGAGGATTGTGAGGTTTTCCAAAGCTTGTATTGGTCCTCTGCCCAATCTTTGAAAACACAGCAGTCTTCAATGGTATGGCTCACCACTCTATGGTATGGGCAGTATACGGGATTGCCGGTCATATTCATTTCACGTGGTCTCTTCGGAATAGGCAATTGCAGACCGTTGTTCAAGGCTTCCTCGAATATATTGCGGACCTCATCCCTCCGGAAGGAGTACACCTTTTTCTTTCTCTCCATTAGAGTAGGTGCCCTTACTGATGCTGGTTCTTAAGGACGATCAGTCTTTTGTTCGCCCTTTTCAGATAGTGGCACATGTCTGAGAGGATTAGGTTCCCGAAAGGCTTCGGTCTCCATTTGTATGAAATCGGCGGTCGTAGCTTGACTGTTTGCTAACATGCCTTTAGACAGTTCTGTCTCTCCCGTCTTGTATTGACTTTCGACCCAATCTTTGAAGACGAAGCAGTCCTCAATGGCATGACCTATCACTCTATGATAGGGGCAATATTTTGGGTCGTCGGTCATATTCGCTTCTTGCGGTCTCTTTGATTCTGGCAGTTGCAGACCGTTTCTTAGGGCGTCTTTAAATATTTTACGGATTTTGTCCCTTCTGAAGGAATAGACCTTATCCAGCTTCTCTTTCAGTGGAGATTCTCCTCCGGTGAGGGACTGGAGGCTGATCGCGGCCGTTTTTCGTGAAGGCTCTCCGCTCTTAGGTTGAAGGGGATATCAGTTGGCTGCCTTCGGATATCACCCCTAGATCATGAACCAACATTTGATTCTGCTGTAATTGCAATCAGGTGACTTGGTTCACGAGATCTGCCACGACGTTTGCCAGCTTGTCGACTTTGGAATGGACCTTGGCCATCTTCTTATCCCTGTCCTGAAATTGCCTTTGAAGCCATTGGAATAATGCTAGTTCTGTAGTTCTGGATATGACAACTGGGTCATCCTTATTGCCTAAGCTCAATTCCACAGGAGCCACGGGCTCCTCTGGCTTATCGGCCTGAGCGGGCTCTTCATCATTTAGATCGAGCCGATGCTGGGCAGTGTCAACCATATCATCACAATGGCTGTGAAGAAGAGGAGGTTTCATTTCTTCATGTCCGGCCATATAGACAGTGTGGTTAACACATTCAGCCGTCTCTTTATCTTTGGTGGGGTAACCCCGCTCTTAGAGCCTTATGAAGCTCAGCCTAGCATGAGTCCTAGCCCTTTTGTTGGCTCTGTATTTGAGCCTTTTCTGCCTTAGCTTCTTGATTTTGAGGGCTTGACCGATATCCGTCGTCCAGGAAGCCATCGTGAGTCGATCGGCGGGGAGCTTAGAGAAGACACCCGATCGAGCGGTTGTCAGGGGCACTGCCGGAGCTTGCTCGAGACGCCTTGTTGCTTTGTTGGTGTAGATGGCCTTGCCCCCAGCTGGGGCCAAGGAGAGTCGTTCAAACACCGACTTGCGTTTGAGTTGGGGCGCCTTTGAGACCACCACATTTGGCTTCCTGCCTATCGAGACCAGTTTGTCTGTCACCGGGGCTTAAGGAGCTGGGATGGCGTTAGCGGACATGAACAGAATAGAGCCAAATTGTAGCGGAAGCTCTTCCCATTGTCGTCCGAGACTGGCCGGGAGGACCGTCCTGGCGTCCATCTTCATCGTGTAGGAGATGGGAGCCGTGCTGAGAACTGAGTTCATCTTTGGAGACATTTTCGCCGCGTCCGAAGATTGTAATTGGAAACTTTTAACCTGCACAAAGAAGCATGATTTTAGTATAGGCAATCGATATGTATGTTGATTGAGTTCGCATGAACGTTTAACCCGAAATATAGGAGGAGAGATTGGTCCCACCGGGCGTGCCGGAATCTGTAGGGTGTTTTTCGTCACCCCATTGAGATGGTAATACGCACGCACTTGTCAGGCGCATTATAGATTCCCTCTGCCTAGGGTAGGCTGGGGTTTATTGATTGTGGGGATCCGAATCTCCGGCAGCCGCGGACTAAGCTGCCGTTAATTACCCTTCGCCTTTGGAGCGAGGGAACCTCCGATTAACGGATTAAACTGGTTATGCGAACTCAATATCCAGTGTTGTGTTTTGGATATATCTGGGGCCCGCAGAGTCTTTACGGGGGTCCTGCTACCCGGATAGCGGGCTGGGGGTCAAAGGGGCTAGCAGCCCCCTTGCGGGGTGTGGGGCAGCGCCTCGGCCCAATTTTTTTTTGAGGGACAGTGTTGTGGAGTGTGTGTGTGTGTGTGTGTAAAGGGAAAGGGCACCCAAAGTATGCGTGGGGGCCAGTGCCTCGCGTGCATAGCACGCAGGCGCTGGGCGCGAGCGCTCTAAGCGCTGAGCGCACCACGTGTCGGCACGTGGGTGCAAGCACCCTGGGTGCTGGGCGCACCACGTGTCGGCACATGGGCACAAGCGCCCTGGGCGTTGGGCGCACCACGTGCTCGGCACGTGGGCGCAAGCGCCCTGGGCGCTGGACGCTGGGCGTCAAACAGAAGGGGGACTTTAGTCCCTGCACTGGGAGCTGTGCTCCCGATTTGTGGAGTTAAACTCCTAAAAGGTTTTAGAAGTGATCAAAGGGGTCTGCTTTGTTTCTCTCTTTGGTTCTGGATCTTCCCCAGATGAGATTTTTGGAGACGGGTCTCCTCCTTCCTCCTCTATTGGCTGGGTCTTGAAGAACAAGAAGTATGAGATTTTAAAGATCTCTTCTTTTTGAGATCTGATGGGAGATCTGAGTGCCCCTTTGTGGGTTTTATGGTGTAAAACTACTTAGTTTTTGAAAGGAAAGAGTAACACTCTTGATTTAATTCAAAAGAAATGAGAAGGTTTAGAACCTTGGAGAAGGAGCAGGAGGCACAAAGAACCCTAGTTTTGGGGGGAATGAAAATTATATTTTAGATATTTTCATCCTGTTGCCTTATATAAGCTTACATATTTACATATCGCCCCTTGGGCTTTTCAAAATGGCGTTTTGCCTATCCCATGGCTCATGTACCATTTATTTTTGCACATAAGCCACGGGCTTACAAAAATTTGGCTTTATGCCCATTTTGTTTGCATTCATGCATAAAAAATTACATAAAAATTATTTATTACATGATTTCATTTTGGCATGGGGGAGGGCCGACCACTTCATGTTCGGACTCGACCTGGGCATGGGCCCACTTGGCTTGGGGTTGACTTTGACTTTGACTTGGTCAACCGGGGTGCAATTTTCAACTTCAACACAACCGTAGATGTGGTTTGCACGATCAGGGAAAAGATGCGCATGGCCCAGAACCGACAGAAGCATTGGGCAGACGCAAAGCATCGACACCTGGAGTTCCAACCCAGAGAGCATGTGTTCCTGAAGATCTCTCCGAACAGAGGAGTGATACATTTTGGCAAGAAGGGTAAACTTAGATCAAGGTACATTGGACCGTTCGACATACTCGAACGAGTTAGAGAAGTGGCATACCGTTTAGCACTACCACACTCATTGGAAGGAGTGCACAACGTGTTCCACATATCCTAGCTACGATGATATATGAGTGATCCTAGCCATATTCTTGACCACACAGACTCATAATACAGACCGATCTAACTTGCGAGCAACAGCCAGTCGAGATCTTGGATCGAAATGTGAAGACATTACGGAATAAGGAAGTGAACCTAGTCCAGGTGATTTGGAGGAAAGATTCGCCAGGAGAATCAACATGGGAGCGAGAAAACGATATGCGTTCATGATACCTTTACCTTTTTGAAAATTAGTCTCTATGTAAATTTCGAGGACAAAATTTTTATAAGGAGGGTAGAATGTAACGACTCTGAATTCCATGTACAAATGTAATTTATTCAAATGTATAGAAAGGGTATTTCAGCCTGATTAGGAGTTATAAATTATTTTTGTTCAATAAAAGCAAGAAACAACTTGTAGCTTGTTCAGTCGAAAATATCGCACATTTGATATAACATTTTCCTTACCCTTTTTAATTATTTAAAGGTGTTTATTATAAATATAGAACATATTTATGGTTTATCTGCAAAATACTATTTACCATATGTTTATATATTATAATTAATATTATGAAGGAAAATATATGCATATAATATTTATATAATTTTTTATTATGCATATCATATCAAATAATCTTAATAAAATTTCTTAAAATATTTATTACCATATAAAATGATTAAGATTATATCTCTATAACAAATATTACTAACATTATTCTTGAAGATATTGTGCAAGATTTGGCTCAGGTCAGGAGATCAGGATATCGAGATGTCGAGAATAAAAAATTTGCCGATGAAGTTTAATTAAATCATAAAATCAATACTGGCAAAGACTCAGAGAAGATATGAAGATTCCTGATATCACAACAATCTCCATGTGTCATTATAAAGCTACAGAAGAATTTTCATCAAATGATCTCACCAAACAACCGCCCATCCGCGGTTAAACACCCCAAAACGTGGCGGATCCGCGGCCTTTATGAGGAATTAGGGTTTGGGATTTTGTGGGTAGGATCTTCTCAACAAACCCTCACATATGACATCTAGGGTTTGTATCTTCTGTAGCTATATAAAGGACCGATGCCTAAAGTTAGAAATCATCACCTTTTACACGAAACAAATCACCGTCAAAGAACAAGTGATCCACGACAAGTCCGCAATTTGACGTGATAGAGCGACGTGAGTATCGACGGAACATCTACTTCCTACAAGGCAGAGATCGAGAGCAAATTTTTCCTCTTGTAATCTAAACTCGAAGGTTTTGTACTTGTAAAATTGATTAATAAAGGTAGATCATTAGATTAATTATTTTGGTATTTAATTTCTGCATTATGATTTCATTCTCTATTGTTTCTTCTTCTATCTCCATCATGCGCGAGTAAATTTCCGCTTGATAGGGTTCATAAGATTAGGGTAGAACAATGGATGAGAAAATATTTTAACTTCTTTTAAGTCTTATGAAATTTATAAACTTTAGAAAATGAATCGTTAACATCCTAATCGGGTGTGCTATCAATTTATTGATAGTATCGACCACGATTTGAGATTAGATTAACAATTATTTTGTTAAGAACTAGACATGAATAGAGATCAATGAAGAGACAAGGGTCAATAGTGGGAAAACCCTAGTTTCTTCCAAGAACCCTAATCCTCATTCATCACAATCAATCTAGTTTTAAATCTATCAAAAGATAAAATGAGTCATCTTTAGTAGTCATCCATGACTGCTAAATACTAACGAACCCTACAAGCTTCTTCTTTATATATATTCTACATCAAAAATCTATATTCGTATTTAAACTGGATCTTAAAACTATTCTCCTTTTTCCTTATTCTTTATTCAACTCGTCTAAAGAAACATTAGAAGTTCCATGCATCCCTGCGGACGACCCGTACTTATCTCGGCTAGCTACACACGACACCGTTATTGATTGCGGTTACTACTACAAACTCTTCTTTCACAAATCAATCAAATGGCGCCGTTGCCGGGGATACGTGCGTAATTTTTTTTCTTGCTATTCGGGTTGATTTCTTATCTGATTCATAAAAATACTATAAAAGAGAACCAAAACCGCATATTGTGTATTTAACAATTAGTGTGCGAATTTTTGCAAGGAAATCTGGAGTCACTGTAGCAAGAAGATAAAGATTTAGAGAAATTCATCAAGACCCAGAAAAACTTAGAAGGCTACTAAAGAAAAATCATCAGAAGAAAGCACCATAGTGCGGCGGAACCACCGTAATATTGTTCATTTAGCCGCGGAACCACAGCCACTTGGTGGACTTGCCTAGCCAAAATCCTCTGGTAACTTCCACAACTCTTTGTCTCTCCTCTGAGATCCAATAATTTGATTTTTCTACAGGATTCTTTGCAAAATATCGCCGCTCAAAAATCTTTTGCGTGTTTTGTAATTGGTTTGTTTGTGCATATTTTAATACGGACTTTAAGGGGCAAGAACAAAATTCAGATTAGGTGGGGGATTTCATCACCCTTCCTAGGCCCCACAAATCACAAAATGAGCATCCGCATAACCCTATATTAATTAAAAAATATCTAGACCAAGAATCTAAGGACCGTCGTGCTCAATTAGGACAGAGGAAGGTCGTGGGTAATCTATCGCTTATCCGCATTTCTTTTGTGGTGTCTAGGCAAGTGTGTCTAGGAAAGTGGTTACTTAATTAGGCCCGCTATTTTTGGTGATTCGTATAGCGGATACCTCCCACTTACCTGGCACTTACCTAGCCACAAGAGTAATAAAGAGGTAGTAGAGGATTGATCCTGCGACTTGTCCTTTGGAAGTCTAAGAGCGGTCTAGTAAGTTGACCTAGGTGACCTTAGTTCTAGGGTTGATTGTGCATTTTTTGTGTGATTTTTCTCACGTCCGACACTTTTCAAAACAAACCCTTTTAGTTTTCACACACGCTTCCATGTGCGCTAAACCCGCTTAGTGCATGCTCGGCTGAACACGGGATTCTAGTGCCTGTCTTGTCCACGTTTCTGCTATCGACTCCGAAGTTGGTACTTCTTCTTCTTCTTTTTCTCCTCTACCCACCACATCCGAGATGGACAGTTCTCCATCAGATTTTACCACCACCATCCTACTGCCACCGATAGGTGCGCAGAATCTACCGCGCATCTCTCTCCAAGAAAGATGCTACCTCGTGCGTAGACCCCTTCCTACTTGTCTATCTATTTCACCAGCCAATGGGGATAATTTTGAAATTAAACCCCACTTCATCAAACTGTTGCCCAAATTTCACGGGCTTGAGTCTGAAGACGCATACGTTTTTATCACCAAATTCGAAAACGTATGCGCAATGATGGGTACGTCACAACTTTCAGTGGATGCTATGAGATTACGTCTTCTCCCTTTTACTTTGTGCGATCTAGCAGAAAAATGGCTTTATAACACTGCCGTACACTTTATTTCCAATTGGGATGAATTCGTTATAGCATTTCTTAAGAAATTTTATCCCAATCATAAGACCGCCCGTGTTCGAAACGAGATTAACTCGTTTACCCAACTTCCCAACGAACCATTCTGGAAATGCTTTGAACGGTTCAAGGATCTTCTTCTACATTGCCCCCATCATGGAATCGATAAATGACAACTTTGCCGCATTATATATGAGGTTGTTAATCCAGCGACAAAACAGATACTTGAAACCATTTGTCAATGTCATTTCATGTCTAAACATGAAGGGGAAGCTTGGCAATTCCTGGAAGATCTCGCTTAACAAACTTTATAGTAGGAAAGTGTTAGACCAATATCGTCTAGGGGAGGTATCCATCAGCTTGATGTTTCCATCACAGTGAAATATGAAATGGCAGCGATACAAAGGAAACTCGAAGCCATAGAAAACGAAGTCTCTTCAGCCTCCCTAAACCAGGTTACGCTCCCTAAAACCGTGTGTGGTTGCTGTTCCGACTCATCACATTTGACGGAAGAATGTCCTTTGAGTCCACCGTTTCAAGGTCAAGAACAAATTAATGCTACTTTTCAGCAACGACCTAGAAACGATCCTTATTCTTCCACATATAATCAGGGATGGAGGAATCATCCTAATTTTTGTTAGAACCACAAACAAACTCAAAATCAAAACTAGTTCCCAAGCAACTATCAAAAACCTCCTCCACAGCAACAGCAGCCACCACCACAGAGTCAGCACCTCTTTCAATCGCAAACTTTTTAAAATCCAGCCAACAATTCTGCACCGATTAATGATTCTTTACAAACGGCTGATACCGAAAAACTCTCCGCACTTGAACGAAGCGTGGATACGTTTATTAAACATTCCATGCGAACGACGGATACTTTAACGTCTTCTATCCAAACATTAATGCAGAACACCACTTCCCATGATGAAAGTATAAAATCGATAGAAGCACAACTTGCACAGTTAAATGCCGCGATGAGTGCGAGAGAGAAAGGGAAACTTCCATCTCAACCTCTACCGAATCCTGGACACTCACAAAGTTATAATGTGAGTGTCGTTACCACGTTGAGATCGGGAAGAGTGCTGAACAACTAAATGGGTGAACATGTTGATGACGTTGATGTCAATGATATTAATGATACCCCGGCTTCTACTTCTAACCCTATTTCATCTAGTCCACCTTCTTCCGAGCCTATTCTCCGTTTTCCCCTAGGCTCGAATCCTCATCCCACTTTCTCGAGTCAACCTAAAATGATCCCAACTCCAATTCTGGGATCCATTCCATCCTCGCAATTTTCTCCAATGTTGGACCTAACCCTTATTGATAAAGCTCCTTATCCACATAGGTTAAGAGGCAACAGACCAAGTCCATAAATGGAGAAGATTGTGGAAATTTTTAAGCAAGTTAACATAAATATTCCTCTCGTAGATGCTATTCAATAAGTTCCGTCTTATGCAAAAATCCTAAAGGACTTGTGCACTAGGAAGAAAAAAATTCAAGTGCCTGAAAAAGTTTTCTTAGCAAGTAATGTGAGCACTGTGTTTACCCAACAAATACCCACGAAATGAAAGGACCCCGAGAGACCTACAATATCTATTTCTATTGGGGGTAAAAATATCAATCATGCTCTACTCGATTTAGGCGCTAGTGTTAACTTGCTTATGTATTATGTCTACGATCAATTAGGGATCGGAGAGTTAAAACCGGCTCTCTGCACTCTTCAGATGGCCGATCAATCTATCACCCAACCTAGGCGTGAGCTAGAGGATGTGTTAATCAAAGTCGGGGAATTTATATTCCCTGTGGACTTTATCGTTATAGATACACAGCCTGTGGCGAACCCACGAAACCAAATTCCGGTGATTTTAGGTTGACCTTTTCTCGCGACTTCCAACGCAATAATCAATTGTCAAAACGGCTCTATGACCGTATCCTTCGGGAAGATGTCAATTGAGTTTAACATTTACAAGTTGGGAAGTGAACCCTCCGAACCCTATGCTCAAGTATTTTCTGTCGAAGCGATAAATTCCGACAGCAACGAATTTGAACAGCTTCACGATACTGATCTTGACTCCGCTAGTACGTTGTTGTTTGACCCTGCTATTTATTATACACATACGGACACTTCTATCGAGCCGTCCGGATCAACATCTAATGCTAAATATGAACCTTTTATGGAGTCCGAGTATCATCCCGTTCTTTCCAATGAGATTATTATTCGGGATATCGATGAAAGCTTTGAAGAAATCTTCACTGAAGAACTCGCATTTTTAGAAACCATGGAAGTTGTGATGAATCAACCCAAACACAAAGAAGTTGAACCACCACCCTTTCTTCTTATCAATAACGAGAATGCTAGTAATCCACCATCACTGTTTCGTCTCTACAAACCGAGACGTAAGCCCGTTCTATTCCATCTCTTATCCCCTCCCCACTTCTTCGCGTCGATAGGTGGCATGATCTTCTACCAACCAGTGTGTTTCATCGATAAAATATTTGAATGGTTGGTGTTGAATTTTGATCTTTGTAAAGTTTTATATTGACCAATAACTTTAACCCCCCTCATAATTTTAAATGCTTAATACTATTTTTCTCAAGTTTGGGGGGGGGGAGAAAATATATTTTGTCTCTTGAATGAAAAGAAAATTTTTACAAAATTATGAGCCAAAAATAAGTTTGGGGGAGAATTTCACTGTCATATATTCATGTCCCCGTTACTAACTTTTCCTTCCAAGTCTACAGTTTTTTTAAGCTATATCAGTGAGGGCACTGCTGCAAATATGTTTAGGGGAGGTTTGTGCTTATTCACGCATCATTATACTAACATCATTATAAGCAAAAAAAATTATTTTGATAATGAAAGTTTGAAAGTGAAAAATTACATATGGAAGATATGAATAGTTTGATAAATGCAAGAAAGTTAGATGTTTTCTTAAATGAAACTAGTAATAAGTAGTTATGAGCCGTTATCCCAAAGGTTAGTAAGATGAAGGAAATTACTAATTTGAGGATAAAAATAAGTCTGAAAAATAGTCCCTATTCTTGAGGCCAAATATTTGAACGTTGATACCCTACTATATGCACTTGCACACATCTTGAAACTTGGAATAGTAGAGGATACCTTGAAATGCTCTTGTATAAAAGCCTTGGTATGAAGAAAAATAAAAATATAAAGAAAAGTATAAATGGTGAAGGAATAAAAATGAACGCTGGTTTTGTAATTGCTTAAGGCGGCTTTACAAAAATATATAGCGAGGGTGCTTTATCATCTAGTGCCTTAGACCAACTGGTTTGGGAGCCACTGCTAAACCTTAGGCGTTGCAAGACAAGGAATTACGCCTTAATATGCGAGCACATTTGGTAAACGGTTGTTTAGTACCTCAAGAAGTATTAACGGTCGCATGAAGGATGTGTGAGCAATTCCATCTAAAATATTCACCGACTATAAAGTACTTTGGAAGATGGACAAGGGTATGATAGCTTGAATTGAATTCTCTCAGTGTAGGAATGTCTTTTACATACATGTAGGGGTATATGATCGATGTTTGGAAGAAAGGTAGGGAGGAAGAATAAAGACGATGTTTTATTGAGGGATGATGTGATTTCTAACATTTTTTTCACAACCATTAAGATAAGGCTCATGGCAACCGAAAAGCTAGTGTAGTTGGAAACTCTTATTTTCAAGTTCTTTTTTTTATAGTTCTTATCTTTGTACGTAACTTTCATTTTCTTTCTTTTATTATAGGATTTTTTGGCTGTAATCTGCTGAAAACCCTCAGGAGACAACACTCCTCCTACTAGGGACACCTAGAAATTTAACGGCTTGTTGCACGTGCTCAGTGCAATCGTGTTGCCTACGAAAGTATGCTACTTAGGTTTTTATTTTTATTTTTTCTCCCTCTCATGAATAACTAGTTTGTTCGGGATGATCAAAGTTAAGTTTGGGGGTATTTGTTCAGACGAAAATACCGCACATTTAACATTTTCCTTACCTTTCTTAAATATTTAAAGGTGTTTATTATAAATATAGAAAATATTTGGGGTTTACCTGCAAAATAAAATTTACCATATGTTTATATATTATAATTAACATTATGAAGGAAAATATATGCATATAATCAAATAATCTTAATCAAATTGCTTAAAAGATTTATTACCGTATAAAATGATTAAGATTATATCTCTATATCAAATATTACTAACGTTATTCTTGGAGATATTGTGCAAGATTTGGCTCAGGTCAGGAGATCAGGATATCGAGATGTCGGGAATCAAAAATTTGCCGATAAAGTTTAATTAAATCATAAAATCAAATACTGGCAGAGATTCAGAGAAGATATGAAGATTCTAGATATCACAACAATCTCCATGTGTCATTATAAGGCTACAGAAGAATTTTCATCAAATGATCTCACCAAACCACCGCCCATCCGCGGCTAAACCCCCCAAAACGCGGCGGATCCACGGCCTTTATGAGGAATTAGGGTTTGGGATTTTGTGGGTAGGATCTTCTCGACAAACCCTTACATATAACATCTAGGGTTTGTATCTTCTGTAGCTATATAAAGGACCGAGGGCTAAAGTTAGAAATCATCACCTTTTACACGAAACAAATCACCGTCAAAGAACAAGTGATCCACGACAGGTCCGTGATTCAACGTGATAGAGCGACGTGAGTAACGATGGAACATCTACTTCCTACAAGGCAGAGATCGAGAGCAACTTCTTCCTCTTGTAATCTAAACTCGAAGGTTTTGTACTTGTAAAATTGATTAATAAAGGTAGATCATTAGATTAATTATTTCGTATTTAATTTCTGCATTATGATTTCCTTCTCTATCCTTTCTTCTTCTATCTCTATCATGCGCGAGTAATTCTCCTCTTGATAGGGTTCGTAGGATTAGGGTAGAATAATGGATGAGAAAATATTTTAACTTTTTTTAAGTCTATAAACTTTAGCAAAAGAATCGTTAACATCCTAATCGGGCGCGCTATCAATTTATTGATAGTCTCGACCGCGATTTGAGATTAGATTAACAATTGTTTTGTTAAGGGTAGACATGAATAAAGATCAATAAAGGAACAAGGGTCAATAGTGGGAAAACCCTAGTTTCTTCTAAGAACCCTAATCCTCATTCTTCACAATCAATCTAGTTTTAAATCTATTAAAAGATAAAAGGAGTCATCTTTATTAGTCATCCATGAATACTAAATCCTAACGAACCCTACAAGCCTCTTCTTTATACATATTCTACATCCAAAATCTATATCCGTATTTAAACTAGATCTTAAAACTATTCTCCTTTCTCCCTATTCTTTATTCAACTCGTCTAAAGCAAGATTAGAAGTTCCACGCATCCCAGCGGATGACCCGTACTCATCTCGGCTAGGTACACGTGACACCGTTATTGATTGTGGTTACTACTACACACTCTTCTTTCATAGATCAATCATAGCTCACTGGTAAAACCTTTACACTGCTGTGACATAGCCTGTGTGTTCGATTCTCATCTGACCCATTTATTTTTAATATTTTTCTTTTTAAACTTTTCGGAAGCTTAAGAGTTACACGTGAAATACACGGAGAATGAAAAAGTTTCAGAAAAATCAAACGCGATAAATAAGGAGTTAACACTGATTAAAGAAGGTGGCATGAATCTCGAGACGATTAGACCAAATCCAACCGCCCAAATCTCCAATCCACCAGCTACCGGCCGTCAGATCTTGACCAATCGACTTCGTGCTTTGCACACACGCCTCTTCGACTCCCCCTACTCCCCTGCACTGTTGATTTTCCTGCAATCAAGCAGTGACTCTTCAAATCCCTAATTAACACCATTTTAATTATTTTTATTCAAAATTTTAATTCCCATACCCTAAATTCTATACTATAAATACCACTCCATCCCTAGCTCTCCCCCATTCTGAAATTTCTATCAAAATTCTCAAAATTTTCTAAGTGCAAAGTGGAATTAAGCAACCAAGTAGAGTAGCAAACCAAATCTTGACGACTAGAACATTTCCGACGAAACCGCAATGCCACGAAGACCTTTTTCCTCTTCCTTACGCTTTTCTCAATGATCTAAAACCCGTAAGTCCCTTCATCTCTCTCTCTTTTCACTTCAATATAATTTTTAAAACATATCGACAAAAGCGGAGTTAACATGTAATATATTCCTTTAAACAAATTTTTGTCATCCTTGCCATGTTAATAGTTCATTCAAATTCTCTAAAACCACCTTAACATATTATTCACACCATTTAGCTTTTAGTGTAATAAAATTTTCCATGAGAAATAATCATATAACGAATTTTTCAGAAAAGTACCACGAATTTTAGTATAATCGTTATTTTGATAATTAGCATATATACCTTTAGGAAAATTCACGGGATAACGACCTACCCCACACGCACACTTTTGATTCATAGCACGTGGTTTAGATGTATGGCTAAGTTAAGAGAATAAGTTTTTCATTAAAATACCACAGTTTTACAAAAGGGTTTCTTTCAATCGATATTTTTAAAAGTTTGGCAATTGTGTCTCTACAACCCTCGTTAGAGGACTCGCTAATGGATGGTACGGATTATCTCACATCCTTGGAATAGTAGAGCAAGATACAGAGCTCCTCACGAAGTATTCGGTCTTGAAAGGAAATAAAAATACGGTTTTTAAGAATACGACTTTTCTAAACAAAACTAAACTTTGGAAAATTATATATAACTATGAATCCGTATTTTTAATAAAAACAAATTATGAAACTATATTTTTAAAATAAAAGATTAAAATTTTAATAAAATACCACCAAGTTTTCAAAAGTAGTAGTTTTCATAAAAATACCATAAACTTTTAAAAGCTAGGTTTTATCACTAAAATAACACAAAAAACTAAAATACATGTTCATGAAAACTCTAAATATTATAAATCACCCTCGAGATTTATTTTTAAACGATATTAAAATACTATTCATAAAACCCCCTCGAGAAATGCAAACAATATAAATACAATGTAAACAACAATAACAAATATTTAAGGATTCTAGATTAATATAGATTTAAGCGGTATCAATTCTCTTGAGCCCCGGGGAGCCGGAGAAAGTGAGTGCTTGCCTATTCTGGTTAGACAACTTAACGGAGTTATCAATGGCCATTGTCTTGAAAAAATACATAAATCCTGCCATCCATCTACAGCAGTTGTCCGATTTCTCCCAAACTTAAGATATTCAAAAATTAAATCAATATACATGAAATGTCTATAACTGGAACATAATCTCGAACCTAAACTTGAAATCCGCTCGAATCCAAACTCGAATCTATAATGGACTTTAAACTCAACTCGACTCTAAACTCGAACCTAAACTTGAACGTGAACTCGAACTCTATCTACTCAACTAACTTGACTCGACCCAAGATTGCTATTCACATGACTTGCACTTTACTCGACTCACTCGACTTTGTTATTCACCTTTTGCAATCTATGGTTTCGATCAAGTCATGTTATAATAAACCAATCAAATCAACTAAGGATATTTTATAGTTATAATATATATTATACTCAGGGTGTTTGGGATAGTTTTTTGTGTGAATCCAACGGAGCTTCAGGAGCCCCATATTAACCTATTTTTTCTTTTACTCGAATCTCAGTCGAGTCGACTCCTCCACAGCTTGGAGTCCCGATACTAACACATGAAATGGGCCCGTGTTTCCTTGCACCTGGGGCTCCACTCTTGAGCTCGTGTATACTTCTACGGCTGTGTTGACATTCACACTTGGAACTTAGCATTAACATAATTACCATATAGAGACTTATAGATACATATACACATATTCAGGTCTATACACTTTTGCTGGTCTTTTACATTTTTTATGCTTGTCACTTTTCACTCTTATTCTACCCTTGGGATTTACCGAGCACTGGTTTGCTAATGGGCATTCCATCCACCTTTGTTTTCTTGGAATGTTCATTGGATACGGTCAAAACGGAGGAAGTGGAGGCTACCGAGGAGGATTACGACCAGATCGCTACTCAGGATTAGCTTAACTTCCTTTTTCTTTCAGCTTATGTATGCCACATGTTTAGGCATTTCCTTTATTGTATTTACTTTCCAGTTGAAACTCATGTACTTGTATATATTTCAAGTTGAATGTAAATAAAGATATTTGTTGAAATTTTAACAGTCTCCATTTATTCTTGCATTTTTGTATTATTGTTTCAATATGCTTAGTATATTTATTTAGGGAATGACCTTCTCTGAATAAATATACCGCGGGCTTGCCATGCCATCGTTTCCGTCTACTAGGAAGCGGGGAGTGACACCGAGCCCGAATCTTATCGGTAGGAATCAATTGTAAGGCGAACCTGCCGAGCATAGTAAACTCGGTATCATACTCATCTACTGATTTTACCCATATAGAGCCTTGCTGCAGGTGGATGAATTGTTGTTCCATATCAAATCGGGCAATCTCTGGAAAATACTTTGTATCGAAAAGATTGTGAAACGTCTTCCACTCTATTGGTTATGCAAGACGGCTCTCCTAGGCCTTCCACCAGACTTTTTTTTTGTCTATGAACTGAAGCTTTGCAACATGAACCCAACCTATTTCAGCCACTTGAGCTTCTGCAAGATCGTCCTCGATGCCTTAAGCCCACTCCTCAACCTCCAAGGGGCTCTCTTTCCCAGAAAAGTTCTTTGGGTGTAACGCCCGAAATTGTTTCACACCTGGTGCTTCTGCATCTGGACAGGCTAGAAGTATGACAGTCTGCTGCTACTAGCCTTCCAGAAGACACTTAATATCTTCGAGAAGCACCGTCTGTTCGTTGATAGAAGCTGTAATGGTAGGTAGAGTGGTAGGGTAAACAATGGGGTGTTGCCATTGACGTTGGTGCTGATATTATTAGGAGAATCCATCACCTTGATATAAAAGAAAGATTAGGATAGATTCAAAAGATTTGAAATACAAGGAATGTAAAATTGCTGAATCTTATAATTCTTGTGATATATTTCTTAAGACTTCATGCAGAACAAACCTGCATGGGCCACCAATAAAACCCGTCATATCCTGCTTCCCAAAAGAAGGTGACGACACGTGATGAGACCCGCAACGTATTTACTACGAGAAGGCCATCTCCCTTAATAAATACGTTAAGCGTTTTAAAGCAATATAACATCATAAAAGAATTAACAAGAGTAATTAAAATTAACAGTAACTTTATTTACATTCAAACTTTAAAATATAGATGTCCGAAATAAAGGATGCAATAACTGAAAATGTGCCTAAACAATGGCATACAGAAAATAACTGCAAAAAGGAAACTAGCAATCAGGCAGGGCGGTGAACTGGTCTAAGTCTTCCTGGCTTGGATCTATCTCCTCAAGGTCCTATCCACCTGACGAACATCCCAAGAAAAAGAAACGGAAATGAATGTCGTCAGTGAACTAGCGCTCGGTAAGTCCCCAAAAGAAAAGTACCGATGCCTGAAGGTATGTAAAACGAACAGAAAATCAAGTAGTAATGAACAAGTAAGGTTGTATGTAAAAGTATCTTAAGTATGTCATTTATATGTATAAGGTTAACTATTCTAACGTGGTTGTTTATAGTTTGATAAAGAAAGTATGTGTATATACGAGAGTAGTCCATTTTACCCTTGTTAGACTCGGTTCTACGGTTGTGACTTTCATGGACCGCGATGGAATAAGAAAACAACATTTTTTCAAACATAGAACCAAAACCTAACTTAGATCATCAAATAGATGCAATTAAAAAAATAAAAGAGAGCAAGTTTAGAGTGCTACAACCATTGTAGCGTGTTAGCCACCTCTCCTTGGACTCCGGCTAGTCTCCACGAAGCCTGGAACAACCTTACTCGATGATCTCCTTGCCAAAAATGATCCACCTTGAGATAACTCCAACACAAGCTTTAGCTTCAAATTGTTCTCATCAAAATGAAGTAACCCACTAATTAAACTTGCTAAGAATGATTAGTAGAAGATGTAGAATAATTAGCTCACTAAATTCTTCTCTTTTCTTTTTCACTTGAACCGTTTCAAGAGAGATAGACATGGAGATGAGAGTGATGAGAATGGCTATGGATTCTAAAGATGAGAACTAATATATCATAGCTTATTTAAATTAATAAATGAAAATGAGTCGTTCATTTTCTACAACATTCTAACAAATGACTCATTGATTTATTTATTTAAATGTGCAAATAAGTTTAATCCTTATCATTAAATCCTATATGATTCTTATATACACATCTAATGTGTATATACAACCATAACAAATGATATATATATTATTTATATCATATATAAATAATATATAAAGAGAAGAAAAAATAAAGTGAGCATAATACTAGTTAATATATAAATATCAATATATAAATATACATTTAATTATTAAGTCAACACTTGATTTAATAAAACGGTTATATTTGTTGGATATATTTATGCCCTAGAGACCATTATTTGATAGTGGATGTATCGGTATGTGTATATATATATTCAGAGAACATTCTTGCTCGACATGATAATATGCTATCTGGTTGTTCTTTATTTTGACATGTTCACTTGATCATGCTTATTACTCATTTGGTACATGTTGATAAAGCCCTTAGGATATTTGCTTGACTACTGGGATTATAATGCAGATCATACTAGTGGGACATGTGTAGTTTATAAGCATATCCTTAAAATTTTCTTAGTCGTGGGTGTATCGAAACGGGGCATCGATATTCCAGAGTAGACTAGCGTATACGTTTCTTGACCCATATGATGGGCGATGAATGATCACATATCCATTGGTGTGGTGACACCAAAGATTCTATACGGGTGCTCTGATATCACTGTAGGGTTTGTTTAGCACCATGCCTAGGGTTTGTCAAGCATCAAACATGCTACAATAAAATTTTTATGGGTGCTAAGAAAAACCAACCATGAATCTAACTAGAAATCTAGGGTAACATAAACTAGTATCACATACTATCAAGTGTATAACACTAAGAAGAGAGAAATACAACCTTTGTAGACCCCCTTTTTGTGACTCCTTGGATCAACTTTGTGTTTTAACGGGTTCGCTTGAAACGTTCGAAGTCCATGACGATCAACCACGGAGTCCCTTGGCTCAAGCTCTTAGCTTCACTTGATCAAGATGGAAATGAAGCAAACAATCTGCACTAGTGGGCTAGACTAACATAGATTGGTGATGTGGGTTGTGATCTCACTTAAAAACCTTTCCTTTTATTTTTCTTCACTCACTTTTGAAGAGGTAGAGAGCTTGGAGGAAGAAGGAGGAGGAGATAGCTAAGATTGAGCTCTTTTGTGATTATTATTATCTCAAAATAATAATGAGAATAGAAAATATAAATGAGAGAGTCACACTCACCCAAAACCATGGTTAATAAATATTTAGATATTTTGATGTTGAGCTAAATAACAAATGGAAAATGAAACCATGGTTTAGGTTTAGGTCAACATAAGAAGAGTAGAAACCTAGCCATGATTTTATTCCCATTTTCTTTTTTTCTCAATAATCAAAATATAAAAATATTTCTCCATGTGAGTCTTGCATTGCCATCTCCAATGTATCATCAACCATGACACATGTATGCATGCATGTGTGCATCAATATCAATACATATACATATATACATTCATGCGATAGGAGGGGTTTCGTCTCTCCCGGTATTGGGGGTTGATGTTGCGCTATGCTCGATTGGCTATAACAGGAAGTCCCTGGCCAGGGCTGATGAGATTTACTGATAAGTGTTATCGGCAGTTTATAGTCCATATACCAGCATGACTTATTGAGTTATTGGGGTCGACGATACCATCCCTAGACTTGATATGCATCATATCTGACGAAGAGACCAGACTGTACGGTAAGTCTTGCCAGTTGGCTCGACGGGAGTTTTGACAGGTTCGCTTGTTTTTCTTCTGATCGCTCAATACCTAGGAGTCGTTACGTACAGCTAGTGCCGCTGACGGTTTTTGGGTATGTGATATAATCACTGCCTACTGCTAGCGTATTGACGAGTCTTAGAGTCCCACAGAGGGGTTTCCTAGCTTAGGAGAAACGATGTGGGGTGCATATGGGGATATACACGGAAGCTTGATTAAATGCGTGTATATGATACCGCATTTTAATCTAGAGTTTTCTATTGGTTGGGTCGTATGTGATATGACCGGATTATTAAATCAAGTGTTGATTTAATATAAATGACCATTAGCTCATTTATTATTAAACCCTTTTCTTTTATGTGTATGTATGTATATATATTGATATTGATGCAGACATGCATGCATACATGTGTCATGGTTGATGATACATTGGAGATGGCAATGCAAGACTCACATGGAAAAATATTTATATATTTTGATTATTGAGAAAAAGGAAAATGGGAATAAAATCATGGCTAGGTTTCTACACTCTTCTTATGCTGACCTAAACCTAAACCATGGTTTCATTTTCCATTTGTTCTTTAGCTCAACATTAAAATATCTAGATATTTATTAACCATAGTTTTGGGTGAGTGTGACTCTCTCATTTATATTTTCTATTCTCATTATTATTGTGAGATAATAATCACAAAAGAGCTCAAGCTTAGCCATCTCCTTCTTCCTCCAAGCTCTCTACCTCTTCAAAAGTGAGTGAAGAAAAATAAAAGGAAAGGTTTTTAAGTGAGATTACAACCCACATCACCAATCTATGTTAGTCTAGCCCACTAGTGTAGATTGTTTGCTTCATTTCTATCTTGATCAAGTGAAGCTAGGAGCTTGAGCCAAGAGACTCCATGGTGGATCGTCGTGGACTTCGAAGGTTTCAAGCGAACTCGTTCAAACACAAAGTTGATCCAAGGAGTCACAAAGAGGTGGTCTACAAAGGTTGTATTTATCTCCTCTTAGTATTAGACACTTGATAGTATGTAATACTAGTTTATGTAACCCTAGATTTCTAGTTAGATTCATGGTTGGTTTTGCTTAGCACCATAAATTTTTTTATTGTAGCATGTTTGATGCATGACAAATCCTAGGCATGGTGCTAAACAAACCCTACAATATCATATATATACCGGCTAATACCATTAAGCTCTCGATTAAAATCTGTGTATCACATACACATATTTAATCGAAATCCTGCACGTATCACTATACGTGCCCTACATCGTTTCGTCTGTGCTGGGAAATCTCTGTGTGATACTCTAAAGACTCGACAATATGCTGGAAGTAGGTTAAGATCATATCCATAGCCCACAATTATGTCAACGGTACTAGTTGCATGTAACGGCTACCCAGGTATTGATCAAAAGAAGGTCAATGAGCAAGCTCATCTGAACCCTGCAAAGTATATCAGTGACATCACCGTATAGTCCAGTCACATCGTCTAAGAGTATCACATAGGGTTTAGAATATTTCGGGCCTTATTAACTCAATAAGTCGTGTGACAGAGGACTCATAACCATCCGGTGATACAACTGATAAAACTTATCGGTTTATCTCTACTGCGGTGGCCACCAACTTATGGTTGTAGTCATGTCATGCACAACGTGACATCAACTCCCTATACCGAGAGAGACGAATCCCCTCGACCGCTCACTGCATCCATGTGCTTCGGGACTATACCTAACAAAAACCTGTTTGCATGACTTCTTTGAACCGTGGTAGGGTAGAAGTCTATGTATAGTGGGAACACACATGAGACACTATGGCGATCTCAGGTCATATGGACTACCATGTACTCATGTTACCAAAGAACCGCTACCTGACATTGGTATTTGTAAGTCTACGGTAGCGTCCCGGCCGTTTATCCGAGGCCAAACACGGAACAAAAAATTTTATAAACTGGCGCTAATGCAGACTTTTAACCGGATCGTTCCATTAACTCTATACTAACTAAGTACAAAGAAGTTAGAATAGCTATACAGATCAATCCATGTCCTTTGGTCTTTAGCCACCATCCTTAGCTCCTTGCGGCATCTCCGATCTCGCTCGATCTCCTGTCTCCTCGTCGAAGTGGCACCACGTCAAGGAATCTTTTTACGGGCTCCCGCTTCAAAACCAAAGCAACTCGGACATGAAGTTTGCTAGCCGACATGTCCAAGGTGAAGTGGAGAATGTGTGTGATAACTCTGTCTCAATACACCCATGGATTCTCAACTCATGAGAGGGATAGGTGGAGGTTGAAGAAGAAGCCATTAGAGGAAGATGTGAGCTCAAGAGAAGAAGAGGTGAAATAGCTTGTATGTTGTGTGTGATATTTTGAGAGAGATATATATATATATCAATAATCAAACCCCAAGCCTCTACTTGGCTGCCCTTCTCTCTCCAAAATATCCCCACTCATCATAATTAACCCCAAAATCAATCCATGTCACAATAATGGTCACATAAACCAAGACCATGAGTCACCATGTGCATATGACATGAATTGATGCATATGGACAAAACTTGCACTCACATTTTCTACCACTAAACATTTAAACTAAATGTTTAATCCAACAAAAAGATATGGCATCAACTAAAGTAAACTCGTGACGGATCACAAAACTACCCCTCATCTGTATATACATACCTGCATTCGCATTCCGACTGAATACGAATGCAATGAGACTAAAGTAATCCAACAATTTAATACTAGAATCCGGCTTAAACCAAAGCCCACTAGTATGATCCGTCCGATCATGATCCGTGCACAAGTGTACGTATATGATCGAACCCTACCATAAAACCATACGGCCTCTACAACGTTTCGCCCGAACTTGGGAAAAATTTCTTTAGGGGGCTCTAAAGACTCGTCAATACGCTGGCAGTGGGTTTAACCACAAGCACGTCAGTGGTACTAGCTGTACGTAATGGCTACCCATGTATTGACCAAAAGGGAAGCTGATGAGTGAACTCTTCCTGAAACCCTACTGAGCCTGTCAGTGACAATATCCGTACAGTCTGGTCCGTTCGTCTATAAGTATCGTATATCGGGCCAAGGGGGCTAGTAAACGTCAGACCCCCAATAGCGGTATAAGTCGTATCGGAGTGTAGCCTAGAACACCCTGAGAAACTACTGGAATACCTACCAGTAAATCTCACTTGCCTTGGCCAAAGACTTCATGTAATGGCTCTCCTAAACACAGCGCGATCTTACCCCCAATACCGGGAGAGACAAATCCCCTGCCGATCCGCTCACTGCCTCCATATGGCTCGGGACTGTACCCAACTAAAACCTGTTTGCACGACTCCTTTAAGCCGTGGTAGGGTAGTAATCAAAGCACAATGGGAACTCACACGAGACAAATGATGATCTCAGGTCGTTAGACTAACCTGTACACATGTCACCAGGGAACTGCTATCTGACGATAGGTATAATACCAACTAGCATGTTCCCGGCGAATCCGTCCGGTGTACTCATAACCCAATGAGCACCTGTATACGTCTTAGGTGAACCAACTGACACCAATGGCTTGTGAGACCGGCCACCGCCCCTCGTCGGGGTCTCGATCCATATACAATAGTCTACTCATGGAGTATTGATGCCCAGTCTCGACACTCCCACGACTAGGGAAACTTTAAGGATGTGCTTATAGACTACCTAATTCTCATGTATATGATCGCCATCATACTGCTGGTAGTCAAGCAAGAATCCTAAGGGCTCCATCAACGTGTAATAGTGATATGTAAAGTCCCCTAAAGGATGTACACGATGATAAAGACAAACCAGATAGCATACTATCATCTCGAGTAAGACCATTCTACCGGTATAGGTCATCCCTCAATCATTGCAATCACGTGCCTGCGATCTAATAATTGACTTTGAGGGCACTATATCCAACAATCTCCCACTTGCACTTAAAGCTAATTATTACGATGTCGCATACTCATAGCCCGTGTGATACCGAACACCCAACTTCTCTACTAATCAGTCACACAAAGCTTGTTTGTGAAACTGTTGCGTTCGAGAAATAGCCTCAGTGAGTGGATCCGCTCTGATGTTTCTTTCTATGTCTCTCTTTATCTCAAGTTCGCGGAGAAAGCCATCTCCCGAAATGGGCAATACATGTCTTAGAATATGTCTGGATATCTGATGGGACCCAGTTCACAAATGAACTCCAAATCCAGTAAACTTCTTAGACTGTATCGTCAACTGAATTTAATCAGTATCCTGCGTCATGCCTTCCTCAGTATCTGCTTGGACCACCTGTCCAAACTACTGCCCCTCGTCATAGGGAAAACTATAACTCTAACAGTCACTCTGTCATCCAGGTCACCTTGGAAGCCTGGAATGATAACCGTCTCCCGAAGAAGGCTGCCGTTATCAAATCCCTAGAACATCCACTTATGTTCTAAAACTGCTTCCTAATGTTTCTCAAGGATTGGATTAATATCTTAACTTATTGCATCTAGTGCAAAAACAACATCTGGTGTGGTACATGACATCTCATGATTGACTCAATTGCCTAAGCAAGTGATATGCCAATCATGCACATCCCTCTCCCCTTTAGTCTGTAAGACACCTTTAGAGAGGGTGACTCCATCACCTGCAGGTACACCACCATGCCAGGAGTCGTCCATTATAAAACACCTTTAGAATACTGTCTAAGTATCCAAATTGGGACACTTCCCAAAACTAGATCTAAAACCATAGATCTAGTAACTAGAATGCCTGATGTTATATCCATATCCTATGTGGAGAAACCACTGTGTGACAACCATAGTATAACCGATTATAGTATAAGAATTTCACTTCCTACTTTGTGTATATCATCCAAATACCAGGACATCACACTCTACTACCTTCTTAACAGATCCATCCCCTATTCTGATGAAGTCAAAACCTAGGACCATCGCATCAAAAATAGATGATCTATCTCGCTATATCTGCTTTAGTCTATAAATAGACACAAGCTACTTTTCCATTATGCTTCCGCTGCTCCGACTGACTACGACAACCCTCTGGAAGAATCATATACACGTGCACTTCTAAAGCTAGTTTAGAACGACGCTATACTCATCCTCCTGCCGAGTCTCATAGTCTAGAACAGCAAAAATAGCAAGTCTGGGTAAACAAGAACCTCCTTGTCACCGTCCTTGAGGATACCGGAGTACCTCTCGGGTGCCTGAGGTTACCCACCATATCTGCGGAGTGGCTTATGGAATGTCAAACCTGATTGAATCTTTAGGTCCTATTAAAATTTCAGTAATCGTTTGCGGTTCTAGAATCACTTCCAGTTCTACCATACTCCCACTACTGTTTTCTGAAAAAGTCCATTTTACTAAAACAGCGGCGAGTCAAGAACAATACACTATTGATCTTCTAAATGGTAGAAAATTAACCCTCGTCATAGCCCGGGTTAACCCATAAACTGCCATTACAGAAACATGCCTTGAGTTATCCAGAGTCCGGTTTTAAGAATAAACCGGACAACTCCATATACCTTAACATCGTTAAGATATGATCCATTCTATATACAATATAGAAACAGAGGCATTGATTTAATTGGAACCAGATTCAAATCATGCAGCTGTCTCCAGTGCATGTCATCTAAATGGAGAGAGGCCGATCAACATTACTCAACTTAGGAGTGCATACAATTATGAGTAACCTGAAAGAGAAACAAGTTTCTCAAAACCATTACTATCTAGGCTATTGCCTATTCTGCTTTCACATTCTCAATACAAGTATCTACATCTTCGATCACCTTGAAGAATCCTGATACTTGCAACACCTGATTCTCTACTTTATTTTTGTACCTATAACTTCTCAAAACTTGGACCTTGTATTTCTACGAAATGTAGGATTTCTATAGACGACAGCAAGGTTTCGGGAGGCATCTTCCATGCCATTTTCAAAATTTTGTCGTTTTAAGGAACCCTAAACTCGAATCGATAACTAGAGAATCATACGAATCAAAAATTAAACTTTACTTCTAAGTGAACTAGAAATACAACCTTTGTAGATCGGTCCTTCACTTCATAAGCTCCTTGTAGTAGTCCCTTCGCTGTGATGAAATGATCTTGTGGGCTCTTGAAAGGCTCTATGAGAAGAAAGCAACGATCTTGCTTGAAGTCTTCGAGGCCGAAGATGATCTACGTCGAGGAGACACTAACTCAAGCTACTACTTGGAGATTAGTGAAGCTAACACCCTATACTAAAGTGCTAATCTAGTAGAGGATGATGAAGTAGAAAGTGGGCTCACTTTAGTTTTATTTTTCTCACAATATTTTCTCTCTTTAGAAAACCCTAGCAAGCTTTTGCTCAAGGAAGAAGAAGATGAGCTCAAGAGATGAGAATGAACTAATGTGGTGAGAGAATCAACCATGGGTGAGTTTGTATCATATAGATAACTCATGTAAAGACATAACCATGGCTAAATTATAATGGTTAGGTTAATAAATATCTTAAGTAAAACAAAACTAGTGGACTGAGTCAATGCATCCATAAGCTCCATGAAGCTTCATGCATGTGTGCTCATTATCCACTAATTTTGGAATTACTTTAAATACTAAAACCTAACATTATAATTAGTATGATGTAAGTCTCATACACCCATGTAGTGTGTATCAACAACCATGATACAAAAAGAACACAATTAATATATATCACATATATAATAAGTGTGCACATGTGAGAATAAATAAATGCTTAAGTGAGCTAATATTAGTTAATGTAATCTAGTATATCACATATACAATTATACATTAAATTATCAAATCAACTCTTGATTTAATAATCCGGCTATATCTCATACAACCGACTACTATTATATGTACCAACTTATCGAATCAACACTTAATTCGATAACTCGGCTATATCACATATAACCGACCGATACAATAATCGCGAGAATAGAATACGGTTTCACATGCTCGTATTATTCTCGGTCCCGCACATATCACATATGTGCTCCTGCTTCATTTTTCCTGAGCCAGTAAAAACCTCTATGTAGGACTCTAAAGACTCGTCAATACGTCGGCAGTAGGTGATAATCACATCAAGCACCCACAAGTCGTCAGCGGTACTAGCTGGACGTAACGACTACCCAGGTATTGAGCGATCAAAAGATCAACAAGCAAGCCCGCTCTAGCTCCTGTAAAAGCCTATCAGTAACACTACCGTACAGTCCGGTCTCTTCGTCTGATATGTCGCATATCTAGTCTAGGGGTAGTAAACGTCAGACCCCAATAACCGATAAGTCATGCCGATATGAGGCTCATAACGGGTCGAGAAACTACTGATAATACTTACAAGTAAATCTCTAAATCAGCCCTGGCCAGGGACTTCCCTGTTATGGCCAATCGAGCACAGCGCAATATCAACCCCCAATACCGGGAGAGACGAAACCCCTCCTATCTGTCACGTCCCGAAAGTACGGAACATGACCGGCACATAAACTACGAAACTTCTCGAGGCGTACGTAATCTAAGTAAGCCGAAAACCCAGAAATTCAAACCAAGAAAAGTAGTAGAGTGAAGGAAAACCAATTTAAATCAAGTAGTTTTAATAGCATAAGCCGAATTGTGCGTTTTTTTTATAAAAACATCAAATATTTACTGAAAATTTCGGCAGAGTCTCCTTTATAAATACTGCCTCCCAAACGGGATACAACATGAATAGTATACGAAATCAATAAAAGGCATCCCCAACCGGGAGCTAGCTCTTCGTCAAACGACGGTCACAACCACACAAGCAATATAATATACAACGCCAAGGGCGAGGATCAAAACTCAAAAGGAAACTAAAAACAACAAGAAATCCACAGAAATATAACGCGCGACTCTAAGGTCGAAAGAATAACATCACTGGTCTCTATCTCAAAAATAAATACATGTTTGGTTGATGGGACTTCTAGATACAACAGAATAATAATATAAAAGGTATAATGATGGATACGATACAAATAAACCCACCTACTAGCAAGTCACCCGAAAAAAAGCAGTACCAGCAAACCCGTAATAAAACCTGTACGGCAAAACCTGCAAGAACTGTGGCACAACGGGGGTGAGTTGCCAACTCGTGAATAGAAACATTTACGAACAGAAATCGCATGAGCAACGCAATCCTAAGTCATACAATCATAATATATCCCCAAATATATAACCAGTAGCCTATAACAATGGCTAGGGTATATCTCTAAACAACGGTAATACCAAATGCTCGTGTCAGTGCCTCAGGTAGCAATGGATCATATGGAGGATGTATGAATGCATGAAACAGAATGCATGTACTGGAGAAAACTGCTTTCATAAATTAGTGAGATTTCTGTATCTTTTTAAAAGAGGTATCATAAATGAAATCAGCATAAACAGTGTCTAGCATCGACACAAAACATAAATCTCAATGTCTCAAAATCTCAGGCTCCGGCTATCCGGACTGGCCTGTATCATCAAATCTCAGTACCTCAATATCTCAAAATCTCAATCTCAATATCTAGGGCGCCGTCAGTCCAGACCGGCCCCTACCATCCATCTCAAGACTACGACGGTATCCTCCGGATATCCGACGCGTCAGGTAAAATCACCGGTCGGTAGTGCTCCCCCGCCAGGCTCAACGCCATCATCTGCGATCCTTTTGCCCCGGGGTACCGCACCGGTTCCACCATGTACCTGAAACGGTTCCTCCACTCCTCGAACTCGGGTCTCGTAATCCATCAGCAAACTCATGGTGGACGACTCATACGTCATAGGAAAATTGCACTTTTTATTTAAAAGAGAGAGAAGAAGTTTATTTATGTTTTTGCGGTTTTCCTCCAAATCCAAGAAATCTCATGAAATCCGAATCCAAATCATCAATAGCACGTAAAACCATGAATATAGGCATGAAAATCTATGAATGTGGCATAACAATGAATAACAGTATGCATGAAGTGACAAGTAATAACTACAATGTCTAAACTGGCATATAAGGCAGGTACACTAATATCATGTCAAACTACTAACTAACAAGCTAAGTCAAGCAATAATATTTTCTAAGGTGTACGTGACATAGCAATAACCGATGAAGATGTGTGTGAGCCGGCAAGTAAGTGTACGTGGTACATACGCATCATCGGTAATGGTGCTGGTGTCCTAACAGCATAATATCAACAGTGCAATATGAAATAGCAATGTAAGTATGCGACGCGGGGCGAACAACAATAATGAGCGGGAGCTAAATACTAGACACACCGGTAACTAATCTGCATTTAATATATATATATACGTCATACTATGGTGCCATTTGAAATAACACAAATCATGGGGTTTTGGAAATAAGGGCTACGGTGTTTTTAAGAAAAGATACGCCTTTTGAAATATCCGTAGAATCCCTTGACCTGTCTTTTAAAATACCCACGATCCGTTAGTTTTGAAATATGTAGGAGTCTAATCTAGTCTAACAACTACATTAAACTATACGGCTGAACTAACAGGCTGAACTAACAAGCTGAACTACAGGTAAGGAAACCGCCTAACATCTGAGTCGATACATATACATACCTATATATATATAGTCGGTGATCCCGCCTCAATAATATCATATCCGATACCATATCTATAATCAGACATCCCAAGTCCAGATTGCGGATCAATCATCAATATATAGCTCGTACGTAAATCCGTCGTACGGCATCCCCAATCTGGGTACGGGTCAATATCACAATATTCATCTGGTATCCTCTTTATCCAAGATCATAATCTGGGTACTGATCTACGTCTAGTACGATACTGACTGCTGATCTACAGCCTAGTAAGATATTTATAATAGATCACAATATCATCAATATAGTCATGATCTGACTGCTGATCTACAGCCTCATACAAACCGATATCATCATTATATATCGTCATAAAGAGGTATACATCGCCTAATGCGACCTATTATAAATATCTTAATATATCTTATCTCATATCATGATCACATGTCAACCATTCAATGTATAACACTATTCACATGTAACGCCGTCCCAAGATCCGCTATAATATCAGAACGTATCTCAAGTACGAATCCTGCCATATCACCGTTCTCGCGGTCTCAATCAAATCTTATCGACTCATCTCAAATCCCAAATATTATCCTCAAATCCAGTATGTGAACACATAGTCCCATACCTATATGAACACATAACAATATAACCCCATATAAGCACATATGAAAGAAGAATGTATGCAAGTATGGGTGTGTGTGAGTGTAAATGTGATGCAACCTCTACTCTAGGGTCTCGCAACACTAAACCTATCCAATCACACCTAAAATCTATCCTTATCATCAATAAACTCAACAATATATAATCAATATATATGTGTGTATACGTATTCGTATTCATCACCACGAACTGTGGGGGTGCTATACGCCATCCACCCGACTTCTCCCCGTAGATATAAATCTACTCACCTGGTCCGTGCTTGCTGGTGCTGACGTCGCCACGCGCTTGCTTATCGTCTCGAAGTCCACGTGGGGTACCTACATATCTAACGCACCGTATCGCATTAAAATCCGACTCATGACCAAAACGATACACGAATCCCACATAGGTCAAAACATATGGTTGCTTTCACAAATCAACCCAAAAACCCTCGACGTCGGCGTACAAACGTCGATTGATCAAGAAAAACACCAAACATACCAATCATGGTTTCAAAACTCACTAACTGCATAAGAAATAGGGTTTAATTCGTCAAAACCATAAAGTTAAACCAATCGTTTTGTTTTCTAAAAACCTAGTTAGCACAAATTCCGATTTCGGTTAAAAACTTGATGTTTTAACCAATCTACCAATTTTAACGATTCAAATGGCCAAAATGCTCATTAAATAACATAATTAGGTCATACAAATCACTTTCATAAATTAAACTCATCAATTTGTATAAATTCCAAATTCCTAGTTTGCAAAAAATACCGATTTTAACTCTTTTTAAAGTAAAATTCACAATTTTACAATTAAGCTTGGTTTTGCATATACTAAAGTATTAAACCACAAATTATAATGTTAATAATGCCATGAAAACCTAATTAGAATTTTATCTCACCAAAATATAAATATTTTTAAAACCTAGTTTGCAATTTATATAATTATCACAATTTAAATTAACAAAAATGCAAACTAGCAACTTGATTTGATTTAGCAAACATTAACATGTTAATCTACTCATTGTAACCTTAAGCAAGTGACAACCACTCTAATTGAATCCAAAGCCTAACTTTTTAATTCAAAGCCTTCACTTGAAAATTCAAGTCTTGAAATAGAAATCAAATAAAACACCAAATTAGCCTCAATTGAAGTATGATAGCAACAATTAAGTAATTTGTTTAGGATTTATACCTCACAACCATTGATCTAGCATGAAAATCTTGGCTTCCAAATTGCTCTTTTTTCACCAAAGTCCAAGCATGTTAGGGTAAGGAAAAATGGGTAAGAGTTGGATTTGGATTTAGCTTTGAATTTGCATGGATTTTGAGGCATTATGAACAATTTTTTTGAAGAGAAAAGAGAGGTGAACATGGAGGGGCTGCTGCTGATTTTGGGGAAGGGGGGCTCGGCCACTTTGAGGGGGGGATGAGGAGAGAGAGAGAGAGGTGTTGAAAGTCAACAAAGTTGTCCAAGTCAACAAAGCCCATACACTTTTATCTATTCTCTTTCTAAATTTTCTTTTCTTTTCATGGAAATGGAGTGGGGAAATGGGGGGAGGGGCTGCTGAATTTCAGCCACAAGAGGGGAGGAAAAATGGGGGGGGGGTGAGTGTGGGTGTGGGTGTAGCAAGTTCCAAGTGAAGGAAATACCCCCATACCTTAATTACTTTAAATAAAATTCAAATTTTAGCCTTTTTCTTTTACATTTTCTAAACCGTTATACAACTTCAATTCATTTCAAAAACAACATGCTAAAATTTTGTTTAATTTGTTATGATGCACAAAATTTGTTTCAACCCATTTCAATTTGTAATTTTCCATAATTAAATGTATTAGTGACAGCTTAAAATAATATTAAAATAATTAATTTCGGAAATTTTTTCAGAAAATTAGAAATTTTACCAGTGACTCAATAAACACCAAATACTAGCAATTACATAGCTAGAATATGTATATTTAATTTTATTATAAAGATATTTGTATTTTGACCTTTTACAGAAAACCCCCTTATTTTACCAATTTTTCCGAAATTTCACCGAAACGATTTTCAAAACGTTACACTATCGCTCATTGCCTCCATGTGACTCGGGACTGTACCCAAAAACCACCGTTTTGCACGTCCTCTTGAACGCGGTAAGGTGGAAATCAAAGAACAGTGGGAATCACACAAGACTCTATGACGATCTCGGGTCTCCAGACTAACCTGTACCAGTGTCACCTGAGAACTGCTATCTGACATGAGGTATAATACCATCTAAGAGTTCTCGGCGAGTCCGTCCAGTGTACCTAGTCTCCACTGAGCACCCGTATATCATCTCTGATGTCAAACCCCAATGGATATGTGATCATTCATCGCCCATCACATGGGTCGAGAAGCGTATACACTAGTCTACACTGGTATATCGATGCCCTGTCTCGATACACCCATGACTAGGAACATTAAAGGATGAACTTATGGATTACCATAGCCCCACTAGTATGATCTGCATCATAATCATGGTAGTCAAGCACACATCCTAAGGGCTTTACCAACATGTAACCATAAGACAGTATCAAGAGAAAAGTATGCATGTTAAGATAAAGAGCAACCAGATAGCATACTATCATGTCGAGCAAAAAATTCCTCTCTATATATGTCCAAGCATCCAATATAATATACATCATATGTACAATAACGGCTTCTAGGGCATACATACAACTAACAATCTCCCACTTGCACTAGGGCCAGCTGCTGTAGTATCGCATACCCAGCATCCCGAAGAGTCTCTCGAACTGTATTTAGGGAATGGCCTTCGTGGGTGGATCCGCAGTGTTGTTCTTCATGTCAACTCTCTTGACCTCGATCTCCCGGCGATTAACTATCTCCCGGATCAGGTGATACCGTCTCAGAATATGCCTGGATCGCTGATGGGACCTGGGTTCCTTGGCCAAAGCCACCGCTCCTTTGTTATCACAATATAAAGGTATTAGATACTCAATGGATGGAACCACTCCAAGTTCAGTTATGAACTTCTTCATCCAGACAGCCTCTTTGGCAGCATCGTTGGCAGCAATATATTCAGCCTCCATCGTCGAGTCTGCCACGGTTTCCTGCTTGGAACTCTTCCAGCAAACCGCCCCTCCATTGAGGGTAAAGACAAATCACGAGTGCGACTTAGAGTCGTCCTTATCACTCTGGAAGCTCGAATCGGTAAAGGACTCCACTTGGAGTTCTCCGTTACCATACACCAAGAGCATCTCTTTAGTCCTTCTCAAGTACTTAAGAATGCACTTCACAGCTGTCCAGTGACTCTCTCAAGGATCTGCTTGATACCTACTCACTACACTTAGTGAGTGTGCTACATCGGGTCTGGTACATAGCATCGCGTACATGATAGAGCCTACTGTCGAAGCATAGGGTATCCCTTGCATGCGAGCTCTCTCCAAATCAGTCTTGGGAGACATCTCTTTGGAGAGAGTGAGTCCTGAGATCGTGGGTAAAAACCCACGCTTGGATTTTTCCATACTAAACCTCTTTAGTATAGTGTCAATATACCTGGATTGGGGCAATCCCAGTATCCGTTTAGATCTATCTCTATAGATCTTAATCCCCAAGATGTAGGATGCATCCCCTAGATCTTTCATTGAGAATCTTTGTGATAAGAAGAGCTTGACCGATTGCAGCATAGGAACATCATTTCCTATCAAAAGTATGTCATCCACGTACAACACGAGGAAGATAACCTTACTCTCTACCACCTTCTTGTATATACAAGGTTCATCTACGTTTTTGATGAAATCAAACTCTTTGATAACGACATCAAAACAGATGTTCCAACTTCGTGATGCTTTCTTTAACCCGTAGATGGATTCAAGCAGCTTGCACACCTTTCCGCTGCTCCCACTGTCTGCGAAGCCCTCTGGCTAAGTCATATACACGCACTCTTCCAAATCACCATTTAGAAAGACGTTCTTAACATCCATTTGCCAGATTTCGTAGTCATGGTATGCAGCGATGGCAAGCATGATCCGGATGGATTTAAGCATAGCCACTGGAGAAAAAGTTTCGTTATAATCCACACCTGGTCGTTGACGAAAACCCTTTGCAACAAGTCTAGCTTTGAAAGTCTCCACTTTCCCATCTACACAATCCACTTGCTCCCAATGGGCTTTACCCCTTCAGGAATATCTTCCAAAGTCCATACTTTGTTGGTGTACATAGATTCCATCTCGGATCGCATTGCATCCAGCCACTTCACTGAGTCCCCACTCGTGATGGCCTGCTCGAAGCTAGTTGGGTCATCATCCTCCATGATGCAATCCTCGCTTCCACCATCAATGAGAGAACCGTAGTATCTCTCAGGTGGATGAGAAACCCTATTAGATGTGGCATTTTGAAAATTTAGAAATAAATAAAATTAGTTAATTAAATAATAAAAGGTTAAATTAAAAAGTTATTAAAACCAAATAAGATATTTTCATAAATAGTATGTAAAACAAATTAAATTAAAATTTTAATATGTAACATAAATAAGTTATAAGGGTTTTAATGTGAAATTTAGCTTCATTTTAATTAAAATGGTGTTATATAATAACATAAGTTGTGAGGGGTTGTTATGTAAAGCTTAGGATTTTGTGCAAGTTGAAATTGTTAAGGGTGTAAGTAGAAAAGAGATGGGATAAGGTTTAGTTCAGAATTTTATCATAAGATAAATCAAATTAGAAAAGAAATTCATTTTCACATCCTTCTTGCATGCACACACACACACACACAACACCTCCTCCTTCCATGAAACAAGCACACCCTTGCTTGGTGACACCTCCTCCAACACCTCACTCTTCACTTTATCACATATATATCATGTGTTCAGATCCTATTAACAAATTAAAATTCTGAAAATTCAAATGAAAAGAAGGGAAAACACTTAGAAATCACAAAAAGAAAGAAAAGAGAAGAGAAGTGAAGAAGAAGAACTAAGCTAAGGAGTTCACCGTCAAGCTAAGGACTAGGAGCTTGTGCATCTTGGAGGGAGTTCTTCCAGCAATCCCTTGTAGGTAAAATCTTGGATCACTGTAGGATTTAGTTCTGTAGTTAGTTAAATTAGAAATACAATGTCTATAATATCGTATTTTAGGCAAAACTGAACTCTGTAGTAATCTGCTATTAGTCAGGATAAAATCAACTTAACAAAACAGTGCCAAAATGTTGTATGTTGGACCTAGAACAAACCCTAGAAGCACGAACCAAGGGGCTCGGTTTTGGGCCGGCGACATATGAGAGAATTCCGGCATCGCCGGATTTGTAGGAAGGTCTGGCATTTTGGATTTTTGGGTAGGTCTCTGTTAAGATTTTGGGATAATTTGGTATTGTTTAAGTAAATTAGTTTAACTGTATATAAAATCTGAGAGCAAATATCGGAAAAGGAATCAAAATTCTCAAATACGACACGGGTAAAACGTAACGCGTTTTGTTTTCTGTTGTGAAACAACGTTGGGGTGAAATTCAGTAAAGTTAAGTGTTAGATCGTTTGCAATAGTCGTACGTAGTATAATTAGTACGTACCACTTGTGTTTTCATGTTTTTGCCGTGTCGGAATGTAGCCGTTTTCTGATACATGTTAATTCAATGTTAGATTTGAGTGCGGGAACTTCGGAGGCCGCAAGGAAAGGAAAAGGATTGGCGATTCCTGAGTAGTTACGACATATTCCGGTGAGTAGACTAAACATCTACCGGGGGATTGTGTAAAGATGGCGTGATACGCCCGTATTTTGTTAACTTAAAAGATTTGACTTTATATGCAAAGTTAATAATATGCATTCATATATACCTATGTATCACTATGATTACAGATGTTAGAACACTGCACAATTATCGACGAGTTATGCCGCACGTGCACCTCTTTACATGTTACACTACACCTCGTTGATATTAACATGTCACTTTTACACTTAGTAATTATCCGGTTAAATATGATTCTATCATACCTTAAACATCATTAACAATAGTACTTGGCATAAATGCCTTCATGTTTCGTATGTAAATGTTCGAAGTTGATATAAGAGGAAATTGTATTATTGAGAATTTATGGTTTTGAGTTTTCCTATACTATTGCATAAATGCAGTGATTCTTTAAAATTGATATGAGATGTCCACCATGAGATGCTGTTTTTATGATTTGGTTTATTCCGGACCGAGTAGGGGAGATATACGGTCACGGATTTATACGTTATCCAGAATGAGTGGGGGAAATATACAGTTGGATACATGGTGGACCCGGTCGAGACCGAGGGGCAGGATAGCCGCATTTGAGGCGGGGGAGCCTAGCGAGGATACTCGATACCGGAGATAATTGTGAAACACGGTGGATATCTAGACGATACCGACCGGTGTTATTGATTACAGGATCGTTCGGGGAACGATGCCTAAGGGAAACAGAAGATTGTGTCGATGTTGGACACGGAAAGATGAACTTGATTTGGAAATAAATGATGAGATTTCATTCTTGATTTATATGATTATTAGTATAAATTCATTATTTCACATGCTATCATGCATCATACTCATCCTTATCTAAGTTAGTTATAGTTCGTCATATTTACATTATCAACCAATATATGTTAGTTTTATTCACTGAGTTGGCAACTCACCCCGTTGTGCCACAGTTCCTTGCAGGAGTAGAGTGGACGGTTAGCAGCAGTGCAGATCCACTTGTTCAGCTTTTATCACATCTTTTGATAGGTGGGTTACATATGTAGTAACCTTCTCTTTTGGTATTGTATTTTGGATCTAGAATATCTCCATCAGACCCTATATTATGATTTAGAGTGAGAGATGGTTATATATATATTATTTGACAGATGAGATCGTTTAGTTCTATTAAATTGTTGTTTCTCTTACTTATGTCTGAGATTCTTATTGATGTCATTATACTTGGATATTTATTTCCGCAGTTGTTTTTGTTGATCCCAACTAGGGATGCGACCAAACTTAACACTTTATACTTGTTTTATTATGAACTCACTAGTGAGTTACTGTTAATACCTTAATTACATAAAATGATGATTTTTACTTAAAAACTAAATTTTTATAAGAATTCCGCAAAAAGTATTTTGATCTTGGTTTTCGGCTTACTGGGGTTGTGTGAATATCTTTAGATATTATGCAATCTAAGTGCTGGTCACATTCAAAATTTGGGCTGTGACACTAGATCGGCGGAGAGGCTGAGGTTCGTTGGGAACTACCGAATCCTCTGGATCCACGAAATCCTCTGTCGTGGTTTGTATAGCTAGAACCTCTTCCAGTTCTACCTCCTTGCCACTAATTTCTTTTGCAAGAAATTCCTTTTCTAAAAAGGTGGCATGTCGAGAAACAAAATCCTTTTGTTCCTCGGGGTGGTAGAAGATATACCCTCGCGAATGTTTGGGATATCCAACAAACTTACACAGAAAAGTCCTTGCCTCGAACTTGTCTGGATTTTGTGTTTTCACATATGCCGGACAACCCCATATCTTAATATTATTAAGATATGGTCTCTTTCCTTTCCATATCTCATATGGAGTGGTTGGCACAGATTTGGTGGGAACCATATTCAATAGTTCTGCAGCTGTCTCCAGTGCATATCCCCAAAAGGAAATAGGTAACTCAGCAGTGCTCATCATAGAGTGCACCATATCTAATAGGGTGTGATTCCTCCGTTCTGATACACCGTTGTGTTATGGTGTATATAGAGGAGTAAGCTGAGAGAGAATCCCATTCTCTTTTAGAAAGCCCAGGAATTCCGTGCTCAAGTATTCACCTCCTCGATCAGATCGTAGGATTTTAATACTTTTACCCGTTTGGTTCTCAACTTCGGACTTATATTCTCTAAATTTCTTAAAAGCTTCAGACTTGTGTTTCATCAGGAACACATGTCCGAATTTAGAGAGATCTCCAGTGAATGTAATGAAGTATGAGGAACCATTCCTGGTATAAGTAGACATAGGACCACATACATCACTATGTATCAATCCCAAGAGCTCACTAGCTCTTTCTCCGTGTCCTGTAAACGGAGTTTTGGTCATCTTGCCTTTGAGACATGACTGGCAAGTGTCATAAGATGAAAATTCGAACGGATTCAAATATCCATCCTTATGAAACTTAGCTAGTCGTGTCGCATTGATATGACCCATTCTACAATGCCACAAGAAGGATTCGTTCATTTCTGAACTCTTCCTCTTGTTTGTGTTTTGTACATTAAGAACTGTGGTTTGATCTAGAGTGTATATGCCATTATTTAACGAGCCTGATCCAATCAACTTTTGATTCAGGAAGATGTTCATAACATTATCCTGTACTATAAAAGTATATCCTTCTTTACTCAGTAAAGAAACTGATATAAGATTGCATATCAGGGTCGGAATGTAATAGCATTCGTTCAGAATCAATGTATTACCATTTGGTAATACAAGGTGATATTCACCAACTGTTTTGGCTGCAACATTTGCCCCATTCCCTACTCTTACGGAATGATCACCTATTTCCAGTTCTCTACCTTTCCTTAGCCCATGTAACATATTACATATGTGGGATCCCGATCCGGTATCCAATACCCAGGACGTAGAGTGAACCGAGAAACAGTTCTCAATAACTAACACACCCAAAGAAGATGCATCGGCATGCTTATTCTTCGTTTGGGCGGCGTGGGAATCCGGATATGTCCATATTCCCTGTTCAGTCTTATAACAATTATAAGAAAGAACGAAACCAACGTTCCCCAGCACAGTATAACATGCGGGTTCGGTCAATACTTCCATATTATTATCTTGATTAAGACGTGACATGGTCGCTACCTGGAGAGAGAGAAGAAAATACTTTAGCGTATGCTCTTGCAAGATCGGATTGATTATTATTTTATCTAATCGGGATGGCTCCCACTGGTTTTATCAAATCTTCCTTCAAACCTTAAAAGGAAAGACTAGCCGGGATTAATTACACCCTACAATTTCGCCAATCTTTCAGCCAGGCCAGTGCCGGTACTTTGAGGGAGGTTTCCCGTGCTTTTGCATGGACCTAATTAAAATAAACCTCATTTTCCCAGAGGCATAACCCCGTTGACACCTTTCTAGACACCTACTTGATCGGCTAATTGTCCTGTGTAAAACTCTCCCAGGAGTAACTCTTACTCGCAGTGGGTATCGGGATCCAACAATCGCATAGAAGGTATGCAATCTCATTGCAAATTTCAACACTTGAAATTCCCGATAATATTTTGCCCCTAGCATCCTATGACCTTGACGCAGGCCAACAAACCATAGTCCGCTAGTCAAGTTCAACCCGTCATTTCTTGATTGAATTAAACCCGCCCGCACGACCCTTGACGCAGGCCAACAAAGTCATACGACTACCCTAATCCAATCTCATCTTATGCTATAGATAAGCACTAGTTAGCTACCGCAAACTACGCCTTAACACAGGCCAACAAACGTAGCACGGATACTAAGTAGGACTTATCTGAAATGACGGAGGGCTACGATACGTTTTTCAGAAAACCTTTGCGTAATGAACTTGATATCGTTGTAGAATCAAGTGATTTTGAAAAGGAGTGATTTTGAGGCTTTTACTAGTTTCGCTAAAGAGGTCACTCCCGGTGAAGGGATCTCGGCTCTTTCCTTATCGAATAAGGTGCATGATATATCACATATATCACTATGCAAAGCAAATACTCCAAAAGCAATCAAAAGACAAACTGTGTGTTGTAGTATCTGCCAGTTATTGCTAAATAGGTCACTCCCGGTGAAGGGATCTCGGCTCGTTCCTTATCGAATAAGGTGCAGGATATATCACATATATCACTATGCAAAGCAAGAACTGTAGCTACCCTTTTTTTTAAAAATTTGATTCCACAACATCTTTTAGGTTTCTTTTCTTTCATTAATCATATTAATGAAGTCCCGTCATTTATGCTTCCTTAGCATCATAGAAGAAACGAAAATACAACGTACACTTATGCCATCCGCATTCACCACAGTGTCCCGTTATGCACCGTTAGGTTACTTAACTAACGGCATACCGGGACGGGACTAGCGCGGGTGCAAAACATAAGCAACGTCTACTATATATCTTATATATAATATTTATCCATTCGTCTCAGAATCCACAGTGATCACATCACAAAGTAGCAGAAGAAACATATGAAATATTGGATATACTAAGAGGTCCGTGTTTTATTTTGAGCCTGTATAACACACGGATTCCACGGTCGCGATGAATAGCCAAACCCATATACCTAGACCCCTACGAGAACGGCAAGCAACCCTACCAATTCTAGAGTTAGGAGACCCGGACTCGACTCCTCAAGCTGGTCTCCCACTGTACTCTAGAACCCGGTTACTTGTGATCCCCTCCTTGGGTCTATCCTAATGCGGAAAAGTAAATAATATACAACAATGGTGACATCATCCTTAACCCGGAAGTGCCCCAATAAAAGAATATTACATACAATGAATTTTACATGAATGAAAATAAAAACTCTCATCTCACATAAAAACCCCGGCTATTCAAAACACGACGATCCAATATAACATATACAGCAACACATAACATCATATGTCATCAACGTAAGTAAATATGCGTATCCCAATTGTAGTTGACATATAGCAACGAAACCGGCGATACACCACATATTACACTTACGGTTGCAGAAAAAACTAGACGATGTTAATCATTCCTATCGAATCAACAAACACCCAAAATTACCCAAAAAGCTCAACAATTGAGCCTAGTTTAAAATTATTCAGCACATGCCACAGTACCAATAGACCAGCCGTAGAAGGGTCAACCAATGCCTCACATGTGGCACCGCTGAACCACCACAAACCCGAGGGTTTAGTGGCGGTTCTGACGGTCACATAATCGAGTTAAGGTTTTGTTCTTCTAGAGGGTCCATCGCATAACTTGCATGATGTTTGAATAATTTTTAACTACGGAAAAAATCCAACACTTGGAAAATTTTCCGGCAAGGGTTAAAGCGGGTATTTGATATCCGATCGAACTTTTTAACATCGTCTAAAGTAACCTGAAAACAGTTAGAATTATGACTACGAAACACTCCCAGTTGCCTTTATAGTAAATCAACATCACATGAAAATTTAGCAAAAATAAACAACACCTGAAACACCAAAACCCATGAAATGGAACACTGGAAAAATTTGGAGTGGGGGGGGCTCGGATTTGGCCGATATAGAGGGGTCTCACCGGCCAAAAAATGTCTAAATGGCTCCAAATTTCACCAGTGTTCATGTTATCACACATATATAATTCTGCACTTGTTTGAAAATTTTTTTGACTCCATTTAAAAATCGACAGAAACCCGTATTTGGTGTTTCAAGTTTCGGAGTTCGTTTCGGTTTCGTAATATAACACAATCCATCAAATTCTCTAGCTAGGCTCCGATACCACTGTAGGGTTCCTATAGACGACAACAAGGTTTCGGGAGGCATCTTCCATGCTATTTTCAAAATTTTTCCGTTTTAAGGAACCCTAAACTCGAATCGATAACTAGATAATCATACGAAACAAAAAGTAAACTACTTTACTTCTAAGTGAACTAGAAATACAACTTTTGTAGATCGGTCCTTCACTTCATAAGCTCCTTGTAGTAGTCCCTTCGCTGTGATGAAATGATCTTGCGGGCTCTTGAAAGGCTCCATGAGAAGAAAGCAACGATCTTGCTTGAAGTCTTCGAGGCCGAAGATGATCTACGTCGAGGAGACACTAACTCAAGCTACTACTTCACTAATTGGAGATTAGTGAAGCTAACACCCTATATTAAAGTGCTAATCTAGTAGAGGATGATGAAATAGGAAGTGGGCTCACTTTAGTTTTATTTTTCTCACAATATTTTCTCTCTTTAGAAAACCCTAGCAAGCTTTTGCTTAAGGAAGAAGAAGATGAGCTCAAGAGATGAGAATGAACTAATGTGGTGAGAGAATCAACCATGGGTGAGTTTGTATCATATAGCTAACTCATGTAGAGACATAACCATGGCTAAATTATAATGGTTAGGTTAATAAATATCTTAAGTAAAACAAAACTAGTGGACTGAGTCAATGCATCCATAAGCTTCATGAAGCTTCATGCATGTGAGCTCATTATCCACTAATTTTGGAATTACTTTAAATACTAAAACCCAACATTATAATTAGTATGGTGTAAGTCTCATACACCCATGTAGTGTGTATCAACAACCATGATACAAAAAAACACAATTAATATATATGACATATATAATAAGTGTGCACATGTGAGAATAAATAAATGCCTAAGTGAGCTAATATTAGTTAATGTAATCTAGTATATCACATATACAATTATACATTAAATTATCAAATCAACTCTTGATTTAATAATCCGGCTATATCACATACAACCGACTAATATTATATGTACCAACTTATCGAATCAACACTTGATTAGATAACTCGGCTATATCACATATAATCGACCGATACAATAATCGCGAGAATAGAATACGATATCACATATTCGTATTATTCTCGGTCCCGCACATATCGCATATGTGCTCCTGCTTCGTTTTGCCTGAGCGAGTAAAAACCGCTATGTAGGACTCTAAAGACTCGCCAATACGCCGACAGTAGGTAATGATCACATCAAGCACCCACAAGTCGTCGGCGGTACTAGCTGGACGTAACGGCTATCCGGGTATTGAGCGACCAGAAGATCAACAAGCAAGCCCGCTCTAGCTCCTGTAAAAGCCTGTCAGTAACACTACCGTACAGTCTGGTCTCTTCGTCTGATATGTCGCATATCCACTCTAGGGGTGGTAAACGTCAGACCCCAATAACCAATAAGTCATGTCGATATGAGGCTCATAATGGGTCGAGAAACTACTGATAACACTTACCAGTAAATCTCTAAATCAGCTCTGGCCAGGAACTTCCCTGTTATGGCCAATCGAGCACAGCGCAACATCAACCCCCAATACCGGGAGAGAAGAAACCCCTCATATCGCTTAGTGCCTCCATGCGACTCGGGACAGTACCTAAAAACCACTATTTTGCACGTCCTCTTGAACGCGGTAAGGTGGAAATCAAAGCACAGTGGGAATCACACAAGACTCTATGACGATCTCGGGTCTACAGACTAACCTGTACCAGCGTCACCTGAGAACTGCTATCTGACGTGAGGTATAATACCATCTAGGAGTTCTCGGCAAGTATGTCCAGTGTACCCAGTCTCCACTGAGCACCCGTATACCATCTTTGATGTCAAATGCCAATGGATATGGGATCATCCATCGCCCATCACATGGGTCGAGATGCGTATACGCTAGTCTACTCTGGTATATCGATGCCCTGTCTCGATACACCCACGACTAGGAACATTAAATGATGAACTTATAGACTACCATGGCCCCACTAGTATGATCTGCATCATAATCATGGTAGTCAAGTACATATCCTAAGGGCTTTACCAACATGTAACCATAAGACAGTATCAAGAGACAAGTATACATGTTAAGATAAAGAGCAACCAGATAGCATACTATCATGTCGAGCAAGAAAGTCCTCTCTATATATATCCAAGCATCCAATATAATATACATCATATGTATAATAATGGCCTCTAGGGCATACATACAACTAACACGAAACACATATCTAAAACTTGAGAAGTCACAAGTAAATAGAATATAGTACGAGGACCAACCCCTCTGTCCTAATAGACACCGGACAACATACAATACTCTGTATAAGTCCCCTGAGTTGAATAACTCAAACCATGTGCATCGTATATTGAAAACTGTACTATGGTTAAGAAGAATTACACCGCTGTTGAATGCTCCTTACCTAACCATCAACTGATATAGGTAAATGTCATGGACATAATTTCAAAAAGTTATATCTCACTTTATAAAATAAACGTACAGTTATATCAGTTTGAAATTGGAGCACAACAACGGATATTCAAAACCAAATATTTGCCGTCCGGCAAAAATCCCAGGTGATTTCCTCAAATATCACCAATTACAACGAATCCCGATATAATGAGGATGATCACCTAATTCCCAATAACTTACTCCTACTCATCATCTGTAAAACCATACAGATGTGAGAATCATACCTGGTAAATACATACTCTGGAGTAAGGTTCCAATTGGGAAATCAATTTTCTATTAACAACGCATAGTGAAACTGAAACATGAATATGTTTCGAAGGGGTATCCGGGTATTCTTAGTAATGCCTCTTCCATTATCCAGATTCATGACTGCAACCGTATATTTCTTTGCCATATCTCCAAGTCCCTTTATTTTTCTTTACTCATTACCTTCTGTACACCCCCTTAGGCTAAATGGTTTTCTTCCTTCCCTACCGTTCAACACCAGCCTATGGTTTGGGAGAAGACTATCCAATAACCGTAATAGGTGTACTCTCCTAATCCTAGGAGTACTCGCAACCTGAGAGTAGGTAATGATAAAAGACAACTGAATAATCCTTATTCCTATTTCTCATGTCCATCCTCGAACTGGAACAAGCTCCTTCGAGTTTGTATATAACCATACGATGGATTTATCCAATGGAAGTGGATGTTCGTAGTGATACGGGGTGTTATGGAGAAATACAAAGGTGAAGTAGGAGTGGCGATGAAATATGTGGTTTGGTCGTGAATGATAGCAGTCGCAATTTACTTTGCTCTCTTTCTAATCCCTTTATTTTGTCTTTACTTATTACCTTCTGTATACCACACTTAGGCTAATTGGTTTTCTTCATTCCGTACCTTTCGTCACCTGCCTATGGTTTGGAAGAAGACTATCCAATAAGCGTAATAGGTGTACCCTTTCCTAATCCTAGGAGCCCTCACAATCTGAGAGAAGGTAAAAGGAAAAGACAACTGAATAGTCCTATTCAAACTCTCCAGAACCAGAATCCATCCTCGAATCTGGAACAAGTTCCTTCGAGTTCGTATGTAACTATACGATGGATTTATCCAATGGAAGTGGATATTCGTAGTGATACGGGGTGTTCTGAAGAAATGCAAAGGGTAAAAGAAGGAGTGGCAATGATGTATGCAACTCAGACAATCCAAAAGCCAGTGTTTTAAGAAAGTTCGGTTAACTTGGTCACTGAGTCATAGTCTAGGGTCGGGCCATGGTCGCTGCCAAAGAGAGAGAGAGAGAAAACAAACACTCTGCGTGCACTCAAACCTAGATTAGAATGGTTAATCACTTTATCTAATCAGGATATCTCCCACTGTAACTTCAAATTCTCCTCCAAATATGAAAGAAGAATTAGTCAGGATCACCCGAGGAGTAAACCAACTCATCAGTGGGAATCGGGATCCAACTATCATCGCATGATAATGTGATGGAATCCACTCACGTTATCATACTTCAGAAGGTATGCGCATGCCTGGCAAGTTTCCTGTATGTTTGAAACTCCCGATATGATTTTTACCCCATGCTCTTATGACCTTGACGAAGGTCAACAAATCATAAGTCACGTGTCAAGTTCTACCCGTCATTGTCCAGGTTAATTTGAACCCACCCGTACAAGCCCTTGACGAAGGTGAACAAGGCTGTACGACTGTCCCAAACTAATGCATTTATCTATGCAACAGAAAGGTAACAAGCAGCTACCATACACTATGCCTTGACGAAGGTCAACAAATATAGCATGAATACTAAGTGCTACCTGTTTGAAATGACGGAGGGCTACGAATGGTTTTTGGCGAAAAACCGTCAACGTAATGAACTTGATATCGTTGAAGGAACTGGATAGCTTTTTTACAAAAATATAGTGGCGAAAACCTATGCTAAAGAGGTCACTCCCAGTGAAAGGATCTCGGCTCTTTCCTCGTAGAATGAGGTGCAGGATATTCCAAACTGAATACCGCGATGCAAAGAAAAAAGTAATCGACTATAGTGAAGCTATTACCCTGATGTAAACTTCTGTCCAAGGGGTCACTCCCGGTGAAGGGATCTCGGCCCTTGCCTCATCGAATGAGGTGCTGGATATTCATAACCGAATACCAGTGTGCAAAACAAAAGAGAACATCCTTGTAATAACAACCTTTTGAAAAATGTTCCAACAACATCGAATTAGGTTTGTTTTCCTTGCATTGATCTGAATCAACACAGTCCCATCAATTAATCACACCACAAAGAACGAAAATATGATGTGCGTATATGCCATCCGCATTCGCCACTGGGTCCCGTCATCACCTATTAGGTTACTTAACTAACGACAGAGCGGGGACAGGACTAGCGCGGGTGTAAAACATATACAACATCTACTAGTATATATATCAATATATAATAATCGCTCCAAGCGTGATAAATGCAACATCACAGATAAGTAATAAGCATCACAGAACAATACAGATAATCTGGGAGCCCCGGGTTTCCTTTGAGCCGCAACTGAAACCCTACGTTCCCCAGTCGTGTGGATAGCCCGTGCAATGAAAACCTAGACCCCTACGGGCGCAGCAAGTTACCCGCCAAAACCAGAAGCGAGGCAGCCTCGTTCAGCAAAGCGAATGGGCCACCCAGCACTTCACGGAATCCGGTAACTTGAGCACCCCACCTTGGGTCAACCTGTACCCCCTACGAGTACGGCGAATAGCCCGCCAATTCTAGAGTGAAGCCCCCTCCGTCTCAAAGCCATGAGATGCGGGCCCATTGCCCTCTAGAACTCGGCTATCCGTGCACTCCACCGTGGGGTAATCCTAGTACAGAAAAGAAAATATGTACAACGGTGACATCGACCTCAACCTGGTCGTGCCCCGAAAGAATAATATACAAACAGGAAGTGACGGCAGTCCACATGTCGGACGCTCACCCCGCGATATCAAATGTACAAATATATCCAAATTGCACTAACATTGCACACAAGCTATCCACCATGACAAATCCGCAACATCACAGCACAACACAGAACATCAACGTTAATGTCACGTTCGCAAACTTGTCTAAAAGAACATATAGCAATTAGACAACTTGTACCGCTCGAAAGACATTCATGGTCGCAGATAGTAATGTAAGTACTGTGAACTAACGTATTTAAAATTCCGATCGACAAAACTTCCCAAAGTGGCCCCAAGTGCAAAACCCAGCACTCAAACGAATCTGGGCCAAAACTAAATATCTCAGAAACCACAATTCCACATGAAAGACACCCAGAAGAAATATAGTGAGCTGTTGCCCTAAAACGGCGGCATAACCGCGGCCAACACATGGGTTGTACGGCGGTTCCGCGGCAGTTTTGTTGGTTCAGTTCCCCAAATTTCTTCTGTAGTCTTATAAAAGCCTGCATGATTTTCTGACACACTGAAAATAATTTTTCGACCACTTTTGAAAATCGGCACAAAAATGGAATCGTGATTTCGAAAACTTTGTTCAATCGAGATTTTAACCATGTTAGAACTAGCTAGTATAGGTTAATGGCGTGTCTCTGATACCATATAAGTCTACGGTAGCGTCCCGACCGTCTATCCGAGGCCAAACGCGGAACAAAAACTTTTATAAACTGGGGCTAACGCGGACTTTTGCCTGGGTCATTCCATTAACTCTATACTAGCTAACATAAAGAAGTTAGAATGGCTATACCGATCGATCCGTTTCCTTCGGTCTTTAGCCACCATCCTTAGCTCCTCGCGGCATCTCGGATCTCGCTTGATTTCCGATCTCCTCGTCGAAGTGGCACCACGTCAAGGAATCTTTTTACGGGCTCCCGCTTCAAAACCGAAGCAACTCGGACATGAAGTTTGCTAGCTGACATGTCCAAGGTGAAGTAGAGAATATGTGTGATAACTTTGTCTCAATACACCCATGGATTCTCAACTCATGAGAGGGATGGGTGGAGGTTGAAGAAGAAGCCATTAGAGGAAGATGTGAGCTCAAGAGAAGAAGAGGTGAAATGGCTTGTATGTTGTGTGTGATATTTTGAGAGAGAGATATATATATCAATAATCAAACCCCAAGCCTCTACTTGGCTGCCCCTCTCTCTCTAAAATATCCCCACTCATCACAATTAGCCCCAAAATCAATTCATGTCACAATAATGGTCACATAAACCAAGACCATGAGTCACCATATGCATGTGACATGAATTGATGCATATGGACAAAACTTGCACTCAAATTTTCCACCACTAAACATTTAAACTAAATGTTTAATCCAACAAAAAGATATGGCATCAACTAAAGTAAACTCGTGACGGATCATAAGAATACCCTTCAACTGTATATACATAGCCGCATCCGCATTCCGACTGAATACGAATGCAATGAGACTAAAGTAATCCAATAATCTAATACTAGGATCCGGCTTAAACCAAAGCCCACTAGTATGATCCGTCAGATCATGATCCGTGCACAAGTACACTTATATGAAAGGTTCCTAGGCACCCTATAGTGGTCTCACAAGGCATCGAACATGCCAATTTAAAATTTTACGGGTGCCGAGAGACCCTTATCTGTAGACTAGAATTCTAGGCGAAAAAAAACACTAGTTAACTACTTAACTAAAAGTTAGATGCTACAACCTTTGTAGATCCGGATATCCACTTCCTTAGCTCCACATAGTGGTCCTCTCGCTGTCCTTTTCCAATCCTAGACTCGTTCATCGGCTTCATCGGGAAAGCGAGCGGAATAGGTCGTCGGCTTCGTGTCAAAAACGATCTACGTCGAGGCATCACAAGTTCAAGCTCCGACTTCACCAAGTTGTGAAACTTGTGAAGAAAACACCCAAAACAACTTGGCAAGAGGTAGAGGGTGAAGAAATAGGAGGTGGGTAGACTTTAGATTTGGATTTCTCTCACTTTAGCTCAAGTTGCCATTGATGGACCTTAGCTTTTCTTGAAGAAGAAGATGATCAAGAAGAAAAAGAATATATGATAAGTCCTTTAAAATGAAAAGAAAAAAGAATATTTATCATAATTCTAACTAGGGTTAAGTGTAGAGAATAGACCATGGTTAATGGATGGGTTAGCGTTAAGCATGATGACAAGAATGGTTAAGAAGTCAAAGCTTCATGAAGTTTCAACTAAAAGACAAAGAAAGCCACCATTCCTTTTTAAATCATTTCCAAATAAATAAATGAACAAAATAAATAAATGAATATGCAAAACCCTAATCAACACTTAACCATGGTTTTAATTCTTTACACTTAACTAAATAATCAAGTATCATCAAACATGATACAAATATGTGCACAAAAGTATATCATATATACTTCTTGCACATCAAGTGAGAAAATCCATATAAAGTGAACCAATACTAGTTAATGCAAAGTAATATATCAAATATATATATATATAATTATACATTAAATCATTAAATCAACACTTGATTCAATGATCCGGTCATGTCGCACATAACCGACTAGTATACAATGTATCGATTTATCGAATCAATGATTCGATAACTAGGTCATATCGAATATAACCAACCGAAACATTTATCGTGAGAATGTAATGCGGTATCACATACACGCATTATTCTCGGTCCCGCACATATCTCATATGCGCTCCTATTTCGTTTCGCTTGAACCAGAAAACCTCTGTGTAGGACTCTAAAGACTCGTCAATACGCCGGTAGCAGATGATGATCATATCAAGCACCCACAAGCCGCAAGCGGTCTGCTAAACGTAACGGCCATACGGGTATTGAGCGATCAGAAGAACGACGAGCTAGCCCGCTCACACTCCTGTGAATCCAACCAGTAACACTTACCGTACAGTCCGGTCTGTTCGTCTGATACGTCGCATATCAAGTCTAGGGGTGGTAAACGTCAGACCCCAATAACCGATAAGTCGTGCCGATGTGAGGCTCATAACGGGTCGAGAAACTACTGGTAACACTTACCAGCAAATCTCTGATCAGCCCTGGCTAGGGACTTCCCTGTTACGGCCAATCGAGCACAGTGCAACATCAACCCCCAATACCGGGAGAGACGAAACCCCTCCTATCGCTCATTGCCTCCATGTGACTCGGGACTGTACCCAAAGACCACAGTTTTGCACGCCCTCATGGACGTGGTATGGTGGAGATCAAAGCACAGTGGGAATCATACAAGACTCTATGACGATCTCGGGTCTACAGACTAACCTGCACAAGTGTCACCTGAGAACTTCCATCTGACGTGAGGTATAATACCATCTGGGAGTTCTCGGCGAGTCCGTCCAGTGTACCCAGTCTCCACTGAGCACCCGTATACCATCTCTGATGTCAAACACCAATGGATATGGGATCATCCATCGCCCATCTCATGGGTCAAGAAGCGTATACGCTAGTCTACACTGGTATATCGATGCCCTGTCTCGATACACCCACGACTAGGGACCTTGAAGGATGTACTTATGGACTACCATGTCCCCACTAGTATAATCTGCATCATAGTCCAGGTAGTCAAGTACACATCCTAAGGGCTTTACCAACATGTAACCATAAGACAGTTTAAAGAGACTAGTGTACATGTTAAGATAAAGAGTAACCAGATAGCATACTATCATATCGAGCAAGAAAGTCATCTCTATATATGTCCAAGCATCCAATATAATATACATCATCTGTACAATACTGGCCTCTAGGGCATACATACAACTAACAATCTCCCACTTGCACTAGGGCCAGCTGCTGTAGTATCGCATACCGAGCATCCCAAAGAGTCTCTCAAACTGTATCTGGGGAATGGCCTTCGTGAGTGGATCCGCTGTGTTGTTCTTCGTGTCAACCCTCCTGACCTCGATCTCCCGGCGTTCAACTATCTCCCGGATCAGGTGAATATGCCTGGATCGCTGATGGGACCTGGGTTCCTTGGCCAAAACCACTGCTCCATTGTTATCGCAATACAAAGGTATTGGACGCTCAATGGATGGAACCACTCCAAGTTCAATAATGAACTTCTTGATCCAGACAGCCTCTTTGGCAGCATCGTTGGCAGCGATGTATTCAGCCTCCATCGTCGAGTCTGCCACGGTTTCCTGCTTGGAACTCTTCCAGCTAACCGCCCCTCCGTAAAGGGTAAAGACAAAGCCCGACTGCGACTTAGAGTCGTCCTTATCACTCTGGAAGCTCGAATCGGTAAAGGACTCCACTTGGAGCTCTCCGTTACCATACACCAAGAACATATCTCTAGTCCTTCGCAAGTACTTGAGAATGCTCTTCGCAGCTGTCCAGTGACTCTCTCCAGGATCAGCTTGATACCTGTTCACTACACTTAGTGAGTATGCTACATCGGGTCTGGTATATAGCATCGCATACATGATAGAGCCTACTGCCGAGGCATAGGGTATCCCTTGCATGCGAGCTCTCTCCAAATCAGTCTCGGGAGACATCTCTTTGGAGAGAGTGACTCCAGAGATCGTGGGCAAGTTCCCACGCTTGGACTCTTCCATACTAAACCTCTTTAGTATGGTGTCAATGTACCTGGATTGGGACAATCCCAAAATCCTTTTGGATCTATCTCTATAGATCCTAATTCCCAATATGCAGGAGGCATCACCAAGATCTTTCATTGAGAATCTTTGTGATAAGAAGAGCTTGACCGATTGCAGCATAGGAATATCATTTCCTATCAAGAGTATGTCATCCACGTACAATATGAGGAAGACAACCTTACTCTCTGCCACCTTCTTGTAGATACAAGGTTCATCTGGATTTTTGACGAAATCAAACTCTTTGATAACGACGTCAAAACAGATGTTCTAACTCCGCGATACTTGGTTTAATCCATAAATGGATTTAAGCAGCTTGCACACCTTCCCGCTGCTCCCACTGTCTACGAAGCCCTCTGGCTGAGTCATGTACACGCACTCTACTAAATCACCGTTTAGAAAGGCGGTCTTAACATCCATTTGCCAGATTTCGTAATCATGATATGCAGCGATGGCAAGCATGATCCGGATGGATTTAAGCATAGCCACTGGAGAAAAGGTTTCGTCATAGTCCACACCTGGTCTTTGACGAAAACCCTTTGCTACAAGTCTAGCTTTGAAAGTCTCCACTTTCCCATCTACACCAAGTTTCTTCTTGAAGATCCACTTGCTCCGAATGGGTTTTACCCCTTCAGGAGCAACGTCCAAAGTCCATACTTTGTTGGTGTACATGGATTCCATCTCGGACCGCATAGCATCCAGCCATTTCACTGAGTCCCCACTCGTGATGGCCTGCTCGAAGCTAGTTGGGTCATCATCCTCCATGATGCAATCCTCGCTTCCACCATCCATGAGAAAACCGTAGTATCTCTCAGGTTGGCGAGGAACCCTACTAGATCGGCGGAGAGGCTGAGGTTCATTGGGAGCTACTGAATCCTCTGGTTCCACTAAATCTTCAGTTGTAGTTTGTGTTGCTGGAACCTCTTCCAGCTCTACCTCATCGCCACTAATTTCTTTTGTAAGAAATTCCTTTTCTAAAAAGGTGGCATGTTGAGCAACAAACACCTTTTGTTGTTCACTGTGGTAGAATAGATATCCATACGAATTGCTTGGATATCCTACAAACTTACAAAAAACTGATCGTGCCTCGAGTTTGTCCGGGTTTTGCTTTTTAAAATAAGCCGGACAACCCCATATCTTAACTCTTTTAAGAGATGGTCTCTTTCCATTCCATATCTCATATAGAGTGGTAGGCACAGATTTAGTTGGAACTCTATTCAATAGGTATATGGCTGTCTCCAGCGCATATCCCCAGAAGGAAATAGGTAACTCAGCTGTGCTCATCATAGAGCGCACCATATCTAATAGGGTGCGGTTCCTCCGTTCTGATACACCGTTGTGCTGTGGTGTATATGGAGGAGTCAGCTGAGAGAGAATCCCATTCTCTTTTAGGAAGTCCAGGAATTCATTGCTTAAGTATTCTCCTCCTCGATCAGATCGTAGGATTTTAATACTTTTTCCGGTTTGGTTCTCAACTTCTTGTTTATATTCCCTAAATTTCTCAAAAGCTTCTGATTTGTGTTTCATCAGGAACACATACCCGAACCTAGAGAGATCGTCAGTGAATGTAATGAAGTATGAAGAACCATCCCTGGCATGTGTAGACATGGGACCGCATACATCACTATGTATAAGTCCCAAGAGTTCGGTAACTCTTTCTCCGTGTCCCGTAAACGGAGTTTTGGTCATCTTGCCTTTGAGACATGACTGGCAAGTGTCATAAGATGAAAATTCAAACGGATTTAAATATCCATCTTTATGCAACTTAGCTAGTCGTGTCGCATTGATGTGGCCCAGTCTACAATGCCACAAGAAGGATTCATTGAGTTCAGAACTCTTCCTCTTGTGCGTGTTTGTTATGCTCAGAACTGTTGATTGATTTAGAACATAAATGCCATTGCACAACGTGCCTGATCCAACCAACTTTTGGTTACGGAAAATGTTCATAACATTGTCCTGTAATACAAAATTATATCCCTCTTTACTTAATAAAGAAACTGATATAATGTTGCATATCAGGTTCGGCATGTAATAGCATTCGTTCAGAACCAATGTATTACCAGTTGGTAATACAAGGTGATATTCCCCGACAGTCTTAGCTACAAAAATTGCACCATTTCCAACTCTAATGTCTTTATCACCTTCTCCAAGTTCTCTACCTTTCCTAAGCCCATGTAACTGATTACATATATGGGATCCTGACCCGATATCCAATATCCAGGACGTAGAGCAAATGGAGAAACAGTTCTCTGTAACGAACACACCCGAAGAAAATGCATCAACATGTACTTTCTTCATTCGGGTGGCATGGGAATCCTGGTATTCCCCTATATCCTGTTCATTCCTATAACTCTTATAAGAAAGAACGGAACTAACGTTCCCCAGCACAGTATAACATGCGGGTTCGGTCAATGCATCCATATTATTATCTTCATTAGGGCATGAAATGGTCGCTACCTGGAGAGAGAGAGAAGAAAACACTTTAGCGTATGCTCGTGCAAGATCAGATTGGTTATTATCTTATCTAATCAGGATGGCTCCCACTGCTTTTTATCAAATCTTCCTTCAAACCCGAAAAGGAAAGACTAGCCGGGATTAATTACACACTACAAGTTCGCCAATCTTTCAGCCAGGCCAGTGTCGGTACTTTGAGGGAGGTCCCCCGTGCTTTCGCACAAACCTAATTAATGTAAACCTCGTTTTCCCAGAGGCGTAACCCCGTTGACACCTTTCTAGACACCTACTTGATCAGCTAATTGCAATGTGTAAAACTCTCCCAGGAGTAACTCTTACTCGCAGTGGGTATCGGGATCCAACTATCTCATAGAAGGTATGCAATCTCATTGCAAATTTCAACACTTGAAATTCCCGATAATGCTTTTGCCCCTAGCAACTTATGACCTTAGCTAAGGTCAACAAATCATAAGAGCTAGTCAAGTTCAACCCGTCATTTCCTGATTGAATCAAACCCACCCGTATGACCCTTGGCTAAGGTCAACAAAGTCGCACGACTACCCTAACTCAATCACATCTCATGCTTTAGCAGATAAATACTAATTAGCTACCGTACACCACGCCTTGGCTAAGGTCAACAAACGCAGCACGAATACTAACTAGTCTCTATCTGAAATGACGGAGGGCTACGCAGGTTTTTCTGAAAACCTATTGCGTAATGAACTTGATATCGTTGTAGAATCAAATGAAGTTTTTGAAATGGAGTGATTTTGAGGCTTTTCTAGTTTTGCTAAAGGAGTCACTCCCGGTGAAGGGATCTCGGTCCTTTCCTCGTCGAATGTGGTGCGGGATATATCATATATATCGCTGTGCAAAGCAAAAACTCTTAAAAGCAATCAATAACCAAACCGAGTGTGTAGCATCTGCCAGTTATTGCTAAAGGAGTCACTCCCGGTGAAGGGATCTCGGTCCTTTCCTCATCGAATAAGGTGCAGGATATATCATATATACCGCTGTGCAAAGCAAGAACTGTAGCTACCTGTTTTATTTTAAAATTCGATTCCACAACATCTTAGGTTTCTTATCTTTCGTTAATCACATTAATGAAGTCCCATCATTTAAATACCTAAACATCACAGATAGATATGACGTACACTTATGCCATCCGCATTCGCCTCGATGTCCCCTCGTACACCGTTAGGTTAGGTAACTAACGACAGAGCAGGGCAGGGCTAGCGCGGGTGTAAAACATAAGTAACGTCTATATAATATATCATATATACTATATACTAAATCCATCACAGAGTCACAACACAGATATCGCAGCAGAATTAACATATGAAATATTGGATATACTAGGACGTCCGTGTTTTCAATACGAGCCAGTATAAAACACGGATTCCATGGTCGTGATGAATAGCCAATCCCACACCCCTAGACCCCTACGAGAGCGGCAAGCAACCCTGCCAATTCTAGGGTTAGGAGACCCGGACTCGACTCCTCGAGATGGTCTCCCACTGGACCCCAGAACCCGGTTACTTGTGCTCCCCTCCTTGGGTCTATCCTAATGCGGAAAAGTAAATAATATACAAAAGGTGACAGCTTCCGCTACCTGGAAGTGCCCCAAATAAAAGAATATTACATACAAGTTTTTACATGAATGAAAATGAAAAACACTCATCTCACATAAAAACCCCCGGCTATTCGAACACGACGATCCAATATAACATATCCAGCAACACATAACATCACATGTCATCAACGTAAGTAAGTATGCATACCCCAATTGTCATTGACGTATAGTAACGAAACCGGCGATATGAACATACTACACTTACGGTCACAGAAAAGAAAGTGTAAAACTACAACAATTGGAATCCGCAACTTCTTTAGACATCGCATGCCTAATCAAATGAAATACTTAGACATCACATGCCTAACAGATATAAATCCCGCATTTTAGTCTCATTATCGAAAACTCCTTTCAATATCATGTGGGACTAAGCTGCTAGATTTATAACATTCATTCAGTTATCTCATAACTGTTTGTGAATTCCAATTATTGTATCACATTCCAGATAAACAGAAAATGTTAAACTTTCCGATCGAACAGTCGAATACCCAAGTTTTCCCGATACAGCTCAACACATGAAATAAGTCTTAACAACATTCAGTTCGTGCCTCAGTACCAACGGTCCAGCCGTAGAAGGGTCAAGCCAACGCCTCACATGTGGCACGCCGTACTGCCCCAAACCCGAAGGTTCAAAGGGCAGTTCAAGACGGTCACATAATCGAGTTAAGGTTTGTTGTCTTCTAGAGGGTCCATCACGTTACTTGCACTACTTAGAACGTCGTTAAACTACGGAAAAATCCAACACTTGGAAATTTCCCGACAGGGGAAAAATTGGGTATTTTTATCCGGTCGAACATTTTAACATATTCTAAAAATTATCCGGAAAAACACAAAGACGAAATTTGATAATCCGATCGAAACTTAGATTCTCAATACAACCCCAGAATACTCTTCTGTAGAGTCACAATAAAAATATCCCAGAAAATATAACATTATATTATATGAGTTACTGTGCAGAAATCATCTGACAAGGGAACAGTACGGCCGCGGAACCGCCGCACATGCCTAGCTTGTGCCGCGGTTCCGCGGTGGAAAAGTCGATTCAGGCCCTCGTATTTCACAGTAATTCAAATAACACCCTGCTTATTTTTCTGCATATTTTTAATTGACAAAAATCCAAAATTTTAGAAAATTTCCAGAGAGCATTTTGGGAATGGGTTTCGATGTTCGTTCGGATTTCAAACGTCGTCTAGAATTCGCCTAAGGCTCTAGCTAGGCTCTGATACCAGTGAAAGGTTCCTAGGCACCCTATAGTGGTCTCACAAGGCATCGAACATGCCAATTTAAAATTTTACGGGTGCCGAGAGACCCTTATACGGATCTGTAGACTAGAATTCTAGGCGAAAAAAAAAACTAGTTAACTACTTAACTAAAAGTTAGATGCTACAACCTTTGTAGATCCGGATATCCACTTCCTTAGCTCCACGTAGTGGTCCTCTCACTGTCCTTTTCCAATCCTAGACTCGTTCATCGGCTTCATCGGGAAAGCGAGCGGAATAGGTCGTCGGCTTCGTGTCAAAAACGATCTACGTCGAGGCATCACAAGTTCAAGCTCCGACTTCACCAAGTTGTGAAACTTGTGAAGAAAACACCCAAAACAACTTGGCAAGAGGTAGAAGGTGAAGAAATAGGAGGTGGGTAGACTTTAGATTTGGATTTCTCTCACTTTAGCTCAAGTTGCCATTGATGGACCTTAGCTTTTCTTGAAGAAGAAGATGATCAAGAAGAAAAAGAATATATGATAAGTCCTTTAAAATGAAAAGAAAAAAGATTACTTATCATAATTCTAACTAGGGTTAAGTGTAGAGAATAGACCATGGTTAATGGATGGGTTAGGATTAAGCATGATGACAAGAATGGTTAAGAAGTCAAAGCTTCATGAAGCTTCAACTAAAAGACAAAGAAAGCCACCATTCCTTTTTAAATCATTTCCAAATAAATAAATGAAAAAAATAAATAAATGAATATGCAAAACCCTAATCAACACTTAACCATGGTTTTAATTCTTTACACTTAACTAAATAATCAAGTATCATCAAACATGATACAAATATGTGCACAAAAGTATATCATATATACTTCTTGCACATCAAGTGAGAAAATCCATATAAAGTGAACCAATACTAGTTAATGCAAAGTAATATATCAAATATATATATAATTATACATTAAATCATTAAATCAACACTTGATTCAATGATCCGGTCATGTCGCACATAACCGACTAGTATACAATGTATCGATTTATCGAATCAATGATTCGATAACTAGGTCATATCGAATATAACCAACCGAAACATTTATCGCGAGAATGTAATGCGGTATCACATACACGCATTATTCTCGGTCCCGCACATATCTCATATGCGCTCCTATTTCGTTTCGCTTGAACCAGGAAACCTCTGTGTAGGACTCTAAAGACTCGTCAATACGCCGGTAGCAGATGATGATCATATCAAGCACCCACAAGCCGCAAGCGGTCTGCTAAACGTAACGGCCATCCGGGTATTGAGCGATCAGAAGAACGACGAGCTAGCCCGCTCACACTCCTGTGAATCCAACCAGTAACACTTACCGTACAGTCCGGTCTGTTCGTCTGATACGTCGCATATCAAGTCTAGGGGTGGTAAACGTCAGACCCCAATAACCGATAAGTCGTGCCGATGTGAGGCTCATAACGGGTCGAGAAACTACTGGTAACACTTACCAGCAAATCTCTGATCAGCCCTGGCTAGGGACTTCCCTGTTACGGCCAATCGAGCACAGCGCAACATCAACCCCCAATACCGGGAGAGACGAAACCCCTCCTATCGCTCATTGCCTCCATGTGACTCGGGACTGTACCCAAAGACCACCGTTTTGCACGCCCTCATGGACGTGGTAAGGTGGAGATCAAAGCACAGTGGGAATCACACAAGACTCTATGACGATCTCAGGTCTACAGACTAACCTGCACAAGTGTCACCTGAGAACTGCCATCTGACGTGAGGTATAATACCATCTGGGAGTTCTCGGCGAGTCCGTCCAGTGTACCTAGTCTCCACTGAGCACCCGTATACCATCTCTGATGTCAAACACCAATGGATATGGGATCATCCATCGCCCATCTCATGGGTCAAGAAGCGTATACGCTAGTCTACACTGGTATATCGATGCCCTGTCTCGATACACCCACGACTAGGGACCTTGAAGGATGTACTTATGGACTACCATGTCCCTACTAGTATGATCTGCATCATAGTCCAGGTAGTCAAGTACACATCCTAAGGGCTTTACCAACATGTAACCATAAGACAGTTTAAAGAGACTAGTGTACATGTTAAGATAAAGAGTAACCAGATAGCATACTATCATATCGAGCAAGAAAGTCATCTCTATATATGTCCAAGCATCCAATATAATATACATCATCTGTACAATACTGGCCTCTAGGGCATACATACAACTAACCGTATATGATCGAACCCTACCATAAAACCATACGGCCTCTACAACGTTTCGCTCGAACTTGGGAAAACTTTCTGTTGGAGACTCTAATGACTCATCAATACGCTGGTAGTGGGTTTAACCACAAGCACGTCAGTGGTACTAGCTGTACATAACGGCTACCCATGTATTGACCAAAAGGGAGGCTGATGAGCGAACTCATCCTGAAACCCTACGGAGCTTGTCAGTGACAATATCCGTACAGTCCGGTCCATTCGTCTATGAGTATCACATATCGGGCCTAGGGGCTGGTAAACGTCAGACCCCCAATAGTGGTATAAGTCGTGTCGGAGTGTAGCCCAGAACACCCTGAGAAACTACTGGAATACCTACCAGTAAATCTCGCTTGACTTGGCCAAGGACTTCGTGTAACGGCTCTCCTAAACACAGCGCGATCTCACCCCCAATACCGGGTGAGACGAATCCCCTGCCGATCCACTCACTGCCCCCATGTGGCTCGGGACTGTACCCAACTAAAACCTGTTTGCACGACTCCTTTGAGCCGTGGTAGGGTAGTAATCAAAGCACAGTGGGAAATCACACGAGACAATTGACGATCTCAGGTCGCTGGACTAACCTGTACACATGTCACCAGGAAACTGCTATCTGACGATAGGTATAATACCAACTAGCATGTTTCCGGCGAGTCCGTCCGGTGTACTCATAACCCAATGAGCACCTGTATACGTCTTAGGTGAACCAACTGACACCAATGGCTTGTGAGACCGGCCACCGCCCCTCGTCGGGGTCTCGATCCGTATACACTAGTCTACTCATGGAGTATCGATACCCAGTCTCGACACTCCCACGACTAGGGACACTTTAAGGATGTGCTTATAGACTACCCAACTCTCACGTATATGATCACCATCATACTGCTGGTAGTCAAGCAAGAATCCTAAGGGCTCCATCAACGTGTAATAGTGATCTGTAATGTCATCTAAAGTATGCACACGATGATAAAGACAAACCAGTGAGCATACTATCATCTCGAGTAAGACTGTTCTACCGATATAGGTCCTCCCTCAATCATTGCAATCACGTGCCTGCGATCCAATAATTGACTTCTAGGGCACTATATCCAACAGTATTTTACCAACTAGAAGTTCTCGGTAAGTTCGTCCAGTGTAACTGACCCAATGAGCACCTGTATATAATCCTCAGTGTCAAACACCAATAGCAATGGATAATTTATCATCCTCCAATCGGGTCAGGAAACATACACACTAGTCTAAACTGGAGCACCAATGCCCAGTCTCGATACTCCTACGACTAGGGACATTTAAGGATGTGCTTATCGGCTACCCAGGCCCCACTAATATGATCTCTATCATCATCCTGGTAGTCAAGCAAAATTCTAACGGCTTTATCTCATGTCTTAACGATACATGATAATGAATAAAACACACCACATTTAAGATAGAGACAAACTAGATAGCATACTATCATTTCAAGTAAAATTATTCTCTCGTATATGTCCTCTTTGAATTACAATAATTGCCTTGAGGACACCTATATCCAACAATCTCCAACTTGCACTTAAGGCTGATTATTGCGGTATCTTATACCTAACTTCTGTACTAACAGTTTTGCAAACTGTGTTCAAGAACTAGCCTCGATGAATGGACCCGGCACGGTGCATCTTTCTTTTTCTCCCTAAATCTCAACTTCGCGGAGATCAAATATCTCCCGAATTAAGCGATACCTTCCTTAGTATTTTCCTGGACATACGATGTGATCATGTTCACAAATGAACAATTATATCCAGCAAATTCTCAGGCGGTATCCTTTGCCGATTCACAATCAGCACCTAGCGCCATAATTACCTCAGCATCCCACTTGGAACTCTTTTCAATATACTGCTCCTCAAAAGCGGATAAACTTATAACTCGCGACATACGCTCTGTCTTCTATGGGAAGCTAGAATCGGTAACCACCTCCTTCATGAGGCTGCCATTATCATACACCAAGAACATCAAATGATCTTCACTGCTACTCTATGTTTCTCTAGGATTGGATTGACATCCAAATCCTGTATAGAGAAATATTTGTGACCACCATTATTTTATCGATCACGGAATAAGAACATCACTTCCTATCATGAGTCTGTTATCCACATACCATATGAAGAATCTGACAACGCTCCCTATTACCTTCTTTTAAATACCAGGCTCATCTGTCATTTTATTGAAGTAAAATGCTTTGACTGTATCATCAAAATAGATGATCCTTCTCCGTTATGCCTTCTTTAGTCTAAAGAAAGACTTAAGCAACCTGCACGCTTACCGCTACTCCTACTGACTAAGATATCCCTCTGGCAGAATCATATATACGCTCACTTCTAAATCATCATTTAGAAGGACATTATAGTCATCCATCTGCCAGATATCACAGTCATGAAAAATAGCAGTGGCAAGTTATATCCGTATGGACTTTAACACAGACACTGAAGTAATAGTTTCATCACAATCCACATCAGGTATTTGATGAAAACCTTTTACTACAAGTCTAGCCTTATTAGGTTAGTACATTTCCATTTGCAATGATCTTATAAGATCTACTTGCTCCTAATGGGTTTTACCCCTTCAGGAGCACCCAACAAAGTCCACACTTTGTTGCAGTGCATAGAGTCTAACTAGGATAACTCGGCATACATCCATCAATTAGAAGTCACAACGTCCCATGGCCTGCTAATAACTAGTAGGGTCATCATCACATGATACAAGCCTTCTTGTCACTGTTAACAAAGAAACCATAGTGCCTCTAGGTGGCTTAAGTCACCTACCAAATCTGCAGAGTTGCTAAGGTTTGTCAGGGTCAATTTAATCTTCAGGTTCTACTAAATCTTCAGTAACCATTTGTGGTTCTGGAATCACATCCAGTTCTACCATACTCCTACTAATTTCTTTTGCAAGAAATTTCTTTTCTAAAAAGGTGGCATGTCGAGAACAAAATAACATTTGATCTTGCAAATGGTAGAATGTTAAACCCTCGTCAATGCCCAGGATAATCCACAAACTGCTATTACCGAAACGTACTTTGAGTTTATCCGGATTCTGGTTGCAAGTATAAGCCAGACAACTCAACATCTTAACATACTTAAGATGATAACCCATTCTATCACATATAGAATTTGAGGCACTGATTTAGGTGGAACCAATATCAATTGATATGCATCTATTTCTAGTGCATCTAATTACGGAATACCTAGCATAAGTATCCACATCTTCGAACACTTCGAAGAATCATGGTACTTCCAACGTTTGGTTCTCTGCATTATTCTTATACCCTATGAACTTCTCAAAATCTTTGGACTATGCATTTCAACAAGAATGTGTGTCTAAAATCAGAGAACTCATAGGAAAACGGAATGAAGTATGAGTACCAACCCCTTGTCCGTTCGGACACTGAACAACATACATCATTATGTATAAGCCCTATGAGTTCACTAACTCACACTCTGTGTGTTGTAATTTGAAAACTATATTTTGGTTAAGAATGTATATCCCGTTATTCAATGCACCTTACCCAATCATCAAATGATAAAGGCAAATGTTCATAACATAATTTTTGAAAATTTATATCCCACTTTATCAAATAAAGAGTCGGATATATCAGTTTTTAAAAGTTGGTGTATAATAATAGATATTCAAAACCAAAAGTTTGCTGAAAGGCAAAACCAGGCGATTTCCCCAATAGCAACAATTGCTCCGATATATAATATTGAGGATCAAATCACCTTTCCAATAATCTAATCCTTACTCAGTATCTGTAACAACTTATAGATGTGGGATGTTAATCCGGTATATATATACTCAGGAGTCAGAATTAATTGGAAAACAATTTTCGATTACAATCACATAGAAAAAATGAAACATCAAAATATTTTAAGGGGTGGCCGGGTATTCCTAGTAATGCCTCTTTCACTACCCAAGGTCATAACAGTAGTTGCATTTTCCTTTCCACTCAGTTTGACCCCTTTTGGATGTCTCTATTTCTTGCCTTGCGTATACCGGGCTTAGACTAATTGGTTTTCTTTTTACCCTTCCTTTCAGCTCCAGCATCGGGATTGGAAGAAGACTATCAAGCTCAACTTGTATATTCTCCTTATTTAAGGAGCTCTCAAACTTGAGATAAGGTGGAGAGGAGAGACAAATGAATTGTATCATATACAATTCACTTTATCTAGAGCCAGCTGTTGGATATAGTGCCCTCAAGTCAATTATTGTAATCACTGGCACGCGATTGTGATGATTGAGGAAGGACCTATACGGGTAGGACAATCTTACTCAAAATGATAGTATGCTATCTGGTTTGTCTTTATCATCATGTACATGAATTATGTGGTATTACATATCACTATTACATATTGATAGAGCCCATACGATTCTTGCTTGACTACCAGCATTATGATGGCGATTATATACGTGAGAGCTGGGTAGCCTATAAGCACATCCTTAAATGTCCCTAGTCGTGGGAGTATCGAGACTGGGCATCGATATTCCAGAGTAGACAAGTGTATACGTTTCGAGACCCGACGAGGGCGGTGGCCGATCTCACAAGCCATTGGTGTTGTGTCACCTAAGATAGTATACAGGTGCTCACTTGAGGTGAGTACACTGGACGGACTCGCCGAGAACTTCTAGATGGTATTATACCAATCGTCAGATAGAAGTTCTCAGGTGGCATGAGTACAGCTTAGTCCTTTGACCTGAAGTCGTCATTTGTCTCGTATGAGTTCCCACTATACTTTGATTACTACCCTACCACGGCTAAAAGGAGTCATGCAAACAGGTTTTAGTTGAGTACAGTCCCGAGCCACATTGAGGCAGTGGTCAACTGTCAGGGATTCGTCTTTCCTGGTATTAGGAGTCGATGTTGCGCTGTGTTCGGTTGGCTATCACCAGAAATCCATGGCCACGGTAGGGGAGATTTACTGATAGTTGATCAGTAATATCTCAGTTGGTGATGAGCTAAACTCAGACACGACTTATCGGGTTAGTTGGGGTCTGACGTTATCCACCCCTATACCCGATATGCGATACTCTTTGAAGAAGAGACCAGACTGTATGAAGATTATCACATTCAGGCTCAGTAGGGTAAGGACGTACTTGATTGTCGACCCCCTTTCGACAAGTACCTGGGTAGCCGTTACGTACAGCTAGTGCCGCTGACGTACTTGTGGTTAAACCTACTGCCAGCGTATTGTCGAGTCTTTAGAGTTCCACACAAAGGGTTTTCCCGGTTCAGGCGACAGATGTAGCAGCCGTACGGTGGTACGTATAGGGGTCCGATTAAATACGTGTACGCAGTACACGAACTTTAATCGGACGGTTGATAATACTAACCGGCTTAGGATTAAGCCAGATTATTAAATCAGGTTTTGATTTAATAATTTATATATGTATTTTGATACATGTATTTAGTATTATTGTTCACTATTCATTTTCTCTCTTTGGTACTATACGTATTTTTATACAGATACGCGTATATATAGCGATACATATACCAGGTGAAGTATTCCATATTTATACGGGAATGCTTCTAGAAGAAGGACACCTCATATTGATTTTCCTTTTTGGAAAATTAAATGGGAAATGAGGTGGCATGAGCATGGTCAAGAGGCATGGCTTGGCTTTTTATATTGTTAAATCCATTTGGATGCACTATTGCATCATGGTTAGATTATTATAGCCATTCTTTTTACACTTGATCACTTGATGATATTTTTCCTCATCTCCTCCATAGTTGGCTCTTGCTTCCTCTAGCTCATCTCCTTCTTCCTCTTGCTATCATTTTTAAGCAAGATTCTAGAGAGAAAAATATACTGAAGTATTCTTACATCATCGGACATCCAAACCTAGCAACCTTAGACCGTCGGTTAGAGCCTCCTCCGCGTTCTCTCAGGTGGATCGTCTTTGGCAAAGGTGGTCGATGCTGAAGCGCGTTCCCGGCGGCTACAGGCTTGGAGGGGTCTTCCACAATTGTGTGGACACGCGACAAAGGTTGTATTTCTCAACCATGCATGTTATAGTATTCTAGTTTAGGGTGTTTTATTCGAATCCTCGGGTGTGAGCATCCGGTGCCCGCAAAATTTTTTTTATTTTCGCTTCCGCCTCACCCGCGGCCTCCGCGGTGTGGGAGCTGGATCCCAACATGGTATCAGAGCCACCCAAACACCATAAACTAGTGTTTGACGATGCTTAAGTTTCAAAACCGAAAACTTCGATTTTGAAAACCCAGTTTCTGTTCGAAATATTTTTGGTCTCTAAAAAATTTTTAAACAAGTGCAGAAGCTTACTCTAGAATAGATAGAGACACACAATGAAAACGAGATAATTCCATCAAGTTTTGCCCGGCGAGATTCTCCATATGGCTGACCTCACCTTTTTACTGTTCATATCAGAAGCTCGTTTTCATGGTGTGTGCTGGGTTTTGTAAATTGGTATTTTTGGTGTTATTTGATTTGTCCCAGATTTCACTTTGTGTCATCTTTGCTTTGGGAAAACTCGGGAGTTTTAAAAACTCGAAACTTTTGCATCGTCGGTATTTGTGATGTGTATATTTGTTGCTGAACGTCATCTAATTGCTATATGTTCATTTAGACGCGGTTGCACACATTCTGGTGTCGCTTTCTTCTGTGGTTATATATATATATATATATATATATATATGGTTATGGTTTGTGCGGATTGTCATGATGGATAGCCTTGTGTGCAATGTTAGATGTACGGTTCAGATTCATTTGTATATTCATTATTGCGGGGCGAGCGTCCGACATGTGGACTGCCGTCACTGCAAGTTTGTATATTCTTTTATTGGGGCACGACCGGGTTGAGGTCGATGTCGCTGTTGTATATATATTTTCTTTTCTTTACTAGGATTATCCCGCGGTGGAGTGCTCGAATAGCCGGGTTCTAGAGGGCAACGGGCCCGCATCTCATGGAGTTAAGACCGAGAGGGCCTTACTCTAGAATTGGCGGGCTATTCACCGCACTCGTAGGTGTAAGTCCACGGTAGCGCCCCGGCCGTCTAACAGACGCCAAATGAGGAACAAAAACTTTTACAACTGGCGCTATCGCGTACTATAACCCGGATCTGCCATTAAAGCTAAACTAACAAACTACAAAGTGGGTAGAAATGTTATACCGAACGATCCGAGTCCTTCGGTCTTCAACCATCATCCCACGCTTTGTTGCGGCTGCTCCGATCTCCTGAATCTCCAATCTTCTCGTCCAGGTGGCACCGCGTCGACGGATCTTTAAACGGGCTCCCGCCTCTGAACCGAGGCAACTCGATCATCAAGTTTGCTAAAAGAGATGGCCAAGATTGATGTAGAGAATGAATAAAACACTTTGTCTGGTTACGTCCAAAGTTATGGATGAATGGTTAATGAAGTTGCCTTTTGGAGTGGAATGAAATGAGAAATTGGTATATGAAATTTCCATGAACCACTACTATAATCTTTTTCCTACAACCATAATCCTTTCCCCATCCATCATCAACCCAAATGAAAGGGGCCGGCCACTTATAGAAGCAAGGGAGGTGAGTGTAGGAGCTAGGAGGTGACCACAACCATAAATGAAAGAATGAGTCATATAAACCTAGTCACCAAAAACCATTAATGAACTAATGAATCATGTAATCTAGTCATGCTACATTAATTGCACAATTAATGCACAAATGAGTCACTAGCCACCTCACCATCCTAGTCACCATCTAGATGCTTCTAGAACCTTCCACACTCATCAAGAAAAGATAAATCCGTCTTTAACCGAATGATAAAGACGGGTGATAGAAAACTGGAAACTGGCAACTTCCAAAAGCGATCCTGAAATGAATTTCAGGACAACCCCGTAACAGTATAAACATACCCGCATTTGTATTACGACCGAATACAAATGCAACTGAAACAAAGATATTATATCTATACAGTATAATACTCAGATCCGGCTTAAACCAAAGCCCACCGGTATTATCTGCCCGAAATATGACACGTGCGTAAACGCACGTGCATTTTCCGAACCCTGCCATAAAACCATACGGCCTCTACAACGTTTCGCCCGAACTTGGGAAAGTATCTGTTGGGGACTCTAATGACTCATCAACACACTGGCACTGGGTATAACCACTAGCATGTCAGAGGTACAAGCTGTACGTAACGGTTGCCTATGTATTGATTGGAAGGGAAGCCGATGAGCGAACTCATCCAGAAACCCTACTGAGCCTGACAGTGACAATATCCGTACAGTCCGGTCCGTTCGTCTAAGAGTATCGCATATCGAGTCTAGGGGGTGGATAAAGTCAGACCCCTAATAACGCGATAAATCGTGTCGGCATGAAGCCCATCACCACCTGACAAACTACTGATCCAAATCAGTAATTCTCCACTACCTCGGCCGAGAATTTCTAGTGATGGCCACCCGTGCACTGTGCGACATCAACCCTCAATACCGAGAGAGACGAATCCCCGACGATCCGCTCACTGCCTCCATGTGGCTCGGGACTGTACCCAAAAAATACCTGTTTGCACGTCTCCTTTGAGCGTGGTAGGGTAGAAATCAAAGCACAGTGGGAACTCACACGAGACAAATGACGATCTCAGGTCGATAAACTAACCTGTACACATGTCAGCAGGGAACTGCTATCTGACGATATATATAATACCAACTAGCATGTTCCCGGCGAGTCCTGTCCGGTGTACTCAATGAGCACCTGTATACATCTTAGGTGAACCAACTGACACCAATGGCTTGTGAGACCAGCCACCGTCCCTCGTCGGGGTCTCGACTGTATACACTAGTCTACTCTGGAGTATCGATGCCCTGTCTCGAAACTCCTACGACTAGGGACACTTTAAGGATGTGCTTAATTATAGACCCCAGCTCCCACGTATATGATCGCCATCATACTGCTGGCAGTCAAGCAAGAATCCTATGGGCTCTATCAACATGCAATAGAGAACTAAAGCATTTATACGATGATAAAGACAAATCAGATAGCATACTATCATCTCGATTAAGACTTTCATATCGGTATAGGTCCTCCCTCAATCATTGCAATCACGTACCTATGATACAATAATTTACTTAGAGGGCACAACAAGACAGGCACCTTGAAACGAATCCCGAGACTTCTCTTTCTATCCCTGCCCACCCATAACTACCTTACAAGTCACGTTAACAGTTGGTGGGGCTTGAATGAGTACAGAGAGTTGAATGTGCCTGCCTTAGGATTCCACATCTCTTTCCTATAATATTAGGTACACAAGTGTCTCCCTAACCTAGCACACCCTTGCCATAAGTCAAGGATTCCAATCATTACCCAGTCGAGTAGGCTCCAGTATCTTTGACGAACGAGCGTCGGCGGGCAGTGTCTCGCGAAAGTGATTTAAGAAAAGTGGTCAGGCGCGGACATGAGCAAGCTGTCTCCTCAGTAGAGACGAACTTAAGCTGCACTCAACGATCGCACAAGAACTGTGAATCTGCGGAGGACTATCACAACAATCAAATTCCGCCGCAGGAAGATGTACATTTAACTCTGGTGGTCCGTGAAAAATCTGACACGACTCTCAAACGAGTGGTGTCTTTAAATTTCCAACGCAAAACCATCATGGCCATCTTTAGATCATGAGTGGGATATCCTTCTCGTACTTCCTCCAAATGTAGGGAAGCAAAAGCGATAACTCCATTGTGTCACCTCAGTACACCTTCGAGCCCTACTCACGAAACATCACAGTTAAACCATAAAGTCGCCCGAACCAAAAGCAAAGAAGGAGCTGATGCAGTTGTTAACCGAGTCTTCAACTGCGGAAACTCCGTACACAAGCCTCAGTCCAAAGAAAAGAAACCTCCATTCCAGTCAATTTAGTCAACGGGGCAGCATTACACTAGCAATCCTGCATGAGATGGCGGTAAAACCTGCTAAGCCAAAAATCTGCGGACCTCCGTCCTGCTCAAGTCTGGGCCTAAGTTGTACAGCCACGATCTTCCCCGAAACCATACCAAATCGTCTCCGTAACTACAAAACCTAGGAGTCAACACAAACAAGCTTAAAGGGACACTCCGAGAATCTAGTAAACCGCTGGGGCTCTCCCAGTATCCGTATAACAGATCCTCAAGTGCTACCCTAACCCTCAAAACACACTAAAAAAAAGACCAGGATGTCGTAACTAACACAACAATAACTGGTTAAGGAACTGCCCAAAGAAAACCAGTTCATCATACCTACGAATGCTGCTAGAGCATTGGTGAGTCTAGTGACACACCCAAAACACACAAAGCCCGTAGCACGCACAAGGCAGTCTTCGAAATGTCATCACTCCGGACCCGCAACACTGATGACCTGATCCCAAACAAACTTAGACAAAGTCTCGCACTCTAACGCTAATCGAAGAGATCGTCAATGCGAGGTACAGGATACCTATTCGCACCGTAAGCTGGTTCAATTGACGATCCATCAATACACAACCTCAATCTTTCGTCTTTCTCCTTGACGAATAGAATTAGGAACTTCCTAATGCGAAACACTCAGACGCACAAACTCCTTCCACAATAACTTTACAGCAGATCCTTAAGCTCCATAAGCCTCGCCGATTTATCTGGAACAACGTCGGAAAACTCTCACTTTAAAGAAAACCGGCCCAACATACCAACTGTGGCTACGGTATCACGAAAGATGCTAAGAATCCACGACATCTTCTCAAAGCCGACTAGCGAACAAGGCTGAATTCAAGCTGTAAGAGGTGGCACCACTATCCACTAGCACCACAAGACTGACTCACCCGGGAAAACAAAACCTAATTGTTTCCTCATGGTAGCCTACAACGCCTAGCACGTAGCTAACCAGTCCGTGCCCAGGAGATCGCCAAATCCAACATCTCTAGGAGGATCAAAATGACAGAAGAATCTCTATCTCCTATCCGATGGGCACACGACCGAATTACGTATCGCGCAACAAAAGGATCGCTGACAGAATTTAACACAACAAACGGCTGATCTACCTAGTACGGCTCTCGTCCTAAACTTGGCACGAAGTGTGGAAACATACGAGTGCAACAAAAGGACATACTGAAAGAGTACCTGAAACCACAGCATTGGACGCCTGAGCATCCTGACGAGTCGAAGCAAAAACTTGGGCCTGCCCTCTATCTGCGACTGATCGAACTCCTCATTTACTAGCCTGACCCCTCTGTGCGAACCCTCCACGTCCATGACGTCTCAGAATACGACCCTGACGTGGTGTGAAGGAACACTGCCTGATGAGGTGTTGAAGGCTTCCGCATCGTAAACACCTGCGCGCTGATTGCGGTCCTGCCTGGGGATGAGAGCCAAACGACTGTCCCCGTCCCAAGCCTCTGCTCTGGGCTGGTACACCAGTACGATTCCACAACTGTTCCGGAACTCTCACGGTCTCTGGAAGACGTGTCTCGTAAACTGGGGCTGCCTCCACCGGTGCTATGTAGGGGACGGAATACTGCATGATGATCGCAAGGAACAACTGGGTAACAGGGGTGACAACCACCTGTCACTGCGCTCGAACGACCTCTACCAATGAGCTCATCTTCTGGCGCAAGCTCTGCATCTCTGCCACTAGTCTAGCGATCTGATCTGTCGTAGGAGAAACAATCTGTCCTGGTACAACAGGGGTACTACTCGGATCAGTCCTCATCTCAGATAAATCAACTCGAACCTCAGCTCTCCCGGCCTCTCTCTGCACCCTCGTAGTCCTTGGCGGCATAATGGCTGAAAAGAAGGTAGGATTCGATGAGGATACGAAAATCGAATCACAAGGATGTATACAATCATGAAGAAAATTCAATCAATAAGTCCTAAGGTCGCTTAGGCGGAGTACCGTGTCGTGAGTATGCCGCGGAACATACGCACGCTACGCCACTCTGCTGCAGCTACTTACTCCATCATACCAGGGTCATCCTACACTCCGAAGGTAAAACCTACGCTCTGATACCAATTTTGTCACGACCCAAAGTTTAGCCCGTGACCGGCACTTAACCACGTAACGTCTACAGGCGTAACGCGACTAAGTAAGCCGAAAACCCAGAAATCAAACCAGTAAAAGTATAGTGTGTTTTAAGCATTTAATAGAACCAATTACTAAGATAGCAATATACGACGCCGTAGCGAAGAAAATGAGCAACAAGTGAGAAACATCACAGATAGAATAAACTGCATAAGTAAAGTCGGCTCACAACGAGCTCGACGCCAGAATACAAAATAATATACATCGTCCTCACAACTGGTCTCTAAGTCAATACATAAGTGGTAGATGGAGAGTACTAGATACAACAATGTACATAACTGAAAGATAACAAGATACCGCACAAAACCCACCTATCAGCAAAAGAGCTAGTACACCAACTGTAGGGGTATCTGTGTCAAAAGATGCAAGAACGCAGCCTGCCATGACTACTCCGAAGGGCAACCTGCAAACACTGTGGCACAACGGGGGTGGGTTGCCAACTCATGAATAGAAGATAACATATAAAGGTAATCGCGAGTAGGCACGTGCAACGATACTCTAATCTATGCCGACAGATAACATCTATATGATGAACTGGATACTCAAATCATGCAACATGTGCGATCTAATAACATCTCCAAGCGATGAACAAGATATGCAATGATCGTGCAAGCATGTGTACTATATCAGGTACAATAGATACAGGATGAGATATCAATTACTACATGCTGAGCATGGGAAATATAATATCTACACGGAATGTCATCGTGGAAAGTATAATCGGTACCCATCAATGCACCCAAATCCCAATGCTACTCAGGCGTCGTCATCCTCCTCGTTCCTCAAATCTTGTAAATCTCATATAATCGTGAGTGCCCAACCTCGGCACCCAAAATATCAAGAATACTCGTGCCAAGCATCGACACGCAAATCCACCTGTATAGGGCATCCGTCAGTCCGGATCAGCCCACGGGCTCTGTCTGCGGTATCGACCCTCGGTCCCAGCAGTACGAGTCGTCCCGTATCCATCAATCGACTCTGGTCAGTATCCTCCGGATAACCGCCAGGTCCAACCAATCACCGGTAGGTAGTAGTCCCTCTGCCAGGCTCACCGTCTACTACACAGCGAAACCGTTCTCGCCCGGGGGTACCATACCGGGTCTACCATGTACCCGTAATCGGCCTCATCCACTCCTCGATTCGGGTTCACATATTTCACTCTGGCACCGAGAAAACACATGGTGGACGCACCGAAATATCATATCAAGGGAAACCGGGTTTTTAAATAATTAACTATTCTCTTTTGAAATATCCACGGTTTCCCAAATCCAGAATTAACATGGAAACAACATATCTCAATGCGTAATCTAAGCAAGTATGAAGATATCAATGTGTGTATGCACTGGGATGAATATACAGTGTGCATGTGCGCAGGTATGAAGATATCAATATATGAGTGCACTGGTATGAGTATACAGTGTGCATGTACGCAGGTATGAAGATATCAATATATGTGTGCACTGGTATGAGTATACAGTGTGCATGTGCGCAGGTATGAAGATATCAATATACGGGTGCACTGGTATGAGTATACAGTGTGCATGTGCGCAGGTATGAAGATATCAATATATGTGTGCACTGGTATGAGTATACAGTATGCATGTGCGCAGGTATGAAGATATCAATATGTGTCCAAGTATAAATATACGATGTATATAGTACAAGTATGGGTATGTGATGCATATGTGCCCAAATATGGATATAACATATGCAGTTATGCGGAAAATCATGACAACATCAATAAGGTGGGATTAGTATGATATATGATTTATAGCAACCCTATAATGTGAGTGTCATAGAAATCACTAACGGTGTGAGTGTAGCATATCAATCGTGCTCGTGCGACTTGAACCGTTAGTGACAGTGCAGTGTCATATGCTATCATTTCTATATGCAACAAAAGGGTAAGCTACTACAGTCGATATGAACATCTATACTAAATATCCTAACACGCCCTGACGCTTAACGCCATATGGGCGATTTCCCCGTAGATGTTAAATCTACTCACCTGGTCATGCGCTACTCGTAGCCGACCACCCGCTTCCCTTTCGTAGCTTCGTCCGACGTACCCGCCTGCGAACCTGGAATTACACAAGAATCCATATATAAGCAACTATCTCGCAAAACGCGATATTGAAGTCAAACGATACGCTCGCGTCGCGAACTAAACGCGCGTGTGTACGATACAATAAACGTGTGCACGCGTCTAAAACTAACCCTGACACGCCGCGATACGCTGAATCATGGAACCCTCTTGTGTATCGCGCGAACCAAACGTATTAGAAATATGATATAACGTCCCAGATTCTACCTAGGCTAACAAATTACAAAACTATACATACTACTGGCCTAGAAATAACAACAGACTCCTACCCAAGTAAACATCACCCAAAAATACCCCTATCTGGCCTCAAATTGCGGCCAAAATGAATAAACCGGCGGCCTCGGTATGGGGTGGGGGTCTCGGGCTCTGGTGGTGTGGTCTATACCTTGTATACAAGCTCCTGTTAACTCAATTTCAACCTGAACTACTCGGGCCTATAGCAGATCACAGAGATCCAAAAAGTTCACTTAAAAACACTAAATTTTGCACAATTAGAAACCCTATGGTATTTCGGTGTGAGCTGGGGTTTAACTAGGTTTACATGGTCTTAATAACACCTAATTAGGCTAGGTTAACCAATATTAACAGCACTAAACCATAAGTCCACACAATTCACCATTTCAAGCACAAAATCTCACTTTTTACACAAACCGAAGCAAATCCTACGTAAGTTAAGCAATTTAGAGGGTTAGGCTCAAAGATTATACCTTACTAGACCCTATGAAGCAGGAAGAGAGAGGATGAGGAGAAGAGGTGAGCTGATGTTACTGCTGCTGCCTGCTGTGCTGCTGCTGATGCTGTAGCTGCTCCTGATGTTGTAGTTGCTGCTGCTGATGATGCTGCAGCTGCTGCCTCTCTCTCTCAGCTGAGTGTGTGTGTGAGAGAGAGAGTTGTGAGAATGAGAAGTGAGAGTGAGAAAATGAGGCCCCAAGTCAACAACCCTGTCACGCCCCGCTTCCCAGTGTACGGCGAAGTGGACGCGACGAGGTCCGCTACATATGTACTCAGAAGTACATACGCTAAGCGTAGCTAAGCAATATAAAATATTACACAAGAGACAAGAGCATAAAAAGAACAACAACTTTTATTTATTAACATTATTTGTACAAAACATGGAAAGGAACAAAAATACAACTGAAATAAAGATACCTAAACAGTGGCATAACAGGAAATGGAAAGTACTGAAAAAAAAGTGTACAATGAAATCATACTGCAGGGTCTTCAGCAAATTGCTCCAAGTCTTCCTGTGTTGGCTCAACTTCTGCCGGGCTCAAACCACCTGACGACATTCAAAGAAGAAAGAAATAGAATGTCGTCAGCGAACAGGTCGCTCGGTAAGTCCCAAAGATAAGGGGGGAAATAGACAGACAGTAAGAGAGAGAGAGAGAGCTTTTACTGTTGTATTATAATATTATAATATTGTATTAACGTTGTTGTTTTTAGCCTGGTACAGAAGATGCCAGTGTATACGAGGAGAGTCCCACTTACACCGGGGACCTTGGTAACCTGTAGTACAAGGCTCCGTCGATAATACCACAGAACAATAGCATGGATGTAATTACGTCTTAAGTGACCACCTCATGCCACCTTTAACATATTCCGTACCAGTCTACCTCTTAAACCCCACGATGTTTTGTTTGTATTGTTATCCTGTAAAATTGTATTGATTAACTGACTGACCGAAACCATGATATCAGGAAACGGCTAAAACCGTAGAGTCATGTAAATGGAATACTGGGAAACATGTAAAAGGAATATATCCATGGTTCGGTTCGGTCAAGTTATATAGATTGTTAACTGGATTCAGGGATTCATGTATTCGTATTGAGTTGGAATATAAAAGAATATAGATTGACTTGAATCATGTTCAAGTCAGAAATAGTCAGACTAAAACCTGAGTCAGACTAAAAGAAAGATAATTTGAAGTTCTATATTTGTTAGGGGCCTTATTGTAATTTATAAAACTTGAGGGGGTTTTATGTCAAAAAAGTACTATTGTATATTTTCAACATACACCTCAAGTATTTATTATTCCTCTTTATAATTATAATGAGTGTGAATTTTATTTGTGTTATTCTAGTGAATATATCCTAATAAAAGAATTAATTTATAATATTGATTTATTTGAAATTCATGGTATTTTAATGTAACGTTTAATCCTGTAATTTTAGAAAAAGTGAAAACTTTATCTTATAATAAAATAGGTATTTAAATGATAATTAAATATATATATATTAATACAAGAATAATTTTAAATAATTATTTTATTTTCCAAAATCTCATTTTTCTTAAATGCCGTATTTTAAACCCTTCGAGACCGAATGCTCCTTGCGGAGGTCTGAATCTCGCACTACTAGCCCGCGGGTGCACGATGAACCGTACTATCCCTAACAGGTTCCCCAAAGATGGGTTGTAGCGGCGCTTTGCTTAGGTTTAACAAATACTATTCATTTAGAAAAACGGTTTTATAAATATAAGGTATTTATTTGTAAAAAGGTATAGATTTCCGTATTTTAGTTTCTAGGGTTTCCTAAGCTAACTAGCCTATTTCTAAGGTCTAAAAAACAAGTCATTAGAAGCCTCAAATCACCTCTTCACCGTCAATTGCGGCCAGATAAGTGCCAGGTAAGTGGGAAGGAACCACAATAGTGGGCCTAATTAAAAACCACTAACCTAGACACACTTGCCTAGACACCACAAAGTCAGTTTAGATAAACGATCATGTCCATGACAAATCGTACTTTCATTTTAAAAGATTTTGTTTTAAAATTGTGAACAACTTAAAACTTTTAGAAAAGGTTTATAAAGAATATGGTATTTTAGTGAAAAGCCCTATATTTTAGTATTCTAAGTTTTGACGTTTATCAATTAGGGTTATATTTGTGTGTGTGTAGAGGTAGGTCATTACCTCATGATTTATTTTAAGTTTTAATGAAGTTTTAGAGGTTAAATATGATATATTAAAGTTGAAGGTATTTAAGCGCAAGAATACGGTATTTGAAAACGTTATCATTTTATGTGTGAAAATTCATTTAAATTGATTTCTACAAGTTTATTGATCAAGATAAACATATTTAGGAATGAGGGAATTGATTAAACGAAGAAAAATAAAGTTCATGGTATTTTTATGAAAAGAATACGGTTTTACAAGAAAACTATCATTTCATGTAAGAAACTTTGTTTAAATTGGCTTCTATGTGATTAATAGTCATCATGAATATAGGTAGGTATTATGGATTAGGTGACAAGTGGGATTTTATAGAAAAACCGAATCGGAAATCGGTTTGTTCCGATTTCCGTCGGGGTTCGTAATTCCGTATTTTAAGAAATAGAAAAGAGAGAAGATTGGGAGTTACGGGTTTTCAAACTCTTCTAAAGAGTAAAGAGAACTAGGGGAAAGGCCGAGGTGTGGTTTCGTCGCCGGTTGCTTCAAAGCACGTCGCCGGAATTCCGTCAGGGATTCGCCGTGAACTCGGTTTCAAAGCACACACTTTTTGGAAAACTTTTGAGAGAGTGGCTCAAGATTTTAGGGGGTGAGAGGGTAGTGTGTAGGGTTGGTATTTATAGGGTTAGGCTAGGGTTAGGGTAGATGAAAAGTTAAAAATAAAAATATGATAAAATGTAATAAAAATGTATTAAAAGTGGAGTAATTGGGGTTTTCAAAGAGTTCGGGAAGTGGTATGAGGCTGAAACTTTGCAGGTGTGTAGGGAATATGAAAAGACACAACTTTCATGTTGTGACCCTCTCCGGAATCGGCCGAATCGGGGGTGACTCGGCCGTGACTCGTTCGGATCACTGAGTCGGCCGAGTCAAGGCCGAGTTGGCCGATTCCCGACCGAGTCCGGTGACCTGGATCTCCCCCGACGGTTCATCTACCCTCTGCAAGTGTTACATCTTTGGGTGTAGTGGGGTTTTTGTGAGATATGCACGTGTAAACTCTTGGTATTCTAAAGGTTTTAAAAAATCAATATTAAAAATAATGTGGGGTATGGGATTCGAACTCTGATGGCTTGGTTCAGCAGTGCAAGGTATTACCAATGAGCTACAAGCTCCTTCTTGTAATTATTGTGATATTTAATTACTTAAACTGATAGCAGCAAGAATAAATACTCCTAATATACATTAAATTTAAAGTAAATTCTTGTACACTAAAAATGGAGTTATTATATTCTTGTAGCTTGTAATTAAAAACAAAATAATTACCTATATCTTGTGCTCATGCTAAAATACCTCTTTATGGATTTTTGAAAAAAATATTTGAAAAAAAAAATTTGTATAGGAAAATTAGGGTTGTTACATTCTACCCTCCTTATAAAAATTTCGTCCTCGAAATTTGTAAAAGGAAAGTGTAACTGTTTGGTGACAAAATTAAAGATTGTAAAGAAGTTTTGGTCAAAGTGGTGAGAAAGTTACCTGGGTTACCTTGGTTCACAGTTTCAGGTTCTATGGCTGCTAAGGTGAAAGCCTATCGCCGTGGCACGTTCCTCCTAGGTGGAGGCATATTCCCCTGTACTCGAGGCATATTTCTCAGTGCCTGATGGAATTGACGATTTGGCTGAGCAGGGAATCTACGTGGAGGTGGTGCTGGGAGTGCAGGACGAGTTGCAGGAGCCTGGATAGCTGGCTGCTGCGGGTAGTTGGTAGGTGTGTGTGCTGAGTTGCGTCTATAAGGGCAGTTTCCAATTCCGTGATTGGACGCGCCACAAACCAAACATAGGCCTTTTGCGCGCATACAGTCCTTCCACAAGTGACATTCCCTCTTGCAATAAAAGCAAAAATCGGGTCTTGACCGATCCTTAACTTCTTCCAGTCTTCTGAGTTCAACAGCTGGCCTTGAAGAGACCCCTCCTGCCATTTGAGTGGCAGGACGTTTCACTCCTGCAGACTGAGGTCTGCCCCTTGCCTTTATCACTGCTTCATAGCTGCGGGCAGCTTCCAGAGCATCTTCATGAGTCAGAAATTTTCCCGTGGCTAGGGAAGCCTGAATCTCCGTGTCCAGTCCTTGTTGAAACCGACGGGCTCTGATATCATCCGTCGGTATCAAGTGTGCTGCGAATCGGCTTAACATGGTGAATTCAGCGTCGTATTCATCTACTGATTTTTCCCACATCGATCCTTGTTGTAGATGAATGAACTGATACTCCATTGCAAACCTGGCAGTCGCTGGAAAGTATTTCGCGTCGAACTTCTTGCGAAAAGTCTTCCATTCAATAGGCTGCGCAAGACGGCTTTCTTCCGTCTTCTACCAGTTGCGAGCGTTGTCCGTGAGTTGTAGTTTCGCTACACGGACCCAAGCGACGTCTGGCACTTGTGCTGCGGCCAGATCATCCTCGATACTTTGAGCCCATTCCTCAGCTTCCAGTGGGCTCCCCTTTCCTGAGAACTGCTTCGGATGTAAAGTCCTGAATTGCTTCACTCCCGGAGCATCAGTCTCAGGACGGTTCAGAAGTTGTTGCTGTCCCTCGAGAAGGCTGCTGATCCCCTCAAATAGCATTGTTTGCTTAGTGGGTGGTGCAGGAACAGCCGGTGTGAGAGGAAGTGCTAAGGGTGTGTTGTTGACGTTGGTGCTGGTGTTGTTTGGGGAATCCATAACCCTGAAGAAAAATTTGGGTTAGGACAGATTCAAGTACATGAAATGATAAGATTCAAGGAAGATGAAATTGCAAGATTCAAGGAACATGAATTGTAAAGAATGTTTGTAATACCCGGCCCTTTTATACCAAAATCTGTATCTTGTTAATATAGAACTTTATTTAATTTATTTATAATTTTATTTAATTTTTATATAATTATTTATTTATTTTAAAGTCCCATTTCTTTTATTTAATTAAAACCAAATTCTAAAACCTAACTAAATTTTCTCCGAGCCCATCTATGTTTCCATTCTATATTTTCCAACCAGGCCCGCTTCTTTCCTTTTCCCAATTAATCTCTTTTCTCTTACGGCCCAAACTCCTTCAGCCCAAAATCTTTCATACTAATTAAATTTAATTCTTTAAAAAAAACCCAAATTTTTCCTTTTTAACCAAATCTCATTATCCTTTATATACCCCGGCCCAGCCTTTTTCCATTTCCTTTAAATTTTTAGCCCACTCCTTATTTTACCTATTTTTCCTTATATTAAATCTCAGCCTGGCACGTTCCCATTTTTCCCTTTAATTCTTTTGTTTTGTTTTGGCCCAGCAGCCCACACCTCTCTGCCAACCCGACCCGGCCCAAATACCCTCTCCCTCCTTCCTCCAATGGCTCTTTCCGCCATTCTCACGCGCACGTTCCACCTCCGTCGCCCACGCTCGCGCCTGCGATGATTGCCCGCTCGCACGATCCACCCTTCTCTCCAACGCTCGCGCACTCTTCGCCGCACCTCGCACCTCATCTCTCTTTCTCTCTCCCTCGTCCCCCTCACTGCCTCACCACTACCCCCTGCACCCATCTCATCGCCACAGAATCCACCTCGCCGCACCCATCACCTCGCCTACACCAGCCGACCTCCCCTCACCATTGTTTCAACCACCGTCAGCTCTCCTCCACTCTCGTCACTCGTCTCCCTCCTCTCCTCTCTCTCGCTCGCGCTGCAGACCCCACAACCGCCGGCTCTCCTCCACCACCGTGAGCGACCACTGTCGCTCTCGTCGACCGCAGCTCATCATCATCATCGTCGTCGTTGTCGCCACCTTCTTTTCCCCCTCCCTCTTGTCTCTCTCTGTCTCTCCCCTCTCTCTAACTCCCTCTGTGTTCTCTCTCTCTCAATCCCTCTATCTCTCTCACTCTGTTTCTCTTTCTCTCACCCTCTGTTTCTTCTCTCTCTCTCACTCTCTCTCTCTCTCAGTCTTCTCTCTCTCTCACTCTCTCTCTCTCTCTTAGTCTTCTCTCTCTCTCACTCATCTCTCTCTCTGCCTACACATACTCTCTCTCTCTCTGCATACACACACTTCCTCTCTCCCTCTGCAATCTCTCTCCGTCGGCCTCGACAGCATCAGCGATCCCCAGCCCCAACACCACTTGAACTCGCAACAACCCCTCCTCAGACTCGAGCCAAACCCAAACTTTGACGAGACTCATCGCACGTTTGCCACTCCGTGCCGGGACGTGTCACTACTGCCTTAGCCGCCGCGCCATCAGTCCACCGCCTCCAGGCAAGTTTTATACTTGCTACATGCTATTTGGTATTTGTTACAAACTATAATCTTATAAATTTTATACTAAACATCCTCGATAAATTACACGATGCAACCGTTCGATGTGTGATTCCAATGAAATTACTTGTCTAATTTGACGGAACCAGATTGTTCTTGTTGGCCCTTGGTGTGATGAATATCTTGTGCAAATTTTGTTTGATAATATGACTGCTAATGACCAAAACGACTACCCCCAAGTTTAATCGTAAAACTGTAATTTTATTGTACCTGAAAATTGTTAAATTCACCATAAATCATATACATACTAGAATGGTGCGTTCGAAGGCTCAAATCGAAGACATCTCGACGAACTTTAACCCTATACTAGTTTCCAGACATTCCTGTACTTAAACCGTGATGATAATTGGATCGGAGTGCGACTCTGGACTGCAGTCCAGAGCGACTCAAATTGTTGCTTGCTGTTCCGTAATGGGTACCACAGTTTTTCCTAAACTCATAGGTTGCGTAACTCCGCTGTTTATTATAGGTAAATCTGTTAGCTAGACAACACAATTAGTTTCATTCTGTTTCGTTACCGTTTGATATTTGATCTGTAATTTAAGAGATCGGGACGCATAACAGTCCCAGTAGAATCAGAACTGACATATTGGTATTGAATAGTGTATATCTCCTGACGTACAGACGCGATTGAAGATCCGTCTATTGCTTTCAAACCTTACTGAAAGCCCTAGATTTCATCCAACTGTAGCGTCACTAAAATCTGATCCCAACTGGGATTAAAATGCGTTGCGAAACGGACTTCTGATTCTGAAACCGGATTTCCAGCCGCGAGCGCTTAAAATGAAATAGTTATAATTAATGATCCTGGAACCCGATTGGCTTGAAACCAAATTAGATGGATAGCTAACTAAACATACTAAGTATTACCTGTTTATCGTTTCGCTAAAATATACACGTACGTTTCATGATAAATCGTGCAAGTGATAAAATACTGTTTCATAACATCCGAATCATGCTTATATACTGTTCACGCATCATATCATACCCATATCATTGTATTGATAACCTAGTGATATCGTGCATTTACCCAATGTTAGATTTTAGTGATGATTGTGGCAAGTACGTCAGTGTTCGTGTATTCATGAATAAGTGAAAGTGATACGTACTTGTGCACAATCAGTAACCCTATTATTCTATTGCATTGTCGACGTCTGTGGGATGCGTGTACGTATGACTATAAGTGGTATGGGAAACTTATGGAAGCGCTTGCACGGGTGTCACAGATAAGGCATCCGACACTGCCATCTATCTTAAGTATTAGTCGGGACGTGCTTGATGGAGGTCCTGCCTCCAGTTCCCACGCAGACTTGTCACGGATCGATTAGTATTTAGGGTTATGGTTAGCGTTTGATGTAGACCATGGGGTGTGGGGTAGTTTAAGTGTGAGTTCAACAGAATCTCGGGAGTCCCATGCCGGCTTATATATTTAGGGAGTTATATGGAGATTTACAGGGTATGTGATATTTCACCGTGATATACATGTTACATGTTGGGCCCGTGGTCCCTTGCCCTTGGGTTCTACCCTTGGGTGGAGGACACTCGCGAGTGGTTGACTCTCACACTTGGACTGACGATAGGCTTAGTGACCTGTACAGTGAGACTTAGAGACTGATAGGGATACTGGCATTTATATACCTCACTTACTGTGTTGACATACGTGACTTATCGTTCTACTGCTTTACTGTTCCGCTGCATTGATTACTGCACATTCTTATTCATGCTGTCATTGATTTACCGTTTCACATATCTATTACCACTGTTAGAACTGTCACTTGATTTTATACATATTATATTGCTATTGTGTCGCTCTGACGACCTGAGTATGCATGCTCAGTGTGAGGAGAAGATTTAGCCTGGACCAGAACTAGACGTGCATTACAGACTTCTTGACTTGCCATTCCGAGTTACATTCGTTTGTTCCACTTCAGGTCAGTCTTTACATTGTTTCTTTCAGTTACTGCATTTCTCATTACCTGCGCATCATTTACTGTTTACCATGAAAAACTAGAAGCCGAAGTGTGACTACGGCAGGACATTTCCTTGACCATAGGAGCATGGCTGGCCTTGTCTACCCCTCGTATTCCGTATTTTGGGAAGCGGGGCATGACAATGTTTTAGTTACTGGTTCTTGTGTTTTATATTGCTTAGGTTGGTCACGCAGACCCGAACTGCATGATAGGGATTCATACAGCTCTGACCTGCATGGGTCACCAACAAAACCTGTCACGCCCCGCTTCCCAGTGTACGGCGAAGTGGACGCGATGAGGTCCGCTACGTATGTACTCAGAAGTACATACGCTAAGCGTAGCTAAGCAATATAAAATATTACATAAGAGACAAGAGTATAAAAAGAACAACAACTTTTATTTATTAACATTCTTTGTACAAAACATGGAAAGGAACAAAAATACAACTGAAATAAAGATGCCTAAACAGTGGCATAACAGGAAATGGAAAGTACTGAAAAGAAAAGTGTACAATGAAATCATACTGTAGGGTCTTCAGCAAATTGCTCCAAGTCTTCCTGGGTTGGCTCAACTTCTGCCGGGTCTAAACCACGTGACGACATTCAAAGAAGAAAGAAATAGAATGTCGTCAACGAACAGGTCGCTCGGTAAGTCCCAAAGATAAGCGGGAAAATAGACAGACAGTAAGAAAGAGAGAGAGAGAGAGCTTTTACTGTTGTATTATAATATTATAATATTGTATTAACGTTGTTGTTTTTAGTCTGGTACAGAAGATGCCAGTGTATACGAGGGGGGTCCCACTTACACCGGGGACCTTGGTAATCTGTAGTACAAGGCTTCGTCGATAATACCACGGAACAACGGCATGGATGTAATTACGTCTTAAGTGACCACCTTGTACCACCTTTAACATATTCCGTACCAGTCTACCCCTTAAACCCCGCGATATTTTGTTTGTATTGTTATCTTGTAAAATTGTATTGATTGTAAGATTGATTAACTGACTGACCGAAACCATGATATCAGGAAACGGCTAAAACCGTAGAGTCATGTAAATGGAATACTGGGAAACATGTAAAAGGAATATATCCATGGTTCGGTTCAGTCAAGTTATATAGATTGTTAATTGGATTCAGGGATTCATGTATTCGTATTGAGTTGGAATATAAAAGAATATAGATTGACTTGAATCATGTTCAAGTCAGAAAGACTCAAACCCGAGTCAGACTAAAAGAAAGATAATTTGAAGTTCTATATTTGTTAGGGGCCTTATTGTAATTTATAAAATTTGAGGGGGTTTTATGTAAAAAGTACTATTGTATATTTTCAACATACACCTCAAGTATTTATTATTAGTCTTTATAATTATAATGAGTGTGAATTTTATTTGTGTTATTCTAGTGAATATATCCTAATAAAAGTATTAATTTATAATATTGATTTATTTGAAATTCATGGTATTTTAATGTAACTTTTAATCCTGTAATTTTAGAAAAAGTGAAAACTTTATCATATAATAAAATAGGTGTTTAAATGATAATTAAATATATATATTAATACAAGAATAATTTTAAATAATTATTTTATTTTCCAAAATCTCATTTTTCTTAAATGCCGTATTTTAAACCCTTCGAGACCGAATGCTCCTTGCGGAGGTCTGAATCTTGCACTACTAACCCGCGGGTGCACGATGAACCATACTATCCCTAACAGGTTCCCCAAAGGTGGGTTGTAGCAGCGCTTTGCTTAGGTTTAACAAATACTATTCATTTAGAAAAACGGTTTTATAAATATAAGGTATTTATTTGTAAAAGGGTATAGATTTCCGTATTTTAGTTTCTAGGGTTTCCTAAGCCAACTAGCCTATTTCTAAGGTCTAAACAACAAGTCATTAGAAGCCTCAAATCGCCTCTTCACCGCCAATTGCGGCCAAGTAAGTGCCAGGTAAGTGGGAAGGAACCACAATAGTGGGCCTAATTAAAAACCACTAGCCTAGACACACTTGCCTAGACACCACAAAGTCAGTTTAGATAAACGATCGATGTCCATGACAAATCGTACTTTCATTTTAAAAGATTTTGTTTTAGAATTGTGTACAACTTAAAGTTTTTAGAAAAGGTTTATAAAGAATATGGTATTTTAGTGAAACGTCATATATTTTCGTATTCTAGGTTTTGACGTTTATCAATTAGGGTTATATTTGTGTGTGCGTAGAGGTAGGTCATTATCTTGTGACTTATTTTAAGTTTTAATAAAGTTTTAGAGGTTAAATATGATATATTAAACTTGAAGGTATTTAAGCGCAAGAATACGGTATTTGAAAACGTTATCATTTTATGTGTGAAAATTCATTTAAATTGATTTCTACAAGTTTATTGATCAAGATAAACATATTTAGGAATGAGGGAATTGATTAAACGAAGAAAAATAAACTTCATGGTATTTTTATGAAAAGAATACGGTTTTACAAGAAAGCTATCATTTCATGCGAGAAACTTTGTTTAAATTGGTTTCTATGTGATTAATAGTCATCATGAATATAGGTAGGTATTATGGATTAGGTGACAAGTGGGATTTTGTAGAAAAACCGAATCGAAAATCGGTTTGTTCCGATTTCCGTCGGGGTTCGTAATTCCGTATTTTAAGAAATAGAAAAGAGGGAAGATTGGGACTTACGGGTTTTCAAACTCTTCTAAAGAGTAAAGAGGACTAGGGGAAAGGCCGAGGTGTGGTTTCGTCGCCGGCTGCTTCAAAACACGTCGCCGAAATTCCGTCAGGGCTTCGCCGTGAACTCGGTTTCAAAGCACACACTTTTTGGAAAACTTTTGAGAGAGTGGCTCAAGATTTTGGGGGGTGAGAGGGTAGTGTGTAGGGTTGGTATTTATAGGGTTAGGGTAGATGAAAAGTTAAAAATAAAAATATGATAAAATGTATTAAAATTAGAGTAATTGGGGTTTTTAAAGAGTTCTGGATGTGGTATGAGGCTGAAACTTTGCAGGTGTGTAGGGAATATGAAAAGACACAACTTTCATGTTGTGACCCTCGCCGGAATCGTCCGAATCGGGGGTGACTCGGCCGTGACTCGGTCGGATCACTGAGTCGGCCGAGTCAAGGCCGAGTTGGCCGATTCCCGACCGAGTCCGGTGACCTGGATCTCCCCCGACGGTTCATCTACCCTCTGCAAGTGTTACATCTTTGGGTGTAGTGGGGTTTTTGTGAGATATGCACGTGTAAACTCTTGTTATTCTAAAGGTTTTAAAAAATCAATATTAAAAATAATGTGGGTATGGGATTCGAACTCTGATGGCTTGGTTCAGCAGTGCAAGGTATTACCAATGAGCTACAAGCTCCTTCTTATAATTATTGTGGTATTTAATTACTTAAACTGATAGCAGCAAGAATAAATACTCCTAATATACATTAAATTTAAAGTAAATTCTTGTACACTAAAAATGGAGTTATTATATTCTTGTAGCTTGAAATTAAAAACAAAATAATTACCTATATCTTGTGCTCATGCTAAAATACCCCTTTGTGGATTTTTGAAAAAAATATTTGAAAAAAAAATTTTGTATAGGAAAATTAGGGTTGTTACAAACCCCCTCTCTCTTTCTCTCTCTTCATTTAATGAGCATGGCTCAAGCCATGCCCATACTCCCTCTCTCATGCACCAAGTCAACAAAAAAAAAGAAATGAAATTCAAATAAACAAAACACACAAATAAATAAAACCCAATTAAAGCCCAAAACACCTAATACAAATAGGTTAACCCACCATGGTTGCTAATCATGGTTTTAACCCCAAAACTAAATCTTAGTTAACATGCACAAGTGTGTGTGTGTCTAGAAAAATCCTAATAAAATATTCATTAATTAGAATAAAATATCTGAAACTTAATTTGGTAAAATTTTTACCAAAAACTATCTATTAAAATATAATTAACCCCTACACACGACCTAAGGTGTTAAAAAAATAAACTTAAATGATGTTGTCGGAACCAATTTAAAAACTACTCAGTTTTCTTCAAAACTCATGGTCGTATTCTTTTGCTTTGCATAGAGGTATTCGGTTAGGAATATCCCGCACCTCATTCAATGAGGGAAGAGCCTTAATCCCTTCATTGGGAGTTCGCTCTTAAGAAAAAGTTAATGTTACTAGTTTTAAAATGCGGAGCTTAAACCACTCCATTTCAAAGCCACTCGAGTTCCTTCAACGATATCAAGCTCATTACGTTAAAGGTTTTTCGCCAAAAACCAGCTGTAGCCCTCCGTCATTTCAGATCAGTATTACATAGTATTCTATTAGTGTATATGCCCTAGAGGCCATTACTGTATCATACTAGTTTGTTTATTACTTGATGGAAGCTTGGGATATTCACAGTTGTATAGACAATCTTGCTCGAAATGGTAGTATGCTACTTGGTTTTTTTCCACTTTAATGTGTGCATGTGTTTCTTTTAGCATATCGCCTATACACATTAGTGGAGCCCTTGGGATCTTTGCTTGATTACCAGCGTTGTGATGGCAGTCACACTAGTGGGGGCTGGGTAATCTACAAGCACATCCTTATACAGGTCCCTGGTCGCAGGATTATCGAGACGGGGCATCGATACTCCGGAGTAGACCAGCGTATGCGCTTCTCGACCAGCGTATGCGCTTCTCATCCCAGCAGGGGAGATGGTCTATCCCACAGCCGTCAGTACGTCGTACTTGAGATAGTATGCGGGTGCTCGTTAGGTTACGAGTACACTGGACAGGACTCGTCGGGAACTGTTGGTTGGTACTATACCTATCGTCAGTTATCAGTTCCCAGGTGACATGAGTACAGCTTAGTCCGCTGACTTGACACTGTCACTTCGTCTCGAGTGTGTTCCCACTGTTCTTAGATTGCTACCCTACCACGGCTCAAATGAGTCGTGCAAACAGGTAGCAGTTGGGTGCAGTCCCGAAGCACTTGGAGGCAGTGACGATTAGACAGGATTCGTCTCTCCCGGTATTGGGGGTTGATATCGCGCTATGTCTAGGAAAGCCATTACACAAAGTCCCTGGATAGGGCAAGCGAGATATACTGGTAGGTTATCCAGTGTTGTCTCAGGGAGTTCTGGGCTACACTCCGACACGACTTGTACCTCTATTAGGGGACTGACGTTCACCACACCCTAGGCCCGCCATACGATACTCTCAGACGAGCAGACCGGACTGTACGGGAGATTGTCACATTCAGGCTCAGTAGGAGTTCGGATGGGTTCACCTCATCAGTCTTCTTATCGGCATCTACCTGGGGACCGTTATGTACAGCTAGTACCTCTTGCGGCCTGTGGTTAAACCCACTGCCAGCGTAGTGTCGAGTCTTTAGAGTCCTACACAGAGAGCTATTCGCCTTTGGGCAAAACAGAGTAGAGGTCGCATGGTTTTGTGACAGGGTTCATTCGCATCCGCGCACTTGTGCACGTTTGGTGTCCGGGAAGTTATTACTAGCGGGCTTTGGTTTAAAGCCAGATCCTAGTATATGTTTTGGGATTGGTTTTATCTCATTGTATTCGTGTTCCTCGGAGCACGGATGCGGGTGTGTATGCACAGTTGACTGAGGCAGAGGCAGGGGATTCTCATTGGGGTTGTTGACTGTTGAATTTTTCTAAACCCTAATGAGAATAAGAAATATGATTAATAATAATATTAATTAAGTATTATCGTGCCATGGTTGAGTTGAAAGTTTGACTTTTGTTGACTTGTTGACTTTGTTGACCAGTTGACTATTTTGGACTCATTGACCATCATCATTTCATGGCTATAACTTTTGTTTACTTGTTGTTCTTTACAAAATGCATTAAATGCATGAAATGATAATGGCCATTGATATGAACCATCACATATACTTAATTATTATTGTTATCATGATTATTTTATCTTTTGTGAGCATGGTTGTAAAAAGTCAAGCTCATTCTCATTCTCTCTCATCCAAGCTCTCCCTCTTCCTCTCTCTCAAGGCTCTCATGTCTCATGAGTTGAGAAACATGAGCCATTGAGATAAAACCCTCAAAACTCTTCTCTACTCACTCTAGAGTACAAGGTCTAGCAAGCCAACCACTTTAGTTTCCTCCCGGTTGAGGTAGGAGCTCAAGGTAGAAGCTTTCGGGTGGATCCTTCTTCGACAACAAGAGGACTACGAGGTGGAGCCGATCCAACCACTCCAAGGAGCAAGAAGAGAAGGAGTTCAAGACCTAGGTATAACCCTCTTACATAGTAGTTAAACGTCTAGTTAGTTTGCTAGGTTTTTTTAGCAAAGATCCTATTTCTAGTACATGTTACCTTTACCGTAAAAATCGTTTTTTACCGTTTCCGCATCCCCGAAAGAACCGGGACGGGTAACGTGAACTTACAGTGGTATCAGAGCCTAGCTAAACAACAACTAGCAAGTTAGCAAATTATTTAGAATTTCGATCGGAGAAAAAAATCACAAAAACGAGTCCAAGAACTGAACTTTCTGCCGATTTTTAAACTGTTCAAAAAATGATCCCGCATACACTAAAAATCAGCTCAGGGTTTTGTAGGAAGACACAGGAAAAACGAGTCACTGACTCGGAGAACAAGCTTCTTGCCGCGGATCCGCGGCCGAGTTGACTCGGCCGTGAATCGTTTTTGCTGCAGTATTCTCAATGTTCTGTTCTGGGATTTTTAGAAAATTTTGTTTCTGCCCAGATTTTCCAGAGAACAAAGTTGTGTTTGGGGTAGTTATAAATCCATATTTTTGATCAAAGTTCTGTAGACTTTAGCAAATGGGTTATATCTGTGATGTGATATATGTATTGAACGTCTGATAATCGCTATACGTCGATTAATGGGGGGTATACATATCTGTGATCTGTAATATTGATGGTTTGTGTATATGAACTCGTTGGATTTTCGCGGATGAATAGCCGGGGGGTTGTGAGATGAGAGTTTTCTTTACTTTTCATTTGATGTAATATGTAATTGATGTTATATTATTTTTATGCCCGCACATCCGGGATGAGGTTGTAGCCGCCATTGTATATTATTTCTTTTACTGTTTTTGCTCCTAGGATAGACCCGAGGTGGGGTGCACAAACTACCAGGTACCTCGAAGTGCCGAGTGGCCTACTTACTTTGTTGAGAGAGGTTGCTTCACTTCGGGTACTTGGCGGGTAGTTTGCCATGCCTGTAGGGGTCTAGGGTGGGGTCTTGGCTATTCATCGTGACCGTGTAATCCGCTTTTCATTGTAGGCTCGAACGAAACGCAGATTCCTAGTATATCCAATGTGTTCATCTGTGATCTGGAATGGCTATCATTGCATCTGACGAATGTAAATATCTATATATGATATCTAGTAGGTGTTGCTTATGTTTTGTATCCGCGCTAGTCCAGCCCCCGCTCTGTCATTAGTTAAGTAACCTAACGGGTAATGACGAGGCCCCGTGGCGAATGCGGATGGCATAAGCGTATGTTATATTTTCGTTGTTTTCTGCAATGGTAGGATTAAATGATGGGACGCATTAAATTAATTCAAGAAAATAAACCAAAGTTAAAATTGTTGGAACAATTTCAAAACCACTCGGTTTCTTTTCAAAAACCAACTTTTAAACGCGGAGCTTAAACCACTCCTTTTAAAAGCTATCTCGCTCCATCGATTATATCAAGTTCACTGCGTTTACGGTTTCGCCAAAACCATTCGTAGCCCTCCGTCATTTCATATGGATAGTCAATAGTATTCAAGCTATGTTTGTTGGCCAAAGTCAAGGCATAGTGATTGGTAGCTATTGGATATTCATATGTAGCATAGATAGATGCGTTGGTTTGGGACAGTCGTACTGCCTTGTTGGCCAAAGTCAAGGGTAGGGACGGGTGGGTTCAAATTAACCTGGAAAATGACGGGTAGAACTTGACATGTGACTTATAATTTGTTGGTCAAAGTCAAGGTCATAAGAGCATAGGGCAAAAATCTACATCGGGAGTTTCTAAAGAAACTGAAACTTGCTAGCGCTGCATACCATTTGGAGTATGATGATTCTGGCAGGATTCCTTCAGTTTTGTCACACGATGATATTTGAATCCCGATCCTACTGTGAGTATATGCTACTCCTCGGGAACTTTCTCACTTAACGATCAATGCTATAAACCAAGTAGCTGTTTAGAAAGGTGTTAGCAGGGCTACGCCCACAGGGAAAAGAGGTTATTTAATTAAGGAACTTCGCGAAAGCGTTGGAAAACCTCCCTTAAAGTACTAACACCGGCCTAGCTGAACGGTTAACCAAGTATTGTACGGTGAGATTGATCCCGATTGATTCTTCCTTTTTGGTTTGAGGAGGGATTCGAGAAACAGTGGGAGCCATCCTGTTTAGACAAAATAAAAACCACTCTAAACTTGCAAGAGCATCATGCTAAAGTGTTTCTTCTCTCTCTCCTAATTGTAGCGACCAAACATCATGACCGGACTTAAGTTACTACTAGATAAAAACATACTGACAGGGCCAAACCACAAAGATTGGCTCAGGAATATCAAAATGGCAATCACTTATGACAAGTTGGGGTATCTCCTTACCACCAAAGCTCCCCCTGTCCTAGGTCCCAAAACCAGCGTCGCGGATAAGGAAATCTATAAGACCTGGGAGATCGACTGCGCGAAGGCCAAGTGCCTCGTGCTTGCCTCTATGGACAATGAACATCAGAGGAGGCACGAGAATATGGACCTAGAATCCATATTTCTCCATACTAAGGAACTATATGGAGAGCAATCCCGTATAGCAAGATACGAAGTCTCGAAAAAGTTGTTTTCGGCGAGATTGGCCGTCGGATCGTCGGTAGCGGAACACGTGCTTAAGATGGTTGGCTTCATTGAAGAGCTCGCGGACCTTGGGATCACGTTAGAGAACGAGCTCTACACTGACTTGATTCTCCAGTCCCTCCCTTCCACTTACGCCCAGTTTATCCTGAACTTCAACTTGCAATAAAAGGAAGTTGAACTTTCGGAACTCCTAAACATGTTGAGGAGTGCAGAGGGCACCTTACAGAAAGTAAGGGAAACATCCACTTTGTTTGTTGGAGGATCTTCCTCTTCTAGGTCCAAGGCGAAAGCCAAGGGAAAGAAGAAGAAAACCCCCACCAAACCAAGGGGCGGTATTAGTAAAGTGGAAGCGAAGGAAAAGGCAAAGGTGGCGAGAAAGCTTGTGGGAAGGGAAGAATGCTTTTACTGTCACAAGAGTGGACACTGGAAGAAAGATTGCAGGGCTTGGAAGGCCAGAAACCAGGACCCGAAGCAAGTTGTGGCTTCGGCTTCAGGAGTGTATGTTATTGAAAACTGTCTATCAATAAACTCTACTTCCTGGGTATTGGATACCGGATCAGGATCTCATATCTGTAATTCTTTGCAGGCATTGAGAAAGCGTAGGGTTTTGAAGGCAGGTGATATGACCCTCAGAGTTGCAAACGGAGCTGGCATAGATGCTGAGTCCGTGGGGGACTATCACTTGGGATTGTCAGATGGACATGTTTTGGTATTACGGGATTGTTATTTTATACCCAATGCGACTTGTAATATCATATCTGTATCTTTAATGTCTAAAGAAGGTTATGATTTTGCATTTGTAAGCAATGTTATAAACATTCACCTTAATCAAGTTCTGATTGGGTTGGGTACATTAAGCAACCGTATATACGTATTAAACCAACCACAGATTTTCAATATCCAGAATACACACAAAAGAAAGTCTCCAGAAATAAATCATGCTTTCTTATGGTATTGTAGACTGGGTCACATCAATGAGAGAAGGTTGACAAAGTTACATACAGAATGATATTTAGATCCGTTCGAATATCAATCATATGCAACTTGTCAATCCTGTCTCAAAGGAAAGATGACAAAGACTCCGTTCACTGGACACGGAGTAAGAGCGAGCGAGCTCTTGGGGCTTGTACACATCGATATGTGCGGTCCAATGTCTACACATGCACGAAACGGTTATTCTTATTTCATTACTTTTACGGATGGTTTTTCAAGGTACGGATATGTCTTCTTAATAAAACATAAATCTGAAGCCTTTTGAAAATTCCAGGAATACAAGAATGAAGTAGAAAAACAAATAGGCAAAAGTATCAAGACACTGAGATCTGATCGAGGTGGTGAATACTTGAGTGCCGAGTTCCTGGATTACCTAAAAGAGAATGGAATTCTCTCTCAGCTTACTCCTCCACACACTCCACAACATAACAGTGTATCGGAGAGACGGAACCGAACCCTATTGGATATCGTACGTTCCATGATGAGTAACACTGAGTTGCCGCGATCATTCTGGGGATATGCACTAGAATCAGCTGCATACCTTTTGAACCGAGTTCCAACTAAGACAGTGCCTACCACACTATATCAGATGTGGAGTGTGAAGAAACCCTATCTTAAGCACATTAAGACATGGGGATGTCCAGCTTTTGTCAAAAAGCAGCATGCGGACAAACTCGAGGCACACTAAGTACAGTGCAAGTTTGTGGGATATCTAAAGAACTCCAAAGGATATTTCTTCTATTGCGAAGAGAAACAAAAGGTTTTTGTTTCTCGTCATGCCTGCTTCTTGGAAACTGAATTTTTGGAAAATCAGATAAGTGGGAGCGCAATAGAACTAGAAGAAAATCAGATTGTCTATACAACTGTCAATATCCCTAGCGTATGAGCTTCTCATCCCAGCAGGAGAGATGGTCTGTCCCACAGCCGTCAGTACGTCGTACTTGAGATAGTATGCAGGTGCTCGTTAGGTTACGAGTACACTGGACAGGACTCATCGGGAACTGTTGGTTGGTACTATACCAATCGTCAGTTATCAGTTCCCAGGTGACATGGGTACTGCTTAGTCCGCTGACTTGACACTGTCACTTCGCCTCGAGTGTGTTCCCAGTGTTCTTAGATTGCTACCCTACCACGGCTCAAATAAGTCGTGTAAACAGGTAGCAGTTGGGTGCAGTCCTGAAGCACTTGGAGGCAGTGACGGTTAGACAGGATTCGTCTCTCCCGGTATTGGGGGTTGATATCGCTCTGTGTCTATGAGAGCCATTACACAAAGTCCCTGGCCAGGGCAAGCGAGATATACTGGTAGGTTATCCAGTGTTGTCTCAGGGTGTTCTGGGCTACACTCCGACACGGCTTGTACCGCTATTAGGGGACTGACGTTCACCACCCCCTAGGCCCGCCATGCGATATTCTCAGACGAACAGACCGGATTGTACGGGAGATTGTCACATTCAGGCTCAATAAGAGTTCGGATGGGTTCACCTCATCAGTCTTCTTATCGGCATCTACCTGGGGACCGTTACGTACAGCTAGTACCGCTTGCGGCCTGTGGTTAAACTCACTGCCAGCGTAGTGTCGAGTCTTTAGAGTCCCACACAGAGAGCTATTCGCCTTTGGGCAAAACAGAGTAGAGGTCGCATGGTTTTGCGACAGGGTTCGTTCGCATGCGCGCACTTGTGCACGTTTGGTGTCCGGGAAGTTGTTACTAGCGGGCTTTGGTTTAAGCCAGATCTTAGTATATGTTTTGGGATTGGTTTTATCTTATTGTATTCGTGTTCCTCGGAGCACGGATGCGGGTGTGTATGCACAGTTGACTGAGGCAGAGGCAGGGGATTCTCATTGGGGTTGTTGACTGTTGACTTTTTCTAAACCCTAATGAGAATAAGAAATATGATTAATAATAATATTAATTAAGTATTATTGTGCCATGGTTGAGTTTAAAGTTTAACTTTTGTTGACTTGTTGACTTTGTTGACCGGTTAACTATTTTGGACTCATTGACCATCATCATTTCATGGCTATGACTTTTGTTTACTTGTTGTTCTTTAAAAAATGCATTAAATGCATGAAATGATAATGGCCATTGATATGAACCATCACATATACTTAATTATTATTGTTATCATGATTGTTTTCTCTTTTGTGAGCATGGTTATAGAAAGTCAAGCTCATTCTATCATTCTCATTCTCTCTCATCCAAGCTCTCCCTCTTCCTCTCTCTCAAGGCTCTCATGTCTCATGAGTTGAGAAACATGAGCTATTGAGATAAAACCCTCAAAACTCTTCTCTACTCACTCTAGAGTACAAGGTCTAGCAAGCCAACCACTTTAGTTTCCTCCCGGTTGAGGTAGGAGCTCAAGGTAGAAGCTTTCGGGTGGATCCTTCTTCGACAACAAGAGGACTACGAGGTGGAGCCGATCCAACCACTCCAAGAAGCAAGAAGAGAAGGAGTTCAAGACCTAGGTATAACCCTCTTACATAGTAGTTAAACATCTAGTTAGTTTGCTAGGTTTTTGTTTAGCAAAGATCCTATTTCTAGTCCATGTTACCTTTACCGTAAATATCGTTTTTTACCGTTTCCGTATCCCCGAAAGAACCGGGATGGGTAACGTGGACTTACATATTCGTGCTGCGCATGTTGACCGAGTCAAGGCGTAGTGTTCGGTAGCTCTGTAGTACTTTTCTGTTGCATGGATATACGATTGACAGCCGTACGGTCATGTTGACCTAGTCAAGGGCTTGTACGGGTGGGTCTAATTAATCCAGGATAATGACGGGTTGAACTTGACTTGCGACTTATGATATGTTGACCTAGTCAAGGTCATAAGTCGTTAGTGGCAAAAACCATATCGGGAGTTTCAAACATACGGGAAACATGCCAGGCACGCGCATACCTTCTAGAGTGTGGTGACTTGAGTGGATTCCGTCAGGTTATCGCATGATGATAGTTGGGTCCCGATTCCCACTGATGAGTACATATTACTCCTCGGGAGATTTTTCATTTAAATGATCACGACTAGTTTTCCTTTTAGGGTTTGAAGGAGAATTCGAGGAAACAGTGGGAGCCATCCTGATCAGATAAAATGATAACCAATCTGATCTTGATAGAGTGCATGCTGAGTGTTTCTTTTCTCTCTCTCTAGTACAGCGACCCATGACTTACCTTAAAAACTTATGAACCAATTTGACCGAACCTTTTTACACCCTTGGCTTTGGTTTTTCTTGATTCGCGACAAATTTGTATATATCACTGCTACTCATAATTTACCCTTTGCATTTCTTCAGAACACATCGTATCACTACGATGATCCATATTGCTTGGAACGGCCATCTTATAGTTACATACGAACTCGAAAAAGTTGCTTCAGTTGAGAATGGCCACAGGTTTTGAAGAAATTGAATAGGATTATTCGGTTGTCTCTTCTCTTTACCTTCTCTCAGGTTGAGAAATCTCCTTGCATTAGGAGAGTACACCCATTATGCTTATTCAATAGTCTTCTTCCAAACCTTAGGTTGGTGCCGAAAGGTAGGGAAGGAAAAAAACCAGTTTGTGCAGGAACGGTGTGCAGAAGGTAAGAAGTAGAGACATATAAAGGGATTGAAGTGAGGGCAAAGGAAATTGCGACTACTGTCATGAATCTGGATAATGGAAAAGGCACTACTAGGAAGACCTGACCATCCCTATGAAACATTTTCATGTTTCGATTTTTCTGTGTACATGTAATAAAGAACTGTTTTCCCAATCAATTCTGACTCCAGGGTATGTATTTACCAGTTTTGGATCTCACATCTGTACGGTGTTACAGATAATGAGTAGGAGTAGAATATTGGGAAATGGGTGATTTGATCCTTAATATCGGAATTCGTTGCAATTGGTGATATTGGATTAAATTGTCTAGCTTTTGCCTGATGGCAAACATTTGGTTTTGAATAACCGTTGTTATGCACCAGATTTTAAAATGAAATATTTGTACCTTTATTTTCATAAAGTGAGATATACATTTTGAAAATTTTGTTGTAAACATTTACCTTTATCAGTTTAGGATAAGGTAAGGTGCATTTGAATAACGGTGTAAAACATTCTTAACCAAGATACAGTTTTCAATTTACAAGACACAGAATTTGAGTTAGTATACTCTTGGGACTTATACATGGAGGTGTATGTTGTCCATTGTCCTTCGGGACAAAGGGTTGGTACTCTTACTTCATTCAGGATTACCTATGAGTTCTCTAGTTTTTGACACGCATTCGTAATAATGCAAGGTCAAAGATTTTGAGAAGTTTGTAGATATAAGAATAAAATAGAGAACCATGCGTTGGAAGTATCGGGATTCTTCAAGGTGGTCGAAAATGTAGATACTTATGCTGGGTATTCCATTATAGTAATATCGAGAACTTGATTCTCTTACAGGTTACTCATCCGTGGACGTGCTCAATGATAAGTAATGTTGTATTGGCCTTTTTCCATTAGATGATATGCACTGGAAATAGTTGCATGACTTTTGAATCTGGTTACATCTAAATTAGTGTCTTGATTCTATATGGACATAGGATGGTTACATATCTTATGGTTGTTAATATATGGAGTTATCCGGTTTCGGTCTAAAAGAAGAATCCGGACAAACTCGAGGCACGCTTCGGTAATGGCAGTGTAACGCCTTAGATTTCGGTTAGTGTTCGTAGAGACGTTAATGCGGGTTTACTGTAAAAAGTTTACCAATTCGGGTTCCTCACATTTTATAACATTTAATTAATAATTTATTTTTATTTGTTATAAGCTTGCACGCACGTGTGCACGTAAATGCGAGGATTTGTTTGTGCTAATTTTGTTCTTAGCAACCATGACACTTAACCCTAATCTAATCTCTTTGCTTTAATCCTAGTTAATCCAATCCTTAACCCTAATCCCTAGATCTTTTGTGAGTTGAGAGAAAGATATTTTGGTTGAGTGATGAGGTGTATGGGAATGCATTAATGGTTAATTAATGCATTGGATACACTCACTCTCCTTTCTCTCCTACACTCACCTCCCTCTCTCTTTAACCTCACACCCTCTCTCATTTCTTTATGTCTTTCCACTTCCTCTTCTCACTCTCTCTCTCAACTGAACACTCTCCCATTTCCAACACAAATCCATCACAAATCACCAAAATCATCACAAAATCACATCTTCTCCTTGGATTTTCCCTCTTGCTTTCCTTGGTGTGCACAAAGCTAGGATCTTTGTGTTCTTTTGATTAGGTATTGTTTCTTTTCTGTTGTTTAAGTTATTTTTGTATAGCTTAGCTTTAAAGTTGCTGTTTTTATCGCGTATCGTATCATTTCGGGTAAATATCGTATTTTTAGTGTCGTTTTATGGTCCCGAATGATCTGCTGTTAAACTAAAGGTGTGTTGCAAAAATTGACGGGACAGTAGCCTAGTATAGAGACCTAGAACCTACCCACAAAATAAGAGCCCATTTCCCCATACTACGGCCGCAGATTTATTCGATCTGGCCGCAATTTGCGGCCAGAGTAGGGACCTGGGTGTTGGTTTTTGGTGCAGGGGGTCTCTGGTATTATGTGTAGGCTCATGGTACTTGCAATTTTTACAATTAGTTAGCACAGAAAAATCTGGGATCATTTGCCTATTTCTGGTGTTTCGTTTCGTGCGATACGTTATCCGATACGGTGTATGTTCTGTGTTGCTGTTGGTCTGAGTAGGTTTCGTAGTCTAGCTATACGCGTTAGCTACAATACGAATCCTTTAATGTACGTTTGTGTGTCGTGTTGGTCTGTATAGATTGTTTGTATTTTAGGTTATTATTGATATATATTTGCTTTATCGTATCTTGTTGCAGGTTCGCAGGCGGGAACTTCGGACGCTGCTACAAAAGGAAAACAGGTGGTAGACTTCACCTAGCCAGGAGCGTTGGTGAGTAGATTTAACATCTACAGGGGAATCGCCCGCATGGCGTTATGCGTCTGGACTAGAGATGTTACTTTTGACGCATATTCTATGTCAGATTTAGGATTTGCGCAATTACTTTATTGCTTAGATATTGTTGTACTTGGACTAGTACTCTTAGGACACTGCACATATTATTGACGATTCATGTTGCACGAGCACTGATTGTATGCTACACACACCGTCAATAACTGCCATGTCACACACAAACCACTTATAGTTAGGATATTGTTTGGTTAGGGACATATTGACTTTGATTCATATTTCTTATCGCATATGACATATAGCATACCTGTATATCCACATGCTTACACACATATGCCTTCACATACTTACATGCTAGTTACCTATATACCTATAGGGTATCGTACCATTAGTGATAGGTACATACATATCTCATGACATAGCTACAGGTATACCTTGCACTCAGATTTCACTTATACCCAGGGGGTATACTACATCATTACTTATAGGTAGATACATTATCTTGCTATACCTTCATATTTTCACAAACATCTGGTTATAGCTACATGTTTACCATTACTAGATGTTATTTTAGAATTGGAGAAATTTAGGAACTACATGATTTCTATATTAACTGGTTGCAGTTAATTAGTGGCTTTTCCTTTATGCGCTTTAATTACAATTTTATGTTGCATATATTATATTCATGGATTTTCGCATGGTTATATGGATTTTTCATGATGTTTTCTGGATTTGGGAACCGCGGGAGTTCATGAAATTATGCATTATTTGAAAAACCCGGTTTCCTTGATATGATATTCCAGCAGCCACCATGAGATTTGTCATTTACGATGTATATACTCCATGCGAGGAAAGGAGGGATCCGTGTGTGGGTACATGGTGGGGCCCGGAGGTACCCCGAAGCAAGAACGATGTCGTGGTGTCTGGCGATGAGGCTTAGGGGAACCATACTTTCCGGTGACAGGACCAATGACTCGGCGGATATCATGTGGATACCGACGGGAGTCATGTACATATGGATACGTCGAGAGGCGAGGGTCAGAGCTAGGCACTCGAGCTTTCGGGATAGCGTATGATACGTACCTATCAGGGGGCCAGTCATGGAGACAGCACTTGATGGATCAGCATTTCTGTGTCGATACTTGGCACATTGGTTTCATGATATTTCTAATTACTTTGTATATATAACAGAGGATTTAGCCGCTGTTATATATACCCTTACACCAATATTAGTGGAATGGGACGCTAATATATGTGTATTGACCCCATCATATTTATTTATGCAAATATAATTAGGATGTTACTTGAGATCTGGTACTTGGGATATAGGAGATTCATTTGAGATTGGATATTGGATATATATACGGGACTCACTTAATTTTGTACATTCGGGATATAGGAGATCTATTCGATATTGTACATTGAGGAGATGTAAGACTTATATGATATGAGAGCCCAATTTGGGGGAGGGCTGATTTGAGGAATTGGGATATTGAATGTCTTGATGGATTGTGATCCTACCACGATGTCAGGATTCCGTGGAAATGACATACTTCTTTCCATACTCCACATTTATCTGTTTGTGCACTGCTTCATGTATTAGTAGTACCTGTTAGTGTACTTTTCATGATTGTTGCATATTTACATTCTCATATCCTTATTGCATGATTATTGCATACTGTTGTCATATCTTTACTGTTATATATATTGGTTGTACCTGCTAGTGTACTTTCCATTATTCTGCATTCTTATGACCTGTTATTGCTATTAATTTCATATCTTAGATCGCGCTGTACGTGCATACTCGCGATTACCTGCATATATTATTTACTATTCACGAGTTGGCAACTCACCCCCGTTGTGCCACAGGTGTTGCAGGTGTTCCCCAGAGTAGTCAAGACAGGCTATTCATCTATCATATTTTGCTACAGATACCGCATCGGCTCACAGCATGCCGTTTTGCTTAGGTGGGTTTTAGGTGGTTATCTATATTTTGTATTGTATACTCGTTGTATTTTGTACTCTCCATCTACTGTTACTTGATGACTTAGAGACTTGGTGAGGATGATATTGTATATTATTGTGGATTTGTTGTCTTTTATACAGTTTCCTTTTTATTGTCTCTTATTTCTTCGTTTTGGCGTCGTATATTTGTTGTGGTGGTTGTTTTCCGTCTTTGGGCGTGTATTTACTCCCGTTTGGGGATGCTTTACTTTATATTTATGTTGTACCCATTTTTGGGGCTAGCTTTTACAAAGGAGGTGCTACCAAAATTTTAAAGGAAATAAATTGGGCTTTTAAAGAATTTGGGTTGTGATTTCAAATGTTTCAAAACTCCTATTATCTTTTCTTGTCTTTTTAAGGGTTTAGATTTCTGGGTTTTGGCTTTCTTTTACTGCGTTACGTCTGTAGGAGTCGCGTAGTATTAGGGCCGTCACGTGCCAATTTTGGGTCGTGACAAAGTTGGTATCAGAGCGTTAGGTTTTACCTTTCGGAGTGTAGGATGACCTTGGTATGATGGAGTAGGTAGCTTAAGCAGAGTAACGTAGTGTGTATATGTCTGCGGCATACTCACGATGCAGTACTCCGCCTAAAGTGACCTAAGTACAATTTGCTTGAAATTCGTTCCTTGATGATTCATATCCTTGTGATTCGATTTCCGTGTTCTTATTGACTCATTTTTCCATTTATAGCCTTGTCACCGATGACTATGGGGACTCAGAGTGATGCAGCGAGGGCCGAGGTCAGAGTAGGTCCGGATGAGATGAGCACTGACCAAGATGGCAGGCTAATTGCACAGGTGCGGACGGATTCGCCTTCGACAGACAGTATCGTTAGGCTTGTGGCAGAGATGCGGGACATGCGCCAGGCGATGAGTTCATTGATTAAGGTTGTTCGAGCGCGGCGACAGGAGGTTGTCACCCCTGTTAACCAGTTGTTCCTTGCGATCAGCATGCAGCTGTCTGTCACCTAAATAGCACCAGTGGATGCAGCCCCAGTTTACGAGACACGTCTTCCAGAGACTCGGAGAGTTCCGGAACAGTTGAGGACTCGTACCGGTGTACCATCTCAGAAACAGAGGCCAAGTTGTCGAGACAGATTTCGTGACCGTCGCGGGAGTGGCAGAAGCTTAGTGTTAGTTATATGTATGCCCTAGAGGCCATTGCTGTACATACGATGTATATTGTAGTGGATGCTAGGACATATATAGGGAGGACTTTCTTGCTCGACAGGATAATATGCTATCTGGTTGTACTTTATCTTAACATGTACTCTGATCTCTATATTACATGTTGATAAAGCCCTTAGGATATGTACTCGACTACTGGGACTATGATGAGATCATACTAGTGGGGCCACGGTAGTCGACGAGTACATCCTATAACTGTTCCTAGTCGAGGGTGTATCGAGACAGGGCATCGATACACCAGAGTAGACTAGCGTATATGCATTTTGACCCATATGATGGGCGATGGATGATCCCATATCCATCGGTGTTTGACATCAAGGATGGTGTACGGGTGCTCAGTAGAGACTGGGTACACTGGACGGACTCACCGAGAACTCCCAGATGGTATTATACCATACGTCAGATGGCAGTTCTCCGGTGACACTGGTACAGAGTAGTCTGTTGACCCGAGATCGTCATAGAGTCTTGTGTGATTCCCACTGTGCTTTGATTTCCATCATACCACGTCCAAGAGGGCGTGCAAAAAGGTGGCTTTTGGGTACAGTCCCGAATCACATGGAGGCAATGAGCGATAGGAGGGGATTCGACTCTCCCGGTATAGGGAGTTGATGTTGTGCTGTGTTCGATTGGCTATAACCGAAAATCCCTTGCCAGGGTTGATGAGATTTATTGGTAAGTGTTATCAGTAGTTTCTCGAACTGTTATAGACCTCATATCGACACGACTTATCAAGCTACTGGGGTCTGACGTTTACCACCCCTAGGCGAGATATGCGACATATCAGACGACGAGACCGGACTGTACGGGAGTGTTACTGTTTGGATTCACAGGAGAAGTTACAGGCTTGCTTGTTGATCTTCTGAGCGCTCAATACCTGGGTAGCTGTTACGTTTAGCTGACCGCTTGCAGCTTGTGGGTGTTTGATATGATCATCACCTACTACCGGCGTATTGACGATTCTTTAGAGTCCTACACAGAGGTTTCTTGGCTCAGGAGAAACGGAGTAGGAGCACATATGTGATATGTGCGGGACCGAGGATAATGCGATATGTGATACCGTATTATATTCTCGCGATATTTGATATCAGCCGGGTCATCGGATCAAGTGTTGATTCGATGAATCGGTACGGATAAATATTAGTCGGTTATATGCGATATAGCCGGATTGTCGGATCAAGTGTTGATTCGATAATTTAATGTATAATAATATATATATGATATATTAAAAGACATTAACTAATATTATCTCACTAAAAGATTCTTTTTCTCACTCGGGTAATACATTGATATATATGCGATATATGTTAATTGTATTATTTTATTTGGTTACAATAAATATTATATATGTGATATATAATATTGTAACATGATATGACAACTAATGCAACTTGTTTAGTGGAGTTTAAACATGATTAGGGTTTGGATTAGGGTTAAGCTTTCTAGATGTTTCTAGAAGGTTTTCTTTTTGTTTTGGAAAAGATATTTACAAGTGACTCATTCTTAACTCAACCCAAACCCTAACCCTTGGTTAATTCTCTACAATGGTTAAGTCAACCATGGTTGCATTATTCTTCATATTAATCCTTTCATTATTCATCACAAAAGGAAATGGATCACTATTCTTCTTCTTCCTTCATTCTTTCATGAAAAAGCTTGCTAGATTTTTCCAAAGTGATGAATAAATATGAGAAAAAGATAAATAAAGAGAGAGAAAATCCTACTTCATCATCCTCATCTTCCCTTGCCATTTAGATGAGGGTGTTCACATCATTTCATGAGTGTTAGCTTGTGTTAACGGAACTTCAAGATAGATCATCTTAGTATCGAAGATCGGAAGCAAAGGTTGCATCTTTCTCTTCGTGGAACCTCTCGAGAGTCCGGATCCCGATGATCGCAGCGAAGGGACCACAACACGGAGCATATGAATTGAAGGACTGGATCTACAAAGGTTGTAATCCCTCTCACTTAGTGTTAAAGTGTTTAGCATGCTTGTTTTCGCCTAATCTCTAGTTTAAAGATCCGTATTCGGGTTGTTCGGCACGGCTAAATTTTTAATCGGGCATGGTTGATGCCTCGTAGACCCTTGTGCGCATGCCTAGTAACCCTACAGTGGTATCAGAGCCAAGCTAGAGCTTTAGGCGAAGTCTAGACGAAGTTTAAAGTCCGATCGAACCCGAAAACCCCGACACGAACCCATCTCTGGACTTTTTCTAAAAACTGGGTTTTTTCCAGATTAAAAATGCTTAAAAAATTCAGCAGGGTATTATATGAATTACCATGAAATACGAGCCTCTAATTCCTCTACTTGGCTGCGGAACCGCGGCGTTGACCCCCCTTTAGCGGCGGTTCCGCGGCGCATTTATGGCATTAGCGACGGTTCTTTGCTTAGTAATTCATATCTCTGTTGTTTATATTTTCTGGGAATTTTTAATACTGATTCAAGAGTTGAATTTTCTGGGGTTGTTTTAGGGATTCGATGATTCGATCGGATTATCAGATTTTGTCTATGTGTTTTCCTGATAATTTTTAGAAACTGTTAAAAAGTTCGAACGGATATCAATAACTCACTTTTTCCCCTGTCGGAAATTTTTTCAAAAGTTGGATTTTTCCTCGTGTTTAAGAATATTCTAAGTCGTGCAAGTAACTCGGTGGACCCTCTAGAAGACAACAAACCTTAACTCGATTATGTGACCGTCTTGAACTGCCTTTTGAACCTTAGGGTTTGGGGCAGTACGGCGTGCCACATGTGAGGCGTTGGCTTGACCCTTCTACGGCTGGACCATTGGTACTGTGGCATGTGATGGATGTTTTTAAACTGATTTCAAGTGTTGAGATATATTGGGGAAATCTTGGGTGTTTGTTGATTCAATCGGAAAGTTTAACTTTGTCTATTTATCTGGAATGTGACACAATATTTGGAATCCACAGGTAGTTATGAGATAACTGATTTGAATATTATAAACATAGCAGTTTAGTCTCAGATGATCGGTTGCCACGGAATTTTGATGTGATCAAAAGTCCGTCGCAATCACGTAGCGTACGCGGATACTCGCCGGGTAAACTTAATAGACAGCTACGCCCCATAGCCCCGACCAAGTGACTGTAGGAGAACCCCGTCGCCGAAAGCATCCGTTCGGGTGCTCGCGGTAGCGGTGTTCCGCCTTGGTGCACTTCGTCGACGGTATCGGGGGTGCGGCTGTCTACTAAAGTTTGCGACGAGCATTCGATCAGTTTTTCGGGAATCTTGTTGAATTGCCTGACTTGATATTGAAAAGTGTTTTCGATAATGAGACTAAAATGCGGGGTTTATAATTGTTAGGCATGTGATGTCTAGGGAAGTTGCGGATTCCAACTGTTGTAGTTTTACACTTTCTTTTCTGTGACCGTAAGCGTAGTATGTGGTGTATCGCCGGCTTCGTTGCTATACATCAACGACAATCGGGATACGCATACTTGCTTACGTTGATGATATGAGATATTATGTGTTGCTGTGATATGTTGTATTGGATCGTCGCGTCTGAATAGCCGGGGGTTTTATGTGAGATGAGTGTTTTTCATTTTCATTCATGTAAAATTCATTTGTATGTAATATTCTTTTATTGGGGCACTTCCAGGTAGCGGAAGATGTCACCGTTGTATATTATTTACTTTTCCGCATTAGGTAGACGCAAGGCGGGGAGCACAAGTAACCGGGTTCTAGGGTCCAGTGGGAGACCATCTCGAGGAGTCGAGACCGGGTCTCCTAACCCTAGAATTGGCAGTGTTACTTGCCGCTCTCGTAGGAGTCTAGGGATGTGGGTTTGTCTATTCATCGCGACCGTGGAATCCGTGTTTTATACAGGCTCGTATTGAAAACACGGACGTCCTAGTATATCCAATATTTCATATATGTTCTTCTGCTGCAATGTTCTGTGATGAGATCATATTACTGCCTGAGACGAATGTTTATATTATATATATGAGATATATGTTATATTGCAGATTTCGTTTCAAAAGAGATGCTTGTGAAGTATAATAAAATGGGACTTCATTAATGAGATTAATGAAATAAAAGAAACCTAAGATGTTGTAGAAACTTGTTTAAAAACTGGTAGCTCTAGTTCTTGCTTTGCATAGCGGTGTTCCTTGTAGAACATCCAGCACCTTATTCGATAAGGAAAGGACCGAGATCCCTTCACCGGGAGTGACTCCTTTAGCAATAACTGGCAGATGCTACAAACTCGATTTGTCTTTTGATTGCTTCTATAGTTCTTGCTTTGCATAGTGGTATTTGTGAAATATCCTGCACCTTATTCGATGAGAAAAGGGCCGACTATCCCTTCACCGGGAGTGACCCCTTTAGCAAAACTAGAAAAGCCTCAAAAAACACTCCATTTAAAATCACTCGATTCTACAACGATATAAAGTTCATTACGCAAAAGGTTTTCTTAAAAACCTGTCGTAGCCCTCCGTCATTTCAGATAAGTAATAGTTAGTATCCGTGCTGCGTTTGTTGACTCAGTCAAGGCGTAGTGTGCGGTAGCTGATTAGTGCTTATCTGCAAAGCATATGATGCGATTGGATTAGGGTAGTCGTGCGGCCTTGTTGACTCAGTCAAGGGTCGTGCGGGTGGGTTTAATTCAATCGGGAAATGACGGGTTGAACTTTACTTGCGGTCTATGGTTTGTTGACTCAGTCAAGGTCATAGATTGCTTGGGGCAAAATATTATTGGGAATTTCAAGTGTTGAAATTTGCAATGAGATTGCATACCTTCTATGAGATAGTTGGATCCCGATACCCGCTGCGAGTAAGAGTTACTCCTGGGAGAGTTTTACATATTACAATTAGCCGATCAAGTAGGTGTCTAGAAAGGTGTTAACGGGGTTACGCCTATGGGAAAACGAGGTTTACTTTAATTAGGTTCGTGCGAAAGCACGGGGGACCTCCCTCAAAGTACCGACACTGGCCTGGCTGAAAGATTGGCGAACTTGTAGCGTGTGATTAATCCTGGCCAGTCTTTCCTTTTAGGGTTTGAAGGAATATTTGATTAAAACAGTGGGAGACATCCTGATTAGATATATTAGATAACCAATCTAATCTTGCAAGAGCATACGCTGAGTGTTTTCTTCTCTCTCTCCAGGTAGCGACCATATCACGCCTTAATCAAGATAATAATACGGATATATTGACCGAACCCACTTGTTATACTGAGCTGGGGAACGTTGGTCCCGCTCCAACTTATAATTGTTATAAGACAGAGCAGGAAATTGGGGAATACCAGATTTCCCGTGCCGCCCAAACGAAGAAAATGCATGTTGATGCATCATCTTCGGGTGTGTTCATTACAAAGAACCGTTTCTCAGTATCCTTTACGTCCTGGGTATGTGATACCAGATCAGGATCCCGCATATGTAATCTGTTACATGGGCTACAGAAAGGTAGAGAACTGAGAACGGGTGATAAGTTTCATGAGACAGAAAACAGTGCAAGTGTTGCAGCCAAGTCTGTTGGTCACTATCACCCTGTATTACCTGAATACATTGATTCTGAACAAATGTTATTAGATACCGAACCTGATATACAAAATCATATCAGTCTCTTTATTAGTAAAGAAAGGATATAATTTTGTATTGTTGGATAATGTTTTGAACATTTCCTATATCAAGAGTTGATCGGTTCAGGCACGTTATCTAAAAGCATTGACGTTCTAAATCAAACTACAGTTCTTAGTATAAGGAACACACACAAGAGGAAGAGTTCAGAAATGAATGAATCCTTCTTGAGGCATTGTAGACTAGGTCATATCAATGCGACCCGACTGGCTGAAGTTACATTTAGATGCATATTTAAATTAGTTTGAATTTACATCTTATGAAACTTGCCGGTCATGTCACAAAGATAAGATGACCGTAGCTCTATTTATTGGAAACAGAGAAAGAGTTAGTGGAGTCTTGGGATTGATACATGCTGATGTATGAAAGTCCCCTGTCTACATATGCCAGGACCGGCTCTTTCTACTTCATTACATTCTCTGATAATCTCTCAAGATTCAGACATATGCTTCTGTTGAAACACAGGTCCGAACCTTTTGAGATATTCACAGAATATAAATTAGAAGTAGAGAACCAAAATACGGGTATAAGTATTATGTCCTTTGATGAGATCAAGGAGGAGAATACTTGAGCACGGGATTCCTGAACTATTCTAAAGGAGAATGAGATTCTCTCTCAGCATTACTCCTCCGAATACACCATAGCACGATGGTATATCGGGGCGGAGCAATAGCACCCTATGTGATATGGTGTGCTCTATGATGAGTACTACTGAGTTGCCTATTTCCTTTTGGGAGTTATGCACTTGAGAAGCTGCATACATATTGAATAGGGTTCAAATCAAATCAGTTGCCTACCACTTCATATGTGATATGGAAAGGGAAGATCCCATATCTTAAGCTTGTTAAGATTTGGGGTTGTCCGGCCTATGTCTAAAAGCAAAATCCGGACAAGCTCGAGGCAAGGTCTGTTATGTAGAACTGGAAATGTTCCAACTATACAAAATGCAGCTGATGATTTGGTAGAACCAAAGGATTCAATAGTTTCCAACGAACCTCAGCCTCTCCGCCGATCTAGTAGGGTTCCTCACCCACCTGAGAGATACTTCGGTTTCTCTATGACAGTGGGAGCGAGGATTGCATCATGAGATGATGACCCAACTAGTTTCGAGCTGGCCATCTGGAGTGGGACTCTGTAAGAATGGCTGGGTGCTTATCGATCTGAGATGGAATCCTTATACACCAACAAAGTATGGACTTTGGTTGCTTTATCTGAAGGGTTAAATCCCCATCAGGAGCGAGTATATCTTGAGAAGATTACTTGGTGTACATGGAAAGGTTGAGACTTTCAAAGCTATGCTTAAGTCCATCCAGATCCTACATGCCACGGCTACATACCATGACGACGATATCTGGTGGTTGGGTGTCATGACTGCTTTTCTAAATGATGTTTTAGAAAAGAGCGTCTATAAGTACACAGCCAAAGGGCTTCGTAGACAGTGGGAGCAGCGGAAACGTGTGCAAGATGTTTTATATGATAAAACAGGCATCGCGGAGTTGGAACATCTGTTTTGATGTGGTAGTCAAAGAGTTTGACTTCATCAAAATGGTAGATGAACCTTGTATATACGAAAAGGTAGTAGAGAGTATGGTGGTGATCCTCGTAGAGTACGTGGATGACATACTCTTGATAGGGAAGGAGTTTCCTATGCTACGCTCGGTCAATCTCCGCTTATCACAAGGATTCTCCATATAGGATCAAAGTGATACCTCCTAAATCCTGGGTTTTGGATCTATGAGATAGATCTAATTGGATATTAGGACACTCACTAGTTGTAGTGAGATGGTATCAATCGATCCTGGGGAGAATCACTGGAAAGGTTCCAGGCTGATAAGGACGACTGAATGTCAGTCACAGGCATTGTCTATACCCTCCGTGGAGGGACGGTATGTTGGAAGAGTTCCAAGCTAGATACCGTGACTTACTAGAAGATTAAAGGCAAGATACATCGTTACCAAGGATGCTACCAAAGAGGCAGTCTGGATATATATAAGTTCATAAGATGAACTTCGTTCCTACCATTGTGTGACAATGGAGTTGTGGCTTCAGCCAAGGAACTACCGTCCCATCAGAAATCCAGATATAATTATTAGGCAGTATCACCTGATCATGGAGATGGTTGATCTCCAGGGAGATCGAGGTTAGGAGAGTAGACGCAGAGGACAACAGCGCGGATCCACTCACAAAGGCCTTTTTCCCAGTAGAGACTTTTTATGGGACGGTTGAGTATGAGATACTTCAACCACAGCTAATTGTTGGGTATGTGATACCATAACAGATGGCCCTAGTGCAAGTGGGAGATTGTTAGTTATATGTATGCCCTAGAGGCCATTGTTGTACATACGATGTATATTGTAGTGGATGCTAGGACATATATAGGGAGGACTTTCTTGCTCGACATGATAGTATGCTATCTGGTTGTACTTTATCTTAACATGTACTCTGATCTCTATATTACATGTTGATAAAGCCCTTAGGATATGTACTCGACTACTGGGACTATGATGAGATCATACTAGTGGGGCCACGGTAGTCGACGAGTACATCCTATAACTGTTCCTAGTCGAGGGTGTATCGAGACAGGGCATCGATACACCAGAGTAGACTAGCGTATACGCATCTTGACCCATATGATGGGCGATGGATGATCCCATATCCATCGGTGTTTGACATCAAGGATGGTGTACGGGTGCTCAGTGGAGACTGGGTATACTGGACGGACTCGCCGAGAACTCCCAGATGGTATTATACCATACGTCAGATGGCAGTTCTCCGGTGACACTGGTACAGAGTAGTCTGTTGACCCGAGATCGTCATAGAGTCTTGTGTGATTCCCACTGTGCTTTGATTTCCATCATACCACGTCCAAGAGGGCGTGCAAAAAGGTGGCTTTTGGGTACAGTCCCGAATCACATGGAGGCAATGAGCGATAGGAGGGGATTCGTCTCTCCCGGTATAGGGAGTTGATGTTGTGCTGTGTTCGATTGGCTATAACCGGAAATCCCTGGCCAGGGTTGATGAGTTTTACTGGTAAGTGTTATCAGTAGTTTCTCGAACTGTTATAGACCTCATATCGACACGACTTATCAAGCTACTGGGGTCTGATGTTTACCACCCCTAGGCGAGATATGCGACATATCAGACGATGAGACCGGACTGTACGGGAGTGTTACTGTTTGGATTCACAGGAGAAGTTACAGGCTTGCTTGTTGATCTTCTGAGCGCTCAATACCTGGGTAGCTGTTACGTTTAGCTGACCGCTTGCAGCTTGTGGGTGTTTGATATGATCATCTCCTACTGCCGGCGTATTGACGATTCTTTAGAGTCCTACACAGAGGTTTCTTGGCTCAGGCGAAACGGAGTAGGAGCACATATGTAATATGTGCGGGACCGAGGATAATGCGATATGTGATACCGTATTATATTCTCGCGATATTTGATATCAGCCGGGTCATCGGATCAAGTGTTGATTCGATGAATCGGTACGGATAAATATTAGTCGGTTATATGCGATATAGCCGGATTGTCGGATCAAGTGTTGATTCGATAATTTAATGTATAATAATATATATATGATATATTAAAAGACATTAACTAATATTAGCTCACTAAAAGATTCTTTTTCTCACTCGGGTAATACATTGATATATATGTGATATATGTTAATTGTATTATTTTATTTGGTTACAATAAATATTATATATGTGATATATAATATTGTAACATGATATGACAACTAATGCAACTTGTTTAGTGGAGTTTAAACATGATTAGGGTTTGGATTAGGGTTAAGCTTTCTAGATGTTTCTAGAAGGTTTTCTTTTTGTTTTGGAAAAGATATTTACAAGTGACTCATTCTTAACTCAACCCAAACCCTAACCCTTGGTTAATTCTATACAATGGTTAAGTTAACCATGGTTGCATTATTCTTCATATTAATTCTTTCATTATTCATCACAAAAGGAAATGGATCACTATTCTTCTTCTTCCTTCATTCTTTCATGAAAAAGCTTGCTAGATTTTTCCAAAGTGATGAATAAATATGAGAAAAATATAAATAAAGAGAGCAAAAATCCTACTTCATCATCCTCATCTTCCCTTGCCATTTAGATGAGGGTGTTCACATCATTTCATGAGTGTTAGCTTGTGTTAACGGAACTTCAAGGTAGATCATCTTAGTATCGAAGATCGGAAGCAAAGGTTGCATCTTTCTCTTCGTGGAACCTCTCGAGAGTCCGGATCCCGATGATCACAGCGAAGGGACCACAACACAGAGCATATGAAGTGAAGGACCGGATCTACAAAGGTTGTAATCCCTCTCACTTAGTGTTAAAGTGTTTAGCATGCTTGTTTTCGCCTAATCTCTAGTTTAAAGATCCGTATTCGGGTTGTTCGGCATGGCTAAATTTTTAATCGGGCATGGTTGATGCCTCGTAGACCCTTGTGCGCGTGCCTAGCAACCCTACACTTAGGACGTGGACAGTCGTTCTGCTCTCATCCCCAGGAGGGTCAGCAGTCGCCGCGTGGATGTTTCTGTGCGGAAGCCTTCATCACCTTATCAGGAATTGTTCTTTATCACCGCATCAGATGCGTACTCGAAGAGGTCGTAGTCGCGAAGGGTATGCTCAGAGGGGTCAGGTTGGCAGAGGAAGATTTCAACCAGTTGCGGGTAGAGGGCAGACACAAGAGTCTTCTTCTACTCATCGGGACGCGCGGGCGTCCAATGCAGAGTTTTCAGGTATTCATAATTCGTATGTTCTTTTGATGTATTTGCTTGTTGTTTTATACACTTGTACCGTGGTTGGGTAGATTAGTCGTAGTATGTTGTTTTAACGTCTGCCAGCGGTTCTTTTGTTGCGCAGCACGTATTCAGTTGTGTGCCAATTGGGTAGGAAATTCATCCGTCACTGGATCCTTCTAGAGATGTTGGATTTGACGTCTCCTGGACACGGACTGGTTAGTTACGTGCTAGGCGTCTGTGGACTACCGTGGGAAAATAGTCAAGGTGTTGTTTTTCCCGGCAAGTCAATTCTTGTTGTGCGGATGGATAGTTGTGCCACTTCTCACAGCTCGAATTCTGCCTTTTTCGCTAGTCGGCTTTTGAGAAGAGGTTGTCATGGATTCTTGGCGTTCATTCGTGGTACTGGAGCCACAGTTGGTTCGTTGGGCCTGGTTCCTTTCGTGCGAGAGTTATCCGACATTGTTCCAGATGAGCCGACGAAGCTTAGAGAGCTTAAGGATCAGCTGCAGAGTTGTTTGTTGGGGGGCTTGTGCGTCTGAGTGTTTCGCATTAGGGAGCTCCTATTTCTGTTCGTCAGGGAGGAAGATGACAGTTTAGGTTGTGTATTGATGGATCGTTAATTGAACCGGCTTACGGTGCGGATAGGTATCCTTTCCCTCGCATTGACGATTTCTTCGATCGGATCCAGAGTGCGAAACATTTTCTAGTTTGTTCGGGATCAGGTCATCATTGTTGCGGGTTCGGAGTGATGACATTCTGAAGACTGCCTTGTGCGTGCTACGGGGTTTGTGTGTTTTGGTGGTGTCGTCGGACTCACCAATGCCCTAGCGGCATTCGTAGACATGATGAACCAGATTTCTTCAGGCCGTTCCTCGACCAGTTATTGTTGTGTTACTGATGACATTCTGGTCTATTCAATGTGTCTTGTGGGACAGGAGCAGCACTTGAGGATTTGTTTTGCAGATACTGGGAGAGCACCAGCTGTTTGCTAAATTCTCGGAGTATTCCTTCAGTCTTGTTTGTGTTGACTCCTAGGTCTTGTAGTTACGGAGACAGTTTTCGTATGGTTCCGAGGAAGATCGAGGCCGTACAGCTTAGGCCTAGACCTGTGTGTGGGACGGAGGTCCGTAGATTTTTTGGGCTTAGCGGGTTTTTACCGCCGTTTAGTGCAGGATTGCTAGTGTAGTGCTGCACCGTTGACTGGACTGACCTGAAAGGAGGTTTCTTTTCTTTGGACTGAGGCTTGCGTGCAGAGTTTTTCAGAAGTTGGAGATTCGGTTAACAACAGCACCAGTTCTTTCTTGCTTTTTGGTTCGGGCGACTTTGTTGTTTTAACTGTGATGTTTCACGAGTGGGGCTCGATTGTGTACTGAGGTGACACTATAGAGTTATCGCTTTTACTTCCCTACATTTGGAGGAAGTACGAGCAGGATATCCCACTCATGATCTGGAGATGGCCGTGGTGGTAGTGCGTTGGGGATTGGAGACACTACTTGTTCGAGAGTCGTGTCAGATTTTCACGGACCACCAAAGCTTAATGTATATCTTCCTGCAGCGGGTTTTGATTGTTGAGACAGCGCTGTTGGAGGGAACGTGTGGAGGATTGTGTTTGTGAGATCCTTTATTACCCTTGGCAAGGCGATTGTGGTAGCTGATGCTGGAGTCGTAGGCCGGGGTTAGTTTGTTCCAGTTATGCGCAGTCAGAGTCAGTCTTCTGCAGATTTACAGTTCTTGTGCGATCGTGGAGTACAGCTTAGGTTTGCCTCTACTGAGGGGACAGCTTGCTCATGTCCGCGCCCGACCACTTTTCCTTAATCGCTTTCACGAGGCACTTCCCCCCGATGCTCGTTCGTTAGAGATAATTGAGCATACTCGGCTGGGTAATGATTCGGAGTCCTTGATTTGTGACCAAGATGTACTATGTTTAGGGATGCGTTTGAGTGTATCCGTTGCTAATGGGCAGAGACGCAAAATCCTAGAACAGGCACATCGGTCAGCATCGGTGTTCGTTCGAGTTCCACCAGCATTTGACGTGACTTGTGAGACAGTTACGGGTGGATATGAATGAAGAGTGAAGTTTTGGATTTCGTTTCACGGTGTCTGTCTTGTGGTGTGCTTTAGTTGAGCATCTGAGACCGGCTGGAGAGTTGCAACTTTAAACCGTTCCGAAGTGGGAATGGGAGCAGATCTCCACGAATTTCGTTATGGCGTCTATCCAGGTTTAGTAAGGGTATGACTCCATTCGGATGCTTGTTGTCCGGTTTTTCTCAGTCTGCTCAGTTGTTTTTTTTGTTAAGTTTGTGCGTTGCATGGAGTTCCTTCGAGGGTCGTATCCAATGAAGGCACCCTGTTCGCTTGCCGTCTTGGGCAGAAGCTTCAGGAAGCCTTGGGTACTGGTTAAGCTTTAGCTCCATCTTTCCATCCGCAGGATGATGGGTTGTGAGAACGGGCTATACCGACTCTGGAGGATATTTTTGTGCATTCGTGTTGTTGTTGTCGGCGGTTGGGGATTGACACTCGTCATCGTTAGGGTTCTCCTTCGATAGCTGTTATCAGGAGACACTCCAATTGGCAACCTTTAGGTTTAGGGGTTTTGTTGTGTCAATCACCAATCTGTTTTTTCTAACTCTGCGTTGTTGGATTTTTGGACCCCAGCTAGTCTAGAGACTTCGGAGATGGTCCAGTTGTTTTAGGTCAGGATGAAAGTAGTCCATTGCGGACAGTGGTCTTATACCGACCGTGTTGGTCACAGGCTCGAGTTCGCAGTGGGAGATCATATATTCCTACGGATTTTTCCGATGAAGGGCGTGTTGAGTTTTGGGAAGCTTACCCAGAATTGTAGGTCCTTTCGAGATCCTTAAAGTGAGTTAGTTCCGTTACCTTTAATTTGGCACTTCCGCCCAGATTATTGGGTATTCATCCCGTATTCCTTGTGTCGATACTTTGCAATTACCTTCATCACCTTTCTCACATGATTCAATATTAGACCATTAGCTTTGACGCGATTTTTTCGTTCACCGGCAACCATTGGTGTAAATGGCTCGGCAGGTGGAGAAACTTCGGTCAAGGGTCTTGCTCTCTGTGGAAGGTTTTCTTAGACGTAGCCGTATAGTGAAGTGATCACTTAGGAGGCTGCGAGTGAGAATTGGGAGTTTTGTACTCTTCTTTTTGAAGGCACGCTTAGTGAGAATTTTAAATTCGGGGACGAATTTCTCTAAGGGGGGGGTGATTGTAACGCCTTAGATTTCGGTTAGTGTTCGTAGAGACGTTAATGGGGGTTTACTGTAAAAAGCTTACCAATTCGGGTTCCTCACATTTTATAACATTTAATTAATAATTTATTTTTATTTGGTATAAGCTTGCACGCATGTGTGCACGTAAATGCGAGGATTTGTTTGTGCTAATTTTGTTCTTAGCAACCATGACACTTAACCCTAATCTAATCTCTTTGCTTTAATCCTAGTTAATCCAATCCTTAACCCTAATCCCTAGATCTTTTGTGAGTTGAGAGAAAGATATTTTGTTTGAGTGATGAGGTGTATGGGAATGCATTAATGGTTAATTAATGCATTGGATACACTCACTCTCCTTTCTCTCCTACACTCACCTCCCTCTCCCTTTAACCTCACACCCTCTCACATTTCTTTATCTCTTTCCATTTCCTCTTCTCACTCTCTCACTCAACTGAACACTCTCCCATTTCCAACACAAATCCATCACAAATCACCAAAATCATCACAAAATCACATCTTCTCCTTGGATTTTCCCTCTTGCTTGCCTTGGTGTGCACAAAGCTAGGATCTTTGTGTTCTTTTGACTAGGTATTGTTTCTTTTCTATTGTTTAAGTTATTTTTGTGTAGCTTAGCTTTAAAGTTGCTGTTTTTATCGCGTATCGTATCGTTTCGGGTAAATATCATATTTTTAGTGTCGTTTTATGGTCCCGAATGATCTGCTGTTAAACTAAAGGTGTGTTGCAAAAACTGACAGGACAGTAGCCTAGTATAGAGACCTAGAACCTACCCATAAAATACGAGCCCATTTCCCCATACTACGGCCGTAGATTTATTCGATCTAGCCGCAATTTGCGGCCAGAGTAGGGACCTGGGTGTTGGTTTTTGGTGCAGGAGGTCTCTGGTGTTATGTGTAGGCTCATGGTACTTGCAATTTTTACAATTAGTTAGCACAGAAAAATCTGGGATCATTTGCCTATTTCTGGTGTTTCGTTTCATGCGATACGTTATCCGATACGGTGCGTGTTCTGTGTTGCTGTTGGTCTGAGTTGGTTTCGTAGTGTAGCTATACGCGTTAGCTACAATACGAATCCTTTAGTGTACGTTTGTGTGTCGTGTTGGTCTGTGTAGATTGTTTGTATTTTAGGTTATTATTGATATATATTTGCTTTATCGTATCTTGTTGCAGGTTCGCAGGCGGGAACTTCGGACGCTGCTACAAAAGGAAAACAGGTGGTAGACTTCACCTAGCCAGGAGCGTTGGTGAGTAGATTTAACATCTATAGGGGAATCGCCCGCATGGCGTTATGCGTCTGGGCTAGAGATGTTACTTTTGTCGCATATTCTATGTCAGATTTAGGATTTGCGCATTTTCTTTATTGCTTAGATATTGTTGTGCTTGGACTAGTACCCTTAGGACACTGCACATATTATTGACGATTCATGTTGTACGAGCACTGATTGTATGCTACACACACCGTCAATAACTGCCATGTCACACACAAACCACTTATAGTTAGGATATTGTTTGGTTAGGGACATATTGACTTTGATTCATATTTCTTATCGCATATGACATATAGCATATCTGTATATCCACATGCTTACACACATATGCCTTCACATACTTACATGCTAGTTACCTGTATACCTATAGGGTATCGTACCATTAGTGATAGGTACATACATACCTCATGACATAGCTACAGGTATACCTTGCACTCATATTTCACTTATACCCAGGGGGTATACTACATCATTACTTATAGGTAGATACATTATCTTGCTATACCTTCATGTTTTCACAAACATCTGGTCATACCTACATGTTTACCTTTACTAGATGTTATTTTAGAATTGGAGAAATTTAGGAACTACATGATTTCTATATTAACTGGTTGCAGTTAATTAGTGGCTTTTCCTTTATGCGCTTTAATTACAATTTTATGTTGCAAATATTATATTCATGGATTTTCGCATGGTTATATGGATTTTTCATGATGTTTTCTGGATTTGGAGACCGCGGGAGTTCATGAAATTATGCATTATTTGAAAAACCCGGTTTCCTTGATATGATATTTCAGCAGCCACCATGAGATTTGTCGTTTACGATGTATATACCCCATGCGAGGAAAGGAGGGATCCGTGTCTGGGTACATGGTGGGGCCCGGAGGTACCCCGAAGCAAGAACAATGTCGTGGTGTCTGGCGATGAGGCTTAGGGGAACCATACTTTCTGGTGACAGGACCAATGACTCGGCGGATATCATGTGGATACCGACGGGAGTCATGTACGTATGGATATGTCGAGAGGCGAGGGTTAGAGCTAGGCACTCGAGCTTTCGGGATAGCGTATGATACGTACCTATCAGGGGGCCAGTCATGGAGACAGCACCTGATGGATCAGCATTTCTGTGTCGATGCTTGGCACATTGGTTTCATGATATTTCTAATTACTTTGTATATATAACAGGGGATTTATCCTCTGTTATATATACCCTTACACCAATATTAGTGGAATGGGACGCTAATATATGTGTATTGACCCCATCATATTTATTTATGCAAATATAATTAGGATGTTACTTGAGATCTGGTACTTGGGATATAGGAGATTCATTTGAGATTGGATATTGGATATATATACGGGACTCACTTAATTTTGTATATTCGGGATATAGGAGATCTATTCGATATTGTACATTGAGGAGATGTGAGACTTATATGATATGAAAGCCCAACTTGGGGGAGGGCTGATTTGAGGAATTGGGATATTGAATGTCTTGATGGATTGTGATCCTACCACGATGTCAGGATTCCGTGGAAATGACATACTTCTTTCCATACTCCACATTTATCTGTTTGTACACTGCTTCATGTATTAGTAGTACCTGTTAGTGTACTTTTCATGATTGTTGCATATTTACATTCTCATATCCTTATTGCATGATTATTGCATACTGTTGTCATATCTTTACTGTTATATATATTGGTTGTACCTGCTAGTTTACTTTCCATTATTCTGCATTCTTATGACCTGTTATTGCTATTAATTTCATATCTTAGATCGCGCTGTACGTGCATACTCGCGATTACCTGCATATGTTATTTACTATTCACGAGTTGGCAACTCACCCCCGTTGTGCCACAGGTGTTGCAGGTGTTCCCCAGAGTAGTCGAGACAGGCTATTCATCTATCATCTTTTGCTACAGATACCCCATCGGCTCATAGCGTGCCATTTTGCTTAGGTGGGTTTTGGGTGGTTATCTGTATTTTGTATTGTATACTCGTTGTATTTTGTACTCTCCATCTACTGTTACTTGATGACTTAGAGACTTGGTGATGACGATATTGTATATTATTGTGGATTTGTTGTCTTTTATACAGTTTCCTTTTTATTGTCTTTTATTTCTTCGCTTTGGCGTCGAATATTTGTTGTGGTGGTTGTTTTCCGCCTTTAGGCGTGTATTTACTCCCGTTTGGGGATGCTTTACTTTATATTTATGTTGTACCCATTTTTGGGGCTAGCTTTTACAAAGGAGGTGCTGCCAAAATTTTAAAGGAAATAAATTGGGCTTTTAAAGAATTTGGGTTGTGATTTCAAATGTTTCAAAACTCCTATTATCTTTTCTTGTCTTTTTAAGGGTTTAGATTTTTGGGTTTTGGCTTTCTTTTACTGCGTTACGTCTGTAGGCGTCACGTAGTATTAGGGCCATCACGTGCCAATTTTGGGTCGTAACAGGCAGTTTGTGGATTATCCCTAGCATTCGCTAGAATTTTGTTTCTACCATTTTCAAGATCAATAGTTATATTGTTCTTGACTCGCCACATTTTTTATAAAAGGATTTTTTTGCAAAAGAAACTAGTGGGGGTATGGTAGAATAGGAAGTAATTCCAGTACCACAAACGGTTACCGAAAATTTAGTAGAACCTAAGGATTCAATTGGACTTGAAAAACCGTTAGCCACTCCGCAGATTTTAGTAGGTGACCTCAAAAATCCTAGAGACATTTCGGTTTTCTCGTAGACGGTGATAGGGAGGTCGGCATCATGGTAATGATGGTCCTGCTAGTTATCAGTAGGTCATAGGAAGTAGAAACTTCCAGGTGACCAGATGCTTCATATCCAAGATGGACCCCACGCACTTCAGCAAATTATGGATTTTGAATTTTGCTGGGTGCTCCTTAAGGGGTAAAACCCATTAGGAACAAGTAGATCTTTCGAGATCTGTATAGGTGGAAAGATGCGTACCTAATAAGGCTAGACTTGTTGTAAAGAGTTTTTATCAAATACCCGTTATGTATTGTGATGTGACTTTTACTTCAGTGTCTATGCTGAAGTCCATATGGATATGTTTTGGCGCTGATGCAGTTCATGGCTATGATATCTGGCAGGTGGGTGACTATAACGTCTTTCCAAATGGTATTTTGGAAGTGCACGTGTATATGACTCTGCCAGAGGGTTATCGTAGTCAGTGGGAGCAGCGGAAAGTGTGCAAGATGCTTATGTCTATTCCTAGACTAAAGCAAGGATAGCAGAGACGGATCATCTGTTATTGATATGACAGTCAAGGTGATTGACTTCATCAAAACAAAAGATGAACCTAGTAAGAAGGATGTAGGGAGTACTGTCCATGATTTGGATGACATACTTCGGATAAGAAATGATATTCCTATACTACAATCGGTTAGTTTTTGGTTGTCACGCAGTGTTTTCTCCACGTTGGATATGGATAGTATATCAGGAGTTCTGGTGACTAGATCTATGGTTTTAGATCTAGATTTGGGAAGTTTCCTAAATCAGGTACTTGGACAGCATTCTAAAAGTATCTTAGAATGGACGACTCCTGGTGTGGTAGTGTACCCACAGGTGATATAGTCATCATCTTTAAAAGGATGTCTTTTTGGACTGATAAGGAGAGGGATAGACATGAATAACACATCATTTGGTTAGGTAATTGAATCAATCATGCAAAGTCTTGTACAACACCAGATATTGGTTTTGCACTAGTTGCAACAAACAGATATTAATCCAATCCTAGAGAAACAAAGGGAAGCAATAAAGAACATAAGAGGATGTTCTTGGTATAGGATAACGGCAGCCTCCTCCGGGAGGCAGTTATCGGTTATGGCTTCCAAGGTGACCTGGATGACAGAGATGCTGTCAGAGTTATAAGTTTATCCTCTTCTGAGGATCAGTGTATTGGACAGTGTTCCAATAAAGATACTGAGGTAATCATGGTGCAGGATGCTGGTTATAACTCAACAGAGGATACAGCCCAAGAAGTTTGTTGGATAGGAGTTGTTTATTGATGAACTTGGTCCCATCAGGTATCCAGACAAATTCTTGTGGCGGGGAATTGCTCAGATTGGGAGATTTTTGATCTCTATAAAGTTGAGATATAGAGAGAAGAAGTTGAAACATTATAGCGGATCCACTCACTGAGGTTATTTCTCGAACACGGATGTTCCTCAAACGAGATTTGAGAAACTGATTAGTAGAGAAGTTGGATATTCAGTAGCACACGAGCTGTGGGTATGCGATACCGCAATAATTAGCCTTAAGTGCAATTGGGAGATTGTTGGATATAGTCCCCTGAAGTCAATTATTGTAATCACTAGCACGCGATTGTGATGATTGAGGGAGGACCTATACGGGTAGGACAGTCTTACTCAAAATGATAGTATGCTATCCTGTTTGTCTTTATCATCATGTACAAGCATTATGTGGTATTGCAGATCACTGTTACATGTTGATAGAGCCCATAAGATTCTTGCTTGACTATCAGCATTATGATGGCGATCATATACGTGAGAGCTGGGTAGCCTATAAGCACATCCTTAAATGTCCCTAGTCATGGGAGTATCGAGACTGGGCATCAATATTACAGAGTAGACTGGTGTATACGCTTTGAGACCCCGACGAGGGGCAGTGTCCGGTCTCACAAGCCATTGGTGTTGTGTTACCTAATATAGTATACAGGTGCTCACTGGAGGTGAGTACACTGGACGGGCTCGCCGAGAACTTTTAGATGGTATTATACCTATCGTCGGATAGAAGTTCTCAGGTGGCATGAATACAGGTTATTCCTTTGACCTGAAGTCGTCATTTGTCTCATGTGAGTTTCCACTATACTTTGATTACTATCCTACCACGGCTCAAAGGAGTTGTGCAAACAGGTTTTAGTTGGGTACAGTCCCGAGCTACATGGAGGCAGTGGTCGACTGTCAGGAATTCGTCTCTCCTGGTTTTAGGAGTCGATGCCGCGCTGTGTTCGGTTGGCTATCACCAGAAATGCGTGGCCATGGTAGGGGAGATTTACTGATAATTGATCAGTAGTATCTCAGTTGGTGATGAGCTAGACTCATAAACGACTTATCGGGTTAGTAGGGGTCTGACGTTATCCACCCCCTAGACCCGATATGTGATACTCTTTGACGAAGAGACCGGATTGTACGGAGATTGTCACATTCAGGCTCAGTAGGGTAAGAACGTACTTGATTGTCGACCACCCTTTCGACAAGTACCTGGGTAACCATTACGTTCAGCTAGTGCCGTTGACGTGCTTGTGGTTAAACCCACTGCCAGCGTATTGTTGAGTCTTTAGAATCCCACACAGAGGGTTTTCCCGGTTCAGGCGACAGATGTAAGAGCCATACGGTGGTACGTGCAGGGGTCCGATTAAATACGTGTACGCAGTACACGGACTTTAATCGGACGGCTGATTATACTAGCCGGCTTAGGATTAAGCCGGATTATTAAATCAGGTTTTGATTTAATAATTTATATATGTATTTTGATACATGTATTTTAGTATTATTGTTCACTATTAATTTTCTCTCTTTGGTGCTATCCGTATTTTTATACAGATACGCGTATATGTAGCGATACATATACCAGGTGAAATATTCCGTATTTATACGGGAATGCTTCTAGAAGAAGGACACCTCAAATTTGATTTTTCATTTTTGGAAAATTAAATAGGAAATGAGGTGGCATGAGCATGGTCAAGAGGCATGGCTTGGCTTTTTATATTGTTAAATCCATTTGGATGCACTATTGCATCATGGTTGGATTATTATAGCCATTCTTTTTACACTTGATCACTTGATGATATTTTTCCTCATCTCCTCCATGGATGGCTCTTGCTTCCTCTATCTCGTCTCCTTCTTCTTCTTGATATCATTTTTAAGCAAGATTCTAGAGAGAGAAATATAGTGAAGTATTCCTACATCACCGGCCATCCAAACCTAGCAACTTTGGACCATCGATTAGAGCCTCCTCCGCGTTCCCTCAGGTGGATCGTCTTCGGCAAGGGTGGTCGATATTCAAGTGCGTTCCCGGTGGCTACGAGCTTGGAGAGGTCTTCCACAATTGGGTGGACACGCGAAAAAGGTTGTATTTCTCAACCTTGCATGTTATAGTATTCTACTTTATGGTGTTTGGTTCGAATCCTCAGGTGTGAGCGTCCGGTGCCCGCAAAAAGTTTTTTTTTTGCTTCCGCCTCGCCCGCGGGCTCCGCGGTGTGGGCGCCGGATCCCAACACCAGTGGCCATCCTCAACTGAAACTCTTTCTCCGAGTTCGTATATAACTATACGAGATGGCATTCCATGCAATATGGATCTTTGTATCGGATACAGAGTGTTGGGAGGGGTAAGGACATATGCGACTATGTCATGAAATAGGGCAATCATGACATTCCAAAACCATTGATTGTAAAAAGCTTCGGGTAACTTGGTTTAAGAGTTTTTAGTTTAAGATCGGTCTTAGGTCGTGGACAGAGAGTGAGAAAAAAACACACGTCGTGCACTCTATCAAGATTAGATTGGTATATTTATCTAATCAGGATGGTTTCCACTGTTCCGTCGAATCCTCCTTCAAATCCTAAAAGGAGAATTAACCGGGATTATTAATAAAAAATCTCCTGAGGGAAACTATTACTCACGATAGGAATTGGGACCCTAAATATCATGGCGTGATAACCTTGACGAATGATCAACAAATTACCGCACTCCATAGAAGGTATGCAATCTGATTGCAAGTTTCAACACTTGAAACTCCCGATATTAGTTTTTACCCCTAGGACCCTAGGATCTTGGCAAATGTTCAACAAATCGAGGCCTGGTCAAGTTCAACCCGTCATTTCTTGATTAGTCTAGATCCACCCGTATAGGCCCTTGACGAATGATCAACATGAAACTAGGTCTTAGCACCTCTACTAGGGTTTTAATGAAAGCAAGTATGCAATTTATAATTTTCTAGAGGGCTAAGTCTAGAAATAAGAAATGAACAAAAGGTTTAGGGCAAAAGAAAGCAAACTAGAGTTTAACTAAGTGAAGAGAGAACTATAACCTTTGTAGCCGAGTCCTTCACTTCTAAAGCTCCAAGTAGAAATCCTTAAGCAAGCTTTCTTGAGGTCTTCTATGTCAAAGATGATCCACCTTGAGGCTACTTAACTCAAGCTCTCACTTCACTAAACAAGGTTTTAGTGAAGATAACAACCCAAACTAATTTGGTAGTTTAGTTTAGGTTGATAAAATAAGGTTTTTGCTCACTAAATTTTCTTATCATTTTCATTACTCTTGAATGAATAGTAATTCAAGAGAAGAAAATGAAAAAGATGAAGATGGAGATGAGAATGGCTTGGGGTTAGGATAATATCAAAATGATAAACTTATATGAAAAAGAAAAAGAGAAATGAGAAATGCAAACTAGCATGTTCTAAAAGAAATGACTCATTCTTTCTTCATTCAAATTCAAATAAGCAAATCATTATCCTCATATCATTAACCTTATGTAATTCTCATATACACAACTTTTCTGTATAAACAACCATGTCACACACACACACATTATTTATACCATATACAAATAATATATATAAAGAGAAGAAAATATCAAGTGAGCATAATATTAGTGTTTACATACATATATATATATATATATATATATATATATATATATATATATATATCAAATTCCTAAATCAACACTTGATTTAATAATCCGGTTATATTATATATAATCCGGAGAATATTAAATAATGCTAGATTAGAATACGGTATCATATATCCGTATTTAATCGAGCTCCTGCATATATCTCTATACGTGCACCATTTCGTTTCGTTTGAGCTGGGAAACCTCTATATGGGACTCTAAAGACTCGTCAATACGCTGGCAGTAGGTAATGATCACATCAAACACCTACAAGCACGTCAACGGTAATAGCTGCACGTAACGGCTACCCAAGTATTGAATGAATAGAAAATCAACAAGTAAACTTGTCCAAACTCCCTATAGAGCCTATAAGTAACACTTACATACAGCCCGGTCTTTTCGTCCGATATGTTGCATATCGAGTCTGGGGGGGGGGATATCATCAGACCACAATAATTCGATAAGTCATGCATGCTCCCATATAAAAAAAAGGAGGAGAAAGCAAAAAATTGGAGAATTCCCCACGTCTTAAGCTTCACGTGTTAAACATGTGAGCGCCTATATGCAAAGCATATAAGCGCTACAACCAAACAACTAATGGCTAAGCAGGCCTCGCGTTTTAAACACATGAGCGCCTATATGCAAAGCGTATAAGCGCTACATAAAAGATTAGGATCACGTGTTAAACACGTGAGAACGCCCTTTTGAAGCATTAGCTTCAGATAGAGTTAAACTCTATACATAGAATTAAATTCTAAGAGTAAGTGGCTGAAAGCCAAACTGACCTCACGTGTTAAACACGTGAGCGCCCATATGCAAGGCATATGGATGCTAAATAAAATAGGCTAAACACCCTCATCGGGGTCACGTGTTAAACACGTTAGTGCGCCTCCTTATATAAGAATTGAATTCTATTCTAGAAAATACCCCCTTGATCTTTCTAAAAAGAGAAAGATATTCTCTGTTAATAGAGAACCGTTGGATCAAAAATCCAATAGTGATTAAACATATAATTAAATTCTATTAGGGAAAAATATCTTCCTGATATTTCTAAATGAGAAGGATATTTTCTGTTAAATAGAAAGTTGATGGATCAAAGATCCAATGAGATGGAAAATATTTCTTATATCTTTCTAAATAGAGAAAGATTGTGCTCTGTTAAACTGAGCATTCTTAGATTAAAAATCCAATAGTGATTAAAAATCACCGTTTAATAGAATAAAATTCTATATATGGGAAAATATTCCCCCAATCTTGTTAAAAACAAAAAAACGTATTCTATAAAATAGAAATCCTTGGATCAAAATTTCAATGGTGGATAAAATTCCCTAAAAAAATTTTGACACCAATTAAAATAATTGGCATCTCTCAAATGAGAGATTTTCTCAAATTAATTAACAAATTTGCCTCTACTATTTAAAGGACCCGACACTTCAAGTCTCAGGGAAGAGGATTGACCCCATAAGTTTCTAAAAAAGAAAAAGAAAAAACAAAGAATTTAATTCTCACAAGAAGAAGAAGATCTACCTCCTTTCAAACTCTAGGTAAAGAAAAAGAGATCAAAATATCTCCTTTGCCTAATAAAAAGGAAAACAAGGGTTTAACCTTTCATATAAGAACTTAGTTCTTCCTCTGATTTGAGATTTGCAAAGCAAATCTCCCCACAAATTGAGAATTCAATTCTCTTCGGGGAGATTTTGTTCTTCAAACTCAAATTTTAGGGGAAAAGAACTAGATTAAAAAGAAAGAGAAAGAAAAAAAAACATGTCTCGGGAATTTAATTCCTTTAAATATAGGGTTTAACCCTACGTAAAGAACTTAGTTCTTATAAAAAAAAAAGAATAAGAACTTAGTTCTTAAAGAAAATTCGATCCCGGATCTTCAAAACAAAGATCTTGGTGATCATTAATAGCCAAAATGCCATTAACAGAGATTAAATCTCTGAAAGGAAAGAACTTGGCGCTTCATGTGCTTCCCACGTGAGCGCCCAAAAACAAAGAAATTCATTTGCACTGATTGGGCAGCCACCAAAACAAAGCAACCCAAAAAATTAAAGCGATCACGTGAAATACACGTGAGCCAACGCCTTACGTGCTTCCCATGTGAGCGCTATACCAAGTGCTTAGCACTTCTGCATAAAGAAAAAGGAGTGAACAAACAGAACCCAAATAAGTGCTTAGCACTTTTGAACAAAAAAAAAAAGGAAAGAAGAAAAGACTGAGTAGACCAAGCCCAAATTGGCTAAGTCTCTGAAGTTTTCTTGCAGCTGAGCCTAAATACTCTGTTGTTGGATCTTAAATAAAGATGATCCTTAAAATGTTACTAAGTTGATCTTAGTCTAAAACAGGACTAATGTATCCTTAGTTAAAAATAAATCGAGCCCAAATGCTCATATATTTAAGTTGATCTTGATCTCAAACTAGATTAACGGTCCTTAAATAAAACAAAACTTTTTTAACTAAAGGAATATATAACCTAAGTTCAAAACCCAAAACCCATATCTAAAATATATAATTTGGACTAAACTGCGCCTTACTGGCGAAGACATAAATTAGGCTTCATTTACAATCTACGGGCAATCTTAACAAACAAAATAACACATGACACGAAGTGAACTATTGGAGAAAGAGAAAGTGGTTATCGCAACACAATAACGTAATTAACTGCAGGGGCTTGAGCCTATAGGGAAGAGCATCCCCACAATCAAAAACCCCTCATAAATGAGGGGGGTCTGATAAAGTCTGCTACATCGGTCGCATCTATCCAAACCTCCAATATACGGTGACATAAATCAACTTAGTATCTTCGAAGAGATGGATGGATATGTCCGAATAGCATCTGCCCCCAAATTCAGGCTAGACGTCCCAATGTCTCAGTCCAGTCTTCGACGGTAAACAGATTCTGGCACGCCCGGTGGGATCTCTTCCTCTTTCTACTCCACACTTCGTATGTCGTGTTTCGCGAACAAAATCGTGGTTCGCTATGGTTGCCCTTGGATTCGAGGTACTAAAACTTGGTGTCTTGCTCCTTTGCAGAAAATCAATGGCTTCTCAATGCACTGCATGCAACAGTAACTCCCGCTCCACCCCAACTGGAGGAGTAACTTACGGGCCCAACGCGGCCTCTATTTTCTCAATGCCGGTAGGGTATGTCACACAATCCACCACCGGATTGTTCTTCGGGACCATCCTCCTACCTGTGAGTTTCGGTGCTTCATCGCCACCAGAAGAAGCTCCCCGAAGGTCGGTCTTCGATCGGCTAGCAACCATGACGGCCTCCATCAGCAAGCCATCAAAATCTGTTGTCTCAGTCTTCAACAGGCTGAGCAAAAACTCAAACGGGCCCGTAAAGAAGCTCGTGATACCTGAAGGGGCTGCCCCAAAATGGCTAGCCCTTCCTACTCCTGCTACAGTCGAAGCCGTCAAAGGTGCTTCCCCCATCAAACGATCGGTCTTCGAAAGATTGGCTGGCTCTCCTCAAACTCCACAAGGACGTCGGTCTTTAATAGGTTGACGTCGATTAAAACCCCTCAACAAAGCCGGGGGCATGATGAAGCCGCTTCCAAAACTGAGGCGGTCCCTTCAGCAAGGCACACTCGACATCGCCACTGGCGCCGAGTGAAAGAAGTTGGGGGCAACTCCCCCTCTAGACTCACCCTACCAGCTCCTATGGTGGAGGTCGACACTGCTATTCCAACTGGGAACAGTTTTGAACCGCTTAAGAGGGTGCATAAAAACTCCCCAATGGCGGTGCTAAAGAAATCACCTCCACCTACAAGAGTTACAATGCAGGAAAAGTCGGAGCGGCCTTATCAGCGGCACTCCTCGCAAATTCATAGGGTCTGGCAAAAAGCCCAAGACTCTGTGATTGACAAAAATTACTCTTGTCAACCAAAGAAATCGAAGGTCCGACGAGAAAAAGACCACTCCTCCGCCATATAACAGGAGACTTTTCCTAAACCGGCGCCTGTCACAATAGTTCCTTCAACTCCAATCTCTCATAAAAGAACCAGGCTGGAGAAAACTCTACCGCCCGCGGCAAATTCCAAAGGCGATGGATCTAAATGCCCCAAGTCTGTGGGCATTATCGTTCATACGGTCTATATGACCAATGGGCAAGAAAGGAGCCGTGCTTCGGTAAGTCATCGACCGCAAACTCGGTCGTTGACGAAGGCTCAGGAGCAACAACAGAAGCTCTAAAAAATGCTGAACAAAATAACAGCACTCACTGGACAAAAAGAAAGTTCGGACAAAGAGGCTGAATAGCGCCAAGATCAAGAGACCTATACAGAGATTCTGCGAAGGGTGTTCGAGAGAAAGGACAAAGAGGCCGCTGAGCAAGCTGCTAACATGAAGCAGATAGCTCTCTTGTTCCAAGATATGGTTGGAATGATGATCCAGCCGGAACCCTCGGCCGAAAATCCGCCGATAATCATTGTGGATGATAGATGGGAAACATCAAACCCTCCTCCGGCCTTATCAGTGGCCAAAGAAGAAACAATCTCCAAGGACGCCCTTGATGATTACATTGCTCAACAAATAAGAGCTCATCAAGCTAATGAAGCCGCTAACCAAATTGTCAGAACTGGACGACCATATCCAGGCTGGTATATTCAAATCAAATACCCGCCGGGATATACGATCCCCAAGTTCTATGTATACAAAGGAACATGCAACCCTCACTAGCACGTCACACAATTCAGCGCTCTGTGCAGCAACAGTGGAGGCGACGAAAAACTATTGCTTCGCCAGTTCATTGGCAGCCTGTCAGAAACAGCCTTCAAATGGTACTCGGAGCTCCTAAATGACTCCGTGAAAACATTCATAGAAATGGAACTGATGTTCACACAGCGTTTCCCTAGCGCGAGCGAACGCACTCCGATCGGCATTAATCAATACCAGGGTAAAGCCGGGAGAGACATGGGTCCAATACGCGATCCAGTGGCGGAACCTGTGGTCTAAGTGCGAACAACGCATTGAAGAATCTCCTGTTGTGGGCATGTTCATCAGAACCCTTGACCCTTAAAAGATTGTGTCCCAGTTCATGACATTCTTCAAACCAACAACCTTTCAGGCTCTGATAGATAAACTGGCCTAAATAAACCAGATGGGCCATGGGCCTTCCTACTCAAATAAGGACCCTCGAAATGCTAAAGGTAAAGGGAAAGCAGCCTTCGTTGCCAACATGCAACAATAGCCGAGTGGCCCAAAACCAGTTGCTTGCCAAAACAACGCATGTCTGCGCCCGTCCTTGGAAGAAAGGCTAGGACGTGCTTACTCGTTTCCCCGAGACAAGAGGAGGAGACTGTTCGAATTGGCAATGCATAATAAACTCATCACATTGACAGACACATGGAGTCCACCTCAACCCGGTGACGTCAACAACCCTAACTACTGCTCCTATCATAGAATGGTCAGCCACCTAACAGAAGCTTGCTACGTTTTCAAGAACTGGGTCGAAGACCAGTATCAACAAGGGAAATTCGCGCTGTCAGACAACTGGAGGGTAAACCCACCCTAGAAGCACACTCCTAAAAATATGGATGTGCATGGGGCATCATGCTCACTCATGGAAGAAACTCCAAGGGAAGTCGTTCTTTTAGCAAAAACCAAAAGAATGCTAAAGGATCTGCAAGCATGTCTGGCGGTCAGATGGAAAAGCCAATTGAACCCGAAATAATCGAAGGGATGCTAAAACCTCGTCCTGCACCGAAAATTGTTGACGAGGGGAAAAACCCCCAAGTCAAGCCTTCAAAGTCTTCGAAGAAAAAGAATAAGACCAAGAAGCCTATGCAGCCTCCCGAGTATGACGACAAGCGCACAGATCTACAAAAATACATTGACGCGCTGGAGGAGTATAACTGGAAGGCGCGGACACCGGTCACACTCGATGAGTTCCTCAAGCATATTCTTGAGGACGAACATGGTGACAATGATGAGGATTGACTCATCAGAAGACACCGAAAACCGTGTAGCAAGTTGCCACATGGCCTCCTATTCGTCGTTATATGATGAAGAAGCTCCCTCGGTGTCAGAAAATAACACAAAAGAACTGGGGGCAAAATCGGCGCTAAAATCCCCGAAACTAACAGAAGACCCGATCGAGAGGCTGTTAAACGAAGCCTTTCAAAAAAGCAAAGTAGACCGAGAATGCGAGACAGCCATATATGAAAAGGCTAAGCGTCAGCGTCAGGATAAAGAAGCTGTGGCGAGGATGAGTCGTAAAGTACTCCGACCAAACCAAAGCACACATGCTACAAATAAGAGCAGGATCAAAATAGAGAAGCGGTTCGCCAAATCCCTGTCAATGGGGATGAAGGTGCCACCTCTCGTAAGGAATGCTCCCGGGATCATGTGCCTCGATGGAGAATAATCACATCCAGACTACTACCTATATCATTGGAGGGTCACCCTCCCCACCAAGAAATGCAGTGCCTTCAAGAAGTGGTGGCAAAGATACGTTGCCCATCAAAAATACTTCAAGAGGATGAAGCTCGAAGCTCGTACTCGTCGACGGCAAAATAGTGCGAAAAACGCGCAAGAAGAAAAACTGACAACTATCATATGGTTGTACCAATTCGGAATGAGAAAAACCCAAGTTCTTACCTTTGGGAGCAATTCTGAGGACGAAACAGCCCTCAGCCCTCTCTTCAAAAACTCCGCCTGAAGAGGAGGAGAAGAACTGCGAGAATATTCAGCTGCGTAACCTCGCGCTACCTGAGAAGAACTTCGGACCTACAAACAAAGGTTCGAACAAAAAAGACAAAGGGAAAGGAAAAATCCCTGAGGAAATTGCCCTCGACGATGGAGTTGTCAAAAAGCTCGCCGCAAAAGACCCACCTAAGAAAAACAAGGTGGATTACAATGTCCTAACACATCTGAGGAAAATACCCTCACAACTGAGAATATTGGATGCTCTCCTCCTGTCCAAAGCGGCACGAGATTTCCTGATCAAGGCATTACAAGAGCCCGATCAGTTCCAAGCTTTCTTCATAGAAGAGAAGATGAAAGATGAACTGGCAGAGGTCCACATAGCTAACATTACATTTAGCGATGAAGATCTCCTCTTCGGTACGTGCGAACCTAATCGCCCATTATACGTCACTGGGTACTGCCACGACATCAAGATAGGGAAAATCCTTGTCGACAATGGATCCTCCGTTAACCTTCTCAACGTGAGAGTGCTGAAGGAAATTTGCATGAACGTTCAGCACCTTGCCCGAGATAAAATTACGATTTTCGGGTTTGACTCACAGTCATCACGGATCCTTGGGTCCGTAATACTGACGCTACGCTTCGGGCTGCTCGTCACTGACATCAAATTTCATAGCATTGACGCCGAGACTTGCTACAACGCTTTGCTCGGTAGGCCTTGGTTACACGAGTACAACGTCATCCCTTCTACACAACATCAGTGTATGAAGTATTTCAAGGATGGCTCGGAGTACACCATCACGGGAGAGCTAAACCCATTCTCGGTAAAAGAAAGTCCGGAAATACAAAGATACAAAGTACTTCCTACCAGACTTCGAGGATACTGAAAGGTGCCACAAGTCGGAGAATAAACAGAAATCCGTCGCCACTATACCGAAAGAAAACAATAAGCCTGGACCATCTACTCCTATTTTGGTTTTTGGCAGCGACTCAAAGGATGAAGCTAACGCAGTGTTCTCCGTCCTCCTGTCAATGCAAACTTTTGCCGGAATAGATCAGAATCTACAAATTACAATGGCTCTGCCTCGACACTATAAAGAACTTGATGCGCTCCATACATAATGCATACAAGAACTGTAAACTTTCTACGTACCTCACAGGCGAAGAGGTGAAAAAGAGATCCTCTTCTACCAATCTACGGAAAATAAAGTAGAAAAAGAAGTCTAGCATGGTGCCGATTTTACACTCGACAGGCTTCAACCAATCCGTCTGCTAAGATACTGAGCGGAGAGATTGAAAAGGTTGTTAAAAGGCTAAGGTGTACCCCTCGAACAAACTGTTCGACAAACCCAATTCTACAAAAAGATTTAGGATATTCCCGGGACTCAGCGAAAGATGCCCAACGGGAAGATAGAGACAACCAGGCTCGGATACGTTCGATCCAAGAAACGGGAGCAGATTCACAGCATCCGTGTCATAAACAGCTCCAGTGAAGCGGAAAATGCTTTTCCAAATAGCCGTGACGTCAAATCGGAGCGAGATCCCGCTCTAAAAACTTTAAGTCCGTTACTGGAAGAACAAATTGACAGGTTAATAAAAGAAGCTTGTCAAACGAGCCGGGACAATCACAGCCGCGAAATGGCCATTCATGAAAAGCCCAAGACGCAGCATCTTAGTTAACAATCTACGAAGAAGGTAGACTGTAATGCTCTTCATCCCCGGACCACTGTATGTTCTCGCGAAAGGGGAAATCCCGAAATGGAGGCAAAAACAGCGCAAAGAACGCAAACAACGTTCGAAAACAACAAAGCGGATCCATGACGCCGTGCAATCGAGAAAAACTCGATTAGAGCCCATCCTTTATACAGAAGATGGGTCGGGAATACTCTTTCCTTCAAGACAAGACAAGAAAAATATTTAACCTTATCATGAAGCACCAAATGATAACGCTTCCGGAGTCTCGGCATCCGGAACAAATAGACGAGGTCTATCATCCGGATTATAGCTCCTATCGCCGAGTAATAGGTCATCCCCTTGAAGACTGCTTCACCTTCAAAGACTGGGTAGAAGACCGGTATCGACAAGGCAGGTTTATTTTATCCTACAGCTGGAGGGTAACCCCTCCGCAAAAGCATGAGCCAAAAAGGACCTATACCGTCAGGATAGGACCAGCTCAACACCAAGAATGGAAGCGAACTCGTACTTTCCATATGATAACACTCTCAAAAGAGGGAGGGTACAAGAAATGAATGATCTCTTCAGGTGCTTCAAAAATGAAGACAAGGACGAGATGATCTCAGAGTTTCCACCAGCACCAAAAGAGTTGGAAGATAGGTATACACTACGAAGGACAACCTAAGAAAAATTGACTTAGGGATGGAAAATGATCTGAGGCCAACGTTTGTCAGTGAGCTACTATCTGAAAAACAGGTGACCACGTTAAAAGACGTGCTCATGCAGTATAAAGATTGGTTCACCTGGAACTACTCTGAAATGTCGGGTCTATATCCAAAAGTGGCAGTACATAAACTGGCGATATCGCTAGTTATAAAGACAATCAAACAAGCGCCAAGAAGGATGCGACTCGAACTTGAGATGAGCTTCAACGCTGAAGTCAAGAAACTAATTGACTTCGGTTTCATCCAAGAAGTTCAATATCCTGACTGGATCGCTAACATCGTTCCAGTGATGAAGAAAAATGGGACGGTGCGGATCTGTGTGGATTTTCGGGACCTTAACAAAGCTTGCCCGAAGGACGACTTCCCAGTGCCTGTTACCGAGCTTATGATCGATAACACGTCTACCCATGAGGTCTTCTCCTTCATGGATGGATCTTCATGATACAACCAAACAAAAATGCACCCTGAAGACCAGAAGCATACTACCTTCCAAACCCCGCTGGGCATATTCTGCTATAAGGTGATGCCCTTCGGTTTGAAGAACACTGGCGCTACCTACCAGAGGGCCATGACAAAGATCTTCAATAACCCCATCCATGATATTGTCGAATGCTATATCGACGACTTTGTGGTAAAGAGCAAATCTCACGAGGAACATTGGGAACATCTAAAAATAGTGTTCCAACGACTTTGAAAGTATAATCTTAAGATGAATACTCTAAAATGCGCATTTCGAGTTTCCTCAGGAAAATTCCTAGGATTCATCATATGTCACCAAGGTATCGAAATCGATCTCTCAAAGATCAAGGCGATAATGGAAATGCCCACGCCAAGAACTCTCAAACAGTTGTGGTCTCTCCAAGGAAATCTCGCGTATATCCGGCATAACCAACCTTTCTGGAAAATGCCGTCCCTACAATCATTTGATGAAAAAGGGGACCCCGTTCGTCTGGGATCAGAAGTGCCAAAATGCACTGGACGGAATCAAACAATACCTGCAAAATCCGCCGGTATTGACTGCTCCGATAAAGGAAAAACCCCTTATTTTATATACAACGGCCCTTGAGGGTTCTCTAGGCGCGCTATGGGCACAAGAGAACGATCAAGGAAAGGAAAGAGCTCTATACTTGTAATATTTCAGGAAAATAAAATATTATTTTCAGAATTTAAATAAATAGAATAATAAATTTGATGAATATTATAAAGATATAGAAATTTGTTTTAATGAAGTAGTATAGTTATATACTATAGTTTGAAGAATAATTGGAAAATGGATACAAATTATTGTTTTTGAAAGAATTTATGTGATTTAGACATTTTTTTAAATGTTTATACAATTAATTATATACAAGTTTATTGCTAAACTTGATTAATATTTACTAATTATGCATTAAGCTTGATTATGCATATGGCATGCACCATGTCATGTTTCAAAACACTTGTTGCATATTCTTGAACCATTCTTCATTTGCCTTTATATATGGTTTTGTTTTATAAAATAAAAGAAAAGAGAGAAATGGGAAGATATTTTGTGTGAGGGGGACACATAGGTATGGGCAAGTGAGAGAGAGAGAGAGAGAGAGTGAGGGGGGTAGTCCTTGACCATGGCTCCCTTAGCCATTTCTCATCTTCACCTCATGTTTTCTTCTCCTCCTTCGCCTCTTCTTCCACCTCCTAATACTGTTAGTTATATGTATGCCCTAGAGGCCATTACTGTACATAGGATGTATATTGTAGTGGATGCTGGGACATATATAGGGAGGACTTTCTTGCTCGACATGATAGTATGCTATCTGGTTGAACTTTACCTTAACGTGTATACTGATTGTCTCTCTGTTACATGTTGGTAAAGCCCTTAGGATGTGTGCTTGACTACCTGGACTATGATGCGGATCATACTAGTGGGGACATGGTAGTCCATAAGTACATCCTTCAAAGTCCCTAGTCGTGGGTGTATCGAGACGGGGCATCGATATACCAGAGTAGACTAGCGTATACCTTCTCGACCCATACAGATGGGCGATGGATGATCCCATATCCATCGGTGTTTGACATCGGAGATGATATACGGGTGCTCAGTAGAGACTGGGTACACTGGACGGACTCGCCGAGAACTCCCAGATGGTATTATACCTCACGTCAGATGGCAGTTCTCTGGTGACACTGGTACAGAGTAGTCTGTTGACCCGAGATCGTCATAGAGTCTTGTGTGGTTCCCACTGTGCTTTGATTTCCATCTTACCACGTCCAAGAGGGCGTGCAAAACGGTGGTTTTTGGGTACAGTCCCGAGTCACATGGAGGCAATGAGCGATAGGAGGGGATTCGTCTCTCCCGGTATAGGGGGTTGATGTTGCGCTGTGTTCGATTGGCTATAACAGGAAATCCCTGGCCAGGGTTGCTGAGATTTACTGGTAAGTGTTACCAGTAGTTTCTCGAATTGTTATAGACCTCATATCGACACGACTTATCAAGCTATTGGGGTCTGACGTTTACCACCCCTAGGCGAGATATGCGACATATCAGACGATCAGACCGGACTGTACGGTAGTGTTACTGGTTGGATTCACTGGAGTGTGAGCGGGCTTGCTCGTCGATCTTCAGATCGCTCAATACCCGGGTGGCCGTTACGTTTAGCAGACTGCTTGCGGCTTGTGGGTGCTTGATATGATCATCACCTGCTGCCGGCGTATTGACGAGTCTTTAGAGTCCTACACAGAGGTTTCTTGGCTCAAGCGAAACGAAATAGGAGCGCATATGAGATATGTGCGGGACCGAGAATGATTCGTGTATGTGATACCGTATTTCATTCTCGCGATGAATGTGTCGTATGGTTATATGCGATATAACCTAGTTATCGAATCGAGGGTTGATTCGATAAGCCGATACATTGTATACTAGTCGGTTATATGCGATGTGACCGGATCGTTAAATCAAGTGTTGATTTAATGATTTAATGCATAATTATATATTTGATATATTACTTTGCATTAACTAGTATCGGTTCACTTTGAATGGATTTTCTCACTCGGATGTGCGCATTGCATATGCGATATGATTTTGTGCACTTGCTTGTATCATGTTTGATGATACATGCTTTTTGGTTAAGTGTAAAGGATTAAACCTTGGTTAGTGAAATGGTTAGGGTTTATTATTTGTTATTCATTTATCTTATTTAATTATCCTTTTATTTTTGATAAATGAATAAAAGAAAAGAGAAAAGAATGGTGGCTAATTTTGTTCTTTAGTTGAAGCTTCTTGAAACTTTGATCAAGTCAACCATTCTTATCTCATCCTTAACCCTAACCATTCCCACTAACCCTAGTTGAATCTCTACACTTTACCATGGTTATCTTTATGATAAGAATAATTATTCTTTTCTTTTCTAATTTTTCTTATCATAACATTTCTTCTTCTTCTTCCTTGAACTCAAGAAGAAAAAGCTTTCTTCATCAATGGTGAATTGAGCAAACAAGTGAGAAATCCAATTCTAAAGTCTACCCACTTCCTATTTCTTCATCCTCTACCTCTTGCCAAGTAGTAGAGTGTGTTTCCTTCACAAGTTTTAGGGCTTGGTGAAGGTGGAGCTTGATTTAGCGATGCCTTGACGTAGATCATCTTCGGCATGGACATCGACGACCTAGCTTGCCCATTCTCCGACGAAGCCGACGCTTGAGCCCGGATTTGATTTGGACAGCGGAGAGGACCTCGTTGCGGAGCTATGGAGGTGGGGCACCGGATCTACAAAGGTTGTATTTCCGTATCTCTTAGTTAAGTGTTAACTAGTTAGCTTTTTCGCCTAGATTTCTAGCCGACGATCCGTAGTCGGGTTTCTCGGCACCGTTAAAATTTTAATTTGGCATGAACGATGCCTTGTGAGACCTTACTAGAGTGCCTAGGAACCCAACAGTGGTATCAGAGCCTAGCTAGAGCCTTAGGCGATGCGTAGACGGAGTTAGAAGTCCGATCGACCCGAAACCCCGACTTTAAAATGCTCTCTGGACATTTTTGTAAAATGTGGATTTTTGCAAATTAAAAATATGCAGAAAAATCAGCAGGTAAATATAAGAATTACGATGCAAAAATTACCTAATGATCTTTCTAAAGTGCGGCGGAACCGCGGCATTAGCGTGCTAATGCTGCCCTTCCGCCGCACTTTTGTCTTATATGCCATTGAATTTTGCACAGTAACTCCTATTTTTCAGTGCTGGTTTTCCTGGGAATTTTTAATCTGAAATCAAGAGTTGAGTATTTTGGGTTGTATTAGGAGTTCGTTCATTCGATCGGATTGTCTAATTTTGTCTATGTGTTTTTCGGATATTTTAGAATATGTTAAAAATTTCGACCGGACATAAATACCCACTTTTTCCCCTGTCGGGAAATTTCCAAGTGTTGGATTTTTCCGTAGTTTAACGACGTTCTAAGTAGTGCAAGTAACACGATGGTCCCTCTAGAAGACAACAAACCTTAACTCGATTATGTGACCGTCTTGAACTGCCCTTTGAACCTTCGGGTTTGGGGCAGTACGGCGTGCCACATGTGAGGCGTTGGCTTGACCCTTCTACGGCTGGACCGTTGGTACTGAGACACGAACGGAATGTTGTTAGACTTGTTTCATGTGTTGATCTGTACCGGGAAAACTTGGGTGTTCGATTGTTCGATCGAAAAGTTTAACATTTTCTGTTTATCCGGAATGGGATACAATAATTGGAATTCACAAATTGTTATGAGATAACTAAATGAATGTTATAAACGTAGCAGTTTAGTCTCCCTTGATCGGTTGCCACGGAATTTTGATGTGATCAAAAGTCCGTCGCAATCACGTAGCGTACGCGGATACTCGCCGGGTAAACTTAATAGACAGCCTCACTCCATAGCCCTGACCAAGTGACTGTAGGAGAACCCCGTCGCCGAAAGCATCCCTCCGGGTGCTCGCGGTAGCGGTGTTCCGCCTTGGTGCACTTCGTCGACGGTATCGGGGGTGCGGCCGCCTACTGAAGTTTGCGACGAGCATTCGATCAGGATGTCGGGAATCTTGTTGAATTGCCCTACTTGATATTGAAAAGAGTTTTCGATTTTGAGACTAAAATGCGGGGTTTATAATTGTTAGGCATGTGATGTCTAAGGAATTCATTCAGTCAGGCATGTGATGTCTGAGGTGGTTGCGGATTCCAACTGTTGTAGTTTTACACTTTCTTATCTGTGACCGTAAGTGTAATATGTGATATCGCCGGTTTCGTTGCTATATGTCAACGACAATTGGGATGCGCATATTTACTTACGTTGATGACATGTGATGTTATGTGTTGCTGGATATGTTATATTGGATCGTCGTGTTTGAATAGCCGGGGGGTTTTTATGTGAGATGAATGTTTTTCATTTTCATTCATGTAAAAACTTGTATGTAATATTCTTTTATTGGGGCACTTCCAGGTAGCGGAAGTTGTCACCTGTTGTATATTATTTACTTTTCCGCACTAGGATAGACCCAATGAGGAGGGCACAAGTAACCGGGTTCTGGAGTCCAGTGGGAGACCAACTCGAGGAGTCGAGTCCGGGTCTCCTAACTCCAGAATTGGTAGGGTTGCTTGCCGCTCTCGTAGGGGTCTAGGGGTGTGGGTTTGTCTATTCATCACGACCGTGGAATCCGTGTTTTATACTGGCTCGTATTGAAAACACGGACGTCCTAGTATATCCAATATTTCATATGATTCTTCTGCTGCGATATCTGTGATGTGATCATGTGATGTTCTGTGATAGATACAGTATATAGGATATATGATATATTATATAGACGTTACTTATGTTTTACACCCGCGCTAGCCCTGCCCCGCTCTGCCGTTAGTTACCTAACCTAACGGTGCACGAGGGGACATCGAGGCGAATGCGGATGGCATAAGTGTACGTCGTATTTATCTGTGATGTTTAGGTATTTAAATGATGGGACTTCATTAATGAGATTAATGAAATAAAAGAAACCTAAGATGTTGTAGAATCGAATTTCAAAATAAAACAGGTAGCTACAGTTCTTGCTTTGCACAGCGGTATATATGATATATCCTGCACCTTATTCGATAAGGAAAGGACCGAGATCCCTTCACCGGGAGTGACTCCTTTAGCAATAACTGGCAGATGCTACACACTCGGTTTGTCTTTTGATTGCTTTTAAGTGTTTTTGCTTTGCACAGTGATATATATGATATATCCCGCACCTCATTCGACGAGGAAAGGACCGACGATCCCTTCACCGGGAGTGACTCCTTTAGCAAAACTAGAAAAGCCTCAAAAGCACTCCATTTCAAAATCATTCGATCCTACAACGATATTAAGTTCATTATGCAATAGGTTTTCAGAAAAACCTGTCGTAGCCCTCCGTCATTTCAGATAAGTAGTAGTTAGTATTCGTGCTGCGTTTGTTGGCCTTTGTCAAGGCGCAGTGTGCGGTAGCTAACTGGTGCTTATCTGCTTATGCATATGATGCAGATTGAGTTAGGGTAGTCGTGCGACCTTGTTGGCCTTTGTCAAGGGCCGTGCGGGTGGGTTTAATTCAATCAGGAAATGACGGGTTGAACTTGACTAGCATCCTATGGTTTGTTGGCCTTTGTCAAGGTCATAGGAGGTTAGGGGCAAAATATTATCGGGAATTTCAAGTGTTGAAATTTGCAATGAGATTGCATACCTTCTATGAGATAGTTGGATCCCGATACCCGCTGCGAGTAAGTGTTACTCCTGGGAGAGTTTTATACATTACAATTAGCCGATCAAGTAGGTGTCTAGAAAGGTGTTAACGAGGTTACGCCTCTGGGAAAACGAGGTTTACATTAATTAGGTTCGTGCGAAAGCACGGGGGACCTCCCTCAAAGTACCGACACTGGCCTGGCTGAAAGATTGGCGAACTTGTAGTGTGTAATTAATCCCGGCTAGTCTTTCCTTTTAGGGTTTGAAGGAAGATTTGATAAAAAGCAGTGGGAGCCATCCTGATTAGATAAAATAATAACCAATTTATTCTTGCAAGAGCGCACGCTGAGTGTTTTCTTCTCTCTCTCTCCAGGTAGCGACCATATCACGCCTTAATCAAGATAATAATACGGATTATTGACCGAATCCGCTTGTTATACTGAGCTGGGGAACGTTGGTCCCGCTCCAACTTATAATTGTTATAAGACAGAGCAGGAAATAGGGGATTACCAGAATTCCCGTGCCACCCAAACGAAGAGAGTGCATGCTGATGCATTATCTTCGGGTGTGTTCATTACAAAGAACTGTTTCTCTGTATCCTCTACGTCCTGGGTATGTGATACCAGATCAGGATCCCAGATATGTAATCTGTTACATAGGGCTACAGAAAGGTAGAGAACTGAGAACGGGTGATAAGTTTCATGAGGCAGAAAACGGGGCAAGTGTTGCAGCCAAGTCTATTGGTCACTGTCATCCTGTATTACAATACATTGATTCTGAACGAATGTTATTAGATACCGAACCTGATATACAAAATCATATCAGTCTCTTTATCAGTAAAGAAATGATAAAATTTTGTATTGTTGGATAATGTTTTGAACATTTCCTATATCAAAAGTTGATCGGTTCAGGCACGTTATCTAAAAGCATTAATGTTCTAAATCAAACTACAGTTCTTAGTATATGGAATACACACAAGAGGAAGAGTTCAGAAATGAACGGATCCTTCTTGAGGTATTGTAGACTAGGTCATATCAATGCGACCCGACTAGCTAAGTTACATTTAGATGCATATTTAAATCAGTTTGAATTTGCATCTTATGAAACTTGCCAGTCATGTCACAAAGATAAGATGACCATAACTCTGTTTATTGGAAACAGAGAAAGAGTTAGTAAACTCTTGGGATGATACATGTTGATGTATGTAGGTCCCCTGTCTACACATGCCAAGACCGGTTCTTAATACTTCATTACATTCTCTGATGATCTCTTTTGATTCAGACATATGTTCCTGTTGAAACATAAGTCAGAACCTTTTGAGATGTTCACAGAATATAAGTTAGAAGTAGAGAACCAATACGGGTATAAGTATTATGTCCTATGATGAGATCAAGGAGGAGAATACTTGAGCACGAAAATCCTGGATTATTCTAAAGGAGAATGAGATTCTCTCTCAGCATTACTCCTCCGAATACACCATAGCACGATGGTATATCGGGGCGGAGCAATCACACCCTATAAGATAAGGTGTGCTCTATGATGAGTACTACTGAGTCACCTAATTCCTTTTGGGAGTTATGCACTTGAGAAGCTGCATACCTATTGAATAGGGTTCCAATCAAATCAGTTGCCTACCGCTTCATATGTGATATGGAAAGGGAAGAGCCCATGTCTTAAGCTAGTTAAGATTTGGAGTTGTCCGGCCTATGTCTAAAAACAAAATTCGGACAAGCTCGAGGCAAGGTCTGTAATGTAGAACTGGAAAGGTTCCAGCTATACAAACTGCAGCAGATGATTTGATAAAACCAAAGGATTCAGTAGAGACCAACGAACCTCAGCCTCTCCGCCGATCTAGTAGGGTTTTCTCACCCACCTGAGAGATACATAGGTTTCTCTATGACAGTGGGAGCGAGGATTGCATCATGAGATGATGACCCAACTAGCTTCGAGCTGGCCATCAGGGGTAAGACTCTGTAAGAATGGCTGGATGCTTAGTGATCTGAGATGGAATCCTTATACACCAACAAAGTGTGGACTTTGGTTGCTATATCTGAAGGGTTAAATCCCCATCAGGAGCAAGTATATCTTGAGAAGATTACTTGGTGTACATGGAAAAGTTGAGACTTTCAAAGCTAGACTTGTTAAGGGTTTGCATCATTGACCAGGTGTGGATCATGATGAAACCTTTTTCAAGTGACTATGCTTAAGTCCATCCAGATCCTACTTGCCATGGCTACATACCATGACTGCGATATCTGGTGGTTGGGTGTCTTGACTGCTTTTCTAAATGATGATTTAGAAGAGAGCGTCTATAAGTACACAGCCAGAGGGCTTCGTAGACAGTGGGAGCAGCAGAAACGTGTGCAAGATGCTTTATAGGATAAAGCAGGCATCGCGGAGTTGGAACATCTGTTTTGATGAAGCGGTCAAAGAGTTTGACATCATCAAAATGGTAGATGAACCTTGTATATACAAAATGGTAGTAGGGAGTATGGTGAAAATCCTCGTAGAGTACGTGGATGACATACTCTTGATAAGAAAGGAGTTTCTTATGCTACGCTCGATCAATCTCCGTTTATCACAAAGATTCTCCGTAAAGGATCAAAATGATACCTCCTAAATCCTGTGTTTTAATCTATGGGATAGATGTAATTGGATGTTAGGATACTCACTAGATGTAGTGAGATGGTATCAATCGATCCTGGGGAGAATCACTGGAAGGGTTCCAGGGTGATACAGACGACTGATTGTCAGTCGCTGGCATTGTCTTTACCCTCAGTAAAGGGACGGTATGTTGGAAGAGTTCCAAGCTAGATACCGTGACATACTAGACGATAAAGGCACGATACATCGCTACTTAAGATGCTACCAAAGAGGCAGTCTGGGTGTATATTGGTTCATGAGATGAACTACGTTCAAACCATTGTGAGACAATGGAGTTGTGGCTTATGCCAAGGAACGTCCGTCCCATCAGTGATCCAGACATATTCTAAGGCAGTATCACTTGATCATGGAGATGGTTGATCTCCAGGGAGATCAAGGTTAGGAGAGTAGACTCAGAGGACAACACAGCGGATCCACTCACAAAGGCCTGTTCCCAGAGAGAGACTTTTATGGGATGGTTGAGTATGAGATACTGCAACCACTGCTATCAGATGGCCCTAGTGCAAGTGGGAGATTGTTAGTTATATGTATGCCCTAGAGGCCATTACTGTACATAGGATGTATATTGTAGTGGATGCTGGGACATATATAGGGAGGACTTTCTTGCTCGACATGATAGAATGCTATCTGGTTGAACTTTACCTTAACGTGTATACTGATTGTCTCTCTGTTACATGTTGGTAAAGCCCTTAGGATGTGTGCTTGACTACCTGGACTATGATGCGGATCATAATAGTGGGGACATGGTAGTCCATAAGTACATCCTTCAAAGTCCCTAGTCGTGGGTGTATCGAGACGGGGCATCGATATACCAGAGTAGACTAGCGTATACCTTCTCGACCCATACAGATGGGCGATGGATGATCCCATATCCATCGGTGTTTGACATCGGAGATGATATACGGGTGCTCAGTAGAGACTGGGTACACTGGACGGACTCGCCGAGAACTCCCAGATGGTATTATACCTCACGTCAGATGGCAGTTCTCTGGTGACACTGGTACAGAGTAGTCTGTTGACCCGAGATCGTCATAGAGTCTTGTGTGGTTCCCACTGTGCTTTGATTTCCATCTTACCACGTCCAAGAGGGCGTGCAAAACGGTGGTTTTTGGGTACAGTCCCGAGTCACATGGAGGCAATGAGCGATAGGAGGGGATTCGTCTCTCCCGGTATAGGGGGTTGATGTTGCGCTGTGTTCGATTGGCTATAACAGGAAATCCCTAGCCAGGGTTGCTGAGATTTACTGGTAAATGTTACCAGTAGTTTCTCAAATTGTTATAGACCTCATATCGACACGACTTATCAAGCTATTGGAGTCTGACGTTTACCACCCCTAGGCGAGATATGCGACATATCAGACGATCAGACCGGACTGTACGGTAGTGTTACTGGTTGGATTCACTGGAGTGTGAGCGGGCTTGCTCGTCGATCTTCAGATCGCTCAATACCCGGGTGGCCGTTACGTTTAGCAGACCGCTTGCAGCTTGTGGGTGCTTGATATGATCATCACCTGCTGCCGGCGTATTGACGAGTCTTTAGAGTCCTACACAGAGGTTTCCTGGCTCAAGCGAAACGAAATAGGAGCGCATATGAGATATGTGCGGGACCGAGAATGATTCGTGTATGTGATACCGTATTTCATTCTCGCGATGAATGTGTCGTATGGTTATATGCGATATAACCTAGTTATCGAATCGAGGGTTGATTCGATAAGCCGATACATTGTATACTAGTCGGTTATATGCGATGTGACCGGATCGTTAAATCAAGTGTTGATTTAATGATTTAATGCATAATTATATATTTGATATATTACTTTGCATTAACTAGTATCGGTTCACTTTGAATGGATTTTCTCACTCGGATGTGCGCATTGCATATGCGATATGATTTTGTGCACTTGCTTGTATGATGATACATGCTTTTTGGTTAAGTGTAAAGGATTAAACCTTGGTTAATGAAATGGTTAGGGTTTATTATTTGTTATTCATTTATCTTATTTAATTATCCTTTTATTTTTGATAAATGAATAAAAGAAAAGAGAAAAGAATGGTGGCTAATTTTGTTCTTTAGTTGAAGCTTCTTGAAACTTTGATCAAGTCAACCATTCTTATCTCATCCTTAACCCTAACCATTCCCACTAACCCTAGTTGAATCTCTACACTTTACCATGGTTATCTTTATGATAAGAATAATTATTCTTTTCTTTTCTAATTTTTCTTATCATAACATTTCTTCTTCTTCTTCCTTGAACTCAAGAAGAAAAAGCTTTCTTCATCAATGGTGAATTGAGCAAACAAGTGAGAAATCCAATTCTAAAGTCTACCCACTTCCTATTTCTTCATCCTCTACCTCTTGCCAAGTAGAGTGTGTTTCCTTCACAAGTTTTAGGGCTTAGTGAAGGTGGAGCTTGATTTAGCGATGCCTCGACGTAGATCATCTTCGGCATGGACATCGACGACCTAGCTTGCCCATTCTCCGACGAAGCCGACGCTTGAGCCCGGATTTGATTTGGACAGCGGAGAGGACCTCGTTGCGGAGCTATGGAGGTGGGGCACCGGATCTACAAAGGTTGTATTTCCGTATCTCTTAGTTAAGTGTTAACTAGTTAGCTTTTTCGCCTAGATTTCTAGCCGACGATCCGTAGTCGGGTTTCTCGGCACCGTTAAAATTTTAATTTGGCATGAACGATGCCTTGTGAGACCTTACTAGAGTGCCTAGGAACCCAACAAATACCACCCTCTACCACCTCAAAAAATACTACTAAACCCTATGCTCTCTTCACAAAAAATGATCACAAGACCATCACAAACACTATGGGTAGATCAAGATTGGACTTTGAAGACTTTGGGAAACTCAAGAAAATTCTTGAGTTGCCAAATGAGATAATTTCTACACCCTTAGTTTATAATTTGTGTTTCTTTAACTTCTATAGTAGTTTAGAGCAAAACAAATGAGGTTTAGTGATCTTTGAAAATTTCAAGAGGAGGTTTAGGAGATTTTATGAATTGAAAGAGTGCATTGAGGTGTAATTAGTGACCACAACCCCTGTAGTGTTAATATTATGGACTAAACCAGAGACTCAATTGTTTACCGCCGAAAACAGGGACGGACCGCGTAGGTCGTCTTTCCTGAATTTGAGGGCAGATACTATTTGGGTTTGTCTGTCCACCTCTCCGAAGATATCAAGTTGATTTATAGCACTGTATATCGGAAATTTGGACGGATGCGACCGTTGTAGCAGACTTCGTTAGATTCCCCCTCGTTTACGAGGGGGTTTTGATTGTGGGGAGGCTCTTCCCTACAGGTGCAAGCCCCTGTAGTTAATTACGTTATCGCATCGCGATAACCACTTTCTCCTGCTCCAGAGATTCACTTTGTGTCGTGTGTGTTTTTTTTATTTTTGGTTGCCCGTAGATTGTATACGGAGACTAATTTATGTTGTCGCCCGTAGGGCGTGGATTAGTCCAAATCCGTATATCTTAGATTTGGTTTTTGGTTGATTTAAGGATCGTTGATCTGTTTTGAGATCAAGATCGACTTAAATGTATACAAGCAATTGGCGGCTCGATTGGTTTTTTGTTAAGGATACGTTAGTCCAATTTGAGACTAAGATCTACTTAACAGGGTGTTAGGATCATTTTTGTTTCAGATCCAACAAGAGAGCATTTGGGCTCTGTTGTTTTAGTTTAAGGACATTTCGGTCCCTTATAGCCGTTTTGGAGGCGAAGTTGTAGTTTGAGGACATTTTGGTCTGTAGATCACCATTTTTTAGGTGAGGTTTTAGTTTAAGGACGTTACGGTCCGTTGTCGTCATTTTGGAGGCAACGTTGTAGTTTGAAGACATTCCGGTCTATAGATCACCATTTCTTGAGGTGAGGTTTTAATTTAAGGACGTTACGGTCCGTTGTCGCCATTTTGGAAGAAACGTTGTAGTTTAAGGACATTTCGGTCTGTAGATCACCATTTTTGAGGTGAGGTTTTATTTAAGGATGTTACGGTCCGTTGTCGCCATTTTGGAGGCAACGTTTAGTTTGAGGACGTTCCGGTCTGTAGATCACCATTTTTTGAGGTGAGGTTTTAGTTTAAGGACGTTACGGTCCGTTGTCGCCATTTTGGAAGCAACGTTGTAGTTTGAGGACATTTCGGTCTGTAGATCACCATTTTTAAGGTGAGCTTCTATTTTAAGGACGTTACAGTCCGTTGTCGCCATTTTGGAGGCAACGTTGTAGTTTGAAGATATTTCGGTCTGTAGATCATCTTGCGCGCACGTGTATTTGTTACGTGTCGGGATGAGCAACGATGATATGGGATACATCCAGTTTGGGATGTGGTTTGATCTGGGAAGTGCACCAAAAAGCAGTTGGTTGTCGGGACCCGCCACCTCTCTGAAGACGTTGAGGAATTACAACGACATGTATCAGAGGTGTAGAGAGATGTACCCTTGAGTCAATTCCCGTATTTGAGGGAAAAGGGATTAATGGTAAATCCGGGACTCATTAGTCGTATTTTGAGACTAAGATTTCTTCGGGGGAATGTGGGACGAATATCGTTTTGGGATATCATCAGTTGGAAGATCGATAGTCGTTTTTTTAGACTAAGATCAATTTGGAAAGTAGTGAGCACATGGGCTCGGTTGATCTGAATTAGACATATAGCCAACTTGGGCTTGATCCACTCAGTTTCCTTTTTATTTGAAAAGAAGTGCTAAGCACTTGTTTGGGCCCAATTCTTTTTTTGTGCAAAAAGTGCTGAGCATTTATGTAAGTTCTAACGCTCACACATAACCATGTGGGGTTTTCAGTCATGGGGATTTGCCCAATAAGTGTTAAACACTTTACTCTTTTTGTCTCTTTATGGAGCGTTGAGCTCTCTTTATGGCACCCACGTGCGATGCACGTGAGGCACTAGGCGCTTCCTATTGAGTGTCAAGCACTTCTATGTTCTGTAGCGCCCACGTGAGGGGCACGTGAGGAGCTGGGCGCTAGGCGCCGCACACTGAGTTCTAAGCACTCCTTTATTTTGTAGCGCCCATATGAGAGGCACGTGGGGCGATGGGCGCTGAGCGCCAGTCACTGAATGCTAAGCACTCCTTATTATTAAGGCGCCCACGTGAGAGGCACGTGGGGCGCTGGGCGCTGATTTTTCCTTGTATATTTTGTTCTGAGGAGTTCAATTTTCTTGTTCATTTCTGAATCTTTGATCTCTAAGAACAAGTTTGTCCCGATGAGAATTGAATTCTCAACTTGTGGTAGAATTGTCTTGTGGATCTTAGATCCAGAGAAAGAACTAAGTTCTTCTTTTTAAAAGGGTTAAACCCCTCAATAGGTAAACGAGATGCTTTGATCTCTCTTCTTTTTTATTTACCTAGAGCTTTTTCTGAGAAGGGAGATCTTCTTCTTTCTTCCTTTTTGAAGCTTTCTGCTTTGTTTTTCTCGAAGCTTATGGGGGGTTCCTCTCTTTTCCACCTTTTTTGGAAAGAAAGATCATTGGTCGTTGGGACCCACCACCTCTCTGATGACACTGAGAGATTACAGTTCCATATATTGAAGGTGTGGAGGGATGTACCATTTGAACCATGTCTCACTCATCAGGGGGGAAGAACAAGTTGGAGCTTAAACTCTTAACTGCTGAAAAATGCTTCTTTGCATTCGCATACGTTCGTCGCACGTCGCGGGCGCACGTGCGTCGCACGTCGCGGGCGCACGTGCGTCGCACGTCGCGGGCGCACGTGCGTCGCACGTCGCGGGCGCACGTGTGTCACACGTGTTGCGGACTTGGCGAGTGCGCGTGCGTCGCACGTAGTGCGCACTTGGCGTTCATACGTGCGTCGCACGTGGCGCTTGCGTATATGTGCGTCATAGGGGGCTGCTAAGGCCCTAACTTGGAGAACTAAGATCCTTTAAGGATTGAATCCTCGCATGTGGCTAGCGCACATGCGTTGCGTATAGCGCTTGCGCATATACGCATTATGGGGGCAGCTAATGTTACGACCCGAAGTTTGGCCCGTGACCGGCACTTAACCACGTAACGTCTACAGGCGTAACGCGACTAAGTGAACCGAAAACCCAGAAATCAAACCAGTGAAAGTATAGAGTGTTATAAGTTTTAAATGAAAGCACTTACTAACATGATAAGAAATCTAAGTAAACAATCACCAAGATAGCAATATACGACGCCGTAGCGAAGATCAAGATCGACAAGTGGGAACATCACAGATAGGATAAACTGCAAGTACAGTCGGCTCACAACGTGCTCGACACCAGAATACAAATATAATACATCATCGTCCTCACACTGTCTCTAAGTCAAATACATACATGGTAGATGGAGAATACTAGATACAACAATGTACATACTGAAAGATAAACAGATACCGCACAAAACCCACCTATCAGCAAAAGAGCTAGTACACCAACTATGGGGGTATCTGTGTCAAAAGATGCAACCGCAGCCTGCCACGACTACTCCGAAGGGCAACCTGCACACACTGTGGCACAACGGGGGTGAGTTGCCAACTCATGAATAGAGATAACATATAAAGGTAATCGCGAGCATGCACGTACTGCGCTACTCTATCATATGCCAACAGATGATATCAATATGTGATAAACAGTATGTGCAATAATCATGCAAGTACTCTATCAGGTAATGTAACTACAGGATGAGGTATAATAGTAAATGCTGAGCAGGGGCAATATAATATCTACACGGAATGTCAACGTGGAATATATAATCGGTGTCCATCAATGCATCCAGATCCCCCAAATAGCTCAGGCGCCGGCACTCTCATTGGCCATCAAATCCTATACATCTCTGAGAATCCCGAATGCCCAACATCGGCACCCAAATATCATAAATACTCGTGTCCAGCATCGACACGCAAATCCTCATCCATCGGGCCCCGTCAGTCCGGGTCAGCCCACGGGCTCCGTCTGCGGTATCGGCCCTCGGCCCCAGCAGTACGGATCACCCCGCATCCATCTATAGACTCTGATCAGTACCCTCCGAATAACTGTCAGGTCCAAACAATCACCGGTAGGTAGTAGTCCCTCTGCCAGGCTCACCGTCTACTGCACAGCGAAACCGTTCTCGCCCCGGGATACCATACCGGGTCCACCATGTACCCGTAATCGGTCTCAACCAGCTCCTCGATTCGGGTTCACATATATCACTCTAGCACCGAGAAAACACATGGTGGACGCACCGAAATATCATATCAAGGGAACCGGGTTTTGAAATGATTACATATTTGCAATAGCCACGGTTCCCAAATCCAGAAATCACATGTAATCTAAACCAAAATGCAAGTCAATGATCCGATATGATATGTGCGTCAAATATGAATATCATGTCAAGTCACATATAGATAAGCTACAATATGATGATCCGATGTGATATAGGCATCAAGTATAAATAGCATGTCAAGTCACATATAGATGAGCTACAATGTAATGATCCGATGTGATATAGGCATCAAGTATAAATAGCATGTCAAGTCACATATAGATGAGCTACAATATGATGATCCGATGTGATATAGGCATCAAGTATAAATAGCATGTCAAGTCACATATAGATGAGCTACAATGTAATGATCCGATGTGATATAGGCATCAAGTATAAATAGCATGTCAAGTCACATATAGATGAGCTACAATATAATGATCCGATGAGGTACACTACAGTGTGAGTGTCATGGCAATTACTAACGGTGTGTGTGTAACATGCAGGATAGTGCTCGTGCAACATGGACCGTTAGTAATGGTGCGGTGTTCTATCAATTCTAGTTTATATCCAAATAGCAGGGAATGCAGCATGCACTAAATAATAGCCATGAATAGTCAATGTATACAAAGGAAACTATAAGGTCCCATCAGCCCTGACGTAGAACGCCATGCGGGCGATATCCCCGTAGATGTGAAATCTACTCACCGTAGTCTCTCGCTAGGTATAGCCAACAACTTGTTTCCCCTTCTGCGCGGAGTCCGCCGTACTCGCTTGCGAACCTAGAATTACACAATATATCACACGTAAGCTTGAATTCATACAAACGCGACATTAAAGCCGAACTAGTAACTCGTGTCGCGAACCAAGCGCGCGTGTGCGCGATACGTTAAAATGTGTGGTTACGCGCCTGAAACCACTCCGACGCGTCGCGATACGCAGAAACCTCAAACCCACACACACGTATCACGCGTGTCGCAAAAGATTGAAAATACGGGAAAATAGGTAATCACCTCCAGATTTTGATACATGAAAGATATTGTAAAACTATATATACTAAAACAACTCACATAGCAGCAGACACCCACACCCCAAACCCCAACCCAAAGCACCCCCATCTGGCCGCAAATTGCGGCCAGAATGAATATTTTGGCGGCCCCAAATGGGAATTGGGCTCCCAGGTTTGGTGTGTGCACTCTATACCCCCCATACATGCTACAATAACATCTAGTTTTACTCTGAAAAGTCTTGGGTAACAGCAGATCCTACAGGGCCTTATTTCTAGTTAAAATCCACACTTTTGCACTAAAATCAAACTTTAGGGTATTATCCGCAAACTGAAACAAAACATGGCCTAGGATAGCTCTAATAACACATAATAGAGATAACACAACTAACAAAACCCTAATCTAACATGTGAATCACAAATATCCTTAAATATCACCAAAAATGCACAAAAACGAGATTTTTTTACTAAAGAATACTACAAGTTATGGAAAAAGAGGTTAAGACATGAGTTTATACCTTCTAAAGACCTTGTGAAACACCAAATGTCTTAGCTTTCCCTCAAGTGTGCAGATTTGCCTTTGAACACCTCAAAAACCTCACTTTTCCATGGTTTTGTGAAGAAAATGAGTTGATAAGTATAGGGTTTTGTGTATGGATCAAAGGGGAATGAAAAGAGAAGAGAATATGGAGGGAAAATGGAGGGTTTGCTGCTGGAAATTCTCCAGAATTCTGGAGTGGGGAAAGAGAGAGAGAAGAGAGGGAAAAATGGGTCAAAAGTCAAGCTTTTACCTACCCTCCCCCCCCAATGCCTCATTTGTTTAATAGAATTTGAATTATAAAATGGGGTAATGTTTAGGTTAAAATGGTGGGGAAAATAACAACCATGCAACACAAGAAAAATGGTTAACATGCTACCAAAACCCTAAGTCTCAAAAAAAAGTCTAAGTGTGCAAGTGTGCACTAGCACAAGAAAATTCCCAATATGCAACCACTACTAAATATGACTAATAATCCTAGGAACACATATATATAATAACACATACGATCACTAATTATCACGAAAGACATTCAAACGGAAATCCAAAGTGTTACAATCTACCCCCCTTAAAGAAATTCGGTCCCCGAATTTAAAAAAATCTAACTATACGCACCTTTAAAAAGATGGGGATACCTCTTCCTCATCTCACTCTCGGTCTCCCAAGTGACTTTCTCGCCGCTCTGGCCACGCCAAAGTACCTTGACGGACGGTATCTCTTTTGACCTCAATTTCTTCACTTGCCGATCCAAGATCATCACCGGCTGCTCTGCATAGGAAAGGTCGCGCTCAAGCTGGATCGTCGGGTGCTGAATCGCATGCGAAGGATCATGAAGATATCTGCGGAGCATCGAAACATGAAATACGGGGTGCACGTCGGGAAAACTGGGCGGAAGGGCTAATCGATACGCAACCGCACCAATACGCTCAAGGATCTTGAAGGGGCCCACATATCTGGGACTAAGCTTCCCCTTCTTCCCAAATCTCATTATGCCTTTCATTGGGGAGACCCTCAAGAAAACATGATCACCAACAGAAAACTCAAGTCTACGCCGACGACGGTCCGCATAAGATCTCTGCCTACTCTGTGCCGCTCTCATCCTATCGCGAATCAACTGGATCTTCGCGGTCGTCTCCTCCACAATCTGCGGCCCTAAGATACTGCTCTCACTGAGCTCCATCCAACAGGTGGGCGATCTGCATCTCCTCCCATAAAGAGCCTCAAACGGTGCCATCTGAATGGTCTCCTGGTAGCTGTTGTTGTAGGAGAACTCTACTAAGGGCAAATGATGATCCCAGCTACCTCCAAAGTCTAAAACGCATGCTCTGAGCATGTCCTCGAGAGTCTGAATAGTCCGCTCTGACTGTCCGTCGGTCTGCGGATAGAATGCTGTGCTGAAACTCAAGCGAGTGCCCAAAGCCTCCTGAAGCCTCTGCCATAGCCGGCTGGTAAACTGGGTGCCTCTATCGGACACGATGCATGTCGGAACTCCGTGCAGTCGTACAATCTCATCAATGTAAATCTGGGCATACTGAGCAAATCCGAAAGTCGTCTTCACCGGTAGGAAGTGAGCCGCTTTCGTCAAACGATCCACGATCACCCAGATGGAGTCATACCCTCGACTAGTCCTGGGTAGACCCACAATGAAATCTATAGATATCTGTTCCCATTTCCACTCCGGAATGGGTAACGGCTGTAGCTCTCCCGCGGGCCTCTGGTGCTCAGCCTTGACTTGCTAACAAGTCAGGCATCTTGACACAAAATCCGCAATATCCCTCTTCATACCGTCCCACCAGTAAACCTCTCTCATATCGTGGTACATCTTGGTGGAACCGAGATGAACACTATATAACGACCGATGTGCCTCCTCAAGAATCTCGCGCCGCAATCCCTCAGCATCTGGTACGCACAGTCTAGCTCCAAATCGTAGTATCTCCTGATCATCGATCACGAACTCGGAAAATCTTCCCTGTCCCATCTATGTCCTGATCTCTGAACAGCGGTCATCACTGTGCTGTGCCTCATGTACATGGTCAAGCAACTGTGGGTGTGCACGAACATGCGGAATATGTCCTCCGATTGGCGTGAACTCAAACTGTACCCGGCTGTCGCATAAGATATGCCAATCCGCCGACGACTGCCTCTGCACTGCGCTCAAACAGGATAGACTACCCCTGGGCCTCCTGCTCAAAGCATCTGCCACTACATTCGCCCCGCCCGGGTGATACAAGATCTCATAATCGTAGTCCTTCACTAACTCCATCCATCGGCGCTGTCTAAGGTTCAGGTCTCGCTACTGAAATATGTACTTTAAGCTCTTGTGGTCAGTGAATATCTGGCACGACTCTCCATACAGATAATGTCGCCAGATCTTGAGTGCAAAGACCACTGCAACCATCTCCAGATCATGAGTAGGGTAATTCTGTTCATGTTTCTTTAATTGCCGCGAAGCATACGCAATCACCCTGTCATGCTGCATCAAAACGCACCCCAGCCCTACTCGTGAAGCATCGCAGTAGACCACAAATCCGCCTGATCCTGAAGGCAATGATAGCACTGGTGTCGTAGTCAGTAGAGCCCGTAGCCGCTGGAAACTGTGCTCACAATCCTCCGTCCAATCGAAGCGAACTCCCTTCCGGGTCAACCCGGTCAAAGGTGTAGCAATGCGAGAGAAGTCCTGCACGAATCGCCGGTAATAGCCTGCCAGCCCTAGAAAGCTGCGAATCTCCGTCACTGACGTGGGTCTAGGCCAACTCCGAACTGCCTCGATCTTCCTCGGGTCGACACATATACCATCTCGTGTAATCACTTGCCCCAAGAAGTCTACGATGTCTAGCCAGAAGGCACACTTGGAGAATTTGGCGAAAAGCTGATGCTCCCTCAAGGTCTGCAGCGTAATCCGCAGGTACTGCTTGTGCTCCTCTCTACTCCGAGAATACACCAAGATATCGTCAATAAACACTATAATGAACAGATCAAGATACGGCCGGAAAACACGGTTCATCAAATCCATAAATGTTGTTGGCGCGTTGGTGAGTCCGAACGACATCACCAAAAACTCATAATGGCCGTAACGCGTGCGGAAGGCCGTCCTAGGAATGTCCTCCTGTCGAACCCGCAGCTGATGGTAGCCCGATCGCAAATCGATCCTCGAAAAGTATCCTGCCCCCTGAAGCTGGTCGAACAAATCGTCGATGCGTGGCAAAGGATATCTGTTCCGCACTATCACCCTGTTCAGCTGGCGGTAGTCGATACACAAACGCATACTACCGTCCTTCTTCTTGACGAACAGGACTGGAGCACCCCAAGGAGAAACACTGGGTCGAATAAGTCCCTTATCCAGCAAGTCCTGCAACTGGCCCTTCAATTCTCTAAGTTCCGCCGGGGCCATCCGATAAGGCGGTACAGAAATAGGCCCCGTGCCAGGAACCAAGTCAATACAGAAAGAAATATCACGCTCGGGCGGTAGCCCAGGAAGCTCGTCAGGGAACACATCAGGGAACTCGCTAACAACCGGAACCTGATCCACCGGAACCTCTGTAGCTCTAGTATCACAAACATAGGCGAGAAATCCCTGACATCCCTTCCTCAAAAGCTGTCCAGCGCGAAAAGAAAAAATCACACTGTGAGGGGTGGCACCACGGTCCCCCAACACAACAACAACTGACTCGCCGGGAAAACAAAATCGAACTGTCTTCTCGCGGCAGTCAACAGAAGCATAGCACATGGCTAACCAATCCATGCCCAAAAGAATGTCGAAGTCCAACATCTCAAGAAGGATCAAATCGACCGGCAACTCTCTCTCGCCAATACGGACGGTACAGGATCGGAACACGTGCCTAGCAACAAACGACTCTCCCACAGGAGTAGTCACAACAAGCGGCTGGTCAAGCAAACCGGACTCTCTACCCAAACTCGGCACAAAGTGTGTGGATACGTACGAGTGCGTGGATCCGGGATCGAATAACACGTGTGCATCAACCGAACATACAGAAAGGATACCTGAGACCACCGCATTGGACGCCTACGCGTCCTGAAGCATCAAAGCAAAAACTCGCGCCTGTCCTCCATCTGCAACTAACTGTCCCCTGCCGGCCGCTGGCTGCCCTCTATCTCGGCCACCTCGTCCTCTATGAACAAATCCTCTGCGACCATGACCTCTCTGTGTATGCGTCTGACGCGGAGTAACGGCAGGTACTATCGGCAATGCCGTCTGGGGTGGTGAAGGTGGTAATGTAACATGTGGTGCTGCCGCCCCACTCCGGGATACCTCAGGACAATCTCGCACATGATGATAAGAACTCCCGCAACGGTAACATCCCGATGACGGTCGCTGACCCTCCTGGGAATAGGAGCTAAACAATCGGCCTCGTCTCGAATCTCTGCTACCTGCAAGGTGCCTGTCACGATGCCGGAACGGCCGTCTCTGCACTGACGTATCTGCATGAACTCTTTTCGGCCCTGGAACTGCCGAAGTCTCAGCAAGGCGCTCCTCAACTAATAATGCTGCATCTACTGCTGCTGTGTATGTCTCGTAATGCTGCGCGCTGATAGCAAGGAATAGTGGTGTAAGCAAGCCTCGGACAAATCTCTTGACTCGAAACTCCTCAGTAGCCACTAGATACGGAGCATAAACGGACAGCTCGGTGAACAGCACATCGTACTCTGCCACTGACATCTCTGGCGTCTGGTGTAAGGACTCGAACCTGCGTGCTCTAGCATCTCTGACACTCAGGGGAAGAAAGCGGGCAAGGAATAGCGCCACGAACTCTGTCCAGGTCATAGGAGGAAGACCTGCTGCTCTACCCTTCTCGACTGATTCGCACCATTTCTGCGCAAGACCTTCCAGGCGAAAGCTCGCGAACTCAACCCATCTCGCATCTGCGCATCTAAGTGAACGACATATCCGCGCCATCCTATCAATGAAAGACTGTGGATCTTCGGCCACATCGGTGCCTGTGAAGACCGGAGGCTTCAGCCTCATAAACTCTGACAGCGATACTGTAATAACCTCTGTAGTCGCAGGTGCAACTGCCTGAACTGTGGGTACCACCGCAGTCTCCGCAACGGGTGGGACCACCTCTGGTCGCTGCGCTCGAAGTGTCTCAACTAGAGATCCCATCATCTGGCGCATCTCCTGCGTACAGGATCCCATCGTCTGGCGTATCTCCTGCACATCAACCCCTAACATAGCAATCTGATCTATCATGGCAGGAACAGCCTGCTCGGGCACAACCGGTGTACTACCCGGATCAGTCCTCGTCTCGGACGAGTCAACTCGAATCTCGGCCCTCGCGGCCGCTCTCTGCGCCCTCGTAGTCTTTGGCGGCATATTGGCTGAAAGGAACAATAGGATTCGATAAGGGTACGGAAATCGAATCTCAAGAATGTATATACTCAAGAAGGAATTTTATATCAACAAGTACTAAGGTCGCGTAGGCGGAGTACCGTGTCGTGAGTATGCCGCGGAACATACACACGCTACGCTACCCTGCTGCAGCTACCTACTCCATCATACCAGGGTCATCCTACACTCCGAAAGGTAAAACCTACGCTCTGATACCAACTTTGTCATGACCCGAAGTTTGGCACATGACCGGCACTTAACCACGTAACGTCTACAGGCGTAACGCGACTAAGTGAACCAAAAACCCAGAAATCAAACCAGTGAAAGTATAGAGTGTTATAAGTTTTAAATGAAAGCACTTACTAACATGATAAGAAATCTAAGTAAACAATCACCAAGATAGCAATATACGACGCCGTAGCGAAGATCAAGATCCACAAGTGGGAACATCACAGATAGGATAAACTGCAAGTACAGTCGGCTCACAACGAGCTCGACACCAGAATACAAATATAATACATCATCGTCCTCACACTGTCTCTAAGTCAAATACATACATGGTAGATGGAGAATACTAGATACAACAATGTACATACTGAAAGATAAACAGATACCACACAAAACCCACCTATCAGCAAAAGAGCTAGTACACCAACTATGGGGGTATCTGTGTCAAAAGATGCAACCGCAGCCTGCCGCGACTACTCCGAAGGGCAACCTGCACACACTGTGGCACAACGGGGGTGAGTTGCCAACTCGTGAATAGAGATAACATATAAAGGTAAACGCGAGCATGCACGTACTGCGCTACTCTATCATATGCCAACAGATGATATCAATATGTGATAAACAGTATGTGCAATAATCATGCAAGTACTCTATCAGGTAATGTAACTACAGGATGAGGTATAATAGTAAATGCTGAGCAGGGGCAATATAATATCAACACGGAATGTCAACGTGGAATATATAATCGGTGTCCATCAATGCACCCAGATCCCCCAAATAGCTCATGCGCCGGCACTCTCATCGGCCCTCAAATCCTGTACATATCTGAGAATCCCGAGTGCCCAATATCGGCACCCAAATATCATAAATACTCGTGTCCAGCATCGACATGCAAATCCTCATCCATCGGGCCCCGTCAGTCCGGGTCAGCCCACAGGCTCCGTCTGCGGTATCGGCCCTCGGCCCCAGCAGTACGGATCACCCCGCATCCATCTATAGACTCTGATCAGTACCCTCCGGATAACTGTCAGGTCCAACCAATCACTGGTAGGTAGTAGTCCCTCTGCCAGGCTCACCGTCTACTGCACAGCGAAACCGTTCTCGCCCCGGGGTACCATACCGGGTGCACCATGTACCCGTAATCGGTCTCAACCAGCTCCTCGATTCGGGTTCACATATATCACTCTAGCACCGAGAAAACACATGGTGGACGCACCGAAATATCATATCAAGGGAACCGGATTTTGAAATGATTACATATTTGCAATAGCCACGGTTCCCAAATCCAGAAATCACATGTAATCCAAACCAAAATGCAAGTCAATGATCCGATATGATATGTGCGTCAAATATGAATATCATGTCAAGTCACATATAGATAAGCTACAATATGATGATCCGATGTGATATAGGCATCAAGTATAAATAGCATGTCAAGTCACATATAGATGAGCTACAATGTAATGATCCGATGTGATATAGGCATCAAGTATAAATAGCATGTCAAGTCACATATAGATGAGCTACAATATGATGATCCGATGTGATATAGGCATCAAGTATAAATAGCATGTCAAGTCACATATAGATGAGCTACAATGTAATGATCCGATGTGATATAGGCATCAAGTATAAATAGCATGTCAAGTCACATATAGATGAGCTACAATATAATGATCCGATGAGGTATACTACAGTGTGAGTGCCATGGCAATTACTAACGGTGTGTGTGTAACATGCAGGATAGTGCTCGTGCAACATGGACCGTTAGTAATGGTGCGGTGTTCTATCAATTCTAGTTTATATCCAAATAGCAGGGAATGCAGCATGCACTAAATAATAGCCATGAATAGTCAATGTATACAAAGGAAACTATAAGGTCCCATCAGCCCTGACGTAGAACGCCATGCGGGCGATATCCCCGTAGATGTGAAATCTACTCACCGTAGTCTCTCGCTAGGTATAGCCAAAACTTGTTTCCCCTTCTGCGCGGCGTCCGCCGTACTCGCCTGCGAACCTAGAATTACACAATATATCACACGTAAGCTTGAAGTCACACAAACGCGACATTAAAGCCGAACTAGTAATTCGTGTCGCGAACCAAGCGCGCGTGTGCGCGATACGTTAAAACGTGTGGTTACGCGCCTGAAACCACTCCGACGCGTCGCGATACGCAGAAACCTCAAACCCACACACACGTATCACGCGTGTCGCGAAAGATTGAAAATACGGGAAAATAGGTAATCACCTCCAGATTTTGATACATGAAAGATATTGTAAAACTATATATACTAAAACAACTCACATAGCAGCAGACACCCACACCCCAAACCCCAACCCAAAGCACCCCCATCTGGCCGCAAATTGCGGCCAGAATGAATATTTTGGCGGCCCCAAATGGGAATTGGGCTCCTAGGTTTGGTGTGTGCACTCTATACCCCCATACATGCTACAGTAATATCTAGTTTTACTCTGAAAAGTCTCGGGTAACAGCAGATCCTACAGGGCCTTATTTCTAGTTAAAATCCACACTTTTGCACTAAAATCAAACTTTAGGGTATTTTCTGCAAACTGAAACAAAACATGGCCTAGGATAGCTCTAATAACACATAATAGAGCTAACACAACTAACAAAACCCTAATCTAACATGTGAATCACAAATATCCTTAAATATCACCAAAAATGCACAAAAACGAGATTTTTTTACTAAAGAATACTACAAGTTATGGAAAAAGAGGTTAAGACATGAGTTTATACCTTCTAAAGACCTTGTGAAACACCAAAAGTCTCAGCTTTCCCTCAAGTGTGCAGATTTTCCTTTGAACACCTCAAAAACCTCACTTTTCCATGGTTTTGTGAAGAAAATGAGTTGATAAGTATAGGGTTTTGTGTATGGATCAAAGGGGAATGAAAAGAGAAGAGAATATGGAGGAAAAATGGAGGGTTTGCTGCTGGAAATTCTCCAGAATTCTGGAGTAGGGAAAGAGAGAGAGAAGAGAGGGAAAAATGGGTCAAAAGTCAAGCTTTTACCTACCCCCCCCCCCATGCCTCATTTGTTTAATAGAATTTGAATTATAAAATGGGGTAATGTTTAGGTTAAAATGGTGGTGAAAATAACAACCATGCAACACAAGAAAAATGGTTAACATGCTACCAAAACCCTAAGTCTCAAAAAAAGTCTAAGTGTGCAAGTGTGCACTAGCACAAGAAAATTCCCAATATACAACCACTACTAAATATGACTAATAATCCTAGGAACACATATATATAATAACACATACGATCACTAATTATCACGAAAGACATTCAAACGGAAATCCAAAGTGTTACAGCTAAGGCCCTAACTTGGAGAACTAAGCTTCTTTGAGAATTAAATCCTCGCACGGCCGGCGCACATGCGTTGCACGTGGCGCACATGGCGCTTGCGCATATGCAGATTATGGGGGGAAAGCTGAAAGCTAAGGCCCTAACTTGGAGAACTAAGCTACTTTGAGGATTGAATCCTCGCATGGCGGACGCACGTGCGTTGCACGTGGTGCGCATGACGCTTGCGCATATGCGCATTATGGGGGCAGCTAAGGCCCTAACTTGGAGAACTAAGCTCCTATAAAGAACTAAGCTCCTTTGAGGATTGAATCCTATTTTTTCTAAGAAGTATCCCCTCTTATTTATATGGGAGTGATAGAGAAAGTATTTCTCTTTTTCCCGATGTGGGACTAAAAATGTATCCCCGATATAGCAGAGCATTACTTAGATTACACGTGCATAGCACATTTACTCATAACTTTTGATTCCGGATGAATTATGAGGTCTATAATATATCAAATCGAAGGATTTCTCGAGACGCTTTTGATACCATCAGAATTTAGCTGATTCTCATTCAGGAGTTTGTTAAAATACATTTCGGAAAAACTGGTTTGTATTTTCTTATGCGTATTGCTGTCATTTGATACTTTGGGCTCTTTTGCCCAGAAATTTTTGGCGGGAACAAATACCCCCCACTACTTTGCCCATGTAGGTATGTACATCGGTTAAGTAGTGCAGAGTAATACATAGCGTATGACCGGTTTCGGGCTGGTATATAACTTTTAGAATCTCGATCTGAGAAAATAGAGAGCGGACACAAGCGTCGTCATCTATCATTGATTCGAGTCTCAACGCTTAAGGGATATAGTTCCAAACCCTGAGGCCCATGAGCTGCACCCTTCTGTTTCTTTATGTCTTAATCTGGTGCGTAGTAGTTTATATACTCATTTCGGAGTTTGTAGTTTATTCACTCGTTTCGGAGTCTCTAGTTTATGAACTCATTTTTGGAGCTAGTAGTTTATTCATTCATTCCGAAGTCTCTAGTTTATGGACTCATTTCAGAGTTTGTAGTTTATTCACTCATTCCGGAGTCTCTAGTTTACAGACTCATTTCGGAATTTGTAGTTTATTCACTCATTCCGGAGTCTCTAGTTTATGGACTCATTTCGGAGTTTGTTTAATTTACCTCCCTTAGGTTTATAGGAAAACTTATCCTAACGTCATAGATAACCCCTACTCTTTGCGACAGAGGTCCGTTAGGTTTTATGGTACTAGGGTTTTTGTCCATCTTCCCGTCGGGTTGGCCGATGCATTCCCCGATATGCAGTCTTTACGCTGCTGTTAGAGTAGCCCCACGACTGTCGTGTCTCTGATCCCTTCGGGGGCAGGACAAGACGTCTTCAAGTAATCTTCTTAGGCAGTTTGACCGTCAGAAGAGCAAGCGATAGGAATTTTTCCATGTCGCTTTATACTTAAGGTTAGGCTCAGTTTAGGAGCCCAGATGAGTCATAACCACTCCGCACTGGTGTGGGATGATCTCCGATAGTCTTTCGGGCTTTATTTAAGTTGCCGTCAAGACCCTGAAGCTAGGAATTTGGCCTTCGCTTCCTTTGTCGACACTGAGTCTGCTGTAATGAGACGAATGTCGAGGTGATCTCTAGGTTGTTTGTGAACCGTCGAGAATTGGAACTAGGGACTTTACCATGGCTCCATTTTGTTTTTGACCCTAGGGTCATTTGTTGACGTCGCGTCTGCATACTGCTGGAGTGAGAAGGAACGCCGTTGTTGACATTGTGTCTGCTGCAACAAGACGAGTGTCGAGGTGGTCTCTAGGTTGTCTGTAAACCGTCGAGACTTGGAACTAGGGACTTTGCCATGGCTCCGCTTTGTTTTTGACCCTGGGGTCTTTATTGACGTCGCGTCTGCATCCTGCTGGAGTGAGAAGGAACGCCGTTGTTGACACTATATCTGCTGTAACGAGACGAGTGTCAAGGTGGTCTCTAGGTTGTTTGTGAACCGTCGAGACATAGAACTAGGGACTTTGCCATGGCTCCGCTTTGTTTCGACCCTGGGGTCGTTTGTTGACGTCGCGTCTGCATCCTGCTGGAGTGAAAAGAAATGCCATTGTTGACATTGCATCTGCTGTAATGAGACGAATGTCGAGGTGGTCTCTAGGTTGTTTGTGAACCGTCGAGGCTTGGAACTAGGGAATTTGCCATGGCTCCACTTTATTTTGACCCTGGGGTCGCTTGTTGACGTCGCGTCTGCATCTTGCTGGAGTGAGAAGGAACGCCGTTGTTGACACTATGTCTGCTGTAACGAGACGAGTTTGGAACTAGGGACTTTGCCATGGCTCCGCTTTGTTTCGACTATGGGATCTTTGTTGACGTCGCGTCTACATCCTGCTGGAGTGAGAAGGAACGTCGTTGTTGACACTATGTCTGCTGTAACTAGACGAGTGTCGAGGTGTTCTCTAGGTTGTCTGTAAACCATCGAGACTTGGAACTAGGGACTTTTCCATGGCTCCGATTTGTTTCGACCCTGGGGTCATTTGTTGACGTCGCGTCTGCATCATGCTGGAGTGAGAAGAAACGCCGTTGTTGACACTATGTCTACTGTAACGAGACGAGTGTCGAGGTGTTCTCTAGGTTGTTTGTAAACCGTCGAGACTTGGAACTAGGCACTTTGCCATGGCTCCGCTTTGTTTCGACCCTGGGGTTGTTTGTTGACGTCGTGTCTGCATCCTGCTGGAGTGAGAAAAAACGTCGTTGTTGACACTATATCTGCTGTAATGAGACGAATGTCAAGGTGGTCTCTAGGTTGTTTTTGAACCTTCAATACTTGGAACTAGGGACTTTTCCATGGCTCCGCTTTGTTTCGACCATAGGGTCTTTGTTGACGTCGCGTCTGCATCCTACTGGAGTGAGAAGAAATGTCATTGTTGACACTGCATCTGCTGTAACGAGATGAGTGTCGAGGTGGTCTCTAGGTTGTGTATGAACCTTCGAGACTTGGAACTAGGGACTTTGTCATGGCTCCGCTTTGTTTCGACCCTAGGGTCGTTTGTTGACGTCGCGTCTGCATCCTGCTGGAGTGAGAAGAAACTATGTTGTTGACATTGTGTCTGCTGTAACGAGACGAATGTCGAGGTGGTCTCTAGGTTGTCTTTGAACCTTCGAGACTTTGAACTAGGGACTTTGCCATGGCTCCGTTTTGTTGACGTCACGTCTGCGTCCTGCTGGAGTGAGAAGAAACGTCGTTGTTGACACTGCGTCTGCTGTAACGAGACGAATGTCGAGGTGGTCTCTAGGTTGCTTATGAACCGTCGAGACTTGGAACTAGAGACTTTTCCATGGCTCCATTTCGTTGACGTCACGTCTGCATCCTGCTGGAGTGAGAAGAAACGTCGTTGTTGACACTGCGTCTGCTGTAACGAGACGAATGTCAAGGTGGTCTCTAGGTTGCTTATGAACCGTCGAGACTAGGCTCTCCCTTTGACGGAGCCTGGTGGGAAAATGTGGTTCCCTTTTTCATTTGTGCCTATGGATTGTATGCATGGGTTGATGTGGACTCACCTGTAGGGCAAAAGTTTCATTCATTTTATCTCTTTCTACGATGCTCTATCATTTCAGCATTTTATATCGCGAAAGTCGCGATTGCCCAATCATTTCGGCTTTTTATCGCGGTGCCCAATCATTTCGGCTATTCTCTTTTTTTTTACTCGCTACTTTTTATTGCTAGTTGCCCAAACATTTCGGCTGTTTTATTATCCATATATTTTGCTTCCTGATTTTTATTGCAAGTTTCCCCATCATTTCGGCTATTTCATATGCATTTTTTGCTCGCTGATTTTTGTTGCGAGTATGGAACTTGAGATCTGATCCCAATCTTGGCATCAGCACCGCTGCGACTGGAATATTTCCAGGAGCGAATCATCATTTGCCGCGAAGGGACTTGGAATTTGATACTGATTTAGGCATCAGCATCGCTACAACTGGGATATTGCCAGGAGCGAATCATCATTTGCCTTTGTCGATTTGAACAAAGGTCTTTTAGTAAACAGGGTTAGGATCCTTTCGACTAAGGCTTTTTGACTTTACGAGCCGTAAGGGTTTCATAAAGGTATTTCTCCCTACGAGTCGTGAGGATCTCATAGGTGTATGTTCTCCTTAGAAGTCATGAGGACTTCTAAGTGGTGTTCTCTTTTATAAGTCGTAAGGATCTCACAAGAGTGCTTTCTCCTTATAAGTCGAGAGGACTTACAAGTGCCGTTCACCATATAAGGACATTCCTCATGATTGGTGGAACTTGTTGGGGGAAACGTTTATTTATACCCGTGGATTGTATACAAGGGCCAATATTGGACCGCCTGTAGGGCAACTTGGGGAGTATGATGGCTTAAGAATATGTTTAGGTCCCTGTAGCTTAAAGCTTTGAATCCTATGAGCCATGAGTGTCTCATAGGGGGAGTTCTCCTTACGAATCGAAAGGATCACGTAAGGGAAAATTTTACGAGATTGCACCCTTTCGGGTTTTCACAAGCTCGCCGGTAGCCCTGCTATTTTTACTCACGGTGCCCTTTCGAATTTTCATCCGTGCCCATTTCGCTTGTGGACGTACCTTTTTTTACCCCTCTGTTTGCCAATGAAACTTAGGGGGGACTTTGCCACCGAGGTAGCTGTTTAGCCAGCGGGACTTGAGTTGCAGTCTTCTCCATTGGGACTTGTGGATTTGAGTTCCATTACCACCGTGTTTGAGGCGACGTATTAGTTTAAGGACATTACGGTCCATTGTTAGTTTAGGGACATCTCGGTCCATAGCACGCTTCGAGGCAAAGTTTTGTTGGATACTACTTATAGAGTCTTGACTCAGGAAGACAGCGAGTGGATACGAGCGTCGTCATCTATCATTAGCCTAAGTCGTGACTTGTCAAGCATAGTATTTCTTAAGGAACCGGTCGTTTATTGGCCGGAAGGGTCTTTCGCCATGCATATCCATAAGCAAGTAGGCCCCACCTTGGTAGGCCTTGTATATGATGTACGGACCCTCATAGTTCGGCTTGAATTTCCTCTGCTTTGCATAGTTGGGGATCATAGGTCTTTTTATGACTAGCACGAGTTTGCCTTGGCGGAATGTTCTCGGTCTGGTTAGTCTTTCATATGAGCGCGTCATCCTTAATTTGTAAGCTTCTAAGTTTTGTTGCTCCATGAGACGAGTTTCATCGAGGGAATCGAGCTGCTCAAGCCGAAGATAGGCATTTTCTTCATCCGTCAGCTCGTATCGAACTGCCACTCGTAGAGAGGGTAGCTCTATCTCCAAGGGAAGTACCTCTTCCGTGCCGAATACCAACGCATATGGCGTTGTATTCGTGGCCGTTTTAAACGTGGTTCGATACACCCAGAGAGCTTCATGCAATCTCTCGTGCCAGTCCTTTTTATTTCTGGACACCGTTTTCTTTATGATCTTCGTCAAGGTCTTGTTGAAAGCCTCAGCTAGACCGTTAGCTCGGGGATTATAGACTGAAGAGTATCTCTAGTCTATATTATGCTGCTGTGCGAAGCGGCTGATCTTATGGCTTCTGTAGACCAGCCCATTATCCGAGATGATCCGTCGCGGAGTGCCGAATCGGTAAATGACATGTGTCCTGAAGAAATGGAGGATGTTCTCCGTCTTCACTTCCTTTAGCGGTATTGCTTCCGCTTACTTAAAAAAGTAGTCGGTCGTTGCCAGTATGAACCGGTGTCCTTTGGATAACGCTGGTTCAATGGGACCGATTATATCGGTTCCCCACATTTCGAACGGCCAGCTAGCTACCGTTGGGTGTAGCGAATTTGGATGTTGGTGGATGAAGTCTCCATGAATCTGGCACGAGTGACACTGCTTCGCATATTCGTGACAGTCCTGAATCATTGTGGGCCAATAGGTACCCATTCTCTTGATCTTCAGCTTCATCTTTGGCCCGGCTTGATGAGAACCGCAGAGTCTGTCATCGGTTTCTTGGATGACCCTCTTTGCTTCTTCCAGCCCTAAGCACCTTAGCCATAAACAGTCAAGCGACCTCTTGTATAGAGTATTATTGACGAAGGCGAAAGACAGAACCCGTTTCATTAGCTGATGTCTTGCCGATGCATTTTCGGGTGTTCGATAGGATTTGAAGTAGTCTATAAAGACTTCCCTCCATTCCTTGACCTTTTCTTCATCTTCTATTCAGAGGACCGCTTATTTGGTCGTTTCTTCTCCTTCAGACGACTCCAGAGGTATTTTTGCTGGCGTGAGCATCCGGCGGCTTTGCACAATAATCCTTACGTCGTCGAGGTTTTCGTCGGCCAGTTCTTTAGCGAGCTTAGCTAACGCATCTGCCTTGCTGTTTTCCGCATGCGGTATGCTTTCCAGAATGTAGGAGGGGATTTGAGCCAGCAGTTGCTACACTCTTTCGCCATATTTTACCAAATCCGGTTTACACGTCTGATAGTCGTCATTTACTTAGCTAACGACTAGCTGGGAGTCTCCATATATGAGGAGGTTTTCGATTCCCATGTTAACAGCAATCTCAAGACCCGCTATCAAAGCTTCGTATTCATCCTCGTTATTTGTTCTGGTTGCCGAAACTCCGGGAGCGTCGTCATTTGATGCTTAATGACAAGGTCAAATATTTTCCTTGTCTTGTCTTGGAGGAAAGAGTATTCCCGACCCATCTTCTTTATTAGCGATGGATTCCAGCTGACTTTTTCTCGATCGCGTGGCTTCTTATATCCACTTCGCTATTTTCGAACGTCATTCTCGTTCTTCCCCTTATTGTTACCTTTGCGTCGGGCTTTTTCCTTGCTACGAGAGCGCACAGCGGGCTGAGGGTGAAGGGCATCGTTGTCTTCTCTTTCCGTAGACTGCTGAGTGAGACGTGCGTCCTGGCTTTCTGGTAAATGGCCATTTCGCGACTGTGGTCATCCCGGACCTTTTGACCTGCTTCCCTTATTAGCTTGTCAATTTGTTCTTCGAATGACGGACTTGGCATTCTTACGGCGTGATCTCGCTCCGGTTCAATATTAGCGCTATCTGGAAAAGCATTCCTTTCTCCACCTGAGTTATTTAAAACACGGCAGCCATGGAATCGCTCCCGTTTCTTGGACCAAACGTATCCAAGTCCAATCATCTCCATCCTCCCGTTGGGCATCTTTCGCTGAGCCCCGGGAACGTCCCATATCTTGTTGTAGAACTGGGCTTGTTGAGCGGTTTGTTTGAAGGGTGCGCCTTGGCATCTTAATAGCATTTTCAATCCTTCTGCGTAATATCTGGGCAGACGGATTGGTTGAAGCCTGTCAAGTGCAAGTTCGGCACCATGCCAGACTTCTTTCTCCACTTTGTTCTCCGTAGACTGATAGAAGAGGATCTCCTTTTCACCTCTTCTCCTAGGAGGGACGTAGAAGGTCTGCAGCTCTTGTATGCTGTATGTATCAAGCACATCGAGTTCTTTGTAATGCCGTTGCGGAACTATGGTGATTTTCAAGCTCCGGTCAGCTCCAGTAATAGTTTATGCTGACGGGAGAGTGGAGAACACGGCGTTGACCTCGTTCTCCAAGTCATTGTCAAAGACCAAAATAGGAGTAGCTGGTTCTGTCCTGTTGCCTTAGGGGATCTCCGAGTAGACTATCTCTTCATCTTCATCGGTATCGCTCCCAAAGACCGGGATAGTGGCGACGGATTTTTGTATATTCTCCTATTTACGACATCTTTTCGTGTCTTCGAAGTCTGGTAGGAAGTACTTGGCGTCTTCATATTTGCGGACTTCATTTACGGAGAACGGGTTTAGCTCCCCTGTAACTGTGTACTCGAGGCCGTCTTTGAAGTACTTCATACACTGATGTTGTGTAGAAGGGATGACGTTGTACTCGTGTAACCAAGGCCGGCCGAGCAGAGCGTTGTAGCAAGTCTTGGCGTCAATGACATAGAATTTGATGTCGGTGACGAGCATCCCAAAGAGTAATGTCAATATCACGGCCCCAAGCGTTCGTGATGACTGTGAGTCGAACCCGGAGATGGTAATTTTGTCCCGAGCCAGGTGCTGAACGTTCATGCAGATCTTCTTCAGCACCTTTACATTGAGAAGGTTGACGGAGGACCCGTTATCGATCAGGATCTTCCTTATCTTAATGTCATGGCAGTACCCGGTGACATATAAAGGACGGTTGTGCTCACACGTTCCGAGGAGGAGATCTTCATCGCCGAATGTGATGTCATCTGTATGAACCTCTGCCAGCTCGTCCTTCATCTTTTCTTCAGCAAAGAAAGCTTGGAACTGATCAGGCTCTTACAGTGCCTTGATCAGAGAATCTCGTGCCTTTTTGGACAGGAGTAGAGCATCCAGTATGCTCAGTTGTGAGGGTATCTTCCTCAGATGTGCCAGGACATTGTAATCCACTTTGTTTTTCTTAGGCGGGTCCTTGGCTGCGAGCTCTTTGACAACTCTATCATCGAGGGTAATTTCCTCAGGGATTCATTCCTTCCCCTTGTCTTTTTTGCTCGAACCTTTGTTTGTAGGCCCGAGGTTCTTTTCAAGCAACGTACGGTTGCGCAGCTGAATGTTCTTGCGGTTCTTCTCCTCTTCTTCTTTTCCAGAGGTGGATTCTTTGAAGAGAGGGCCGAGGGTTATTTCTTCCTCAGAATCGCTCCCGAATGTAAGAACTTGAGATTTTCCTTTTATCGAACTGGTATCAACCATATGACAGTTGCTAGTCATTCTTTCACGCTCGTCTATCGTGCTTCTTTGTTGTCGACGGGTTTTTCGCTTCATCTGCTTGAAGTGTTGCCGGTGAGCAACATATCCTTGCCACCACTTCTTGAAGGCATTGCACTCTTCGGTGGGGTGTATGACCCTCCGATGGTATAAGCAGTTTTTCGGATGTACATCCGCTTCGTCGAGGCACGTACACCCGGGAGTATTTTCCATGAGAGGAGGCAGCTTCATTCTCATTAACAAGGCTTTGGCGAACCGCTTCTCCGCTTTGATCCTGCTCTTGTTTGTAGTAGGTATGCTTTGGCTTAGGTGGAGTACTTTTTGACTCATCCTTACCGCGGCTTCTTCATCCTGACCCCGACGCTTGGCCTTTTCATATATGGTCGTTTCACGTTCTCGGTCAGCTTTGCTCTTTTGAAGGGCTTCGTTTAGCAGCTTGTCAATTAGGCCTTCTGACAGTTCCAGGGATTCTGGCGCCGGTCCTGCCCCCAGTTCTTCTGCGTTGCTTTTCGACGCCGAGAGAGTTTCTTCGTCATTTACCGACGAATAAGAAACCATGTGTCAACTTGCTATATAATCCTCGGGTTCTTTTAACGATTCATTTCCCTTATCATCGTCATTATCTCCGTTCTCAAGGATATGGCTGAGAAACTCTTCGATGGTGACTGGGATCCGCGCTTTCTGGTTGTACCCTTCCAGCGCATCGATGTACCTTTGCAGGTCCGTACTCTTGTCGTCAGGCTACGTAGGCTTCTTAGTCTTGTTCTTTGTCTTCGAAGACTTCGAAGGCTTGGCCTGGAGGTCTTGCCCATCGTTACCAGCAGTTTTCGGTGTGGTACGCGGCTCCAGCATCTCTTCAATGATCTCGGGCTCCAGTGGGCTTTTCCATTTGATCGCCGGACATGCTTGAAGATCCTTCAACATTCTTTTAGTTTTAGCTGAAAGGACTACTTCCCAAGGAGCTTCTTCCACAAACGAGCATGATGCCCCCAACGTGTCTACCTTTTTAGGAGTGTGCCTCTGTGGCGGGTTCACCCTCCAGCTTTCGGACAGCGCGAATTTCCCTTGACGGTACTGGTCCTCGACCCAGTTTTTGAAGACGTAGCAATCTTCAATTGGGTGGCCCACTACTCTGTGGTAGGAGCAGTGTTGGCTATAGTGCCCTCAAGTCAATTATTGGATCACAGGCACGTGATTGCAATGATTGAAAGAGGACCTATACCGGTAGAACAGTCTTACTTGAGATGATAGTATGCCATCTGGTTTGTCTTTATTATCGTGTACATGCTTCAGGTGACATTACAGATCACTATTACATGTTGATAGAGCCCATAGGATTCTTGCTTGACTACCAGCAGTATGATGGCAATCATATACGTGAGAGTTGGGTGGTCTATAAGCACATCCTTAAAATATCCCTAGTCGTGGGAGTTTCGAGACTGGGCATCGATACTCCAAGAGTAGACTAGTGTATATGGATCAAGACCCCGACAAGGTGCAATGGCCGGTCTCACAAGACATTGGTGTCAGTTGGTTCACCTAAGATGTATACAGGTGCTCGTTGGGTTATGAGTACACCAGACGGACTCGCCGGGAACATACTAGTTGGTATTATACCTATTGTCAGATTGCAGTTCCCACGTGACATGTGTACAGGTTAGTCTATCGACCTGAGATCATCATTTGTCTCATGTAAGTTCCCACTGTGCTTTGATTACTACCCTACCACGGCTCAAAGGAGTCGTGCAAACATGTTTTAGTTGGGTACAGTCCTGAGCCACATGAAGGCGGTGAGCAGATCGTCGGGGGATTCGTCTCTCCCGGTATATTGGGGGTTGATGCCGCGGTGTGCGTGGGTGGCCATCACTAGAAATCCTTGGCCGGGGTAGACGAGAATTACTGATTCGGATCAGTAGTTTCTCAGTTGGTGATAGGGTTCATACCGACACTAAATGTCAAGTTATTAGGGGTCTGACTTTATCCACCCCCTAGACTCGATATGCGATACTCATAGACGAACGGACCGGACTGTACGGATATTGTCACTGTCAGGCTCAGTAATGTTTCAGGATGAGTTTTCTCGTCGGCCTACCTTTCGCTCTGTAAGTGCACGGCGGCGCCCCGGCCGTCAATCCGACGCCGGAATGCGGAAGCGGTGAATAACTAAAATTTTGCGGACTTTGCAAACCGGCACCACCGCGCACTAAACTCCGGATCGAACCATTAACTAATCTAAGCTATCTACAAGAAAGGGAATAGAGATATACCGACGATCCAAGTCCTCCGGTCTTCTCGTCATGGTCCCGATCTCCTGCGGAAAAGTCCCGTCTCCTCCTCGTCGCCGGAAGTGCACCACATCGCCTACTTTGTTTACGGGCTCCCACCTCAATGCCGAGGCAACTCGGGCACGAAGCCGGCTACTCGACGTGCCCAAGATTTGCTGTAGAATGTTTGGTAGAGCTTGTGTCTCACTTTTGGGGTATTGGAGGTGCCATTGGTGGAGGATAATGAGATAAGCTTTTTGGAGATGGTGTAGTGGGATTTTTCCAAGATGAAATGAACCAAAAATCCCCACTACCAAGTTTGGACAGCCACCCTACATGTTTGGCCGGCCACTACAAAAATTGGGAGAGGAGAGAATGAGATGGATTGCATCAAAAAGATTAAGCCCACAAAAATGCAAGAGGGAAAGAGAAAGGTATCATGACAAAACATGATAACAAGTGAAAACTAACACTCCACATAACCATCACCTCACTATAATCATGTCCACAAAGTCAATCCATGATGAAGCTATGAAGTCAATGAGGGTGCACATCATGAAAACCATCATGATGCTACAATAAGCAAAGACCCCCTCCACAAAAAGCCTATTTGCAACAATGCAAATAAACCCTCCTCCACCAATCTTCGGCCAATGAACGGAACAATGGAAATTGGCCGAAACGGAAAGAAAACTGGCAACTCCAGAAAACTGGTCCCGTAATAAATTACAGGAAAACCCCGATACTGTGCATACACACCCGCATCTGTATTTCGACCGAAATACAAATGCAATGAGACAAAGTCTACACTGTACTATACTAGGATCCGGCTTATACCAAAGCCGGCTAGTAATATCTGTTCGATCCTGATCCGTGCAATACCGCACGTATCTGATCGAACCCTGCCATATAACCATACGGCCTATAGTACAAACTGTCCGATCCTGATCCGTGCAATACCGCACGTATCTGATCGGACCTTGCCATATCTCCATACGGCCTCTACAACCTTTCGCCCGAAAGCTGAGTAACTGAATGTGGGGGACTCTAAAGACTCGTCAACACCTTGGTTGTGGATTTAACCACTAGCACGTCAGAGGTATAAGCCAATACGTAACGGGCTACCAGGTACTGACTAAAAGGGACGTCTGTGAGCGAACTCAGCCTGACACCCTACTGAGCCTGTCAGTGACAATATCCGTGCAGTCCGGTCCGTTCGTCTATGAGTATCGCATGGCGGGCCTAGGGGGTTGGTAAAAGTCAGACCCCCAAAAGCGGTACAAGTCGTGTCGGAGTGTAGCCCAGAACACCCTGAGATACTACTGGAATACCTACCAGTAAATCTCCTTGCCTTGGCCATGGACTTTATGTAATGGCTCTCCTAAACACAGCACGACCTCACCCCCAATACCGGGAGAGACGAACCCCTGAAGATACGCTCACTGCCTCCATGTGGCTCGGGACTGTACCCAACTAAAACCTGTTTGCACGACTCCTTTGAGCCGTGGTAGGGTAGTAATCAAAGTACAGTGGGAACTCACACGAGACAAATGACGATCCCCAGGTCGATGAACTAACCTGCACACATGTCACCAGGGAACTGCCATCTGACGTCTGGTATATGACCAACTAGCATGTTCCCGGCGAGTCCTGTCCGGTGTACTCATAACCCAATGAGCACCTGTATACATCTTAGGTGATCCAACTGACACCAGTGGCTTGTGAGACCGGCCACCGCCCCTCGTCGGGGTCTCGACTGTATACACTAGTCTACTAATGGAGTATCGATGCCCGGTCTCGAAACTCCCACGACTAGGGACCTTTTAAGGATATGCTTGTAGACCCCCAGCTCCCACTTATATGATCGCCCTCATACTGCTGGTGGTCAAGCAAGAATCCTAGGGGCTCTATCAACGTGTAATAGCGACGTGTCAGGTCACCTAAAGCAGTACACGATGATAAAGGTAAACCAGATAGCATACTATCATCTCGAGTAAGACTGTCCTACCGGGATAGGTCCTCCCTCAATCATTACAATCACGTACCTGTGACCTAATAATTGACTCTGAGGGCACTATCTCCAACAATCTCCCACTTGCACTCAAGGCTAATTATTGCGATGTCGCATACTCACAGCCCGTGTGATACCGAACATCTAACTCCTCTACTAGTCAGTCTCACAAAGCTCGTTTGCGGAACTATTGCGTTCGAGGAATAGCCTCAGTGAGTGGATCCGCTTAGTTGTTTCTTTCTATGTCCCTCTATATCTCAAGTTCGCGGAGAAAGCCATCTCCCGAAAAGAGCAATACCTGTCTCAGAATATGTCTGGATGTCTGATGGGACATAGCTCATAAATGAACTCCAAATCCAAACTTCTTAGACTATATCGTCAACTGAACTTAATCAGTATCCTGCGCGCCATGCCTCCCTCAGTATTGCCTTGGACCACCTGTCCAAAATACTGCCCCTCATCAGAAGGAAAACTATAACTCTGACAACCTTCTTGTCGTCCATGTCACCTTGGAAGCCTGGAATGATAACTGTCTCCTGAATGAGGCTGTCGTTATCATCTCCCTAGAACATCCACTTATGTTCTAAAACTGCTTCCGACTGTTTCTCCAGGATTGGATTAATGTCAAGTTGTTGCATCTAGTGCAAGAACAACATCTGGTGTGGTACTTGACATCTCACGATTGACTCAATTGCCTGAGCAAGTGATCTGCCAATCATGCCCGTCCCTCTCCCCTTTAGTCTGTAAGACACCTTTAGAGAGGGTGACTCCATTACCTGCAGGTACACTACCGTGCCAGGAGTCGTCCATCCTAAATACTCTTAGAACGCTGTCAAGTACCCTGATTGGGAAACCATCCAAATCTAGATCTAAGACCATAGATCTAGTAACCAGTATGTCTGATATAAAATCCATTTCCTTTGTGGAGAAACAACTGTGTGACGACCAAACTATAACCGATCGTAGTGTAGGAGTTTCCTTTCCTACTCTGTGTATATCATCCAAATACCAGGATATCACACCCTACTACCTTCTCAACAGATCCATCCACTATTCTGATGAAGTCAAACCCATGACTGTCACGTCAGAAATAGATGATCTTTCTCCACTACATCTGCTCTAGTCTATAAATAGACATAAGCTACCTGTCCACCAATGCTTCCGCTGCTCCCACTGACTACGACAACCCTCTGGCAGAGTCATATAGACGTGCACTTCTAAAACTAGTTTAGAACGACGCTATACTCATCCTCCCGCCGGGTCTCGCAGCCTGGAACAACAGCAATGGTAATTGTGGGTAAACAAGAACTTCCCTGTCACCGTCCTTGAGGCTACCGTAGTGCCTCTCGGGTGCCTGAAGTTACCCACCTTATCTGCGGAGTGGCCAATGGAATGTCAATCCAGATTGAATCTTTAGGTTCCTTATCAAATCTTCAGTAATCGTTTGTGGTTCTTGAATCACTTCCAGTTCTACCATACTCCCACTACTGTTTTCTGAAAAAATCCATTTTTTTTAATAAAACTGTGGCGAGTCTAGAACAATATCGCTATTGCTCATCCAGATGGTAGAAAGTCAACCCTCGTCATAGCCTGGGTCAACCCACAAACAGCCATTACAGAAACGTGCCTTGAGTTGTCCAGTGTCTGGTTTTAATCATAAACCGGACAACTCCCCGTACCTTAACATCGTTAAGATATGAACTGTTCTATATCCAATATAGAAACAGAGGCACTGATTTAATTGAACCAGATTCAAATCATGCAGCTGTCCCCAGCGCATGTCAACTAAATGGAAGGAGGCCGATCAGCGTTACTCAACTTAGGAATACTTCCAATTATGAGTAACCTGAAAGAAAAGCAAGATCTCTTTATCATTACTATCAACTGAATACCATACACAAGTATCTATATCTTCGATCTCTTTGAAGAATCCCGATACTTGCTATACCTGGTTCTCTACTCTATTCAAATACCAATAACTTCTCCAAATTCGGACCCTGTGTTTCCACGAAACACCTGTCTAAAAACTAGAGAAGTCATAAGTAAACTGAATGTAGTACGAGGACCAACCCCTCTGTCCTGATGGACCCTGGACAACATACAATCCTTTGTACAAGTCCCTTGAGTCTAATAACTCATTCACTGTGTGTCGTAGGTTGAAAACTGTACTTATGGTTAAGAAGAATTACACCGCTGTTCAATACTCCTTACCTAACCATCCACTGATATAGGTAAATGTCGTAGACATAATTTCAGAAAGGTATATCTCACTCTATGAAAATAGACGTACAGATATATCAATTTGAAATTGGTGCATAACAGCGGATATTCAAAACCAAATATTTGCCGACCGGCAAACAGCCCAGGTGATTTCCTCAAATATCACCGATTACAACGAATCCCGATATAATGAGGATGATCACCCAATTCCCAATAACTTACTCCCACTCATCATCTGTAAAACCATACAGATGTGAGAATCGTACCTGGTAAATACATACCCTGGAGTAAGTATCTAATCGGGAAATCAGTTTTCCTTTAACATTACACAGTGAAACTGAAACATTGAAATGTTCCGATGGGGTATTCTGGTATTCCTAGTAATGCCTCTTCCAGATTCACGACTGTAACCGTATAGTTCTTTGCCACCTCTCCAAATCCCTTCATATGTCTTTAGTCTTTACCTTCTGCACACCCTTTTAGGCCAAATGGTTTTCTTCCTTCCCTACCGTTCGGCACCAGCCTATGGTTTGGAAGAAGACTATCCAATAAGCATAATGGGTGTACTGTCCCAATCCTAGGAACACTCGCAATGAGAGAGGGTGAAGATAAAAGACACCTGAATAAATCTTATTCCTATTTCTCCTGGACCAGAATCCATCCCCGAACTGGAACAAGTTCCATTCGAGTTCGTATATAACCATACGATGGAGTATCCAAATAAAACTGTGGATCTTCGTAGTGATACGGAGTGTCCTGGAGAAATACAAAGGTGATGTGGGAGTGGTAACGAAATATTTGGTTTGGTCGTGAATATCTGTTGCAATTTACTTTGCCCTCTTACTAATCCCTTGCTTTGTCTGAACTTAATACCTTCTGCACACCATCGTTATGCTAATTGGTTTTCTTCATTCCCTACCGGTCGGCACCAGCCTAAGGTTTGGAAGAAGACAATCCAATTTGCGTAATAGGTGTACTACCCCTAAACCAAGGAGTACTCGCAACCTGAGAGAGGGTAAAAGGAAAAGACAACTGAATAATCCTATCCGTTTTCTCCAGAACCGGAAACCATCCTCGAATAAATTCTTTCGAGTTCGTATCTAACCATACGATGGTTTTGTCCAATGGAAGTGGACGTTCGTAGTAAAACGGGGTGTCCTGGAGAAAAGGGAAAAAGTAGGAGTGGCAATGAGGTTTGCAACTCAGACAATCCAAAAGCCGGTGTTTAAGAAGGTTCGGTCAACTTGGTCACTGAGTCAAAGTCTTAGGGTCGGGTCAATGGTCGCTGCCAAAGAGAGAAAGAGAAAAGAAACACTCAGCGTGCACTCTAACCTAGATCAGAATGGTTACCAATTTATCTAATCTGGAAACCTCCCACTGTACCTCAAATTCTCCTCCAAACCTGAAAGAAGAATTAGTCGGGGTCACCCGAGGAGTAAACTAACTCATCAGTGGGAATCGGGATCCAACTCTCATCGCATGACAACGTGACGGAATCCGCTCACGTCATCACACTCCAGAAGGTATGCGCATATCTGGCAAGTTTCAGTACTTTTGAAACTCCCGATGTGATTTCTGCCCCATGCTCTTATGACCTTGGCGTGAGGTCAAAATATCATAAGTCACATGTCAAGTTCTGCCCGTCATTATCCAGGTTAATCTGAACCCACCCGTACATACCCTTGACGTAGGCCAAAATAGTAGTACGACTGTCCCAAACCAACGCATCTATCTATGCAACAGCTAAATACCCGGCAGCTACCAAACACTATGCCTTGGCGTGAGGTCAAAATACATAGCTTGAATACTACCGAATATTTAACTGAAATGACGGAGGGCTACGAATGGTTTCTGGCGAAAACCTTTAACGTAATGAACTTGATATCGTTGAAGGAACGGATAGCTTTTTGAAAATATAGTGACGACAACTTCCGCTAAAGAGGTCACTCCCGGTGAAGGGATCTCGGCTCTTTCCCCGTAGAATGGGGTGCAGGATATTCCAACTGAATACCACGGTGCAAAGCAAAAGTAATCGGCTATAGTGAAGTTAATGCCCTGACGCAAACTTTTTGTCCAAGGGGTCACTCCCGGTGAAGGGATCTCGGCCCTTGCCTCGTCGACTGAGGAGCAGGATATTCTAAATGAATACCACAATGCAAAACAAAAGTGAACGTCCTTGCAATAACAGCTTTTTGAAAAGTGTTCCAACAACATCAGATTAGGTTTGTTTTTAACTTGCATTGATCCGAATCAATGCAGTCCCATCAATTGATCACACCAAAAAGAACGAAAATATACTGATGTACGTATATGCCATCCGCATTCGCCACTGGGTCCCGTCATTACCCGTTAGGTTAGCTAACTAACGACAGAGCGGGGACTGGACTAGCGCGGATGCAAAACATATACAACATCTACTAATATATATACCAATATATTATATTCGCTCAAGGCGTGAATAAAATGCAACATCACAGAAATGTACAGCATCACAGAACAATACAGATATCTGGGATCCCCGGGTTTCACAGAGCCACTGCTGAAACCCGACGTTCCCCTGGTCGTGTGGATAGCCTGTGCAATGAAATCCTAGACCCCTACGGGCGCGGCAAGTCACCCGCCAAAACCTGAAGCGAGGCAGCCCCCTTCAGCGCCGTGAATGGACCACCCAGCACTTCACGGAATCCGGCAACTTGGGCACCCCTCCTGGGTCAACCTGTACCCCCTACGAGTGCGGCGAATAGCCCGCCAATCCTAGAGCGAAGCCCCTTCCGTCTCAATGCCATGAGATGCGGGCTTGTTGCCCTCCAGAACCCGGCTATCCGTGCACCCCTCCGCGGGGTAATCCTAGTACAGAAAGTAAAATATACATACACCGGGTACATCGACCGCAACCAGGTCGTGCCCCAAAATAATAATACAAACAGGCAGTGACGGCAGTCCACATGTCGGACGCTCGCCCCGCAATAACAAATGTACATAATACAACCACAACTGTACTAGCATTGCAACCAGGCTATCCCCACGACCGATCCGCAACAACACAGCAAATACATAGAACATCAACGTGAAAGTCACGTTCGCAAATCCGTCTAACCGGGCTATAGCAGTTAGACCGGATTTACCGATCGAGTGACATTCACGGTCGCAGATATAATGTAAATACTGTGAAAAATGTGTTTAAAATATCCGACCGATCAAATTATATCAAGTGGGCCCCAAAACAATACTGTAGCAGTTACAGAAAATATGGGCCCAATTTAAATATTCCAAAAGCCCTAATTTAAGCCCAGAAGCCCACTGAAAAAACCCAACCCACTGATTCCTGTAGGCTGCGGCGGAAGCGCGGCCAAACGTGGGTTTTGGCCGCCCTTCCGCGGTCAAGTGAGAGGATCAGTGCGTCGAATTTGAACAGTGTTCTTAGAATTTCTAGCACAGTACTTTTATGCAACCTGAAAAATTTTTGGAGACAGAAAAATTTCAACAGAAACTGTCGTGGGTATATTGGGGTTTTCGGACATTTCGATCGATCGGAACAGAAAAACACATTACACAAAGCTAGACTAAGTTAATGGGGAGGCTCTGATACCACTGTAAGTGCACGGCGGCGCCCCGGCCGTCAATCCGATGCCGGAATGCGGAAGCGGTGAATAACTAAAATTTTGCGGACTTTGCAAACCGGCACCACCGCGCACTAAACTCCGGATCGAACCATTAACTAATCTAAGCTATCTACAAGAAAGGGAATAGAGATATACCGACGATCCAAGTCCTCCGGTCTTCTCGTCATGGTCCCGATCTCCTGCGGAAAAGTCCCGTCTCCTCCTCGTCGCCGGAAGTGCACCACATCGCCTACTTTGTTTACGGGCTCCCACCTCAATGCCGAGGCAACTCGGGCACGAAGCCGGCTACTCGACGTGCCCAAGATTTGCTGTAGAATGTTTGGTAGAGCTTGTGTCTCACTTTTGGGGTATTGGAGGTGCCATTGGTGGAGGATAATGAGATAAGCTTTTTGGAGATGGTGTAGTGGGATTTTTCCAAGATGAAATGAACCAAAAATCCCCACTACCAAGTTTGGACAGCCACCCTACATGTTTGGCCGGCCACTACAAAAATTGGGAGAGGAGAGAATGAGATGGATTGCATCAAAAAGATTAAGCCCACAAAAATGCAAGAGGGAAAGAGAAAGGTATCATGACAAAACATGATAACAAGTGAAAACTAACACTCCACATAACCATCACCTCACTATAATCATGTCCACAAAGTCAATCCATGATGAAGCTATGAAGTCAATGAGGGTGCACATCATGAAAACCATCATGATGCTACAATAAGCAAAGACCCCCTCCACAAAAAGCCTATTTGCAACAATGCAAATAAACCCTCCTCCACCAATCTTCGGCTAATGAACGGAACAATGGAAATTGGCCGAAACGGAAAGAAAACTGGCAACTCCAGAAAACTGGTCCCGTAATAAATTACAGGAAAACCCCGATACTGTGCATACACACCCGCATCTGTATTTCGACCGAAATACAAATGCAATGAGACAAAGTCTACACTGTACTATACTAGGATCCGGCTTATACCAAAGCCGGCTAGTAATATCTGTTCGATCCTGATCCGTGCAATACCGCACGTATCTGATCGAACCCTGCCATATAACCATACGGCCTATAGTACAAACTGTCCGATCCTGATCCGTGCAATACCGCACGTATCTGATCGGACCTTGCCATATCTCCATACGGCCTCTACAACCTTTCGCCCGAAAGCTGAGTAACTGAATGTGGGGGACTCTAAAGACTCGTCAACACCTTGGTTGTGGATTTAACCACTAGCACGTCAGAGGTATAAGCCAATACGTAACGGGCTACCAGGTACTGACTAAAAGGGACGTCTGTGAGCGAACTCAGCCTGACACCCTACTGAGCCTGTCAGTGACAATATCCGTGCAGTCCGGTCCGTTCGTCTATGAGTATCGCATGGCGGGCCTAGGGGGTTGGTAAAAGTCAGACGCCCAAAAGCGGTACAAGTCGTGTCGGAGTGTAGCCCAGAACACCCTGAGATACTACTGGAATACCTACCAGTAAATCTCCTTGCCTTGGCCAAGGACTTTGTGTAATGGCTCTCCTAGACACAGCACGACCTCACCCCCAATACCGGGAGAGACGAACCCCTGAAGATACGCTCACTGCCTCCATGTGGCTCGGGACTGTACCCAACTAAAACCTGTTTGCACGACTCCTTTGAGCCGTGGTAGGGTAGTAATCAAAGTACAGTGGGAACTCACACGAGACAAATGACGATCCCCAGGTCGATGAACTAACCTGCACACATGTCACCAGGGAACTGCCATCTGACGTCTGGTATATGACCAACTAGCATGTTCCCGGCGAGTCCTGTCCGGTGTACTCATAACCCAATGAGCACCTGTATACATCTTAGGTGATCCAACTGACACCAGTGGCTTGTGAGACCGGCCACCGCCCCTCGTCGGGGTCTCGACTGTATACACTAGTCTACTAATGGAGTATCGATGCCCGGTCTCGAAACTCCCACGACTAGGGACCTTTTAAGGATATGCTTGTAGACCCCCAGCTCCCACTTATATGATCGCCCTCATACTGCTGGTGGTCAAGCAAGAATCCTAGGGGCTCTATCAACGTGTAATAGCGACGTGTCAGGTCACCTAAAGCAGTACACGATGATAAAGGTAAACCAGATAGCATACTATCATCTCGAGTAAGACTGTCCTACCGGGATAGGTCCTCCCTCAATCATTACAATCACGTACCTGTGACCTAATAATTGACTCTGAGGGCACTATCTCCAACACGCTCAATACCCGGGTAGCTGTTACGTACAGCTAGTGCCACTGACGTGCTTGTGGTTAAACCCACTGCCAGCGTATTGATGAGTCTTTAAAGTCCCACACAGAGGGTTTCCCTGATTCAGGCGAAACGTTGTAGAGGCCATACGGTTTTATGGCAGGGCCTGATCATATTCATGCACTTGTGTACGGATCATGATCGGACGGATAATACTAGTGGGCTTTGGTTTAAGCCGGATCCTGGTATTATATTGTTGGATTATTTTCGTCTCGTTGTATTCGTATTCAGTCGGAATACGGATGCAGGTATGTATATACGGATGAAGGGTATTCTTGTAATTCATTACGAGAATACTTTTGAAGATGCCATTTCCTTTTTCCTTTAAACATTTTGTTTAAATGTTTATTTTGTTAAAAGTTGTGAGTGTAAGTTTTGGGTAGTGAGTGTGAGTTTTAGCTTGTGGCATTGAATGTTGGATGTGCACTTGGTTTTGTATTGTTGTGAGATATTTGTGAGAGGCAAGTGGCAGATATTTTATGCTGGGAATTTTCTTGGGTTGAGCTCATCACAAATAGATCACGACACATATAACACTAAGCCACAGCTCACACAAAATAAGCAGACACTTTTTCTTGAGTTGCTTTTTCTTCACAAGCAAAAAACTTGAGCTCACAACTTCCTCCAATGGCTTCTTCTTCACCTCCACCCATTCCATCTCATGTGTTGAGAATCATTGGGTGTTTTGAGACAAAGTAATCACACATAATCTCTACTTCATCTTGTGCATCTAGGCTAGCAAGCTGGATGCTCGAGTTGCTTCAGTTTTTGAAGCGGGAGCCCGTATTACTAGTCCTCGACGTGGATCGTCTTCGACGAGGGAGACCGGAGACCGAACTTCATCGAGGCAGCCGCGAGGAGCTTGGGCAGAGGTTGAAGACCGAAGGACACGGATCGATCAGTATAACCTCTCCAAACTCTTTTTATAGAACTAGTATAGGGTTAATAGTACGATCCGTCGATTAGGGTTTCGTTAGCACCGGGTTTTAAAAGTTTTTGTTCCGCGTTTGGCTATGGATTGATGGTCGGGATGCTGTCATAACCCTACAAGAAGTAGTTGGGATTGTTGACGTCACCGGGCTGCAGTGGACGTCTCGGATCCGGCAGTGTGATGAGTTGTTGCGCATTACCAGTTCGAACAATCTCCTCGTTTTATCATGGGGGAACGAGTAAGCATGTCCTAGCTTCTCTTCCAGGGATTGGCGCGGTTGCGCGTTGTTTTGACGAGCAACAGGTTTCAGGTCACTCGGTTGTTGTTGAGTATTGGCAACGAATGCCGCTTTCCCTTTACCCTTTGCATTTCGAGGGTCCATTTTTTAAGAGAGAGGCACGTGGCCCATCTGGTCCATTTGGGCCAGCTTGTCGAAACCTGGAAGGTGGTCGGCTTAAAGAACGTCATGAACTGGGACACAGTCGCCTGAGGATCGAGAGTCCCTATGAACATGCCCACGGCAGGAGCCTCTTCGATGCGTTGTTCGCATTTCGACCATAGGTTCCGCTACCGAATTGTGTATTGAACCCAGGTCTCTCCTGGATTCACCCTGGCATTGATTAATGCCATGATCGGGGTGCGTTCGCTTGCGCTTGTGAACCGCTGTATGAATAGTAGCTCCATTTCTGTGAATGTTTTGACGGAGTCATTTGGAAGCTCCGAGTACCATTCAAATGCCGTCTCCGACAAGCTGCCAATGAACTGGCGAAGCGGCAATTTGTCGTCGCCTCCAGTATTGCCACACAAAGCTCTGAACTGGGCAACGTGCTGATGTGGATTGCATGTCCCCTTATACACATAGAACTTGGGGATGGTATATCCTGGCGGGTATTTGATTTGGTCATACCAGCATAGTTACGGTCGCCCAGTTCTGACGACTTGGACAGCCGCTTCGCTTGCCTAATGAGCACGTATTTTCTGAGCTATGCAGTCATCGAGGGCGGCTTTGGAGATCGTTTCATCCCTGGCTGCTGATAAAGCTGGAAGAGGGTTTGATGTTTCCCCTCTGCCGTCCTCGATGATTATCGGTGGATCTTCAGCTGGAGGTTCTGATTGGATCATTCCAACCATGTCTTGGAATAGGAGCGCCATCTGTTTTATATTAGCCGCTTGTTCCGCGGCCTTCTTATCCTTTCTCTCCAGCATCCTTCGCAAGAACTCCGTATCGGTCTCCTGCTCTTGGCGCTATTCAGACGATGCTTTCGGGCTTTCTTTCTGTCTAGTGAGTGCTGCCATTTTCATCAGCGTCTTCTGGAGCTTTTGTTGCTGCTCATGAGCTTTCGTCAACGACCGAGTTTACGACCGATGAGCCACGGAAGCACGGCTCTCCTCTTTTCCGGAAGCCATGTAAACCGTGTGCATGATCATGCCCCCAAACTAGGGGCGTTTGGATCCATCACCCTTGGGATTTTCAACCGGCGGTGGAAGATTCTCCGGCCTTCTCTTTTTGGAAGAAGTCGAAGTTGAAGGAGCCGGTTTGACAGGCGCCTGATGGAAAGAAGTCCCTCACTGCATGGTGGAGGGATGATTTTCCGCTTGTCGAACCTTCATTTTCTTCGGTTGATGAGAGTAGTTCTTGTTGATCACAGAATCTTAGACTTTCTGCCAGACCCTGTGGATTTGGGAGGACAGCCGCTGAGGGGGCTGCTCCAGCTTCGCCTGCTTCATGTTTTCAGCAGGTGGTGGAGATTTCTTCAGCACTGCGGTTGGGGAATTCTTCTGCACCCTCCTTAGCGGTTCAAAACTGTTCCCGGTTGGAACAACAGCGTAAACTTCCACCATTGGAGCTGGTGGAGTAAGTCCAGAGGGGGAATTGCCCCCAGCTTTTCTCACCCGGCGCCAGTGGCGACGTCGAGCGTTCCTTGTAAATGGGACCACCTCAGTTGTGGAAGCGACTTCGTCACGCCCCCTGCTTTGGTGAAGGGCTACTGCTGGTGCCAGCCTGTTGAAGACTGACGTCCGTTGAGAGAGGACAGCCAATCTTTCGAAGGCCGGCTTTCTGGTAGGGGAAGCTCTTTGATGACTTGGCCCATAGCAGGAGTTAGAACGGCCAATCTTGCGAAGACCGATCCTTTAGTAGGAGAAGCCCCTTTGACGACTTCACCCACTGGAGCTGGAATGGCTATCCGTTTCGGGATAACCCTTCAAGTATTACGGGCCTCTTTGCGGGCCCACTTGAGCTTTGGTTCAGCTTGTTGAAGACTGAGGTGGCAGACTTGGACGACCCGTTGAGAGGGGCCGTGGTGGTTGCAAGTCGATCGAAAACTGACTTCTTTGGAGCTTCCTGTGATGGCATTGGGGCGCTGAAACTTGCTGGCAGGAGCATGGTCCCGAAAAAAATCTAGTGGTGGCCTGAGTCACCTGCCCCACCGGCATTGAAAAGATGGAAGCCGCATTGGGCCCGTAAATCACTCCTCCAGTCAGGGTAGAGCGGGAATTGCTGTTGAAGTTGGTGCAGCTGGAAGCCATTGATGTTCACTTCTTCTTTCTCTACACAGGAGCAAGACACCAAATCTTAGTACCTCGAATCCAAGGGCAACCATAGTAAACCGCGATTTGTTCGCGAACATGACACACGTAGTGTGGAGTGGAAAAAGGAAAAAGTCCCACCGGGCGTGCCAGAATCTGTTTACCGCCGAAAACGGGGACGGACCGCGTAGGTCGTCTTGCCTGAATTTGGGGGCAGATGCTATTAAGGTTTACCCGTCCACCTCTTTAAAGATGCCAAGTTGATTTAGGGCACCGTATATCGGAGATTTGGACGGATGCGGCCGTTGTAGCAGACTTCGTCAAATTCCCCCTTGTTTGCGAGGGGGTTTTGATTGTGGGGACGCTTTTCCCTGCAGGCGCAAGCCCCTGCAGTTAATAACATTATCGCATAGCGATAACCACTTTCTCCTGCTCCAGAGGTTCGCTTCGTTTCGTATGTGTTTGTTTTATTTTTGGTTGCCCGTGGATTGTATACGGAGACTAATTTATGTTGTCACCCGTAGGGCGTGGATTAGTCCAAATCCGTATATCTTAGATTTGGGTTTGGGTTGATTTAAGGATCATTGATCTGTTTTGAGATCAAGATCGACTTAAATGTATACGAGCAATTGGGGGCTCGATTGGTTTTTTGTTAAGGATATGTTAGTCCAATTTGAGACTAAGATCTACTTAACATGGTGTTACGATCATTTTTGTTTCAGATCCAACAAGAGAGCATTTGGGCTCTGTTGTTTTAGTTTAAGGACGTTTCGGTCCCTTATCGCAATTTTGGAGGCGAAGTTGTAGTTTGAGGACATTTCGGTCTGTAGATCACCATTTCTGAGGTGAGGTTTTAGTTTAAGGATGTTACGGTCCGTTGTCGCCATTTTGGAGGCAACGTTGTAGTTTGAGGACATTCCAGTCTGTAGATCATCATTTTTTGAGGTGAGGTTTTAGTTTAAGGACGTTACGGTCCGTTGTCGCCATTTTGGAAGCAACGTCGTAGTTTGAGGACATTTCGGTCTGTAGATCACCACTTTTGAGATGAGGTTTTAGTTTAAGGACGTTACGGTCCGTTGTCTCCATTTTGGAGGCAACGTTTAGTTTGAGGACGTTCCGGTCTGTAGATCACCATTTTTTGAGATGAGGTTTTAGTTTAAGAATGTTACGGTCCGTTGTCGCCATTTTGGAAGCAACGTTATAGTTTGAGAACATTTCGGTCTGCAGATCACCATTTTTGAGGTGAGGTTTTAGTTTAAGGACGTTACCGTCCGTTGTCGCCATTTTGGAGGCAACGTTGTAGTTTGAGGACATTTCGGTCTGTAGATCATCTTGCGCGCACGTGTATTTGTTACGTGTCGAGATGAGCAATGATGATATGGGATACATCCAGTTTGGGATGTGGTTTGATCTGGGATGTGCACGTCAGTTTGGGAAGTGCACCAAAAAGCAGTTGGCTGTCGGGACCCGCCACCTCTCTGAAGACGTTGAGAAATTATGACATGTATCAGAGGTGTAGAGAGATGTACCCTTGAGCCAATTCCTGTATTTTAAGGAAAAGGGATTAATGGTAAACCCGGGACTCATTAGTCGTATTTTGAGACTGAGATTTCCTCGGAGGAATGTGGGATGAATATCGTTTTGGGATATCATCAGTTGGAAGATCGATAGTCATTTTTTGGGGACTGAGATCAATTTTGAAAGTAGTGAGCACATGGGCTCGGTTGATCTGAATTAGAGACCTAGCCAACTTGGGCTTGGTCCACTCAGTTTTCTTTTTATTTGAAAAGAAGTGCTAAGCACTTTTTTGGGCCCAGTCCTTTTTTTGTGCATAAAGTGCTGAGCACTTATGTAAGTTCTGACGCTCACACATAACCATCTGGGGTTTTCAGTCATGGGGATTTTCCCAATAAGTGTTACACACTTTACTCTTTTTTGTCTCTTTATGGAGTGTTGAGCTCTCTTTATAGCACCCACGTGCGAAGTACATGAAGCGCTAGGTGCTGCCTGGTGAGTGTCAAGCACTTTTATTTTCTGTGGCGCCTACATGAGGGGCACGTGAAGTGCTGGGCGCTAGACGCCGTACACTGAGTTCTAAGCACTCTTTTATTTTGTAGCACCCATGTGAGAGGCACGTGGGGCGCTGGGCACTGAGCGTCAGTCACTAAGTGCTAAGCACTCCTTATTATTGAGGCGCCCGTGTGAGAGGCACGTAGGGCGCTGATTTTTCCTTGTATATTTTGTTCTGAGGAGTTCATTTTTCTTGTTCTTTTCTGAATCTTTGATCTCTTAGAACAAGTTCATCCCAATGAGAATTAAATTCTCAACTTGTGAGAGACTTGTCTTGTGGATCTCAGATCCAGAGAAAGAACTAAGTTCTTCTTTTTAAAAGGGTTAAACCCCTCAATAGGTAAACGAGATGCTTTGATCTCTCTTCTTTTTTATTTACCTAGAGCTTTTTTCTGAGAAGGGAGATCTTCTTCTATCTTCCTTTTTAAAGCTTTCTGCTTTGTTTTTCTCGAAGCTTATAGGGGGTTTCCTCTCTTTTCCTCCTTTTTTGGAAAGAAAGATCATTGGTCGTTGGGACCCACTACGTCTCCGACGACACTGAGAGATTACAGCGCCATATGTCGAAGGTGTGGAGTGATGTACCCTTTGAATCATGTCCCACTCATCAGGGGGGAAGAACAGGTTGGAGCTTAAACTCTTAACTGCTGAAAAATGCTTCTTTGCGTTCACGTACGTGCGTCGCACGTGGTGGGCGCACGTGTGTCGCATGTGTTGCGGACTTGGCGGGCGCACGTGCGTCACACGTGTTGCGCACTTGGTGGGCATACGTGCGTCGCACGTGGCGCTTGCACATATGTGCATCATGGGGGGCAGCTAAGGCCTTAACTTGGAGAACTAAACTCCTATGGAGAACTAAGCTCCTTTAAGGATTGAATCCTCGCACGTGTATTGCACGTGGCGCTTACGCATATACGCATTATGGGGGGCAGCTAAGGCCCTAACTTGGAGAACTAACCTCCTATGGAGAACTAAGCTCCTTTGAGGATTGAATCCTATTTTTTCTAAGAAATATCACCTCTTATTTATATGGGAGTGGTAGGGAAAGGATTTCTCTTTTTCCCGATATAGGACTAAAAATGTATCCCCCATGTAGCAGAGCATTACTTAGATTACACGTGCATTGCCCATTTGCTCATAACTTTCGATTCCGGATGAATTTTGAGGCCCGGAATATATCAAATCGAAGTATTTTTCGAGACGCTTTCAATACCATCAGAATTTAGCTGATTCTCATTTGGCATTTTGTCAAAATAAAACCCGGAAAATACTGGTTTGCATTTTCTTAAGCGTATCGTTGTCATTTGATACCTTGGGCTCTTTTGCGCAGAAATTTTTGGCGGGAACATAAACCCCAAGACTTGAACTTTAGATTTGCCAATATCGGGTTTTTTGTGGGAATTGTGATTACTTTTAGAGATCCACTATAACCCGGAGACTTGGAAAAATATTTAGCGAACACAGAGAGTCGTGCAGGTGAGCTAGAAGCTAACCCTGAGACTTGAGACCCCCATTCCTTTTCTTGGCCGCAAATTTCCCCTCTTTTGGCCGCAAATTGCGGTCTGGGTATGAGGGAATTTCCTTGTGCTTGGTCCATGGCTCCTATATCTTGTAATTAGACCCTTCACATATGCAAAATTGGCTAATTTGACCTAAGGAAAAATCTGGAAGTGTTTTTCAAGGTTTCTGATTTCGGTTTGCGACTTTTAATGACTTGGATTTTGGTATTTGTGTTTTATCTCGGTCAATTGACGTTTGTACGTCGATATCGGGAGTTGTTTGGTTATTCTTGCATGCATAGGTCATAGGTTCTAACCTATGTGCGTTTCGTGTGCCGTTTTGGTTTTCATGTTTACGATACGACGTATTTGAACTGTAGGAAACTCCGCGTGGACTCCGGGATGACAAGGAGAGAAAGGCGTCATCGACTTCAGTAAGTGAGGATCGAAGGTGGGTAGATGTATATCTACGGGAGAAGTCGGATGGATGGCGTATAGCACCGCAGCAACCGTAGCTTAGGGCTGTTATATAATTTATTTATATGTTGACGTGAGTTTTGGTTACTTAGCGAGTAGAATCCTAGGAGACTATAGGACAGATTAAGCATAGTTGTAGGAAGATATATCCTTAGCCTTATTATCTTAGTTGTGAACCTTAGGTTATATATTGTTGCGCACACACACGCACACACATACACTTGGTATATAGATGTGTGTATATGCCTATGTATATATATGTGTGTGGGTGTGTGTTTGATTTTACACACACACACACACGTGAGATGAGGATATGATATGTTATATGGATATGAGTTGATATGATCGGACTTGATGTCGTGAGGTAATGATATTTGATCGAGCGAGACCTCGTATATGAGATGATATATTAAAGGATCGTTGGGCGATATATACAATACATGCGATAACATGTGACTTGATGAAATAATAGATTGTACGAGACTTTAGATCCGTGCCCTTGATTATGATATTGTATAACGATTGATACCGTACGAACTATATGATATGATATATATGATTTTGACCCGTACACTCAACTTTGAGAATGCCGTATGATGGATTTTACCGTACGAAGTATATATGATGTTTGATCCGCACTCTTGACTCGAGGATGTCGTACGATAGATTATACCGTACGTGACGCTATGAGGCTGGATTGCCGACTATTAAATATATCAACTCGGATATGCTATAGACTTTCTTATCACTGTAGACATCGGTTCATAGTTTAGTCTTTTAGTTGCTTTTAAAGTTTACTTTCTGCTATGCTCATACTATTCTCATTGCATTGTAGATATATACATGTGCCTTCATCAGCTGTTACGATCTCATCTGCTAGGACACATGCACCATTACCGATGATGCGTATGTTGTACATACACTTACTGGCCGACTCACACACATCATCATCGGTAATTGACATGCCACGTACACGTTAGAAAACGTTACTTAACTTGTATAAGTAGCTAATTACATTGTTGGTATACATGATTTCACATGCTAGTTTAAGATATTGCATTTCTTACTTAGATATCGCTTTGCATTCATATATTCGTATTGTTATGCATTGTTGAGGGGCTTTATGTTCATATTCATTGTTTTCTCATTTGCTCATGATTATGAGTTTTCAGTTATTATGAGATTTCTGGATTTAGGGAAAACCGCAAAGGAATTTATAAACTTATTATCATCTTAAAGATGCAAAGTGTGGTTTTCTCGTGATATGATGTGTGTGGCGTCCACCATGAGATTTCTCGGTTCTTGAGCCACGTATGTACATATACCCGATTCGAGGAGAGAGACGCCGTCTGCGGGTACATAGTGGACCCGGTGAGGTACCCCGAGGCAAGAAGGCCGTATAGAGAGACGTTGAGCACGGCAGAGGAGCGCTGCCTACCGGTTATTATTGATCCGGCGGTCATCCGGAGGATACCGACCGAAGTTATGTGATTTGACAGATTTGAGGGCCGATCTGAGGATGTGGGGCCCGAGATATATGAGGATATTGTATCACAAATGTACATGATTTTCATGATGTTTTTGTTGGATATGTATGCCCTAGAAGCCATTATTGTATATGTATACATATGGATGCTTGGACATATATATGTACAGGACAGTCTTGCTCGATATGATAGTATGCTATCTGGTTTGACTTTATCTTAACATGTGTATGTTTTACTTGCTATTACATATCTTTTATACATGTTGATAAAGCCCGTAGAATCATTGCTAGACTACCTGCGTTGTGATGGCGATCATACTTGTAGGAGCTGGGTAGTCGGTACGTATATCCTTAAATGGTCCCTAGTCATGAGAGTATCGAGACCGGGCATCGATATTCCGAAGTAGACTAGTGTATACGTTTCTAGACCCCGACGAGGGGCGATGGTTTCGTCCCGCAACCATTGGTCTTTAGACCTAAGATCGTATACAGGTGCTCACTGGGGGTGAGTACACCGGACGGACTCGCCGAGAAGTTCCAGATTGTACTATACCTATCGTCGGATGGAAGTTCTCAGGTGACATGAGTACAGGTTAGTCCTTAGACCTGCGATCGTCATTTGTCTCGTGTGAGTTCCCACTATGCTTTGATCACTACCCTACCACGGCTCTATTTAGTCGTGCAAACAGGTTTTGGTTGGGTACAGTCCTGAGCCACATGGAGGCAGTGAGCGATTGTCGAAGATTCGTCTCTCCCGGTATTGGAAGTCGATATCGCACTGTGTTCGATTGGTCAGGACCATAAGACCTTGGCTAAGGCAGTTGGGATTTACTAATAGACTGATCAGTAGTTTCCCGGATTGGTCCTGAGTCACATCAATACGACTTATCGGGTTATCAGGGTCTGACGTTTACCACCCCCTAGACCCGGTATGCGATACTCTCAGATGAAGAGACCGGACTGTACGGAGATTGTCATGGATAGGCTCGGTAGGGATCCAGATGAGTTTGCTCATCGTCCTTCCTTTTCTACAGGTACACGGGTAGCCGTTACGTACAGCTAGTGCCGCTGACGTGCTTGTGGTTATGGATTTATCCAGTAACTCACTGTCGGCGTACTGTCGAGTCTTTAGAGTCCCACACAGAGGGTTTCCCTGGTTCAGGCGAAATGATTTAGTAGCTGTATTGGATACGTGCAGGATCTCGATAGATTGATGTACTTTGTACTCGGACTTTCGATCGGACAGTTGGTAATACTTGCCGGCTCGGGTTTGAGCCGGATTATTAAATCAGGTATTGATTTAATAGTTTACATATATGTATTTCGATATGTATATTCTAGTATTACATTCTTCGTGTTATTCTATCTCTTTAGGCATTCGTGTTTTTATCCGAATGCAGGTATGTATATACAGCAGACTGTAATCCGTATTTTATTACAGATTACCTTCTAGAAGGTGGACACCTCATCATGGACTTTTCCATTTATTGATAAATGGAAATGAGGTGGAAATTAAAGAGAGGGAGGCATGGTGAGTGGCATGGCTTCAATAGTTCACAAATGAATTCTTTATTCATTTGTGGTTACTATTGAATTGTGACTACACTTGTTTATTCATGAGAATTCATACACAAAACCTTTGTGTTGATTTTCTCTTTCATGCATGCTTCATTATTCTTGAGCTCCCATTTTTTGCTTCACCCTCCTTCCTCCTCTTGAGTTTCCTCCACCTCCATCATCTTCCTCTTCACTACCATCTCATGAGTTGAGAAACAAGTGAAGAGGTAAGAAAGAGATAGCAAAACACTTAGATCAACACACTACATCCTAGACTACTTGGTTTAGCAACCCAAGCTCTCTAGTTGCTCCACTTGACATATAATGTGGAGCTAAAGCCATGGATCATATCCCTCAGGTGGATCATCTACAACAAAGGAGGACCGGAGAGCAAGATCGATCACGGAGAACCAAAGAAGATCAAGCATGTTCAAGGTGGCCACTTGGAGCTAACGAAGAGGAAAGAAGACCGAAGGACTTGGATCGTTTGGTGAGACTTCTTTCATAGTAGATAGCACTTTAGTTTTGCTAGATAAGTTTATGGAAAGATCCGGGTTAAAGGTTATTCTAGTGCCATGTTCTAATCGTTAGAAAAAAATTTGTTCCGCATTTGGCCACGGTAGTTGGCCGGGGCACTAGCGTAACCTTTCAGTTTTCGAGTGTCGATACTGGGCACTCAGGTTTTATCTTGACTTATTGTGTCATTGCTGGGCACACATTCATTGATGCATTTACATTCATGCATATATTTACATATGTCTGTTACCACTTATGACTCCGGCGCGAGTACCATAGTTTACACTTATGCTTATGCTTATGTCGTTATCCTTGTTATTACTCGACGTCATTATATTACTATTGTTTTGTACTGTATGACCCAGGATATAGTCATACATTCGGTTTCTACTCGGTGATGTCTTCTACTCACGAGTTGGCAACTCACCACCGTTGTACCACAGTTTCTTGCAGGTTTGGCCGTACAAGTTCCGTAGCGGCTTTGCTGGCACATCACTTCTTCCGGGTGATTGCTTTGGTAGGTGGGTTCACTTGCATCGTGATCACCATTGTACTTTTATTTTATTTCAGTTGTATCTAGTTAAAAGCTCCATCAACCAGACTTGTATATTTAGTAGACTTAGAAACCACCGTTTGTATATTCTTTTGGACCTTGAGTCGTGATTATGTATTTACTCTTATTCCTGTTTTTCTTGATGATGCTTGTTTTCTTATTCTCTTTCTGATTTTTCATCCTCGCTTTTGGCGTTGTATATTTATTATCTTGCATAGTTGTTTCCACCATTTGGCAAAGAGCTAGCTCCCGCTTGGGGATGCCTTTTATCATATTGCTTGTACCGTTTTCGAGCTAAAATATATAAAGGAGGTGCTGCCCAAATTTTCAATGACGATAATGTTTTTAAGTTAGATAAAAGGATTGTGTTTTCATTTATTATATTACCTATGACTTGAAGAAAGATCTTGATTTCAGTGTACCTTTATTTCAAAACTGCACCTCCGCTATTTTCCCTAAAAATGTTTAGATTTCTGGGCTTTTAGCTTACTTGAATTAGGTGGACTCCTATAGACTTCACATGATTCAAATGCCAGTCACGTGCCTTTTCCGAATTGTGAAAATACTATTTAAGTCGAGTTCTCCTAGGGGCAGAAAACAACTATTCCCACATCGAAAAGTATTTCTTGGCGCTGATCTTCGCAATAACGAAGCTCAGACATTATGCCTTGGCACATGAGGTGCATCTCATATCGAAGGTGGATCCTCTCAAATATCTAATGTCAAGGGCCATACTAACAGGAAGGCTTGCCAAATGGACCCTCCTCCTGATGGAGTTCTCCATAACGTATCAACCCCTTAAAGCAGTGAAAGGTCGGGCCATTGCCGACTTTCTCGCGGAGCATCCGATACAAGCCGACTCCCCCTTGAATTGCGAGTTGCCGGATGAACATGCGTTCGATGCAATCGAAGAAGAGAAAGAAGAAAATGATTCCCAATGGGAACTCTACTTCGGTGAAGCATCTTCCCTGAAGAGGCGAAAGCAAAACACCCCTATAATCAAAGCTGGGGTGGGCCTTATCTTCGTGACTCTGCAAGGAGGGATATTGCGTTACACCTTCTTCTTGACAAAGCCAAGAACTAACAATGAAGCTGAATACAAAGCTTTGATAGAAGGTCTTGAGGTCGCTATCGACATGAGAATCAAAGACCTCCTCATATATGGAGACTCCCAGCTGATAGTTAGCCAAGTAAACGGCGACTATCAGACATGCAAACCAGAGCTGATAAAGTATGGTGAAAGAGTGCAGCAACTGCTGACACAAATCGCTTCTTATACCCTGGAAAGTATACCGCGTGCGGAAAACAGCAAGGCGGATGCATTGGCCAAATTAGCCAAGGAATTGGCCGATGAAGACCTCGACGACGTGAGGATCATTGTGCAAAGCCACAGGGTTCTCGCGCTAACAGATATATCTTCGGAAGACCTAATAGAGCCATCCGAAAGAAAAGAAATGACCGAACAAGTAGCCATTCAAATAGAGGACGTATAAAAGGTCAACGACTGGAGGGAAGTCTTCATAGACTACTTCAAGTCCCAACGAACGCCCGAAAATGCGTCGTCTAAACATCAGCTCATGAAACGAGCTTTTCCTTTCGCCTTCGTCAATGATACTCTATATAAGAGATCATTTGATTGTTTATGCTTAAGATGCCTGGGGCTAGAGGAAGCAAAGAAAGTCGTCCAAGAAACTTACGACGGACTTTGCGGTTCTTATAAAGCTAGGCCGAAGACGAAGCTGAAGATAAAAAGAATGGGTTATTATTGGCCCACAATGATCCAGGACTACATCGAATATGCGAAGCAGTGTCACTCGTGCCAAATTCAGGGGGACTTCATCCATCAACATCCAAGTCCGCTACACCCAACAGTGGCTAGCTGGCCATTCGAAATATGGGGAACCGATATAATTGGCCCTATCGAACCGGCATTATCCAAAGGAAATCGGTTCATATTAGCAACAACTGATTACTTCTCTAAATGGGCAGAAGCAGTACCACTAAGGGAGGTGAAGACGGAGAATATCCTCCACTTCTTCAGAACCCATGTCATCTATCGGTTCGGCACTCCACGACGGATAATCTCGGATAATGGGCCAGCTTATAGGAGTTATAAAATAAGCCGCTTCGCATAGCAGCATAAAATAGATTAGAGGTACTCTTCAGTCTATAACCCTCGGGCCAACGGTCTAACTGAAGCTTTCAACAAGACCTTAATAAAGATTATAAAAAAAGTGTCCAGAAACAAAAAAGACTGGCACGAAAGGCTGCATGAAGCTCTCTAGGCGTACCGAACAACGTTCAAGACGGCCACGAATACAACACCATACGCATTAGTATTCAGCACAGAAGCAGTGCTCCCGTTGGAAATAGAACTCCCCTCTTTACAAGTAACGGTTCGATACGAGCTGACAGATGAAGAAAATGCTCATTTTAGGCTTGAGGAGCTCGACACCCTCGACGAAACTCGCCTTATAGCACAACCAAATCTTAAGGTTTATAAGGTAAGGATGACATGGTCATACGAAAAACTGACCAGGCCGAGAACATTCGGCCAAGGTGAACTCGTGCTAGTCGTCAAAAGACCAATGATCCCTCCCTAATCATGCAAAATGGGGGAAGTTCGAGCCGAACTATGAAGGCCCATACATCATAGATCAAGTCTACCAAGGTGGAGCCTACCTGCTCATGGATATGCATGGCGAAAGACCCTTCCGGCTAATAAACGTCCGATTCCTCATAAAATACAATGCTTGATGAGTCATGACTTAGGTCAATGATAAATGATGACACTTGTGTCCGCTCTCTATCTTCCTGAGTCAAAACTCTGAGAGTAGTATCCAAAAAGCTCCGTCGCCTCAAAAACGATGACAATGGACTGAGATGTCCCTAAACTAATAATGGACCGAGATGTCCCTAAACTAATAATGGACCGAAACGTCCTTAAACTAATATTCGTCCCAAAAACGGGAATGTTGGACCGAAACGTCCTTAAACTAATACTCGCCTAAAAAATGGTGATAATGGACCGAAACATCCTTAAACTAACAATGGATCGAAACGTCCTCAAACTAATACTGGACCAAAATACAGCGATGAAGGACCGTCATGTACTCATACGTTTAGCCCTACGGTGAATCCCTATATCGATTACCATATACAATTCACTGGCATAAACGATTCATAACTCTTCCAGGTCCCACATGATGTAGTCCTTTGAACAAGGCCGGGACCTACAGCTAATGGTGTGTTACCTTGCGGGCCGCCTAAAAAAATGGTACGTCCACAAGCAAAATGGGCACGGATGAAAACCCGAAAAGGAGCCGTGAGTAAAAATAGCAAGATTACCGGCGAGCTTGAGAAAACCTGGAAGGGCGCAATCTCGTTAAAAAATGTGCCTACGTGATATCCTTACGACTCATAAAGGAGCAACACACTTAGGAATCCCCATGATTCCTAAGGAGAAATTACACTTGCGAGATCCTCACGACTCGTAAGGAGAATTTCCACCTATGAGACCCTCATAGCTCACAGGATCCAAAACACTTAAGTTACAAGGATCTAAACATGTTCTTAAGCCACCGAAAAAACCCTACAAAACCTTTTTGGCCTACAGGCGGTCTGATATTGACCCTTGTATACAACCCACGGGCATAAATAAATATTCTCTCACCAAGTTCCATCAATGACGAGAAATGTCCCTATATGGTGAACGACACTTGTAAGTCCTCTCGACTTATAAGGAGAAAACACTCTTGGAAGATCCTTACGACTTACAAGAGAAAATATCACTTAGGAATCCCCATGATTGCTATGGAGAAAATACACCTGCGAGATCCTCACGACTCGTAGGGAGAAATACCTTTATGAGACCCTTACGGCTCATAAAGTCAAAAGGCCTTAGTCGACAGGATCCTAACCCTGTTTGCTAATCCACCTTTGTTCAAATCGACAAAGGCAAATGATGATTCGCTCCTGGCAGTATTCCAGTGGTAGCGATGCCGATGCCTAAACAGGTGTCAAACTCAAAATCCTCTCACGGCAAATGATGATTCGCTCCTGGCAATATTCCAGTGGTAGGGATGTTGATGCCTAAACAGGTGTCAAACTCCAAGTTCTCTAAAAAATGCATATGAAATAGCCGAAATGATTAGGCAACTCACAATAAAAAGCAGCGAGTAAAAAAATAAAAATAGCCGAAATGATTGGGCACCGAGATAAATAGCCGAAATGATTGGGCAATCACGACTTTCGCGATATAAAAAGCTAAAAAGATAAAGCATCGCGGAAATAAATATAAAATAAAATAAAACTTTTTTGCCCCGCAAATATGTCCATATTGACTCTTGTATACAATCCATGGACACAAATGAAAGAAAGGGAACCATATTTTCCTACCACGCTTTGTCAAAAGGAGCTCCAAGTCTTGACGGTTCATATACAACCTAGAGACTATCCCGACATTCCTTCTCATTCCGGCAGGATGCAGACGCAGCACCATCATTAAAAAAGAAAGACCCAAGAGTCAAAGCAAAAATAGAGTAATGGCAAAATCCTAACTCCAAGTCTTGACGGTTCATATACAACCTAGAGACTATCCCGGCGTTCCCCCTCATTTCAGCAGGATGCGAACGTAGCTATCAAATGAAATTGGAGCAATGGTATATTCCTAGCTCCGGACTTCAATTGCAATATATACAACATAGAGGTCCTACAGATTTCTACCCTACTTCAGCAAAGAATTGGCGCGACATCATCAAAGAAAAAATGAAGTGACGGCATATTCCTAGCTTCGGGTCTTGACGGCAGTATATACATAGCCTAAAGACCGTTAGAAATCACCCCACCCCAGAAGGGTGCGGTTATGACTCATTGGGCTCTAAATTGAGCCTAACCTCAACTAAAAAAGCGTCATGGCAAATACCTAACACTTGTTCGGTAATATGACCTAAGAAGATTACTTGAAGACGTCTTGTCTAGCCTCAGAAGAGATAAGAGACACGACAGTCACGAGGCCACTCGAACAGCGGCTTAAAAACTGCATATCGAGAAATATATCAGCCAAAGCGACAGTACCACGGACTAAAACCCTAGTACCACAAACCTAACGGGCCTCTGTTGAAAAAAATAATGGGGTTATCTACATATAATGTTAGGACAAGTTTGCCTGCAAACCCAAGAGAGGTAAACTAAAAATACTCCGAAATGAGTACATAAGCTAGAGACTCCGGAATGAGTGAATAAACTACAAACTCCAAAATGAGTACATAAACTAGAGACTCCGAAATGAGTGAATAAACTACAAACTCCGAAATGAGTAAATAAACTAATTAGCGCCAAATCAAGACATCAAAAGATAGAGAGGTGCAGGCATTGTAAGTCGATGCCACGCACCCCACGTGTTCACGGGAAGGCAGAGTTTGCAAAAAATGATTTTTAAGTACTTTGTAACATCGACTAAACTCCAGAATCGATACTAAACCCTAACTAACAAACTAAATCGGAGGTTTAACTACTGTGTGAGAAAATTATACCTAAAGTCACAGCTGTCCTTCTCCTCCTCGTTGTCCTTCTCTACGTCGTGAGCTCCTCGAAGTGAGAACGGATTGCGCCTCCTCGTCGGCTTCTCCAAATCGTAGAAGATCCACCCGAGAGTTCAAACTTTGAGCTTAACCTCTAACTTGAGGTAACTAGGTCACTTGGTGTGCTAAACTAAGTAGCCTAGGATGTGTAGAGATTAATTTGGAGTCTAGTAGTCTCACAAACCCTAGGATTCTCAACTCATGAGACAATTAGGGTTTGAAACTTGAGATGGGAGCTTGAAAAGAATGAGAGAGGAAAGTATCTGTAGAATGACCAAGTGAAAAAGATCATGTGAAAATGGCTTATGTTTTTGACTTTAAACCAAAAGAAAATATCTCATACAAATATCTCATGTAATATCTCAAAATATCTAAGTCTTCATCTCTCACAAAAGTCCAATGAAGTCAACACAAAGCCATGTTCACGTTTCACTAAAATACCACAAAGTTTCCCCTCATTTCCTCCACCTCATAAAACATTTCACTAATAAAGAAAAACCCTAATTGAGGTGTATCACTCCAAGAAACAATCTTGATCAAATTACAAGAATGCCCTTCTCAACCGTATATACATACCAGCATCCGTATTCCGAGAAACACGAATACAATGAGACGAAACTAATCCAATAATCAAATACTAGAATCCGGCTTAAACCAAAGCCCACTAGTACTGTCCGCCCGAACATCATATGCGCACAAGTACACGTATGTGATCGAACCTTGTCATAAAACCATACGACCTCTACATCGTTTCGTCCGAAACTGGGAAACCCTCTGTGTGGGACTCTAAAGACTCGACAGTACGCTGGCAGTGGGTTTAACTACAAGCGCGTCAGCGGTACTAGCTGCACGTAACGGCTACCCAGGTATCTGTCGAAAAGAAGGCCGATGAGTAAACTCATACGTACCCCTACTGAGCCTGTCTGTGGCAATCTCCGTACAATCCGGTCTATTCGTCTAAGAGTATCGCATATCGGGCCTAGGGGGCGGCAAGTGTCAGACCCCTAATAGCGCAATAAGTCGTGTTGGAGTGCAGCCAAAAACACCCTAAGAAACTACTGGAATCCTAACCAGCAAATCTCGCTTGCCCTGGCTAGGGACTTTGTGTAATGGCTTTCTGAATCACAGCGCGACATCAGTCCCCAATACCGGGAGAGACAAATCCTATCTAACCGCCACTGCTTCCAAGCGCTTCGGGACTGCACCCAACTACTATCTGTTTGCATGACTTAATAGAGCCATGGTAGGGTAGTAATCTAAGAATAGTGGGAACACACTTAAGGTGATGTAGCAGTGTCAAGTCAACGGACTATGCTGTACTCATGTCACCAGGAACTGCTACCTGACGATAGGTATAGTACCAACCAGCAGTTCCCTACGAGTCCGTCCAGTGTAAGTCATAACCCAATGAGCACCTACATACTATCTCCAGTATGACGTACTGATGGCTGTAGGACATACCATCTCCCCTGCTGGGATGAGAAGCGTATATACTAGTCTACTCTGGAGTATCGATGCCCTGTCTCGATAATCCTACGACTAGGGACCTTTATAAGGATGTGCTTGTAGACTACCCAGCCCTCACTAGTGTAACTGCCATCACAACACTGGTAGTTAAGTAAAGATCCTAAGGGCTCTATCAATATGTATTAGCGATACGTCAAAAGAAACATATACACATATTATGATAGATTTAAACCAAGTAGCATACTACCATATTGAGCAAGACTGTCATAAATTCGTGTATATATCCCAAGCTTCCAAAATGTAATATACAAACTAGTACTATACAATAATGGCCTCTAGGGCATATTACACTAATAGGCATGAAATAAAATATGTTTTTTATTTATAAACCAAAATGAATACAAGATAAAGAAAAAGAAAAAAATACAACGGCAAGAAAATTAAGACGGTGGATGGTTTAATAAGCCAGATCATTATTTTTCCGCCGGACCTCCGCCTCAAGCTCTAGCAGCACTGCAAGCCGAGCCCCTGCCTGTGCCTGTTGTTGTTGATATTGTTAGTTATATGTATGCCCTAGAGGCCATTACTGTACAAAGGATGTATATTGTAGTGGATGCTGGGTCATATATAGGGAGGACTTTCTTGCTCGACATGATAGTATGCTATCTGGTTACTCTTTACCTTAACGTGTATACTGATTGTCTCTCTGTTACATGTTGCTAAAGCCCTTAGGATGTGTACTTGACTGCCGGAACTATGATGCGGATCATACTAGTGGGGACATGGTAGTCTATAAGTACATCCTTCAAGGTCCCTAGTCGTGGGTGTATCGAGACGGGGCATCGATATACCAGAGTAGACTAGCGTATACCTTCTCGACCCATACAGATGGGCGATGGATGATCTCATATCCATTGGTGTTTGACATCAGAGATGATATACGGGTGCTCAGTGCAGACTGGGTACACTGGACGGACTCGCCGAGAACTCCCAGATGGTATTATACCTTACGTCAGATGGCAGTTCTCTGGTGACACTGGTACAGGTTAGTCTGTAGACCCGAGATCGTCATAGAGTCTTGTGTGATTCCCACTGTGCTTTGATTTCCACCTTACCACATTCAAGAGGGCGTGCAAAACGGTGGTTTTTGGGTACAGTCCCGAGTCACATGGAGGCAATGAGCGATAGGAGGGGATTCGTCTCTCCCGGTATAGGGAGTTGATGTTGCGCTGTGTTCGATTGGCTATAACCGGAAATCCCTGGCCAGGGTTGCTGAGATTTACTGGTAAGTGTTACCTGTAGTTTCTCGAACTGTTATAGACCTCATATCGACACGACTTATCGAGCTATTGGGGTCTGACGTTTACCACCCCTAGGAGAGATATGCGACATATCAGACGAACAGACCGGACTGTACGGTAAGTGTTACTAGTTGGATTCACAGGAGTGTGAGCGGGCTTGCTCGTCGATCTTCTGATCGCTCAATACCCGGGTGGCCGTTACGTTTAGCAGACCGCTTGCGGCTTGTGGGTGTTTGATATGATCATCACCTGCTGCCGGCGTATTGACGAGTCTTTAGAGTCCTACACAGAGGTTTCCTGGCTCAAGCGAAACGAAATAGGAGCGCATATGAGATATGTGCGGGACCGAGAATAAAGCGTGTATGTGATACCGTATTCCATTCTCGCGATGAATGTATCAATTGGTTGTATGCGATATAACCTAGTTATCGAATCAAGAATTGATTCGATAAGCCGATACATTGAATATTAGTCGGTTATATACGATATGACCGGATCGTTAAATCAAGTATTGATTTAATGATTTAATGCATAATTATATATTTGATATATTACTTTGCATTAACTAGTATTGGTTCACTTTAAATGGATTTTCTCACTTGATGTGCATATTGTATATGTGATATACTTTTGTACACTAGTTTGTATCATGTTTGATGATACATGCTAACTTGAGTATGTGTAAAGATTAAACCATGGTTGTGTAATGGTTAGGGTTTTCATTTTATTTATTTATTCATTTATTTATTTATTTATTTTTGGCAAAAGAAAAGAAAATGGTGGCTTATTTTGTTTGTTGTTGAAGCTTCATGAAGCTTTAACTAAGTGACCATTTTGTCTTCATGCTTAACCCTAACCATTCAAACTAACCATGATTTATTCTCTACACCTAATCATGGTTGCCATATGATAAGTATTGATATTATTTTCTATTTGAAAAAGAACTTATCATATTATCTTCTTCTTCTTCTCTTTCTTCAACATGAAGAAAGCTTGCCTCCATCAATGGCAACTAGTGAAAAAGAGTGAGAAATCCAATTCTAAAGTGAACCCACTTCCTATTTCTTCATCCTCTACCTCTTGCCAAGTAGTATAGGGTGTTTTCTTCACAAGTTTCATGACTTGGTGAAGTGGGAGCTTGATCTAGTGTTGCCTCGACGTAGATCATCTTCGGCATCGAAGTCGACGACCTAGCCCGCCCATTTCTCCGATGAAGCCGATGCTAGAGCCCGGGATCCGATGATCAAAGCGAGGGGACTTCATCACGGAGCTATGGAGGTGGAGGACCGGATCTACAAAGGTTGTATTTCCGTTCACTTATTAGTAAAGTTGTTTACTAGTTGTTGTTTCGCCTAAAATTCTAGTTAACGATCTAGTCTAGGGTTTCTCGACACTTGTAAAATTTGAAATTGGCATGGTTGATGCCTTGTGAGACCTCTTGAGTATGCCTAGGAACCCTACAGTGGTATCAGAGCCTAGCTAGAGCCTTAGGCGATGCGTAGACGGAGTTAGAAGTCCGATCGAACCGAAACCCTAAAACCAAAATGCTCTCTGGACATTTTTCAAAAACTGGGTTTTTTCCAGATTAAAAATATTCAGAAAAATCAGCAGGACTTTCTAAGAATTACTGTGAAACACGATCACCCAATTCGTTCAAAGCGCGGCGGAACCGCGGCATTAGCACGGCTAATGCGGCGGTTCCGCGGCCATTTAGTGTCTTCAGCCAGTCGTTTTTGCACAGTAACTTCTTTCATTCATTGCTGAGTTTTCTAGGAATTTTTAAAGTTTACTCAAGTGTTGAGTATTCTGGATTGTATTGGGGACTCGGTGTTTCGACCAGAAAGTTTAACTTCGTCTGAGTGTTTTCCGGATAATTATTGAATATGTTAAAAAGTTTGACCGGATATGAATACCCACTTTTTCCCCTGCCGGGAAATTTCCAATAATTGGATTTTTCCGTGGGTTAAAGACGTTCTAAGTAGTGCAAGTAACGCGATGGACCCTCTAGAAGACAACAAACCTTAACTCGATTATGTGACCGTCTTGAACCGCTCTTTGAACCTTCGGGTTTGGGGCAGTACGGCGTGCCACATGTGAGGCGTTGGCTTGACCCTTCTACGGCTGGACCGTTGGTACTGAGGCACGAACTGAATGTTTTTAGACTTATTTCATGCGTTGAGCTGTTTAAGGAAAACTTGGGTGTTCGATTGTTCGATCGGAAAGTTTAACATTTTCTATTTATCCGGAATGTGATACAACAATTGGAATTCACAAGTAGTTATGAGATAACTGAATGAATGTTATAAATCTAGCAGTTTAGTCTCACTTGATCGGTTGCCACGGAATTTTGATTCGATCAAAAGTCCGTCGCAATCACGTAGCATACGCGGATACTCGCCGGATAAACTTAATAGACTGCTACACCCCATAGCCCCGACCAAGTGACTGTAGGAGAACCCCGTCGCCGAAAGCATCCGTTTGGGTGCTCGCGGCAGCGGTGTTCCGCCTTAGTGCACTTCGTCGACGGCATCGGGGGTGCGGCCGTCTATTGAAGTTTGCGACGAGCATTCGATCAAAATGTCGGGAATCTTGTTGAATTGCCCGACTTGATATTGAAAAGTGTTTTCAATTTTGAGACTAAAATGCGGGGTTTATAATTGTTAGGCATGCGATGTCTAAGTATTTCATTTGATTAGGCATGCGATGTCTAAAGAGGATGCGGATTCCAACTGTTGTAGTTTTACACTTTCTTTTCTGTGACCGTAAGTGTAATATGTGATATCGCCGGTTTCGTTGCTATATGTCAACGACAATTGGGATGCGCATATTTACTTACGTTGATGACATGTGATGTTATGTGTTGCTGGATATGTTATATTGGATCGTCGTGTTTGAATAGCCGGGGGTTTTTATGTGAGATGAGTGTTTTTCATTTTCATTCATGTAAAAACTTGTATGTGATATTCTTTTATTGGGGCACTTCCAGGTTGCGAAAGATGTCACCATTTGTATATTATTTACTTTTCTGCACTAGGATAGACCCAAGCAGGAGGGCACAAGTAACCGGGTTCTAGGGTCCTGTGGGAGACCATCTCGAGGAGTCGAGTTCGGGTCTCCTAACCCTAGAATTGGTAGAGTTGCTTGCCGCTCTCGTAGGGGTCTAGGGGTGTGGGATTGGCTATTCATCACGACCGTGGAATCCGTGTTTTATACTGGCTCGTATTAAAAACACGGACGTCCTAGTATATCCAATATTTCATATGATATTTTCTGCTGCGTTATCTGTGATGTGATCATGTGATTTGTTCAGATAGATAGTATATAGTATATATGATATATTATATAGACGCTGCTTATGTTTTACACCCGCACTAGCCCTTCCTCGCTCTGGCGTTAGTTACCTAACCTAACGGTGCAGACGGGACATCGAGGCGAATGCGGATGGCATAAGCATACGTTATATTTATCTGTGATGTTTAGGTGGATTTAAATGATGGCACTTCATTAATGTGATTAATGAAAGAAAAGAAACCTAAGATGTTGTAGAATCGAATTTCAAAATAAAAACAGGTAGCTACAGTTCTTGCTTTGCACAGCGGTATATGTGATATATCCTGCACCTTATTCGATAAGGAAAGGACCGAGATCCCTTCACCGGGAGTGACTCCTTTAGCAATAACTGGTAGATGCTACGCACTCGGTTTGTCTTTTGATTGCTTCTATAGTTTCTGCTTTGCACAGTGATATATATGATATATCCCGCACCTCATTCGACGAGGAAAGGACCGATGATCCCTTCACCGGGAGTGACTCCTTTAGCAAAACTAGAAAAGCCTCAAAAACACTCCATTTCAAAATCATTTGATTCTACAACGATATCAAGTTCATTACGCAATAGGTTTTCATAAAAACCTGTCGTAGCCCTCCGTCATTTCAGATAAGTAGAAGTTAGTATTCGTGCTGCGTTTGTTGGCCTTTGTCAAGGCGTAGTGTGCGGTAGCTAACTGGTGCTTATCTGCTTATGCATATGATGCAGATTGGGTTAGGGTAGTCGTGCGACCTTGTTGGCCTTTGTCAAGGGTCGTGCGGGTGGGTTTAATTCAATCAGGAAATGACGGGTTGAACTTGACTAGCATCCTATGGTTTGTTGGCCTTTGTCAAGGTCATAGGAGGTTAGGGGCAAAATATTAATCGGGAATTTCAAGTGTTGAAATTTGCAATGAGATTGCATACCTTCTATGAGATAGTTGGATCCCGATACCCGCTGCGAGTAATTGTTACTCCTGGGAAAGTTTTACACATTACAATTAGCCGATCAAGTAGGTGTCTAGAAAGGTGTCAACGGGGTTACGCCTCTGGAAAAATGAGGTTTACATTAATTAGGTTCGTGCGAAAGCACGGGGGACCTCCCTCAAAGTACCGACACTGGCCTGGCTGAAAGATTGGCGAACTTGTAGCGTGTAATTAATCCCGGCTAGTCTTTCCTTTTTGGGTTTGAAGGAAGATTTGATAAAAACAGTAGGAGCCATCCTGATTAGATAAAATAATAACCAATCTGATCTTGCAAGAGCATACGCTGAGTGTTTTCTTCTCTCTCTCTCCAGGTAGCGACCATGTCACGCCTTAATCAAGATAATAATACGAATATATTGACCGAACCCGCTTGTTATACTGAGCTGGGGAACGTTGGTCCCGCTCCAACTTATAATTGTCATAAGACAGAGCAGGAAATTGGGGAATACTAGATTTCCCGTGCCGCCCAAACGAGGAAAGTGCATATGATGCATCATCTTCGGGTGTGTTCGTTACACAGAACTGTTTCTCAATATTCTTTACGTCCTAGGTATGTGATACCAGAACAGGATCCCAGATATGTAATCTGTTACATAGGCTACAGAAAGGTAAAGAACTGAGAACGGGTGATAAGTTTCATGAGACAGAAAACGGGGCAAGTGTTGCAGCCAAGTCTGTTGGTCACTGTCACCCTGAATTACCAATACATTGATTCTGAACGAATGTTATTAGATACCGAACCTGATATACAAAATCATATCACTCTCTTTATTAGTAAAGAAATGATAAAATTTTGTATCTTTGGATAATGTTTTGAACATTTCCTATATCAAAAGTTGATCGGTTCAGGCACGTTATCTAAAAGCATTGATGTTCTAAAACAAACTACAGTTTTTAAGTATACAGAACACACACAAGAGGAAGAGTTCAGAAATGAACGAATCCTTCTTGAGGCGTTGTAGACTAGGTCATTTCAATGCGACCCGACTAGCTGAAGTTGCATGTAGATGCATATTTAAATCAGTTTGAATTTACATCTCGTGAAACTTGCCAGTCATGTCACAAAGATATAATGACACCAGCTCTGTTTATTGGAAACAGAGAAAGAGTTAGTGAACTCTTGGGATGATACATGTTGATGTATAAAGGTCCCCTGTCTACACATGCCAAGACTGGTTCCTTGTACTTCATTACATTCTCTGATGATCTCTCAAGATTCAGACATATGTTCCTGTTGAAACACAAGTCTGAACCTTTTGAGATATTCACAGAATATAAGTTAGAAGTAGAGAACCAATACGGGTATAAGTATTATGTCCTTTGATGAGATCAAGGAGGAGAATACTTGAGCACGGAATTCTTGGACTTTTCTAAAGGAGAATGAGATTCTCTCTCAGCATTACTCCTCCATATACACCATGGCATGATGATATATCGGGGTGGAGCCATTGCACCCTATTCGATATGGTGCGCTCTATGATGAGTACTACTGAGTTACCTATTTCCTTTTGGGAGTTATGCACTTGAGAAGCTGCATACCTATTGAATAGGGTTCAAATCAAATCAGTTGCCTACCACTCCATATGAGATATGGTATGGGAAGAGCCCATGTCTTAAGTTAGTTAAGATTTGGGGTTGACCGGCCTATGTCTGAAAGCAAAATCCGGACAAGCTCGAGGCAAGGTCTGTAATGTAGAACTGGAAAGGTTCCAGCTATACAAACTACAGCAGATGATTTGAAAGAACCAAAGGATTCAATAGTTACCAACGAACCTCAGCCTCTCCGCCGATCTAGTAGGGTTCCTCACCCACCTAAGAGTTACTTCGGTTTCTCTATGACAGTGGGAGCGAGGATTGCATCATGAGATGATGACCCAACTAGTTTCGAGCAGACCATCAGGAGTGGGACTCTATAAGAATGGCTGGATGCTTTGTGATCTGAGATGGAATCCTTATACACCAACAAAGTATGGACTTTAGTTGCTTTATCTGAAGGGTTAAATTCCCATCAGAAGCAAGTATATCTTGAGAAGATTACTTGGTGTAGATGGAAAAGTTGAGACTTTCAAAGATAGACTTGTTAAAGATTTTCGTCATCGACCAGGCATGGATAATGATGAAACCTTTTTCCAGTATCTATGCTTAAGTCCATCCAGATCCTACTTGCCACGGCTACGTACCATGACTACGAAATCGGGTGGTTGGGTGTCATGACTGCTTTTCTAAATACTGATTTAGAAGAGAATGTCTATAAGTACACAGCCAGAAGGCTTCGTAAACAGTGGGAGCAGCGGAAACGTGTGCAAGTTGCTTTACAGATTAAAGCAGGCATCGTGGAGTTGGAACATCTATTTTGATGTGGTAGTCAAAGAGTTTGACTTCATCAAAATGATAGATGAACCTTGTATGTACAAAAGGGTAGTATGGAGTATGGTAATGATCCTCGTAGAGTACGTGGATGACATACTCTTGATAGGAAAAGAGTTTCATATACTACGCTCGGTCAAACTTCGCTTATCACAAGGATTCTCCAATAGGATCAAAGTGATACCTCCTAAATCCTGAGTTTTCATCTATGAGATAAATATAATTGGATGCTAGGATTCTCACTAGATGTAGTGAGATGGTATCAATCGATCCTGGGGAGAATCACTGGAAGTGTTCCAGGGTGATAAAGACGACTGAATGTCAGTCACGGGTATTGTCTTTACCCTCAGTGGAGGGACGGTATGTTAGAAGAGTTCCAAGCTAGATATCGTGGCAAACTAGACGATAAAGGCTGGTAACATCGCTATTATAGATACTACCAAAGAGGCAGTTTGGGTGTATATTGGTTCATAAGATGAACTAGGTTCCTACCATTGTATGACAATGGAAGTGTGGCTTTGGCCCAGGAACCCTGGTCCCATCAGTGACCCAGACGTATTCTGAGGCAGCATCACCTGAGCATGGAGATAGTTGATCTCTAAGGTGATCGAGGTTAGGAGAGCAGACTCAGAGGATAACACGGCGGATCCACTCACGAAAGCCTATTCCCAGACAGAGACTTTTATGGGATGGTTGAGTATGAGATACTACAACCACTGCTACAGATGGCCCTAGTGCAAGTGGGAGATTGTTAGTTATATGTATGCCCTAGAGGCCATTACTGTACATAGGATGTATATTGTAGTGGATGCTGGGACATATATAGGGAGGACTTTCTTGCTCGACATGATAGTATGCTATCTGGTTACTCTTTACCTTAACATGTATACTGATTGTCTCTCTGTTACATGTTGGTAAAGCCCTTAGGATGTGTACTTGACTGCCTGGACTATGATGCGGATCATACTAGTGGGGACATGGTAGTCTATAAGTACATCCTTCAAGGTCCCTAGTCGTGGGTGTATCGAGATGGGGCATCGATATACCAAAGTAGACTAGCGTATACCTTCTCGACCCATACAGATGGGTGATGGATGATCCCATATCCATTGGTGTTTGACATCAGAGATGATATACGGGTGCTCAGTGGAGACTGGGTACACTGGACGGACTCGCCGAGAACTCCCAGATGGTATTATACCTTACGTCAGATGGCAGTTCTCTGGTGACACTGGTACAGGTTAGTCTGTAGACCCGAGATCGTCATAGAGTCTTGTGTGATTCCCACTGTGCTTTGATTTCCACCTTACCACATCCAAGAGGGCATGCAAAACGGTGGTTTTTGGGTACAGTCCCGAGTCACATGGAAGCAATGAGCGATATGAGAGGATTCGTCTCTCCCGGTATAGGGAGTTGATGTTGCGCTGTGTTCGATTGGCTATAACCGGAAATCCCTGGCCAGGGTTGCTGAGATTTACTGGTAAGTGTTACCTGTAGTTTCTCGAACTGTTATAGACCTCATATCGACACGACTTATCGAGCTATTGGGGTCTGACGTTTACCACCCCTAGGCGAGATATGCGACATATCAGACGAACAGACCGGACTGTACGGTAAGTGTTACTAGTTGGATTCACAGGAGTGTGAGCGGGCTTGCTCGTCGATCTTCTGATCGCTCAATACCCGGGTGGCCGTTACGTTTAGCAGACCGCTTGCGGCTTGTGGGTGTTTGATATGATCATCACCTGCTACCGGCGTATTGACGAGTCTTTAGAGTCCTACACAGAGGTTTCCTGGCTCAAGCGAAACGAAATAGGAGCGCATATGAGATATGTGCGGGACCGAGAATAATGCATGTATGTGATACCGTATTCCATTCTCGCGATGAATGTATCAATTGGTTGTATGCGATATAACCTAGTTATCGAATCAAGGATTGATTCGATAAGCCGATACATTGAATATTAGTCGGTTATATGCGATATGACCGGATCGTTAAATCAAGTATTGATTTAATGATTTAATGCATAATTATATATTTGATATATTACTTTGCATTAACTAGTATTGGTTCACTTTAAATGGATTTTCTCACTTGATGTGCACATTGTATATGTGATATACTTTTGTACACTAGTTTGTATCATGTTTGATGATACATGCTAACTTGAGTATGTGTAAAGATTAAACCATGGTTGTGTAATGGTTAGGGTTTTCATTTTATTTATTTATTCATTTATTTATTTATTTATTTTTGGCAAAAGAAAAGAAAATGGTGGCTTATTTTGTTTGTTGTTGAAGCTTCATGAAGCTTTAACTAAGTGACCATTTTGTCTTCATGTTTAACCCTAACCATTCAAACTAACCATGATTTATTCTCTACACCTAATCATGGTTGCCATATGATAAGTATTGATATTATTTTCTATTTGAAAAAGAACTTATCATATTATCTTCTTCTTCTTCTCTTTCTTCAACATGAAGAAAGCTTGCCTCCATCAATGGCAACTAGTGAAAAAGAGTGAGAAATCCAATTTCTAAAGTGAACCCACTTCCTATTTCTTCATCCTCTACCTCTTGCCAAGTAGTATAGGGTGTTTTCTTCACAAGTTTCATGACTTGGTGAAGTGGGAGCTTGATCTAGTTTTGCCTCGACGTAGATCATCTTCGGCATCGAAGTTGACGACCTAGCCCGCCCATTTCTCCGATGAAGCCGATGCTAGAGCCCGGGATCCGATGATCACAGCGAGGGGACTTCATCACGGAGCTATGGAGGTGGAGGACCGGATCTACAAAGGTTGTATTTCCGTTCACTTATTAGTAAAGTTGTTTACTAGTTGTTGTTTCGCCTAAAATTCTAGTTAACGATCTAGTCTAGGGTTTCTCGGCACTTGTAAAATTTGAAATTGGCATGGTTGATGCCTTGTGAGACCTCTTGAGGGTGCCTAGGAATCCTACAGATATAAAGAAAACCAATGCTCAAGCTCTTTCTCAGCAGTCTTGTGAGTCTAAACCATTTCGCGCGTAAAAATAACAGCTTTATCGAGAACCGCCACCTCCGTAATTGCCTCTTGAAGTACTCGCCAAATTTCATAGGCCTGAGTAGTCTTTGTTGTGAGCTGGGCTTGATGTTCCTCCAAAGCCTTCAAGGCCAACTCCCTCTTCGAAAATTTCTGGTTGAGCCTTTTCTCAGAAGATCGGTGGTTAGTCGCACACCGATCAATCCATTCATGCAAGTTGGCCTTTACAGATAAGATATCAGAAGGAAGGCATATGTATTCGAATCCATGTAGAGAAGCCTCCACTCGACGGAAATATTCAACCCAAGTACATACCAGTGCCTCGTCATGGAAGGTGGCAAGGACGGACAAAGAAGCATTAGCTTTGACAACAAATTCCTCTACCATGACGGAAGTGCCAGCACAGAGATCTTCAATAAGAGTGGCCGGTGAATGAATACTCTGTTTCGCCATCCTCTCAGACATATGTCTGGCATAAGGGCCCAGCAGCATTCAAATATGGGACTTTAGTGGAGTCAGGGTTGGCAAAACTGTGAAGATATATGTATGGTTAGTCTCCTTTCAGAAAGGGAATAAGTAAAAGAATACCAGGGCTAAAGTGTCCCGTGGCCGCAGAAGGAAAATCTGAGAAATCCTTAGGCCCATCAAGAACTTCAACTTCGTCATCAGCCTCTAGGACTATGGTTTAAAGTAAAGGGCACATCAGTATCATTATGAAAATATAATACGGAAGGCAAATGAATACCAACCTTGGCCGGAAAAAAGGACGATGCACTGGGGGTATCGCGTGCGGGGCCGCCATGTTAAGTAGGTGTAAGAAGGTTTCCTTCGGAGAACGATCCAGGATGCCAGCTCCCGCAATTCTGAGAGAAAGGAAGGGTTGGACATATTGAAAGGTCGTTAAACAGAAAGAAAGATATAAGATTACCTTCAATACTTCGTCCATTCTGGACCAAAGGGACAGCAGCCTCAGGAATCTCCTCTACATCCTCTGATGTGCCACTGGGAATATTTACAGAGTCTATAGCTGGTCCGGCAACCTCTGCTGAAGGAATAAAAGTCATCATCGGAGGCTCTAAGGCACAATCTGGGCTCGAAACTGCGCCTGCCGAGGAAGGCCCTACAAACGAAAATATGTAAGGACGAATGCAACATGAAAGCAATGTAAATCATTTATTGAGAAGGATGTAAAAGGAACATACCGATACGCCAAGGAGCCTGAAGTATGGCCTCTTCGAGCCGCTTCTCTTTCCTGGTTAACCACGCTCGTTGGGCTTTGATCAAAGATAAAGCCCTACCCGCTTTCAGAGCAGCCTCGTCTTCAGAAACGGCCGATATCGGCTGCTTAAGAGCCCTTTCTTCTGCCGGCGTTAAAGGAACTACTGGTAACATTGCAGGAGCCGGATCAACATCACGAAACTCAACAGGGGGAAGCCTCCCTTCTTACGATGCACGTTTTCAGTCTCATCTTGTGATCGCTTTAGGGCTTCGGCCAGCTGAGCGGCCCCCTCGGCAGATGTACCTGGAAAAAGAATACCATCATCTAGTTTCTGAACAGACATAGGCTCATCATAAGTAAGAGGCTTAGGCCCGAGCAAAATGTCGATTAAGCGCACAGCCGACTTCTTCCTCCTTTTAAGTCCCGAGCCAGCACTCGCAAAAAGACGCTTCCTCCCCTTAGGCACCTTTGCATGGCGTTGCCGCCGCAGCTTGTGCTTTATCAGGAGCCCCCACGCCGGCTCCAGTATGAACTGGCATACCAGCAATACGAGGGGACGACTCTATTCGAGTAGCTTTCGGAATGACCACTAAATCGCTGTCTCTCGGAAAAGGGCGAACGACCGACCGTGGTCGCAACGGAACATTGATGGCCTGGGCAGGCGTAGAGGCCTTACACTCGAAAAGCACCCGTCTCTCCTCTGTGATGATGGGACTGACCCGGTGACGATACCAGCCCTTGAAGGGTCCTACATGCCTTGGAATGTAATCGGTCTCAAGGATCATAAAGAGAGAACCAGTGTTCAGCCTCATGAAATGATGAATAGCGCTGCGGGTGTTAGTTGTATGTATGCCCTAGAGGCCAGTATTATACAGATGATGTATATAATATTGGATGCTTGGACATATATACAGAGGACTTTCTTGCTCGATATGATAGTATGCTATCTGGTTGCTCTTTATCTTAACATGTATACTTGTCTCTTTGTACTGTCTTATAGTTACATGTTGGTAAAGCCCTTAGGATGTGTACTTGACTACCTGGACTATGATGTGGATCATACTAGTAGGGATATGGTAGTCCATAAGTACATCCTTCAAGGTCCCTAGTCGTGGGTGTATCGAGACGGGGCATCGATATACCAGTGAAGACTAGCGTATACGCTTCTCGACCAATGAGATGGGCGATGGATGATCCTATATCCATTGGTGTTTGACATCAGAGATGGTATACGGGTGCTCAGTGGAGACTGGGTACACTGGACGGACTTGCCGAGAACTCCCAGATGGTATTATACCTCACGTCAGATGGCAGTTCTCTGGTGACACTTTTGCAGGTTAGTCTGTAGACCCGAGATCGTCATAGAGTCTTGTGTGATTCCCATTGTGCTTTGATTTCCACCTTACCATGTCCATGAGGGCGTGCAAAACGGTGGTTTTTGGGTACAGTCCCGAGTCACATGGAGGCAATGAGCGATAGGAGGGGTTTCGTCTCTCCCGGTATTGGGGGTTGATGTTGCGCTGTGCTCGATTGGCTGTAACAGGGAAGTCCCTGGCCAGGGCTGATTTAGAGATTTATTGGTAAGTGTTACCAGTAGTTTCTCGACCCGTTATGAGCCTCACATCGGCACGACTTATCGGTTATTGGGGTCTGACGTTTACCACCCCTAGACTTGATATGCGACATATCAGACGAGGAGACCGGACTGTACGGGAAGTGTTACCGGCAGGCTTTTACAGGAGTTGGAGCGGGCTTGCTTGCTGATCTTCTGATCGCTCAATACCCGGGTGGCCGTTACATCCAGCTAGTACCGCTGACGGCTTATGGGTGCTTGATGTGATCATCACCTACTACCGGCGTATTGACGAGTCTTTAAAGTCCTACACAGAGGTTTTACTGGCTCAGGCAAAACGAAATAGGAGCGCATATGTGATATGTGCGAGACCGAGAATGATGCGTGTATGTGATACCGTATTCTATTCTCGCGACTTTTTGTATCGGTCGGTTGTGTGTGATATAGTCGGGTTATCGAATCAAGTGTTGATTCGATAAGTCGATACAATGGATGTTAATCGGTTATATGTGATATGACCGGATTATTAAGTCAAGTGTTGATTTAATAATTTATTGTATAATTGTATATTTGATATACTAGTTTACATTAACTAACACTTGTTCACTTTAGGTTTTTTCTCACATGTACACAACTTTAATATATATGTGATATATATTAAAATTGTGTTTTCTTTTTGTATAATGGTTGATGATACACTTGACTTGGGTGTATGAGACTTACACCATGCTATATATTTATGTTGGATTTTAATATTCAAAGTAATTGCAAAATTAGTGGAGGATTAGCTAAATGCATGAAGCTTGTGGAAGCTTGTGGATGCATTGACTAATTCCACTAAATTTGTTTTTACTATGGATATTTCTTAACCCAACCATAACTATAAGCCATGGTTATGTCTCTACATGAGTTAGTATATGATACCCACTCACCATGGTTAGCTTACTCACTTGATCATTATCCTCATCTCTTTCTTTTGTTCATCTTCTTTTTTGTTCAAGAGAAAAGCTTGCTAGGGTTTGATCCAAAGTGAGAAAGATTGTGAGAAATAAAATTCTAAAGAGAACCCACATCCTATTTCTCCATCCTCTACTAGACTAGCACTTTAGTTTAGGGTGTTTGCTTCACTAATTCTCAAGTTAGTGAAGTAGAAGCTTGAGTTGGCATCCCCTCGACGTAGATCATCTTCGGCCTCGAAGACTTTAAGTAAGGACGCGTCTTTCGCCTCGTGAAGCCATACAAGGGTCCGGGAGAACCACGATCGCAGCAAAGGGACTTCAACAAGGAGCTATAGAAGTGAAGGGCCGATCTACAAAGGTTGTATTTCGTATTCACTTAGTCATAAACGTAGTTTACTAGCATATGAAACCCTAATTTTCTAGCAACGATCTTGTTTAGGGTTATTCGGCACGGCTAAAATTTTAAACGGGCATGGTTGATGCATTGTAGAACCTTATTAGAGTTCCTAGTAACCCTACAGCGGGTAGTCTCTAGCGAGAGAGTAGGCTCAACTAAGAAAGCTTCAAGGGGGATACCCTGGTTATAACCTAACTGTTAGGCAAAACGATGCGGATTATACCGCATGAAGAGAGTAGCAGCATTCAATCGGAACACCAAGTACCCCGTCCTGATCAAATACAAGTGCATGATCTCCCTATGTTTCAAAATCGGTGTTCCATTCTTCAATAGATCAAACAACTGTTGAATAGGCCCCGCTGGTGCAGAAAGAACCCGATCATTGAAAACCATGCCCCCTCGTTTTAATATGGGTTAAGCAGCACGCGCAAAGCCCCTAACTGAGTCGGATCAGGAGCGGAAGCATCAACCAATCTCATGACTCGTGGGAAAGTATAAGACTCATAGAAATCAGGCCACCGATGCACAACAAATGCGCCTAACATGTGCATCTCAATCCAGAACATGAAATAATGGAAGGAGAAGTTCACGGTGTCTGCGCCTGGATTTGAAGTGTTGGCTGCGGTACTCAAACCATGATACAGGTGTGATAACCCTGCAATGCCAATGGACAGTCGCGCTCCTTCAGCTATGCAGTGTGCGAGGTAGAAGATGGAGTCTTTCATAAAGCGTCGGTGCATCGGTATTGAAAACTAGCTGAGCCAAAGACTGATGAAGCCTACAAAGAATGTCTCCTCGTCCATATCAGGGGCAGCAATCTCGTCAAAAGCCACGGTCGATGAACTTGGGATATAAAATTGTGGCAGATCTTCCTCTTTAGCCGACAATTTGTCCAAGCCAAAGCCGAAGGGATCCTCGACCTTCGCAAATTTTGGAGCTTTCTTGGATAAAGCATCATTGCGAAGGAAGCGAGCGATGAAATCTTCAAAACTAACACCTTGCCCTTCTAATTCCACAAATAGGCTCTCAAAAATGCCTAAGGCCTTGATTAAACTTGGATGCTTGTGCTGAACAGCATTCTCAGTTGTCAAGCCTTTATGCATGGCTGGCACTGTGGCAAAAATGTACTCGTCGGGGGTAGTAACTCCTCGTAATGTTCTCCCCTGATCGGCAATCCTGAAATTTCTCGGAATTCCACCAGTGAAATGGAAACCTCGCGGTCCCCCAGTAGGAACATGTGCGGGGAAGATTCCATTGGTTTAAAAAAGCCTTAATCCACCAGACGTGGGGAGCATGGTAGTAGAACAATGACGCATACACCGCCTGGTATAATCTAACTTTCTGCAACCGTGAGCGTTGGGAAGAGAGAATATACCGGGCCCAAGGAAGGCAGCCCACTGGATGCTGCAGGATGACACCTATTTTATAGACATGCCCCCAAGGTCGAGCTTCGCCTTGGCATATTCGGTGTCCCGGAATGTCAATAGCCACTAAGGGCTGATTGGGTATCCCTGTCATTGATGGCTCAAGCCGCCCTTCAGGAGCCCAATTAACCACCTCCACTGCATAAGCAGTACACGGACACTCCGTAAACTGAATTGAAAGAATGAGTTCCGTTGGTACTCCACATGTAAAACTACGACGACCCCTTATAATGTGACCATAGCAGACGCCGCATAGGAGAAGGCTCTTTTTGTCCTTATCGTGATTCTTAATCATAGCCATAGCTTCTTCGTCTGATGGTGACTGTGGGAAAGAGACCTCTGAGCGGGTGTAAAGGAAGTAGGGAAGTGAGGCCATTGTACCTAAAAAGGGGACAATCAAAAAAAAAAAACACAGCCAACAAAAGCTTTAAGTTGGTCATATGGGACTACTAACTAAAAAGCTAGTGGACCCCACGGAATCAAAATGGCGGTTCGTCAATGATGAGACAAATTGCGCATTGTGAGAATCTAAAAGGATTCTCATCAAATGAACAGTGGAATTAAAAACTCCCAATATCCCCGAAAAGCGGGTTCTGTTAAAAATAGCAATAGATTCAAATCTGTAAAGAGAGTATTCAAACCCTAAAAAGGAAAATACTCAAGAACGGAAAGGGGAATAAAATCCCCAAGAGTTCCAAAAAATTCAGAGCTAAGCTCTGTAAGACAAAATGGAATTAAATTCCTCCAATAATGGGATTAAATCCCAGAAATCCCCATCATGGGAAACAGATGGGAAAAATAATGGAATTAAATTCCAGAAACTCTCAAAGATCAGGATCAATGATAGGGTAAAACCCTAAGAAGAGAACCAACAATTCTCGAAGATGCTTATTCATTCAAGACCCACGGTCTACTCAAAAAAAAAAATTAAGATCTCTAAGAGATCGGTTCAAGAAAAGAGCCAATCTCTATTAATGGATTAGAAATCCAAAACAAAATAAAAAGTTTCTTAAGAGCTAAGCTCTATTCATAATCCTTACCAAGATTATTTTTGGTAGAGTTTAACTCTTATCATAAGAGTTTTGTGGGCAGAGATCTAAGCTCTGAAATGAGAATTAAATTCTCAAAGGAAAAAATTCAAGGAGGAAGATGAAAAAACCGTAATCACTTCAAGGCCAAAGATACCATTTATAAGACGTGATGGGAGCGATTCAACTTCACATTCTCCTAGGCAATCCAACGGTGGTAAAGATGGACAGTGTTGCACTCGCGTGCAGGACAAGTGAGAGAAACGCTGGGGGCATTTGTTCCTTTATAAAAAAGGAGAAGAAAGAAAAAAAGAGGAGAATTCCCCACGTCTTAAGCCTCACGTGTTAAACACGTGAGCGCCTATATGCAAAGCATATAAGCGCTGCAACCAAACAACTAAAGGCTAAACATGCCTCACGTTTTTAACATGTAAGCGCCTATATGCAAAGCATATAAGCGCTATATAAAAGATTGGGATCACATGTTAAACACGTGAGAACACCTTTTTGAAGTATTAGCTTCAGATAGAGTTAAACTCTATACATAGAATTAAATTCTAAGAGTAAGTGGCCGAAAGCCAAACTGACCTCACGTGTTAAACACGTGAGCGCTCATATGCAAAACATATGGGCGCTAAATAAAATAGGCTAAACACCCTCATCGGGGTCACGTGTTAAACACGTGAGAGCGCCTCCCTATATAAGAATTAAATTATATTCTAGGAAAATACCCCCTTTGATCTTTCTAAAAAGGGAAAGATATTCTCTGTTAACAGAGAACCGTTGGATCAAATATCCAATGGTGATTAAACATAGAATTAAATTCTATTGGGGGGAAATATGTCCCTGATCTTTCTAAATGAGAAGAATATTTTCTGTTAAACAGAAAATTGGTGGATCAAAGATCCAATGAGATGGAAAATATTTCCTATATCTTTCTAAACAGAGAAAGATTGTGTTCTGTTAAACCGACCACCCTTGAATTAAAAATCCAATGATGATTAAAAATCACCATTTAATAGAATTAAATTCATTATATAAGAAAATATTCCCCCAATCTTGTTAAAAACAAGAAAATAAATATATTCTGTAAAACAGAAATCCTTGGATCAAAGATCCAGCGGTGGATAAAATTCTCCAAACAAATTTTGAGACCAATTAAATCAATTGGTGTCTCTCAAATAAGAGATTTTCTCAAATTAATTAACAAATTTGCATCTTCTATATAAAGGACCCGAGACTTCAAGTCTTAGGGAAGAGGATTGACCCCATAAGTTTCTAAAAAAGAAAAAGAAAAAACAGAGAATTTAATTCTCAAAAGAAGAAGAAGATCTTCCTTCTTTCAAACTCTAGGTAGAGAAAAAGAGATCAAAATATCTTCTTTGCCTAGTAAAAAGGAAAACAAGAGTTTAACCCTTCATATAAGAACTTAGTTCTTCCTCTGATTTGAGATTTGCAAAGTAAATCTCCCCATATTGAGAATTCAATTCTCATCGGGGAGATTTTGTTCTTCAAACTCAAAATCTAGGGGAAAATAACTTGGTTAAAAAGAAAGAAAAAGAAACATGTCTCAGGAATTTAATTCCTCTAAATATAGGGTTTAACCCTACGTAAAGAACTTAGTCTTATAAAAAAAGAATAAGAACTTAGTTCTTAAAGAAAATTTGATCTTGAATCTTCAAAACAAAGATCTTGGTGATCATTAATGGCCAAAATGCTATTAACAAAGATTAAATCTCTGAAAGGAAAGAACTAAGTGTCTCGTATGCTTCCCACGTGAGCGCCTAAAAACAAAGAAATTCATTTGCACTGATTGGGCAACCACCAAAACAATGCAACCCAAAAAATTAAAGCAATCAAGTGAAATACACGTGAGCCATGAAAAAAAAGGGGACCAAACGCCTCACGTGCTTCCCACGTGAGCACCGTACCAAGCGCATAGCACTTCTGCATAAAGAAAAAGGGGTGAACAAACAGAACCCAAATAAGTGCTTAGCACTTTTGAACAAAAGAAGAAGAAGAAGAAGAAAAGACCGAGTAGACCAAGCCCAAATTGGCTAAGTCTCTGAAGTTTTCTTGCAGCTGAGCCCAAATGCTCTGTTGTTGGATCTTAAATAAAGATGATCCTTAAAATATTGCTAAGTTGATCTTAGTCTAAAACAGGACTAATGTATCCTTAGTTAAAAATAAATTGAGCCCAAATGCTCATATATTTAAGTTGATCTTGATCTCAAACTAGATTAATGATCCTTATGAAGGGTTCCTTAGCACCCTCACTACGTTTTCTAGGGCATCGAGCATGCAATTTTAAAAAACCTAAAGTGCTAAGCAACCCATAACCAAGGATCTAACTAGAGGATTAGGGTTTAACTAACATGTAAACTACTTTACACTAAATGAATTTGGAATACAACCTTTGTAGACCGGTCCTTCACTTCTAAAGCTCCGTGTAGTAGTCATTTTTGCTCCAAGTAGTGGTGTCTCGGACTCTCCATTGGCTCCACTAGGTAAAAGGAACGAGCTTGCTCAAGGATCTTCGAGGCCGAAGATGATCTACGTCGAAGAATCTCTAACTCAAGGTACCTCATCACTAATTGAGAATTAGTGAAGTAAACAACCTATACTAAATGGATAGTCTAGTGTTGATTGATGAAGTAGGAATTTTGCTCACTTTAGAATTATTTTTCTCTCTCTCTTTTTCTTCTCACTCAAAACTAGAGAGCAATGGAAGAGATGAAGAAAATGAACTCAAGAATTATCTAGTATCAACCATGGGTGAGAAAATATTATATATAACTCATGTAGAGACTAAACCATGGCTAAAGATAATGGTTAAGTTAATAAATATCTAGAGTAAAACAAAATTAGTGGACTAAGTCAATGGTTTCTACAATCTTCTTCAAGCATCAAGCCATGACTAATTACCACCCAATTTTGATTTTCCCTTAATAATTAAAACCCCACATTATCTTAAGTATGGTATGAGTCTCATACACCCAAGTCCAATGTATCATCTAACATGACACAAAATAAATACATTAACATATATCACATATATATTAAATGTATAATGAGAAAAGAAATTCTTAAGTCAGCTAATATTAGTTAATGTATGTTAATATATCAAATATATAATTACACATTAAATTATTAAATCAACACTTGATTTAATAACCCGGCTGTATCGCATACAACCGACTAATATCATTTATATGCATATCACATACACATATAACATATCATTCAACACTTGATTCAACAATCCGGTTATATCACATATAACCTATATCGCGAGATTGGAATACGGTATCACATACATGTATTAATCTCGGTCCCGCACATATCACATATGTGCCCTACTTTGTTTCGCATGAGCTAGGAAACCTCTGTGTATGACTCTAATGACTCGTCAATACGCCGACAGTAGGTGATGATCATATCAGTCACCCACAAGCCGTCAGCGGTACTAGCTGGACGTAACGGCTACCCAGGTATTGAGCGATCAGAAGATCAACAAGCAAGCTTGTCCATACTCCTGTGAATCCAACAGCAACACTACCGTACAGTCCGGTCTCTTCGTCTGATATGTCGGATATCTAATCTAGGGGTGGTAAACGTCGGACCCCGGTAACTTGATAAGTCATGCCGATATGAGGCTCATAACGGGTCGAGAAACTACTGATAACACTTACCAGTAAATCTATGTATCAGCCCGGGCCTGGGACTTCTTGTTATAGCCAATCGAGCACAGCGCAACATCAACCTCCAATACCGGGAGAGACGAATCCCCTCCTATCGCTCATTGCCTCCATGTGAATCGGGACTGTACCCAAAAACCACCATTTTGCATGCTCTCTTGAACGTGGTAAGGTGGAAATCAAAGCACAGTGAGAATCACACAAGACTCTATGACGATCTCGGGTCTACAGACTAACCTGTACCAGTGTCACCAGAGAACTACTATCTGACGTTAGGTATAATACCATCTAGGAGTTCTCGGCGAGTCCTGTTCAGTGTACCCAGACTCCACTAAGCACCCGTATACCATCTTTGATGTCAAACACCTATGGATATGGGATCATCCATCGCCCATCAAATGGGTCAAGAAGCAGATACGCTAATCTACTCTGGAATATCGATGCCCCGTCTCGATACACCCTCGAATAGGAACAATTAAAGGATGTACTTGTAGACTACCCAGGCCCCACTAGTATGATCTCCATCATAGTCCTGGTAGTCAAGTACATATCCTAAGGGCTTTATCAATATGTGATAGAAATACAGTATCATAATACTAGTCTACATGTTAAGATAAAGAGCAACCAGATAGCATACAATCATGTCGAGCAAGAAAGTCCTCCCTATATATGTCCAAGCATCCATTGTAATATACAATCATGTACAACAATGGCTTCTAGGGCATACATACAAATAACAACCTCCCACTTGCACTAAGGCCAGTTGTTTTCGTATCTCATACCCAACGTCCCAAAAACTCTCAAACTGTATCTGGGGTTTTGGCCTCTATGAGTGGATCCGCCGTGTCATTCTTCCTATCAACTCTCCTAACCTCGATCGTCCGGAGATCAACCATCTCCCTGATCAGGTGATACTGCCCAAGAATTTGTCTGGATCACTGATAGGACCGGGGTTCCTAGGCTAAAAACATAGCTCCATTGTCACCACAATGGTAGGAACCAAGTTCATCTCATAAACATCTATATCCAGACGGCCTCTTTGGTAGCATCATTGGCAGCTATGTATTCACCCTTTATCGTTGAGTCTGCCACGGTATCTAGCTTGGAACTCTTCCAACATACCATCCCTCCCCTGAGGGTAAAGACAAAGCCCGAGACTGTCTTACAGTCGACCTTATCACTCTGAAAGCTCGAATCGGTAAAGGACTCCAGTTGGAGTTCACCATTACCAGACACCAAGAACGTTTCTTTAGTCCTTCTCAAATACTTAAGAATGTTCTTCACTGTTGTCTAGTGATTCTCCCTAGGATCCGATTGATACCTTCTTACAACACAAAGTGCGTACGCTACATCTGGTCAGGTACATAACATCGCATACATGATAGACCCGACTGCCGAAGCATAGGGTATCCCTTGCATGAGAGCCCTCTCCAAATCAGTCTTGGGGAACATCTCTTTGGAGGGAGTGATTCCTTAGATCATGGGTAAATTCACATGCTTGGAATCTTCCATACTAAACCTCTTTAGTATGGTGTCAATGTACCTGGATTGGGACAATCCCAACATCCGCTTAGATCTATCTCTATAGATCTTAATCCCCAGGGTGTAGGAGGCATCACCCAGATCCTTCATGGAGAATCTTTGTGATAAGAGGAGCTTGACCGAGTGTAGCATAGGAACACCATTTCCTATCAAGAGTATGTCATCCACGTACAATACGAGGAAGACAGCCTTACTCTCTATAACCTTCTTTTATATACCAGGTTCATCTACCATTTTGATGAAGTCAAACTCTTTGACTGCCACATCAAAACAGATGTTCCAACTCCACGATGCCTACTTCAATCCGTATATTGATTTAAGCAACTTGCACACCTTCCCGCTGCTCCCACTGTCTACGAAGCCCTCTGGCGGTGTCATGCACACGCTCTCTTCTAAATCACCATTTAGAAAAGCGGTCTTGACGTTGATCTACCAGATTTCGTAGTTATGGTATGCAGCAATGGCAAGTAGGATCCGGATGGACTTAAGCATAACCACTGGAGAAAAGGTTTCATCAAAACACTTGGTTATTGACGACAACCTTTTGCAACAAGTCTAGCTTTGAAAGTCTCAACTTTTCCATCTACACCAAGAATCTTCTCAAGATCCACTTGCTCCCAATGGGTTTTACCCCTTCAGGTGCAACTTCCAAAGTCATACTTTGTTGGTGTACATGGATTCCATCTCAGATCGCAAAGCATCCAGCCATTTCACAGAGTCCCCACTCGTGATGGTATGTTCGAAACTAGTTGGGTCATCATCTTCCATGATGCAATCCTCGCTCCCACTGTCATTGAAAAAACCGTAGTATCTCTCAGGCGGATGAGGAACCCTACTAGATATGCGGAGAGGCTGAGGTTTGTTAGGATCTATTGAATCCTTCGGTTCTACCAAATCATCAGCTGTTAGTTTGTCTAGCTGGAACTTCTTCCAGTTCTACCTCATGACCACTAATTTCTTCCATAAGAAATTCCTTTTCTAAAAAGGTGGCATGCTGAGGAAAAAAAACACCTTTTGCTCCTCAGGGTGGTAGAAGATATTCCCTCGTGAATATTTGGGATATCCAACAAACTTATACAGTACTGACCTTGCCTCGAGCTTGTCCGGATTTTGCTTTTCAACATAAGTCGGACAACCCCATATCTTAAATCTTTTAAGAGATGGTCTCTTCCCATACCATATCTCATATGGAGTGGTAGGCACTGATTCAGAGGGAACTCTATTCAATAGGTATGCAGCTTCTCAAGCGCGTAACCCCAAAAGAAATAGGCAACTCAGCAATATTCATCATAGAGCGCACCATATCTAATAGGGTGCGATTCCTCCGCCCCGATACACCATTGTGCGGTGGTATATACGGAGGAGTAAGCTGAGAGGGAATCCCGTTCTCTTTTAAATAATCCAGGAACTCCATGCTCAAGTATTCTCCTCCTCGATCAAATCGAAGGACTCTAATACTTCAACCCGTTTGGTTCTCTACTTCGCACTTATATTCTTTGAATTTCTCACAAGTTTCAGACTTGTGTTTCTACAGAAAAACCTGTCCGAATTTTGAGAGATCATCGGTGAATATAATGGAGTACAAGGAACCAACCCTGGCATATGTAGACATAGGACTGCATACATCACTATGTATCATTCCCAAGGGTTCAGTAGCTCTTTCTCCATGTCTAGTAAATGGAGTTTTGGTCATTTTTTCTTTGAGACATGACTGGCAAGTTTCATAAAATGTAAGTTCGAACAGATTCAAATATTCATCCTTATGTAACTTAGCTAGTCGTGTCGCATTGATATGACCTGGTCTACAATGCCACAAGAAGGATTCCTTCATTTCTGAACTTTTCCTCTTGTATGTGTTATGTATGTTAAGAACTGTAATTTGATTTAGAACGTATATGCCATTATATAACGTGCCTGATCCAATCAACTTTTGATTCAGGAAAATGTTCATAACATTATCCTGCAATACGAAATTATATCCTTCTTTACTCAATAAATAAAATGATATAATATTGCATATCAGGTTCGGTATGTAATAACATTCGTTCAGAATCAGTGTATTACCAGTTGGTAATACAAGATGATATTCGCCAACTGCTTTGGCTGCAACATTTGCACCATTCCCTACTCTTAGAGAATGATCACCCTTTCTCAGTTGTCTACCTTTCTTTAGCCCATGTAACAAGTTACATATGTGGGATCCCGATCCGGTATCTAATACCCAGGACATAGAGTGTACTGAGAAACAGTTCTCGGTAACTAACACACCCAAAGAAGATGCATCAGCATGCCCATTCCTCGACTGGGTGGTGTGGGAATCCGGATATTCCCCTATTTCCTGCTCGGACTTATAACAATTATAAGATAGAGCGGAACCAACATTCCCCAGCTCAGTATAACAAGAGGGTTCGATCAATACATCCATATTATTATCTTGATTAAGGCGTGACATGGTCGCTACCTGGAGAGAGAGAGAAGAAAATACTTTAGCATATGCTCTTGCAAGATTAGATTGGTTATTATCTTATCTAATCAGGATGGCTCCCACTGTTTTTATTCAAACCCTAAAAGGTAAGACTGGTCGGGATTAATTACACCCTACAAGTTCGCCAATCTTTCGGCCAGGCCAGTGTCGGTACTTTGAGGGAGGTTCCCCGTGCTGTCGCAGGGACCTAATTAAACTAAACCTTGTTTTCCCAGAGGCGTAACCCCGTTAACACCTTTCTAGACACCTACATGATCGGCTAATTGTGATGTGTAAAACTCTCCCAGGAGTAACTATTACACACAGTGGGTATCGGGATCCAACTATCTCATAGAAGGTATGCAATCTCATTGCAAATTTCAACACTTGAAATTCCCAATAATGTTTTGCCCCTAACGTCCTATGACCTTGATGAAGGCCAACAAACCATAGGCCGCTAGTCAAGTTCTACCCGTATATTTGTGATTGAATTAAACCCACCCACACGACCCTTGACGAAGGCCAACAAAGTCGTACGACTACCCTAATCCAATCGCATCATATGCAGCAGATAAGCACCAATCAGCTACCGCACACTACGCCTTGACGAAGGCCAACAAACGTAGCACGAATACTAAATAGTACTTATCTGAAATGACAGAGGGCTACGACAGGTTTTTAAGAAAACCTTTTGCGTAATGAACTTGATATCGTTGTAGAATCGAGTGATTTTGAAAAGGAGTGGTTTAAACTCTGCTTTTAAAATCATGTGTTTTTCAAAATAAACCGAGTGGGTGTAGCATCTGCTAGCTTTTGCTAAAGTGGTCATTCTCGGTGAAGGGATCTCGGCTCTTTCCTCATCGAATGAGGTGCTTGATATTCATCAAGGAATACCGCTATGCAAAGCAAGAACTAGAGCTACCTTTTTTAAAATTTGATTCTACAATATCTTTAGGTTTCTTTCCTTTTCATTAATCTCGTTAATGAAGTCCCATCATTTATGCTTCCTAAGCATCACAGATAAAGAAACGAAAATACTTATATAACGTACGCTTATGCCATCCGCATTCGCCACGGGGTCCCGTCATGCACCGTTAGGTTAGATAACTAACGGCAGAGCAGGGGCTGGACTAGCGCGGATGCAAAACATAAGCAACGTTTATTATATATCATATATATAATATTAAGCATTCGTCTCATCATATAAAGTGATCACATCACAGAACATTGCAGCAGAAGTCAACATATGAAATATTGGATACACTAGGAGGTCCGTGTTTTAAATTAAGCCAGTAAAAAACACGGATTCCACAGTCGTGATGAATAGCCAAACCCACATCCCTAGACCCCTACGAGAGCGGCAAGCAACCCTACCAATTCTAGAGTTAGGAGACCCAGACTCGACTCCTCGAGATGGTCTCCCACTGGACTCTAGAACCCGGTTACTTGTGCTCCCCGCCTTAGGTCTATCCTAATGAGGAAAAGTAAATAATATACAACAATGGTGACATCATCCTCGACCCGGAAGTGTCACAATAAAAGAATATTGCATACAAGATTTTACATGAATGAAAATGAAAAACTCGCATCTCACGCAAAAACCCCCGGTTATGCAAACACGACGATCCAATATAACATATCCCAGCAACACATAACATCACATATCATCAACGTAAGTAAATATGCTTATCCCAATTGTCGTTGACATATAGCAATGAAACCGGCGATACACCACATATTACACTTACGGTCGCAGAAAGAAAGTGAAAACTACAACAATTGGAATCCGCAACCACCTTAGACATCATAAACCCGAAATATTACATACTTCGGATTCCATGCCTAACCAAATGAATTCCTTAGACATCATTAACCTGGAATATCTCATATTCCGAATTTCATGCCTAACCTTATAAACCCCGCATTTTAGTCTCAATATTGAAAACACTTTTCAATAACCAGTCGGGTAATTCAATAAGATTCCCGACAACCTGATCGAATGCTCGTCGGAAACTTTAGTAGACGGCCGCACCCCCCGATGCCGTCGACAAAATGCACTTAGGCTGAACACCGCGGCCGCGAGCACCCGGGGGGGATACTTTTGGCAACGGGGTTCTCCTACAGTCACGTGGTCGGGGCTTTAGGGCGTGGCTATCTAGCAATGTTACCCGACGAGTATCCGCGTACACTACGTGATTGCGACAGAGTTTTGATCCATATCAAAACCCCGTAGCAACCGATCAAATGAGACTAAATTGCAAGGTTTACAAAATTCAAACTAGTTTTCACAAAACTAATTATTATGGATTCCAAATATTGTATCACATATATAAATCAAACCCGAAACGATGTTAAAATTACGAATACGAAACACTCCGAATTGCCACTACAGAAAGATAACAAAGCATGCTATCTTCAGAAAAAACAAACAATACCTGAAACACAAAACCCCAGATACTGGAACACCAGAGAAAAACGAAGCCAAAAATACTCTACAAAACCGGTGAGGCCAGGTTTTTTGTGAGTTTCGCCGGTTGAAAACCGGTGGAATTGGCTCGTTTTGCTCTGGTGTTCATGTTACATCACATGTAACATTCTGCACTTGTTTAAATAATTTTTAGAAGACTTAAAAAATTCGACAAAAACTATGGATTTTGTTTCGAGATTTTGAAGTTATTTCGGTTTCGTAATTCTACTAACATCGTCTAATTCTCTAAGTTGGCTCTGATACCACTGAAGGGTTCCTTAGCACCCTCACTACGTTTTCTAGGGCATCAAGCATGCAATTTTAAAAAACCTAGAGTGCTAAGCAACCCATAACCAAGGATCTAACTAGAGGATTAGGTTATAACTAACATGTAAACTACTTTACACTAAGTGAATTTGGAATACAACCTTTGTAGACCGGTCCTTCACTTCTAAAGCTCCGTGTAGTAGTCCCTTTTGCTCCAAGTAGTGGTGTCCCGGACTCTCCATTGGCTCCACTAGGTGAAAGGAACGAGCTTGCTCAAGGATCTTCGAGGCCGAAGATGATCTACGTCGAAGAATCTCTAACTCAAGCTACCTCTTCACTAATTAAGAATTAGTGAAGCAAACAACCTATACTAAATGGCTAATCTAGTGTAGATTGATGAAGTAAGAATTTTGCTCACTTTAGAATTATTTTTCTCTCTCTTTTTCTTCTCACTCAAAGCTAAAGAGCAATGGAGGAGATGAAGAAAATGAACTCAAGAAAGATCTAGTTTCAACCATGGGTGAGAAAATATCAGAGATAACTCATGTAGAGACTAAATTATGGCTAAAGATAATGGTTTAGTTAATAAATATTTAGAATAAAACAAAATTAGTGGAATAAGTCAATGGTTTCTCCAAGCTTCTCCAAGCTTCAAGCCACGACTAATTACCACCTAATTTTGATTTTCCCTTAATAATTAAAACCCCACATTATCTTAAGTATGGTATGAGTCTCATACACCCAAGTCCAATGTATCATCTAACATGACACAAAATAAATACATTAACATATATCACATATATATTAAATGTATAATGAGAAAAGAAATTCTTAAGTGGGCTAATATTAGTTAATGTATGTTAATATATCAAAAATATAATTACACATTAGATTATTAAATCTACACTTGATTTAATAACCCGGTTGTATCGCATACAACCGACTAATATCATTTATATGTATATCACATATACATATAACATATCATTGAATCAACACTTGATTCAACAATCCGGTTATATCACATATAACCTATATCACGAGATTGGAATACAGTATCACATACACGTATTAATCTCGGCCCCGCACATATCACATATGTGCCCTACTTCGTTTCGCATGAGCTAGGAAACCTCTGTGTAGGACTCTAATGACTCGTCAATACGCCGGCAGTAGGTGATGATCATATCAGTCGCCCACAAGCCGTCAGCGGTACTAGCTAGACGTAACGGCTACCCGGGTATTGAGCGATCAAAAGATCAGCAAGCAAGCTTGTCCATACTCCTGTGAATCCAACAGCAACACTACCGTACAGTTCGGTCTATTCGTCTTATATGTCGCATATCTAGTCTAAGGGTGGTAAACGTCAAACCCCGGTAACTTGATAAGTCATGCCGACATGAGGCTCGTAAAGGGTCAAGAAAATACTGATAACACTTACCAGTAAATCTCCGTATCAGCCCTGGCCAGGGATTTCCTGTTATAACCAATCGAGCACAGCGCAACATCAACCCCCAATACAGGGAGAGACGAATCCCCTCCTATCGCTCATTGCCTTCATGTGACTCGGGACTGTACCCAAAAACCACCGTTTTGCATGCTCTCTTTAACATGGTAAGGTGGAAATCAAAGCACGGTGGGAATCACACAAGACTTTATGACGATCTCGGGTCTACAGACTAACATGTATCAGTGTCACCAGAGAACTGTTATCTGACGTTAGGTATAATACCATCTAAGAGTTCTCAGCGAGTCCTGTTCAGTGTACCCAGTCTCCACTGAGCCCGTATACCATCTTTGATGTCAAACACCAATGGATATGAGATCATCCATCGCCCATCAAATGGGTCAAGAAGCGTATATGCTAGTCTACTCTAGAATATCGATGCCCCTTCTTGATACACACTCGACTATGAACAATTAAAGGATGTACTTGTGGACTACCCTGGCCCCACTAGTATGATCTCCATCATAGTCCTGGTAGTCAAGTACACATCCTAAGGGCTTTATCAACATGTGAGAGAAAGACAGTATCACAATACTAGTCTACATATTAAGATAAAGTGCAACCAGATAGCATATTATCATGTCGAGCAAGAAAGTCATCCCTATATATGTCCAAGCATCCATTGTAATATACAACCATGTACAACAATGGCCTCTAGGGCATACATACAACTAACACCTTAAATAAAACAAAACTTTTTGGAATTAAAGGAATATATAACCTAAGTTCAAAATCCAAAACCCAATCTAAAATATACGGATTTGGACTAAACCGCGCCCTACGGGCGACGACATAAATTAGTCTCCGTATACAATCCATGGACAACCTTAACAAACAAAATAACACACAACACGAAGTGAACTATTGGAGAAAGTGAAAGTGATTATCACAACACGATATCGTAATTAACTGCAGGGGCTTGCGCCTACAGGGAAGAGCGTCCCCACAATCAAAAACCCCTCATAAATGAGGGAAAATCTGATAAAGTCTGCTATATCGATCGCATCTATCCAAACCTCTGATATACGGTGCCATAAATCAACTTGGTATCTTCGGAGAGGTGGATGAATATGTCCAAATAGCATCCACCCCCAAATTCAAGCTAGACTTCCTAACGTCTCAGTCCGGTCTTCGACGGTAAACAATGCCAATGTGTAGCCTATAACCAATCAAGAAACCACTGATAACACTTGTCAGTAAATCTCATCAGCCTTGGCTGGGGACTTGTGGTTATAGCTAATCGAGTATAGCACAACATTAACAACCAATACCGAGAGAGACGAAACCCCTCCTATTGCTCACTACCTCTATGTGACTCTGGACTGTACCCAACTACCACCTGTTTGCACAACTCAGTAGAGCCATGGAATGGAGGTAATCAAAGCACAGTGGGAACCACACAAGACACTATGACGATCTCGGGTCTACAAACTAACCTGTACAGGTGTCACCAGAGAACTGTTATTTGACGATAGGTATGGTACCATATAGGAGTTCTCGGCGAGTCCGTTCGATGTACTCATTCTCCAATGAGCAGCTATGTACAATCTTTGGTGTGAAACACCAATGGTTGTGAGATCAATCATCTGTTGGAGATAGTGCCCTCAGAGTCAATTATTGGATCGCAGGTACGTGGCTGCAATGATTGCGAAGGACTTATGCTGGTAGGACAGTCTTACTCGAGATAATAGTATGCTATCTGGTTTGCCTTTATCAGTCGTGTACAGGTTCAGGTGACTGATCACTGTTACACTTTGATAGAGCCCTTAGGATCTTGCTTTACTACCAACAGTATGATGGCGATCATATACGTGAGAGTTGGGTGGTTTATAAGCATATCCTTAATTGTGGTCCCTAGTCGTGGGAGTTTCGAGACAGGGCATCGATACTCCGGAGTAGACTAGTGTATACAGTCGAGACCCCGACGAGGGGCGGTGGCCGGTCTCACAAGCCACTGGTGTCAGTTGGATCACCTAAGATGTATACAGGTGCTCATTGGGTTATGAGTACACCGAACAGGACTCGCCGGGAACCTGCTAGTTGGTATTATACATATCGTCAGATAGCAGTTCCCTGGTGACATGTGTATAGGTTAGTGCATCGACCTGAGGTCCTCATTTGTCTCGTGTGAGTTCCCACTGTGCTTTGATTTCTACCCTACCACGGCTCAAAGGAGTCGTGCAAACAGGTAGTTTTTGGGTACATTCCCGAGCCACATGGAGGCACGTGAGCGGATCGGCAGGGGATTCGTCTCTCCCGGTATTGGGGGTGAGATCGTGCTGTGTCTAGGAGAGCCATTACACAAAGCCCATGGACGTGGCAGGAGATTTACTGGTAGGTACTCCAGTAGTATCTCAGGGTGTTATTGGGCTACACTCCGACACGACTTATACCGGTTTTGGGGGTCTGACGTTACCAGTCCCCTAGGCAGATATGCGATACTCATAGACGAACGGACCGGACTGTATATACATTGTCACTGTTAGGCTCAGTAAGATTTCCGGATGAGTTCGCTCATCGACCTCCCTTGAGTTCAGTCCATAGGCAGCCGTTACGCACAGCTAGTGCCGCTGACGGCTTGTGGTTAAACCCACTGCCAGCGTACTGACGAGTCATTAGAGTCCCCCACATACAGTTTCCCAAGTTCAGGCGAAACGTTGTAAAGGCTGTATGGTTTTATTGCAGGATTCGGAAAATGCACGTGCGTTTACGCACGTGTCATTTTTCGGGCAGATAATACTGGTGGGCTTTGGTTTAAGCCGGATCCGAGTATTATATTGAGTAGATATAATATCTTTGTCTCATTTGCATTTGTATTCGGTCGTAATGCAAATGCGGGTATATTTATATAGTTACGGGGTTATCCTGAAATTCGTTTCGGGATCGCTTTTGGAAATTGCCAGTTTTCAGTTTTCTATCGCCCGTATTTAACATTTGGTTAAAAACGGATTTATCTTTTCTTGATATGAGTGTGGAAGTTTCTAGAAGCATCTAGAAGGTGGTGACAAGGATTTGTGACTCATGGTTGCATTTAATGATTCAATTAATGCAAGGTGACTAAGGGAAGTGATTCATTGTTTTCATTTATTGTGTTCATACTAGGTTTTGTGTGACTCATCCTCTTCATTGATCTTACACTCACCTCCCCCTCTCCTACACTCACCTCCCCCCTCTCCTATATATGGCCGACCACTTCTAGTGAGAGGTGATAATGGTTGTTGGAAAAAAAGATAGAGTTTTGGATGTATGGAAATCAACATATTCATATCTCATTTTCATATCGATCCAAAAGGCAACTTCATTAACCGTTCGTCCATAACTTTGGACGTAACAAGACAAACTATTCTATTCATTCTCTACATCATTCTTGGTCGTCTCTTTTAGAAAACTTGACGACCGAGTTGCCTCGAGTCAGAGGCGGGAGCCCGTTTAAAGAATCATTGACGTGGTGCCACCTGGACGAGCAGATCGAAGATCGACGAGATCGAAGCAGCCGCAACGGAGCGTGGGATGATGGTTAAAGAACGAAGGACTCGGATCGTTCGGTATAACCTTTCTACTGTCTTTACAGTTTGTTAATTTAGCAATAATGGCAGATCCGGGTTATAGTATACGATAGCGCCAGTTAAAAGTTTTTGTTCCGCATTTGACGTCTGTTTGACGGCCGGGGCGCTACCGTAGACTTACAGTGGTATCAGAGCCTCACCATTTTGCTTTACTAACTTGTGCTAACGCCTTTAAAATATCGATCGGACCAAATATCAAAAACTACATTTTTCTGCACAAACGTTTCTGTCGATTTTAAACTTGGTCCAAAAATTCTTTTTCATATCACAGAAAGCTGTGCAGGATTTTCTAAGCACACCGTACAAATTTGGTCACGTGACCTTATTAGACCGCCGCGGAAACGCGGTCAAACCTAGGGTTTGACTGCGCATCCACGGCCATTCTGTGAGATCATTGCTCCAAATTTGCACAGTAGTTTATTCATTGGAAATTATGGTTTTTGGTATATATCTTTTGGGCCCAGATTTTGTTACTGTACAGCAGATGTACGTGGGGCCCACTTCGTGATATTTAGTCGATCGAAATTTAAACACGTTAGTTTACAGTACTTATATTATATCTCCGACCGTGAATGTCATTCGATCGGTACATTGCGTCAGATTGCTATAGTTCTTTTAGACGGGTTTGCGAACGTGACATTCGCGTTGATGTTCTGTGTTGTGCTGTGATGTTGCGGATTTGTCATGATGGATAGCAGTGTGAAATGGTAGTGCAGATTGGATTATATGTACATTTGTTATTGCGAGGCGAGCGTCCAACATGTGGACTGCCGTCTCTGCCAGTTTGTATAATATTCTTTTGGGGCACGACCGGGTTGAGGTCGATGTACCCATTGTACATATTTTTCATTTCTGTACTAGGTTTTACCCCGCAACGGAGTGCACGGATAGCCGGGTTCTGGAGGGCAACGGGTCCGCATCTCATGGCTTTGAGAGGCATAGGGGCCTCACTCTGGAATTGGCAGACTATTCGCCGCACTCGTAGGGGGTACAGGTTGACCCAAGGGGAAGTGCTCAAGCTACCGGATTCCGTGAAGTGCAGGGTGGTCCATTCACTTTGCTGTAGGGGTTTCCTCGCTTCAGGTTTTGGCGGGTAACTTGCCGCACCCGTAGGGATCTAGGTTTCATTGCACAGGCTATCCACACGGTCAGGGGAACGTCGGGTTTCAGCAGCGGCTCTGTGAAACCCGGGGATCCCAGATTATCTGTATTGTTCTGTGATGCTCATTACTTTTCTGTAATGTTGCATATTATCACGCCTGGAGCGATTATTGTATATTGGTATATATACTAGTAGATGTTTTATATGTTTTGCACCCGCGCTAGTTCAGTCCCCGCTCTGTCGTTAGTTAAGTAACCTAACGGGTGATGACGGGACCCAGAGACGAATGCGGATGGCATATACGTACATTTTATTTTCGTTCTTTTCTGGTGTGATTGATTGATGGGACTGCGTTGATTCTGATCAATGAAAAGGAAAACAAACCTATTTGGCAGTTGTTGTAACAATTTAAAAAGTGTTATTACAAAAGATGTTTCTTTTTGTTATGCATAGCGGTATTCAGTTGGAATATCCTGCACCTCATTCGACGAGGCAAGGGCCGATATCCTTTCACCGGGAATGACCCCTTGGGCAGAAGTTTGCGTCAGGGTGATAACTTCACTATAGTCGATTAGAAGTTGCTTTGCATCGCGGTATTCAGTTGGAATATCCTGCACCTTATTCCACGGGGAAAGAGCCGAGATCCCTTCACCAGGAGTGACCTCTTTAGCAAAGGTTTTCGCCACTATATTTTTATAAAAAGCTATCAGGTTCCTTCAGCGATATCAAGTTCGTTACATTAAAGGTTTTTCGCCAAAAACCAGCCGTAGCCCTCCTTCATTTCTTTTGGGTATTCAGTAGTATTCAAGCTATGTATTTTGACCTAACGCCAAAGCATAGTGTTTGGTAACTGCTGGGTATTCATTTGTTGCATAGATAGATGAGTTGGTTTGGGACAGTCGTTCTGCCATTTTGACCTAACTCCAAGGGCATGTGCGGGTGGGTTCAAATTAACAAGATAGTGACGGGTAGAACTTGGCATGTGACTTATGACATTTTGACCTAATGCCAAGGTCATAAGAGCATGGGGCAAAAATCATATCGGGAGTTTCTAAAGAAACTGAAACTTGCCAAGTATGCGCATACCTTCTGGAGTGTGATAACGTGAGTGGATTCCGTCACGTTATCATGCGATGAGAGTTGGATCCCGATTCCCACTGATGAGTTGGTTTATTCTTCGGGTGATCCCGATTGTTTCTTCTTTCAGGTTTGGAGGAGAATTTGACAGTACAGTGGGAGGTTTCCGGATTAGATAAAGTGATAACCATTCTGATCTAGGTTAGAGTGCACACAGAGTGTTTCTTTTCTCTCTTTCTTTGGCAGCGACCTTTGACCGACCCTTGACTATGACTCAGTGACCAAGTTGACCGAACCTTCTTAAAACATTGGCTTTTGGATTGTCTGAGTTGCATAAGTCATTGACACTCTTTCTTTTACCCTTTGCATTTCTCAGAACACCCCGTATTACTACGGACATCCACTTCCATTGGATAGATCCATCGTATGGTTATATACGAACTCGGAGGGATTTCTTCGAGGATGGATCAAGGTTCGGGAGAAAAAGAATTGGTTTATTCAGTTGTCTTTTATTATCACCTTCTCTCAGGTTGCGAGGGCTCTTTAGTTTAGGAGAGTACACCTATTACGCTTATTGGATAGTCTTCTTCCAAACCATAGGCAGGTGCCGAAAGGTAGGAAATGAAGAAAACCAATTAGCCTAAGTAGGGTGTGCAGAAGGTAATATGTAAAGACAAAATAAAGGGATTAGAAAGAGGGCAAAGTAAATTGCGGCTGCTATCATTCACGACCAAACCGCGTACTTCATCGCTACTCCTATTTCACCTTTAAAAGAATAAGGTATTATTCAGTTGTCTTTTATCATCACCTTCTCTCAAGTTGCGAGTACTCCTTGGTTTAGGAGGGTACACCTATTATGCTTACTGGATAGTCTTCTTCCAAACCATAGGCTGGTGCCGAACGGTAAGGAAGGAAGAAAACCATTTAGCCTAACGAAGGTGTACAAAAGGTAATGACTAAAGACAAATAAAGGGATTTGGAGAGATGGCAAAGAAATATACGGTTAAAGTCATGAATTGGATTATGGAAGAGGCATTACTAAGAATACCAGGATACCCCTACGAAACATTTTCATGTTTCAGTGCATTGTTAAAGAAAACTGTTTTCCCGATTAGATACTTACTCCAAGAGTATGTATTTACCAGGTTTCATTCTCATATCTGTATGGTTTTACAGATGATGAGTGGGAGTAAGTTATTGGGAATTAGGTGATCATCCTCATTATATCGGAATTCGTTGTAATTGGTGATATTTAAGGAAATCGCCATGGTACAGTTTTCAACTTACGTTGCACAGGTTTTGAGTTATTCAACTCAGCGGACTTATACAGAGTATTGTATGTTGTCCAGTGTCCATCAGGACAAAGGGGTAGGTCCTCGTACTATGTTCTGTTTACTTATGACTTCTCTAGTTTTTAGACAAGTGTTTCGTAGAAATACAAGGTCTAAGTTTTGAGAAGTTATGGGTATAAGAATAAAGTAGAGAACCAGATATCGCAAGTATCGGGATTCTTCAAAGAGATCGAAGATGTAGATTCTTATGATTGGTGTTTAGATAATAGTAATGTTTTGAGAAACTTGTTTCTCTTTCAGGTTGCTCATAATTGGATGGATTCCAAAGTTGAGTAATGCTGATTAGCCTCTTTTCCATTAAGTTGATATGCACTGGAGACAGCTGCATGATTGAATCTGATTCCAATTAAATAAGTGCCAAAGTTTCTATATTGGATATAGAATGGTTCATACCTTAACGATGTTAAGGTACGGAGAGTTGTCCAGCTTATGCTTAAAAAACGGACTCTGGATAACTCAGGGCACGTTTCTGTAATGGCTGTTTGTGGGTTGACCCTGGCTATGACGAAGGTTGATTTTCTACCATTTGGAAGATCAATAGTGATATTGTTCTTGACTCGCCACAGTTTTAGTAAAATGGATTTTTTCAGAAAACAGTAGTGGGAGTATGGTAGAACTGGAAGTGATTCCAGAACCGCGAACGATTACAGAAAATTTAATAGGACCTATATATTCAATCAGGTTTGACATTCCATTAGCCACTCCGCAGATATGATGGGTAACCTCAGACACCCGAGAGGTACTCCGGTAGCCTCAAGGACGGTGACACGGAGGTTCTTGCTAACCCAGACTTGACACTACTGTTGTTCCAGACTGTGAGACCCGGCAGGAGGTTAAGTATAGCGTCGTTCTAAACTAGCTTTAGAAGTGCACGTATATATTATTCTGCTAGAGGGTTGTCGTAGTCAGTGGGAGCAGTGGAAGCATAGTGGGCAAGTAGCTTATGTCTATTTATAGACTAGAGCAGTTATAGCGGAGATAGATCATCTAATTTTGGTGTGACAGTCATAGGTTTGACTTCATCAAAATAAGGGATGGATCTGTTAAGAAGGTAGTAGGGTGTGATGTCATGGTATCAAGATGACATACACAGAGTAGGAAGTAAAATTCCTACACTACGATCGGTTGTACTTTGGTCGTCACACAGTTGTTTCTCCAGACAGGATATGGATATAATATCAGACATTCTGGTTTCTAGATCTATGGTTTTAGATCTGGATTTGGGTAGTTTCCCAATGTAGGTACTTTGACAGTATTCTAATGGTTTTTAGAATAGATGACTCCTGGCATGGTGGTGTACCTGCAGGTGATGGAGTCACCCTCTCTAAAGGTGTCTTGCAGATTAAAGGGGAGAGGGATGTGCATGATTGGTAGATCACTTGCTTAGGCAATTGAGTCAATCGTGAGATGTCAAGTACCACACCAAATGTTGTTTTTGCAAGAGATGCGATAAGTTTGTATTAATCCAATCCTGGAGAAACATAAGGAAGCAGTTTAAGAACATAAGTGCATGTTCTACGGATTTGATGACGGCAGCCTCCTTCGGGAGACGATTATCATTCCAGGCTTCAAAGGTGACATAGATGACAGAGTGATTGTCAGAGTTATAGTTTTCCCTCTGACGAAGGGGGCAGTATTATGGACAGATGGTCCAAGAGGATACTGTGGGAGGCATGGTGCTGGATACTGATTAGGTTCAGTAATCGATACAGTCTAAGAAGTTTGGATTTGGAGTTCATTTATGAACTAGGTCCCATCAGATATCCAGACATATTCTAAGACATGTATTACTCAATTCGGGAGATGGCTTTCTCCGCGAACATGAGATTTAGAGAGATATAGAAAGAAACATCTAGGTGGATCCACTCACTGAGGCTATGTCTCGAATACAATAGTTTTACAAACGGACTTTGTGAAACTGATTAGTAGAGGAGTTAGATGTTCGGTTTCACACGGGCTGTGAGTAGTCGACATCGCAATAATTAGCCTTAAGTGCAAGTGGGAGATTGTTGGAGATGGTGCCCTCAGAGTCAATTATTGGATCGCAGGTACGTGATTGCAATGATTGCGGAGGACCTATACCGGTAGGACAGTCTTACTCGAGATGATAGTATGCTATCTGGTTTGCCTTTATCAGTCGTGTACAGGTTCAGGTGACTGATCACTGTTACACTTTGATAGAGCTCTTAGGATCTTACTTTACTACCAACAGTATGATGGCGATCATATACGTGAGAGTTGGGTGGTTTATAAGCATATCCTTAATTGTGGTCCCTAGTCGTGGGAGTTTCGAGACAGGGCATCGATACTCCGGAGTAGACTAGTGTATACAGTCGAGACCACGACGAGGGGTGGTGGCCGGTCTTACAAGCCACTGGTGTCAGTTGGATCACCTAAGATGTATACAGGTGCTCATTGGGTTATGAGTACACCGGACAGGACTTGCCGGGAACCTGCTAGTTTGTATTATACATATCGTCAGATAGCAGTTCCCTGGTGACATGTGTACAGGTTATTTCATCGACCTGAGGTCATCATTTGTCTCGTGTGAGTTCCCACTGTGCTTTGATTTCTACCCTACCACGGCTCAAAGGAGTCGTGCAAACAGGTAATTTTTGGGTGCAGTCCCGAGCCACATGGAGGCACATGAGCGGATCGGCAGGGGATTCGTCTCTCCCGGTATTGGGAGTGAGATCGTGCTGTGTCTAGGAGAGCCATTACACAAAGCCCACGGCCGTGGCAGGAGATTTACTGGTAGGTACTCCAGTAGTATCTCAGGGTGTTATTGGGCTACACTCCAACACAACTTATACCGGTTTTGGGGGTCTGACGTTACCAGCCCCCTAGGCAGATATGCGAAACTCATAGACGAACGGACCGGACTGTATATACATTGTCACTGTTAGGCTCAGTAGGGTTTCCGGATGAGTTCGCTCATCGGCCTCCCTTGAGGTCAGTCCATGGGCAGCCGTTACGCACAGCTAGTGCCGCTGACGGCTTGTGGTTAAACCCACTGCCAGCGTACTGACGAATCATTAGAGTCCCCCACAGACAGTTTCCCAAGTTCGGACGAAACGTTGTAGAGGCCGTATGGTTTTATGGCAGGGTTCGGAAAATGCACGTGCGTTTACGCACGTGTCATTTTTCGGGCAGATAATACTGGTGGGCTTTGGTTTAAGCCGGATCCGAGTATTATATTGAGTAGATATAATATCTTTGTCTCAGTTGCATTTATATTCGGTCGTAATATAAATGCGGGTATATTTATACAGTTACGGGGTTATCCTGAAATTCGTTTCGGGATCGCTTTTGGAAGTTGCCAGTTTCCAGTTTTCTATCGCCCGTATTTAACATTTGGTTAAAAACGGATTTATCTTTTCTTGAGATGAGTGTGGAAGTTTCTAGAAGCATCTAGAAGATGGTGACAAGGATTTGTGACTCATGGTTGCATTTAATGATTCAATTAATGCAAGGTGACTAAGGGATGTGATTCATTGTTTTCATTTATTGTGTTCATACTAGGTTTTGTGTGACTCATCCTCTTCATTGATCTTACACTCACCTCTCCTCCTACACTCACCTCCCCCCTCTCCTATATATGGCCGGCCACTTCTAGTGAGAAGTGATAATGGTTGTTGGAAAAAAGATAGAGTTTTGGATGTATGGAAATTAACATATTCATATCTCATTTTCATATCGATCCAAAAGGCAACTTCATTAACCGTTCGTCCATAGCTTTGGACGTAACGAGACAAACTATTCTATTCATTCTCTACATCATTCTTGGTCGTCTCTTTTAGCAAACTTGATGATCGAGTTGTCTCGAGTCAGAGGCGGGAGCCCGTTTAAAGAATCGTTGACGTGGTGCCACCTGGACGAGAAGATCGGAGATCTACGAGATCGAAGCAGCCGCAACGGAGCATGGGATGATGGTTAAAGAACAAAGGACTCGGATCGTTCGGTATAACCTTTCTACTCTCTTTACAGTTTGTTAGTTTAGCAATAATGGCAGATCCGGGTTATAGTATACGATAGCGCCAGTTAAAAGTTTTTGTTCCGCATTTGGCGTCTGTTTGACGGCCGGGACGCTACCGTAGACTTACATCATCGCCCCATACAGGGTCAAGAAACGTACACGCTAGTCTACTCTGGGATAACGATGCCCTGTCTCGGTACTCCATCAACTAGGAACAATTAAGGATGTGCTTGTGGACTACACAAGCCCCACTAGTATGATCTACATCATATTCCTGGTAGTCAAGCAAACATCCTAAGAGCTTTATCAACATGTATCAATGAAATAGTAAACTAAAACAAGTGCACATGTTAAGATAAAGAGTAATCATATAGCATATTATCATATTGAGCAAGAATGTCCTCTATATATATGTCTAAGCATCCACTATAATTTACAATAATGGCCTCCATACATATCACTAACACAACAAAGCCATATGACCGTCCTAGCCAATTACATCACATGCAAGAAGGAAGACATCACTTAGCTACCGTACACTACGTCTTGACGAATGATCAACAACGCAACATGAATACTAAGTACTCTACTTCTTGAAATGACAGAGGGCTACGACTTGTTTTGAAGAAAACCTTTAACGTAATGAACTTGATATTATTGAAGGAACCGAGTGGTTTTGCATATTTATAGTTATGTAGACCATTGCTTAAGTGAGGATTCCTTTTGAAGGGATTAGGGCTCTTACCTCATTGAATGAGGTGCAGGATATTCCTAACTGAATACCATTGTACAAAGTAAAGGAATATGACTATTCAATTTGCAAACTTATAGTAATACAATCTTTTGCCAAAGAGGTCATTCCCTGTGAAGGGATCTAGGCTCTTTCCTCGTCGAATGACGTGCAGGATATTCCTAACTGAATACCTCGATGCAAAGAAAAAGAATCGACTATAACACCAATATCTAATATTTGGTTTCTACAATGTGTTTCATGTTTATTTAACCTTGCATTAATCCTATTAATGCAACCGATCATAAAGATAATTACATTACCTAGCATCTTTTTATACAATCACAGAAAAGCATGAAAAGAAAATAGAATGCACATATACGTCATCTGCATTCGCCACGGGGCCCCGGGTCTTCACCGTAAGGTTACTTAACTTATGACAGGGCGGGTGATTAATTTTAAAAGGTGTGTTTTTTAGTGTTCTAATTACCATAATTAATAACGGTGTCCCAATAGCTAGCCGCTAGTGAGTACGGGTCGTCCACAGGAAAATGGTAAACTACTTTTCTTATTTTAGACGAGTTAATAGAAGAAAGGTAGGATTTTTATCGTTTTATACTAAGAAGGTTTGAAAATTTTATATGAGAAGAGCTTGTAGGGTTTATAAGATTTAATAGTTAATGGATGGAGTTTTAAAAATAATTCTTTTTATCTTCTAATTATTTAATACTAGAGAAATAGCGATGAATGTGGATTATGGTTCTTGGAGAGAATTAAGGTTTCCCTCTACTAACCCTTCCATTGATCCCTATTTATCTCAAGCCCTCAACAAAGCGAGTATTAATGAATCTCAAATCGTGGTCGTGACTATCATGAATTGATAGCACGCCCGATAAGAGGGTTAAAACTTATTTTGCTAAAGTTTATAAAAATTAAAACTTAAAAAGAAGTTAATAATTTTGTTCATTCATTATACTACCCTATCCTACAAACCCTAACAAGCGAGATTTTACTCACTCATGGGGATAAACGAAGTAAAAGAAATGTGGATGAATACGGAACCCATAAGTTAAACAAAAATTAAAATTGCGGAAAGTAAATGCAGAAAGTAATTGCGGAAAGTAAATGCGACAAAATTAAAAGAAAGAACTACCTTTTATTGAATAAACTATTGCATTACAGAAGTTGCTTACTGAAAAACCAAATTACAAAACCTAATTTTCTCTAGATTGCTTGAACAGTAGATCAGTCGATTGATTGTTCAATGATTGATAGATAGATAGCTCTCGGTCCTTTTATAGGCTCTGGAATTCGAAACCGTAGACGTCATATTGAAGTGTGTGCAAAGACGATCAAGCCCCTGAAGTTTCATATCCAACGGCCACCAAACGGCCGCGCTTCCGCCGCCCCTTGCCTACTATGGCTGCGGTTCCGACGCCCACTAGTGGAGTTGAGTCTCCAGATTCTTCGTGCTTTCTTCTCTCGATATTTGGAGATCCTTCTAATAAAAATATTCTGAAAATATCTCTTATTCTCTGCCATTGCGAGATTCTTCAATTTGCTCCTAACATTCGGCAGATTTAGTTTGGTAAATCGATTGTCTGTGGATCTCCTACTTATATTTCAGACCCGAACTGATTTATTATAATACCTGCATGATATCTTAAATCAAATTGTTAGTAGCATTTGTTTTATTTGAGATAATATTCCAACCAATTAATTGATATGATATCTTAATAATATTAGTTAAGATTATTTGATATGATATGCATATTTTAATAATAAATAATCTTATGGATATTTTATTTAAATATGATATGCATGTATTCCCTAATTATATTAATTATAAATTAAGAAACATATGACAATAATCTTTTTACAAATAAACCCACATATATTCTTAATTTACAAATAACATCTTTTAATAATCAATAATAATAGGGAAAATGACCGTACAAATGTGCAATAAATATGACTGATCAAATACCCCCAAACTTATCTTTGATCGTCCCGACCAAACTATTTTATTTTCAAAAGAAAAAGAAAAACCTAGCACACTTTCGTAGGCAACACGATTGCACTTAGCTCGTGCAACAAGCCGTTAAATCTCTAGGTGTCTCTAATAGGAGGGGTGTTGTCTCCTGAGGGTTTTCAGCGGATTACACCCACAAAATCCCAAAATAAAAGAAAGAAGACAAAAATTACATGCAAAAATAAGGAACATATAAAATAAAAAACTTGAAAATAAGAGTTTCAAATTATACTAGCTTTTTAGTTGTCATAATCCCTATCTTAATGGTCTTGAAAAGATGTCAGAAATCACATCATCTCTCAATAAAACATCATCTTTATTCTTCCTCCCTATATTTCCTCCAAACATCGATCATATACCCCTGCATATGTGTAAAAGTCATCCATACACTTGGAGAATTCAATTCAAGCTGTCATACCCTTTGTCCATATTCCTTAGTATTTTTTAGTTGGTGATGTTTTATATGGATTTTCTCACACATTTTTCATGCGACCGTTAATACTTCTTGAGGCACTAACCAACCGATTACCGAATGTGCTCACTTATTAAGGCGTAATTAGCAATATTCTAGTCTTGCAACACTTAAGGCTCGGCAGTGGCTCCCAAACTAGTTGGTCTAAGGTACTAGGTGATAAGGCACCCTCGCTATATTTTTTATGCCTCCTTAAGTAATTACAAAACCAGTGTTCATTTTTCTTTTAAATTTTATTTTATGTGTCATTTATATTTTTTTGATTTTTTCATACTAAGGTTTTCAGGCAAGAGTATTTCAAGGTATCCTCTACTATCCCAAGATTCAAGATGTGTGCAAGTGCGTATAGTAGGATATCAACGTTTAAAAGTTTGGACTCAAGCATATGGACTATTTTTCAGACTTATTTCTATCCGCAGACTGGTAATTTCTTTATCTTACTAACTTTTAGGACAACAGCTCATGACTATGTATTACTAGCTTCGTTTTAAAACATATAATTTTCTTGCATTTATTAAATCTCTTCCTTTCTTTCATATGTATTTTTCACTTTCTAACTTTTATTTTCAAATTTTTTTTAAAATTTACATATGATGTGCACAAACCATCTATACAAACCATCCCCATAAACTTGTTTGCAGCAGTGTCCTCATTGATATTGTCCTGTAAGCTCAAAACCTGAAGACTGGGAGGAACAGTTCAATAAGATGGTATAAAGAAGGGGTCAAGAGTGAATAACAGTAAAATTCTCCTCAGACTTGTTCTTGGCTCACAATCATACAAAAAGTTCTTTTCTTTCAAGAGCCATTTTAAAAATATTTTTCTTCTTTCCCTTCAAACTTGAGTAAAACAGTGTTTTCATTGAAATTCAATATAAGAGGGGGGTAAATATTATCGGTCTATACAAAACTTTACAAAAACCAAAACTTAAAACCAACCATTCAAGTATTTTATCAAGGTAACACCATGGTTGGTGAAAAATAGTGTAACGGATAGACGTGAAGAAGACTCGAGACTGTATAAGAATGGAGGTTGTATCATGTCTCAAGTAGAAGAAACAGAAATGAGAGTATCGATAAGAGATGATGTGGGGGAAGATAAGAAATGTATCCGAAAGGATTTACGTCTCGGTTGGTGGAGAAGAAAAAGTGAGTGTGAATGAAAACGAGAATGTGAAAGATAAGGAATGGGTGGAATAGTCGTATTCTTGTATGTGATAAGAAGAAGGGGTGGCGGATCAACTTCTTCAGCCTCAAAGGGAGGTGCATAAATTTCTGGTGGAGGTTGATTCATCACAACATCCAAGTCTTCAAGGAACGCGAGTTCTTCGGCAAAAATACTTTCGAAACTTTTATCGATGTTCCAATTGATGATCTCATCGGAAAGAAAAGAATAAGTGGAATGGGCAGATCCACTAAGAAAGTTGAAAGTTTCAAGGTCAATGTGTTGCGCGCCAGAATTCAAAACACTCGATTTGTCAGAAATTATGGAGGTAGGAGACTCGAAAAGCTTATCTACCTTATTCTCAAAAGAGTCTAAATCAAGTGGTCTTTCAAGAATTATAGAACTCGAAATATCGGAGTTTTGTTCATCAAATCTCAGTGGAATTGAAAGAAGATGAGAAGAACCAAAGAAAATGTGTAATGAAATAGATAAACGAACTTGGGCGTCGAGCATTGTTGATCCAGATGTAGGAGATGAAGGTTGAATATCTTTTTGCATATCGGATAGGTTGGTGGTAAGAATAGGATCTCTTAAATGTATAGGAAGAAGTTCACATTCAATGGAAGGGACATGATAGCTCGGGGAATCCAACTCATCCAACATAGCGAGTTCATTTTCAAAAATATTCTCAACACTGATCTCACTAGCACCTTCAGTCAAATCAAATGAACAGTTCCTTAAAATTCCTCAATTATATGATCCTCAATCGATGGATCACTAGGTTCACTTGATGGAATTAGAAGGTTTGAAATGTTAAGTTTAGTTGGATAAGGATCGGTTTGATTTGGAATGGTGTAATGCTCTCTTTCACACTCACGATTGGAACAATCAAACATGTTATTGTTGGATATGTGTGCCCTAGAGGCATTATTGTACTTTATATTGGACATTAGGGACATGTGTATGCATAGAATAAACTTGCTCAAAATGATAGTGAACTATCTGGTTTTGACTTTATCTTAACGTGTATACATTTATATCCTACTCTTAGTTATACATGTTGATAGAGCCCTTAGGATCTTTGCTTAACTACAAGGACTATGATGTCGATCATACTAGTGGGCCCTGGGTAGTTGATAAGCACATCCTTAAAAGGTTCCTAGTCGTAAGGGTATCGAGACAGGGCATCGATATTCCAGAGTAGACTAGTGTATACGTTTCTCGACCCAGTATAGGGCGATGGTTGATCCCACAACCATTGGTGTTTGACACCAAAGATTGTATGCAGGTGCTCATTAAAGACTGGGTACACCGAACGGACTTGCCGAGAACTCCTAAATGGTACTATACCTATCGTCAGATAGCAGTTCTCTGGTGACACAAGTACAGGTTAGTCTGTAGACCTGAGATCTTCATAGTGTCTCATATGGTCCCCACTGTACTTAGATTACTACCCTACCACAGCCTTAAAGGGTTGTGTAAACAGGTAGTGATTGGGTACAGTCCCGGATCATGTGGAGGAAATGAGCAATCGAAAGGGATTCGTCTCTCCCGGTATAAGGAGTTGATTTTGCGCTGTGTGAGACTAGCTATAACCATAAGTCCGTGGCCAAGGCAAGCGAGTTTTACTGATAAGCGTTATCAGTAGTTTCTCATATGATATGAGCTTCATGCTTGCACGATTCATTGGGTTAGTGGGAGTCTGACGGGTACCACCTCTCAGACCCGATATGCGACATTCTCAGACGAAGAGATCGGACTGTACGGTAAGTGTCATCAATAGGCTCTGTAGGGTACGGGCAATTTTTCTTGTCAACATTTTCATCCGTTCAATACTCGGGTGGCTGTTACGTACAGCTAGTACCGCTGACGTGCTTATAAGGTAAGGATGTGATCTGACAACTTACTGCCAGCGTGTTGACGGGTCTTTAGTGTCCCACACAGATGTAGTGTCCAGTCGAGCGAAATAATGTATTGCGCGCATGGAATGCGTATAAGGTCCGGTTAGACGTTTGTCTTTTAGCCGGATGGGTTATGATACTAGCCGGTTTATTGAGATAAAGCGGGTCATTGTATTAATTGTTAATTCAATGACAAGTTTAATTATATGTGATTAAGTGATAATACGTGTAATTAACCTAATATCATAAATCTCTCTCTCTCTCTCTTTATTTTATTATTCCATATGATGTGAACATTATCTTTTTATCATGGCTAGTATATCTTTATATAGCCATGATAAATCTTTTTCCTTTTATCTTTTTCTTTATCTCATTTATGCATGCCCAAGGGTGATGTGTAACCATCACACACACCCTAGGACATGTGTTAGGATGATAGAAGAGAGAGATGGCATGGCTTAGGTCATGGGAGCATGGTGAGTGTGACTATAACCTAACTCTCATCCTCTCTCTCTTTCATACTTGCAAACATTTCATAAGAAAAAGAAAAGGATAGCAAGTAGAGAGAAAAAGAGAGAAACCCTTCACCATTACACACTACACATACTTCTATTTGCTTTAGCAACTAGCAAAGAAAAAGGAGTAGCTCGAGTTGCCGTTCATTGCCGTAGATCATCTTCGACGGAAAGGGCCAACAACAAGACTCAAACCGGTGAACTCTAGAAGACCTTGCTAGGAGTTCAAATCAAAGGAGCCATCTTGCTACACATCTTGGAGCTTAAAAGAAGAAGTATCATAGGTAGTATGATTTTTCTATCTTAGCCCTTAGCTTTTTTAGTTCATGCATGTTGTAGTTTTAGGATGATCACTTGGGTAGCATACCACGCTTGCTAGAAAATTTTGATTTTACCATTCCGCGTCATGTTTTTCCTCTAGCAATATGCATGATATACTTACATGGTATCAAAGCCTACCCTATAACTATAACTTGCTCATGTCATCGTTTTGGTTTCGAATCATCGAGTTTAGTCCGTTTTTCTAGTTTCCATAAAATGGTCTCTGTACATTTTTTTAAAGTGCTTTAAAAAAAATTAAAATAATACCAGTGGGGTATGCAGAGACCACGGAGCATCCAGCAGAAATTTAGAGGCCTAGAGTCCAAGAAAAAACGGCGGTAGCGGGCCTCCGCCGGTTCTTCTTGATCTGTTGGCTGCCAGTTTTCTGGTGTTGCTCCATAATTTTGAAACTAGTATATTGGCTTGTTTGTTTTTTCCCAGATTGTGTATTTGGTAATCTGGGAATGTTTTGGATTTTACGGGTAAACTTGATGTCGCAATCGAATATATTTTTGTTGTTCCGCATTGTGTTGAAACGTTTTTAAACGTTATCTAACTGCTATAGTTTAGTTAGAAGGGGTTGCATATTCAACAAATCGCGATAATGTTGTTATTGTTGTTGTAATGGTGAGACGTATTTTCGTGTGAATAGCCGGTTATGTGATGTTTTATATGTAATTCATTCATATGTAAATCTGTAATATTCTTTTGTCGGGGCACTTCTGGAAGTGAGGTAGTTGCCACCGAATCATATATATTTGTATTTACTTTTCTGCATCTAAGAGCGACCCACGGAGGAATGCACAATTTTACTGGATTCTAGAATTCAGAGGGTGACCATCTAAAGGAGTTGAGATCTGGGTCACCCAATTCTAGGATTGGCGGGTATATTGCCGTACTCATAGGGGTCTAGGATAGATGTGGTTGTGGCTATTCGCACGAACGTGGAATTCCGTATTTCGGTTGATGGCTTGATCGAAAGCGTTATTTCCTAATATATCTGTTTCTCCATTACTCTATGATGTTTCTGTAATGATGATATTTGAGACGAATGCTATATTTATATATGATATAAATAAACACTATTTATGTTTTACATCCGCGCTAGCCCTGCCCCCGCTCTGCCATTAGTTAAGTAACCTAACGGTGCATGACGGGGCCCCATGGTGAATGCGAATAGAATAAATGTGCGTTCTGTTTTCGTTTCTTTTTCTGGTGTGGATAGGTTTTAAATGATGGGACTTCATTAATAAGATTAATGAAAAGATATAAACCTTATATTGATGTTGTAAGAACCACATTTGAAAACCACTCGGTTTTTCTCTATCAAAAACTAAACTTTTCAAATGCGGAGATTAAGCCACTCCTGTTCAAAAATAACTCGGTTCTAACAACGATATCAAGTTCAAATACATTAAAGGTTTTCATCAAAACCATCCGTTGCCCTCCGTTATTTCAGATGAGTAGAGTACTTGGTATTCGTACTGCATTTGTTGACCTTCATCAAGGCGTGGTGTTCGGTAGCTAAGTGATGTCTCATCTGTAGCATTTGATGCGATTATATAGAACATTTATACAGCCTTGTTGACCTTCGTCAAGGGCATGTATGGACGGATCTATAATTAATCAAGAAATAACGGGTAAAACTTGACTAGGGACTTATGATTTGTTGACCTTCGTCAAGATCATAAGTCAATAGGGGTAAAAATCATATTGGGTGCAATGGGATTGCATGCCTTCTATGTAATAGTTGGATCCTGATTCCCACTGGGGTACACATTACTCCTGGGAGATTTTTTCACTTTGCAATTAGCTAAATCAAGTAGGTGCCTAGAAAGGTGTTAATGGGGCAATGCCTCTAGGAAAAAGAGGTTATCTGTAATTAAGGAACTCGGCGAAAGCCTTGGAAAACCTCTCTCGAAGTACTGACACTGGCATAGCCGAACGATTAAGTGAACTTGTAGGGTGCAATTAATTCCGGCTAATCTTTCCTTTTAAGGTTTTAAGGAGGATTTGATAAAAATAATGGGAGCCATCCTGATTAGACAAGATAATAAACCATTCTAATCTTGCACGAGCATACGCTGAGCGTTTTCTTTTCTCTCCCTCTAACAGGCAGTGACCATGACTGGACTAAAACTACTATTAGAAAAGAATATGTTGACTGGTCCTAATTACAAGGATTGGCTGAGGAATGTCACCATTGCCCTCACTTATGACATAGTGGCATATGTTGTCACCGGTAAAGCGCCCCAGACCCCAGGTCCCAATGCTACGGTTGCGGACATCGAGGTTCGTAAAACATGGGACGAAGATTGCGCGAAAAATAAGTGCATTGTGCTGGCTTCAATAAATAATGAACTTCAGAAGCGGCATGAGAATATGGACGTGCAGTCTATATTCCTCCATTGCAAAGATTTGTATGGAGAGCACTCTCGTATCGTAAGATACGAGACCTCAAAGAAATTGTTTCAAATGAGGATGGCTCTCAGATCATCAGTAGGAGAACACGTCTTAAAGATGATCGGTCTTATTGAAGAACTCATAGGCCTGGGGTTCGTATTAGAGAACGAGTTATACATTGACTTAGTTCTGCAGTCCCTTCCTTCTTCCTATGCTCAGTTTGTATTAAATTACAATATGCACGCTATGGAATTTGATCTTCCAAAACTTCTCAATATGTTGAGAGTTGCTGAGAGCGCCTTAAAGAAGGAAAAAGCACCCATTCTAGTTATTGGGAATTCTTTTTCTTTCAGGTCCAAGGCTAAAACCAAAGGAAAGAAGAAGAACCCCACCAAACCGAAAGGTGGTGTCAAAAAGGCGAAAGGTAAGGACAAAGCTGGGGTTGCAGAATCAGTGAAAGGAGAATGTTTTCATAGTCACAAGCAAGGGCACTGGAAGAGGAATTGCAGGGCTTATATGACCTCACTCAAGGAAAAGAAGCATGATGATGCTTCAGCTTCAGGTGTGTTTGTAACAGAAAATTGTTTTTCCATTAACTCTTCTTCCTAGGTATTGGATACCGGGTCGGGTTCTCACATCTGCAACTCTTTGCAGGCGTTGAGAAATAACAGGGTTTTGAAGAAAGGAGATATGACCCTCGGAGTTGGAAATGGTGCAAACGTTGACGCCATTGCTGTTGGGGATTATCATCTTGGATTACCAAGTGGCAACTTTTTTATTTTGAAGGACTGTTATTTTGTACCAACTATGATGTATAATATTATATCGGTTACTTTACTTGATAAAGAAGGATATAGTTTCACATTAGAATGCAATGTTATGAACATTCACCTTAATCAAATGTTGATTAGGACTGGTACACTTAGTAACGGAATATATACTCTAAATCAACACACAGTTTTCAACATCCAAAACACCAACAAAAGAAAATCTTCAGATATAAATGAAACTTTATTATGGCATTATAGACTTGGTCATATAAATGAAACAAGACTAAGTAAGATACATAAAGATGGATATTTAGATCCATTTGAATAGCAATCTTATGAAACTTATCAATCATGTCTAAAAGGAAATATGACCAAAACTCCATTTACTGGACACGGAGAAAGAGCTACCGAGCTCTTAGGCCTCATACATAGTGATGTATGTGGACCAATGTCTACACATGCATGAAGCGGAGATTCGTACTTCATAACTTTTACCGATGACTTCTCAAAGTATGGACATGTGTTCTTGTTGAAACATAAGTCTGATGCTTTTAAAAAATTCAAAGAGTATAAATATGAAGTAGAGAAAAAAAACAGGAAAAAGTATCAGAATACTTAGATCAGATCGAGGTGGAGAATACTTGAGTACTGATTTCCTTGAGTTCTTAAAAGAGAATGGGATTCTCTTTCAGCTTACTCCTCCATATACACCACAACACAATGGTGTATCGAAGCGCAGAAACCGCACCTTATTAGATATGGTGCGCTCTATGATGAGTAACGCTGAGTTACCGCTTTCCTTTTGGGGTTATACACTTGAAACAGCAGTATATATATTAAATAGGGTTCTATCAAAATCCGTACCAACCACTCCATATGAGATATGGAGTGGGAAGAGATCATGTCTTAAACTTTTTAAGATATGGGATTGTCCGGCTTATGTTAAGAAATTAAATCCGAACAAACTCGAGGCACGTTCAGTGTTATGTAAGTTTGTGGGATACCCTAAGAATTCAAGAGGATATCTTGTCTGCCACAGCGAGAAATAGAAGGTGTTTGTCGCTCAACACGTTGTCTTCTTAGAACAAGAATTTCTTGCAAAAGAAATTAGTAGGAACGCGGTACAACTGGAAGAAATTCCAAAACCACAAATGGTAACTGAAGATTTGACAGAATCATTGATTCAAGAAAAAACCAACGAACCTCAGCCACTCCGCAGATCTAATAGGCAATCTCATCCGCTCGAGAGATACTACGGTTTTCTCATAGATGGGGATTGAGAGGATTGCATCATTAATGATGATGAGCCTATGAGTTTTCAGTAAGCTATCACGAGTAGGGACTCAGTGAAGTGGCTGGATGCTATGAGATCCGAAATGGAATCCATGCACACCAACAAAGTTTAGACTTTGGACGTTGCACCTCCTAGGGTAAAACCCATTGGATGCAAGTGAATCTTAAAAAAAGATTGGTGTTGATGGACAGGTAGAAACCTATAAAGCTAAACTTGTTGCAAAAGGTTTTCGTCAAAGACTAGGTGTGGACTATGATGAAACATTTTCTCCAGTGGCTATGCTTAAATCCATCCGGATCCTACTTGCTATTGCAGCCTTCTACGACTATGATATCTGGCAGATGGACGTAAAAACCGCTTTTCTAAATGGTGATTTAGAAGAATGTGTTTATATGGATCAGCCAGAAGGTTTCATTAATAGTGGGAGCAGCGGAAAGACATGGAAGTTGCTTAAATCCATTTATGGATTGAAGCAAGCATCGCAGAGTTGAAACATATGCTTCGATAATGCAATCAAAGAGTTTGATTTTATCAAGAATGTGGACGAACCTTGTATTTATAAGAAAATTGTAGGGAGAGCTGTTGTTTTTCTCGTATTGTACGTGGATGACATTTTCCTGATTTGAAATGACATTCCCATGCTATAATCAGTCAAACTTTTTCTGTCACAAAAATTCTCAATGAAAGACCTGGGTGATGCCTCCTACATACTAAGCATTAAGATCTATAGGGATATATCTAAACGTCTTTTGGGATTGTCCCAATCGAGATACATTGACACCATACTAAAAAGGTTTAGTATGGAAGATTCCAAGCGCGGACATGTGCCCGCTTGTCATGGAATTACCATCTCCAAAGAGATGTCCCCTAAGACTGATGAAGAGAGGGATCACATGAACATTATACCCTATGCTTCTATAGTCGGGTCTATAATATATGCGATGTTATGTAAGCCGGTATCAATCAAACACAGGGGAGAAGCATTGGACAGCTGTGAAGAACATACTTAGGTACTTGAGAAGAAGTAAAGATATGTTCTTGGTGTATGGTAACGATAACCTCCAAATAGAGGCATTTACCGACTCCAACTTCCAAAGTGATAAAGATGACAGCAAATCCAACTCAAGTTATGTATTTACCCTCAACGGAGGGGCGGTATGTTGGAAGAGTTCCAAACATGATACCGTTGCAGACTAAACAATGGAGACTGGGTATATTGCTGCCAAAGAAGCAGTCTGGATGCGTAAGTTCATTATGGAGCTTGAGGTGGTTCCTACCATTGCTGATCCAATACCTTTGTATTGTGATAACAATGGAGCAGTAGCACTAGAAAAGGAACCGCGATCCCATCAGAGGTCCAGACACATCATAAGGCGGTATCATCTGATCAAGGAGATCGTTGATCGCAAAGAGATCGAGATACGGAGGGTAGATACAAAAGAGAACCCAGCAGATCCATTCACGAAGGTCATTCCCTAAGTACAGTTTGAGCGACTTTTTGGGTTGTTGGGTATGAGATATGCCAATAACTGGCCCTGGTGTAAGTGGGATTTTGTTTGATATGTATGCCCTAGAGGCTATTATTGTACTTTATATTGGACATCAGGGACATATGTATGCATAGAATAAACTTTCTCAAAATGATAGTGAACTATCTAGTTTTGACTTTATCTTAACGTGTATACATTTATATCCTGCTCTTAGTTATACATGTTGATAGAGCTCTTAGGATCTTTACTTAACTACCAGGACTATGATGTCGATCATACTAGTGGGCCCTGGATAGTTGATAAGCACATCCTTAAAAGGTTCCTAGTCGTAGGGGTATCGAGACAGGGCATCGATATTCCAGAGTAGACTAGTGTATACGTTTCTCGACCCAGTATAGGGCGATGGTTGATCCCACAACCATTGGTGTTTGACACCAAATATTGTATGCAGGTGCTCATTAGAGACCGAGTACACCGAACGGACTCGCCGAGAACTCCTAGATGGTACTATACCTATCGTCAGATAGCAATTCTCTGGTGACACAAGTACAGGTTAGTCTGTAGACCTGAGATCGTCATCGTGTTTTTCCTCTAGCAATATGCATGATATACTTACAGTTATTCTCGGACACCTCATCAGTTAGATTATTAAGCGGTTGATCATCAAATACATTCGGTTGGGGTTCAGGATGGAAGGTGTCGAGATCAAAAGAATTGGTTTTGGTTTGACTTGGAGGGATCCCAGGTTCTTTTTCACTACTCAATTCCAACTTTACTTCAAAACTAGACATGGTTTATGAAGAAGTTTCAATCAAGGATTCTTTTTGAACCGTGGAAATTCCTAATTGATGTTCAGAAGCACTGTCTAGATCAGGTGCAAAAGCTGAGTACGGTTGGAATGTGTTCAATTGTTGGCTACGGGCGAGTTCAATGTGTTCCTCAATAGAAATGGGTTTATGAATTGCCACATTAGCCTCAAGAGCAGTATCAATATGAGAGGGTATGAAAGTTTGGTACTGTTGATAAAAGTTAGAAGGATGTATCCAATTTTCATAAATAGGATTAGGATTGATATTTTGATATGAAGAAATTGAGATTGGTTGAATTGTTGACGACTGGCTTTTGCAATTTGCTCAGCAATGGTCATAGGTGTAAAAGTTGTTATATTCGCCTGAAAAGGAGTATCAACATGCTCATATGGAAATGATTGTAATTGTTGTCCTAACGGTTTTGGAGCAGTGAAATGTATGAAACTTTAGCTACGGGCCTTCGCAATATGCTCAGTAATGGATACGGGTTTAAAAGTTTCCTCACTATCCGTAAAAGGATTATCAACATAAGAAGGAGTTGAATTTTGACACGGTTGATAGGAATTTGAGTGAGGTGTCCAGCTGTTATTTCTAGAGCCCGCTATCCTATCTCTTAAAGAAATGGTGGGGTCGGAAGTTCTACCAAAGCAATAACGATATAAAGAAATATCTGGTTGTGTGTAGTAAAGCTCGCCAAGAGTTGGTCGGTTTGGGTTACCCATCATAAGAGAATAAAAAGAAAAGAAAGTGAAATGGTATTTTTTTTTTGGATTTTTTGAAATTGTTTTGTTTGGAAAGAGGGACTCGACTCAACCAATCATAAACGTGCACAAACAATACCTAGAGATAGGGTCACCTAGGTCAAATCACTAGACCACTCCGAGACTTCCAAAGGACAAGACGTAGGATAAATCCTCTATCACCTCCTTATCAATCTTGCAACCAGGTAAGTGGGAGGTATCCGCTATACGAATCACCGAAATAGCGGGCCTAATTAAGTAAACCATTTTCCTTAGTCACACTTGCCTTAGACACCACAAGAAAAATGCGGATAAGCAATAGATTACCTACGACCCTCCCTTGTCCTAATTGAGCATGATTGTCTTTAGAGGCTTGGTCTAGATATTTTTTTTATTAATGTAGGATGGTGTGTATGCTTGTTTGTGATTTGTGGGGCTGTAACGACTCTGAAATCACTGTATATAAATTTTCTTGTTATTGTACAAAAAAGAGTATTACAGTCCGTGTAAAAGTTAAAAGTTACTTTTGTCAAATAAAAGCAAGAAGCAACGTGTAACTCACTGGTAAAGCCTCTACACTGCTGCGGCGTAGCCTATGTATTCGAATCCCATCATACACAATTATTTTTTCCGATTTTTCTTTTTTATTTTTGGAAGCCCAAGAGTTGCACGTGCAATACACAGGAAAATGAAAAGTTCAGAAAAATTAAACAAGCGCAATGAGGTGTACACACTTAAAAACCCACATGGCACGAATCTTGAAGCATTTACCTCAAATCCGACCGGCCAAATTGGCCATAGGGCCGGCGCCGATGGTCGAGATGAGCCCGTTTGCCTTCGTGCTTTGCACACACACCCCTTCGACTCCCCTTAACTCCTCTGCACTGTTTGATTTCCCTGCAATCAAACAGAGACCTTTCATTTCACCATTTAACATCTTTTTAATGATTTTTAATCCAAAATTTTAATTCCCAAACCCTAATTATTCACAATAAATACCACCCCATACTTTATCTCTTCACCATTCTGAAATTCTAGCAAAAATTCTCTCAAAAAGTTCCTAAGTGCAAGTGGAGTTAGCGACCAAGTTTGTTCCATCGAAGATCAAAGCCATTTCCGGAGCTCCCGTGACGCCATGAAGCCCCTCCCTTCTTCCTTATTCTTTTATTGAGATTTCCAAACAGTAAGTCCCTCCCAACTCTCTTTTTTGCATCGAAATTTATCTCCTAATCATATATCGGTAAAGTGGGGTTATTCCCGATATCTTTCTTTTAAAACCTAGAACTCCCTTTTCCTTTATATATTGGTCAATATAATTTTGCCACACTATTTGTAACTTTAATTACAAATGTTTAGATTCAAGTTTAACCAAAATTTTCATGTGAAACGAATATAATCGAACTTTTTCATTAAAATACCTTGAACTTTATTATCACCTCTTTTCGATATCGTTAAAACAATACCTTTATGAAAACTTCAGGTACTGACCTACCCCACACGCACACCTTGGTATCATAGCACGATGTCTACATTTATATATAGTTGGTTCAAAGAAATGCTTTTACAATAAAATACCACATCTTTTAAAAACCGGATTTCTTTTAAAACGGTATTTTGTAATCTTTGGCAAATACGCCTCTACAACCCTCGTTAGGGAACCCACTAATGGATGGTGCAGATTATCGCACATCCTTGGGATAGTAGAGCGAGATGCAGATATCCTTACGGAGTATTCGATCTCGAAAGGAAATAAAATACGATTTTTAAGAAAACACGACTTTTCTAAACAAAACTAATTTTTGAAAATTATATAAAAAATTATAAATCCATATTTTCAATATATTATAAAACTATTTTTTTCTAAAAATGAAAGATTAAAAAATATTAATAAAATACCATCAAGTTACCAAAAAGGGCTAATTTTCAATAAAATACCATAAACTTTTAAAAGCTAAATATTTATCATTAAAATATCCCAATAATTAAAACATATGCTCATGAAAACCCTAAACGTTATAAATCACGCTCGAGGTTTATTTTTAATCTATCTTAAAATATTTTTCATAAAACCCTCTCGAGATATACAAAACAATATTTTAAGGACTTTAGTAAATATAGGTTTAAGTGGGATCAATTCTCTTGAGCCCCAGAGAGCCGGAGAAAGTAAGTGTTTGCCTATTTAGGTTAGACAACTTAATAGAGTTATCAATAGCAATTGTCTTGGAAAAAGACACAAATCCTGACGTCCATGTGCAGCAGTTGCCAATTACTTACGAACCTAAGAATTCAAGAGTTAAATTAGTTTACGAGTGTCTGACTCAATCTGAGTCCAAACTCAAACCTGAATCCAAAATCAAACACGAATTTGAATCTTGATCATAAACATGAATACTCGAATTCAAATATCAAACTCAAACTTGCATACTTGACTCGACTTGACCGAACCATGGTTATAACTTGACATGAACTCAACATGACTACTTGAACACATGATTACATCCTGAACATGAAACTGAACATTTTATATCCATGGATCCGGCAAAGAATTATAATCTTAATCTATTCAATACAATACGCAGGGATAATAGGGTAGATTGGTACGGAACGGATATCGTGGCACGAGAGGTCACTTTAAAAGACACCTACATGAATTCACGTGTCGTTGTCCCGTGGGTTATGATGGGGCCTTGTACTACATGTTACCTAGTCCATGGGGTAAGATAGACTCCTCTCGTATACATGAATACCTTCCTTATCAAACTACAAATAACCATGTTAGAATAACTATCCTATACCTGTGAACAAGCATATACAACTTTACCTGTTCATTTCACATTACATACTATCTTCTATTTCTTCTTTTGGAACTTACCGAGCGCTAGTTTACTGACAATATTCCTTTCGGTTTCTTTCTTTGGAATGTTCATCAAGAGAACCAGACTCTGAGGAGATAGAGACAATGTAACAACTCCAATTTTGTATACCAAAAAAATTGCTTTAAATATAGTGTATACTTGGAGTATTAATGTTGCTGAAAACAATTTAAGTATCTAATTCCTTACAATAATTACAAGAAGGAGCTTGTATCTCATTGGTAATACCTTGCATTGCTGAACCAAGCCACCGGAGTTCAAATCCCATGCCCCACATTATTTTTGTATTTATTTTGTTTTGGAAGTCAACGGTAAAAAGGCCATAACTCCCAAAATATGTACTGGACAACAAAAAGTAAAAATACCAAGTTGTTCCTCAGGAAAACCCCCGGCCATTGGACCCTTGACTCAGCCCGACTCGGCGCCGCCGGCCGGCGACTCGGCCGACTCGGTCCGGCGCCGCCGGCCGGACTTGGCCGGACGGCCGAGTCACCAACTGAGAAAAGTTGGCTCTTGACTTGGTCAACCCTCTTGCACACTTATTATACCTGGATCGGTTTTGATTTGGCCAATAAATCCCTTTTACTCCTAGGTTTAATGATTTTTAATGAATTTTTAATGTTTTTTATATTTTCTTTTAATATTTTTTAACCCTAACCCTAACCCTAGCCTAGCCCTATATAAAGACCCCTACCCTCTACCATTCCACCTCACAACTTTAAGTCCACTCTCCCAAATTCTCGAGAACTCGGTACGAAGAGCGAGAAGCGAAGCGCTGCCGAAATCGACGACGGATTCCGGCGACCGGATCAGAACCTTCATGACGTTTTCGACGAATCGACAACCACCACGTCCATTAGCTTCCTTAGCTTGTCCAAACCGTAAGTCCCATCCCCTCTATCTCTCTTTTCTATAAGTATAAAAATACGACTTTTTGGAACCCGACGGAAATCGGACAAACCGATTTCCGATTCGGTTTTTCTCTAAATTTCCACTTGTCACCTAATACATATTATCTACCCATATGCTTGTTGACTATTAATCACCCATAAACCAATTTAATCAAACTTTTTCACATAAAATGATAACTTCTTTGCAAAACCGTATTTTTTTCATAAAAATACCATGAAGTTCATTTTTCTTAGTTTAATTAATTCCCTCACTCCTAAATAGGTTTATCTTGATCACTAAACTTGTAGAACCTAATTTGAATGAAATTTCACACATAAAATGATAACGTTTTTAAATACCGTATTCTTGCACTTTAATACCTTCAACTTTAACTTGTCATGTTTTACCTTTAAACTTCACCAAAACTTAAAATAAGTCACGGGGTAATGACCTACCCCTACACACACTCAATATAACCCTAATTGATAGATATCAAAACACAGAATACGAAATTACCGGACTTTTCACTAAAATACCCTAATCTTTATTTAAAGCTTTAAGTTGTAAACTTTTCTAGATAAAATCTTTTAATAAAATGAAAACCACGATTGGTCATGGACATCGATCGTTTATCTAAACTGTCTTGTGGTGCCTAGGCAAGTGTGTCTAAGGCTAGTGGTTTTTAATTAGGCCCACGACTGTGGTTCCTTCCCACTTACCTAGCACTTACCTGGCCGCAATTGACGGTGAAGAGGCGATTTGAGACTTCTAATGACTCATCGTTTAGACCTTAGAAATAGGCTAGTTGGTTTAGGAAACCCTAATAACTAAAATACGGAAAACTGTACTCTTTTGCAAATAAATACCCCATATTTATAAAACCGTTTTCCCAAATGAAAAGTATTTATAAACCTAAGCAAAGCGCCGCTACAACCCACTTTTGGGGAACCTGTTAGGGATAGTACGGTTCATCGTGCACCCGCAGGCTAGTAGTGCGAGATTCAGACCTCCGCAAGGAGCATTCGGTCTCGAAGGGTTAAAATACGACATTTAAGGAAAATGAGATTTTTTGAAAATAAAATATTTATTTAAAATTATTCATGTGTTAATATATATATAATCATCATTTAAAACCCTATTTTATCATAATATAAAGTTTCCACATTTTTCTAAAAAAATTACAAGATTAAAAGTTACACTAAAATACCATGAATTTCAGATAAAACAATTAATATTTTTATTAGGATATATTCACTAGAATAACACAAATAAAATTCACATTCATTATAATATTAAATACGAATATTAAATACTTGAGGTGTATTTTGAAAACTATACAAAAGTACTTTTTTACATAAAACCCCCTCAAGTTTCACAAATTACAATAAGGCCCCTAGCTAATATTGAACTTCAAATTCTCTTCTTTTAGTCTGACTCGGGTTAGAGTCCGACTATTCCTGACTCGAATATGATTCAAGTCAATCTATATTCTTTTATATTCCACCACACTTTGAATACATGAATCCATGAACCCAGTTAACAATATATTCATTTTGACTGAATCAAACCATGGATATTCATCCATTATCCTGATATTCCATTTACCTGATTATACAGTTGCAACATGATTACTGATATCATGGTTTTGGTCAGTCATCCAACTTACATATTCCAATACTACAATACTGTTAAAACACTACGGGGTTTAAGGGGTAGATTGGTACGGAAGATGTTAAAGGTGGCACGAGGTGGTCAGATTAAGACACCTAACCTAAACCCTATTGCTGTTGTACCGTGGCATAACGGTTCCTTGTACTTTCCTTTTGCCATGATCTCTAGCATATAGAGATCCCCCTCATATACACTGGCATCCTTCTGTACCAAGCTACAAACCACAGCGTTACACAATGTTCCATAATATTCAACATTATAATACTTTAGAAAATACTGTTACTCTATCATTCTCATTCTTCTTATTCTTTTGGGACTTACCGAGCGACCTGTTCGCTGACGACATTCTATCTCTTTCTTCTTTGAATGTCGTCAGGTGCGTTGGACCAAGCTGAGATCGAGCCCACCAGTGAAGATTTGGAGCAGTTCCAGGCAGACCCAGAGCTCTAGATAATTGTACCTTGTTCTTTCCAGTTTATTTCATTTCCTGTTATGCAACTGTTTAGGCATTGCTTTTTCATTCTAGTTGTATTTTCTTTTCCTGCATTGTAAAAAGAATGTTATTAATAAAAGTTGATGTTATTTCCATATTATTCGTCTCTTGTGATTTACTTTATATTGCTTAGTTACGCTTAGCGTATATACTTCTGAGTATATACGTAGCGGGCCTCGTCACGTCCACTTCGCCGTACACTGGGAAGCGGGGCGTGACAGGTTTTGTTGGTGGCCCATGCAGGTCAGAGTTGTATGAATCCCTGTCATGCAGTTCTGGTCTGCATGAACAACCTAAGCAATATAACACAAGAACCAGCAACTAAAACATTCTTTACAATTCATGTTCTTTGAAACTTGCAAATCTCTATTCCTTGAATCTTATCATTTCATGTATTTGATTCTGTCCTAATCCAAATTTTTCTTCAGGATTATGGATTCCCCGAACAACACCAGCACCAACGTCAACAACACCCCACCAGCACTACCTCTCACACCAGCTGTTCCCGCACCACCCACTGAGCAGACGATGTTATTTGATGTGATCCGTAGTCTTCTCGAGGGACAGCAACAACTTCTGAGCCGTCCTGATAACGATGCACCGGGAGTAAAGCAATTCCGGGCTTTGCACCCAAAGCAGTTCTCTGGTAAAGGAAGCCCTCTCGAAGCAGAAGAATGGGCACAAAGTATCGAAGACGATCTGGCAGCAGCTCAAGTGCCAGATAACGCTTGGGTCCGTGTAGCGAAGCTACAGCTCACGGATAATGCTCGCAATTGGTGGAAGGCGGAAGAAACCCGTCTAGCGCAGCCGATTGAATGGAAGACATTTCGCGAAAAGTTTGACGCGAAATATTTCCCTGTGACTGCCAGGTTCGCTATGGAGCAGCAGTTTATTCATCTACAGCAAGGATCAATGTGGGAGAAATCGGTAGATGAATACGATGCTGAGTTCACTATGTTGAGCCGGTAAGATAAGTCACAATAGTTCAATTTTTAAATATCACATATTACACAGCTAACACAATTTTTAAACAGATTCGCGGCACACCTGATACCGACGGACGAGATCAGAGCCCGTCGTTTTCAGCAAGGTTTGGACACAGAGATCAAGGCTGCTCTAGCCACAGGAAAGTTTTTGACTCATGAGGAAGCCCTGGAAGCTGCCCGCAGTTATGAGGCAGTCATAAAAGAGAGGGGCAGACCTCAGTCTGCAGGAGTCAAGTGCCCTACCAACTAGATGGTAGGTGGAGCCACGTCCAGACCATCTTTCGTGCCGAGGCGACCCGGAGTACCAACTCATCGTCCTAGCCCAGCCTTTTGCACTTACTGCAAGAGAACTGGACATATGATGAAGGACTGCCGTCGAGCCAACCGCCTCTGCTTAATCTGCGGTTCAGCCACTCATGATATTGGATCTTGTCCCCAAAGGCAGAACTCAGTTGCTGCACCCAGGCCAACAAATACTTATCAGCAGCGACCAGCTCTTCCGGCACCTGCTCCCAGACTTGTACTGCCTGCACCACCTAGGGGACCCCAAGCCGCACCACCTCCTCGACAGTTCCATCAAGCTCAAAGGAACATTCAGAGGAATGCTCCTCAGGCCAGGAGGAATGTGCCGAAGCGTCAGGCTTTCATGATGTCTGTGGAAGAAGCTGGGGCCACTGGCCAAGTCATTACTGGTAAACTTCTTTCTCAAACTCATCTTTTAGTTTTGTTTACCTACACACTTTCCCTATACCTAAACCTATCCCATATACCTTAGGTACAATCCTAGTAGCTTCACTACCTGCACTTGCACTGTTTGATACTGGAGCATCCCACTGCTTTATGTCGCAACGGTTTGTCCGAACCCATGCGATTCCAGTCTCACCGCTTGTATCCAGTTGGAATGTCAGTTCTGGAAATGGTGTTCTAAAGGCAACTATGGGATACAGCATATGTCCAGTCATCGTCTGCAGTCGATAGTTTTACGCTGACTTCAAAGTACTGGACATACCAAACTTCGATGTGGTTCTAGGAATGGACTGGCTTGGAACCTTTTATGCTACCATCGACTGTCGTCAAAGGAAGGTAGTATTTGAGATTCCAGATCATCCGGTCTTCTATTTCAAGAGTGGAGATCGTATATTGGATCCAAGTACTTACAAAGCGGAGCCAAGGGAAGCAGTAGTTGCAGCAGCACATGTAGAGGAAGAATCAAGACCGGAGGTAGTTCGAGAGTTCGACGATGTATTCCCTGACGATATATCAGGTTTGCCTCCCGATCAAGCTCTTGAATTCAGTATTGACTTAGTACCAGGAGCACAACCAGTGATCAAAGCACCGTATAGACTAAGTCCGGAAGGATTGAAAGAAGTTCGAACACAGTTGGACGAATTACTGGCGAAAGGATGGATTCGTCCCAGCATTTCAAGTTGGGGAGCACCTGTACTGTTGGTGAAGAAGAAGGAAGGTTCATACAGAATGTGCATCGACTATAGGGCCTTGAACGAAGTTACTATAAAGAACAAGTATCCACTCCCGCGCATCGACGATTTATTCGATCAGCTAAGTGGATCTGGTGTCTTCTCTAAACTAGATCTTCGTTCAGGTTATCATCAAGTGAAGGTCAAGGAGGCTGATATTCACAAAACAGCTTTCAGAACTCGCTATGGACATTACGAATTTCTAGTAATGCCATTTGGAGTGACCAATGCACCAACAATCTTCATGAACCTTATGAACCAAGTTTTCCGGGAGTATTTAGACAGGTTCGTTGTCATCTTCATCGACGACATCCTGGTATATTCTAAGAATCGGAAGGAGCATGCGGAGCACTTACGAATTGTCCTGGAAACACTTCGACAACATAAGCTTTATGACAAATACAGCAAGTGCGAGTTTTGGCTAAAACAGGTTGGTTTTCTTGGACACATCGTATCAGGAGAAGGGATTTCTGTAGATCCAGCAAGGGTTTCAGCAGTCAGCGAATGGCCTACACCAAAATCAGTGAAGGATATTCGGAGTTTCTTGGGCTTAGCTGGATATTACAGAAGATTCATTGAAGGCTTTTCGAAGATAGCAACACCCCTGACCAAGCTTACAAGAAAAGATGAAGAATTTGTGTGGTCAGAAACATGCGAGCAAGCTTTCGTAGAACTCAAGTCAAGACTGACATCTGCACCTATTCTCGTCATACCGGATCAATCTGGAGGATTCGAAGTGCATTGTGATGCATCCGGTAAGGGACTAGGATGTGTTCTACATCAGCACGGTAAGGTTGTGGCTTATGCTTCAAGACAACTGAAGACTCATGAGCGCAATTATCCGACGCATGATTTAGAGTTGGCAGCCGTTATTTTTGCTCTCAAGATTTGGCGCCACTACTTACTTGGTGAACGAGTGAACATCTACACAGATCATAAAAGTCTGAAGTACGTGTTTACTCAGAAAGAGTTGAATATGCGGCAGAGAAGATGGTTAGAACTTATGGCGGACTTTGACATCAACTTGCAATATCATCCAGGAAAGGTGAACGTAGTACCTGATGCTCTTAGTTGCCAACCATTAGCAATGAATCTCACCGCACAGTGGAAGCTTCAGCAGGACCTACATCAGATGGAGATTGAACTAGTCATGCCAGGTGATGTTTCAAATATGATGAATCTACAGGTTCAATCAACTATTGTCAATCAGATCAAAGCAGCTCAAGCCAGCGATGCTAAGTTGCAAAAGATCAGAGAACAAGTGGAGAATGGACTCAGAACAGATTTCATCATCCATGAAGACGGATCTTTGAGATACGACAGCAGATTGTGTGTACCAAAGGGTCCTGTTCGGGAAGAGTTAATGAAAGAAGCTCATAGCTCTCCCTATTCAGTACATCCTGGAGGTACCAAAATGTACAAAGATCTACGTCAGAATTATTGGTGGCATGGAATGAAGCGTGAAGTAGCCAGGAGTGTCGCAAAATGCTTGGTGTGTCAGCAAATAAAGGCTGAACATCACAGGACAGCTGGACTACTTCAACCGTTACCAATCCCAGAATGGAAGTGGCAGCACATCACGATGGACTTTGTAACTGCTCTTCCTCGCAGCACAAAGGGTAACGATGCGATTTGGGTCATTGTGGATCGACTCACAAAGTCGGCTCACTTCATCCCATTTCGAGTTGGCCAATCAACTGAGACTTTAGCGAAGAAGTACATGGAGGTAATAATCTAATTTAAGATTTAAACTCTTCATAAAGTACTATCTCTAATGCCCATGAACTCATACAGGAAATTGTGAGACTTCATGGAGTACCGGTCTGTATTGTCTCCGATCGTGACACCAGGTTCCGATCGCAATTTTGGCAAAGTCTGCAAGCTAGCTTGGGAACAAGTCTGAACTTCAGCACGGCTTATCATCCACAAACAGATGGTCAGTCGGAACGAACCATTCAGATCTTGGAGGATATGCTCAGAGCATGTATGCTCGACTTCAAAGGATCGTGGGAAGATCACCTACATCTTATGGAGTTTGCGTACAACAACAGCTACCAAGCAAGTATAGGAATGGCACCTTTTGCAGCATTATATGGAAGGAAGTGTCGATCGCCATTAAGTTGGGACGACATCGGAGAGAGAGAACTCCTTGGACCAGAGATGATAGTAGCGACCGTTGATGTGGTTCGTACTATCAGGGAAAGAATGCGCATAGCCCAAGATAGACAGAAACACTGGGCTGATGCGAAGAGACGACACTTGGAGTTCCAGCCAGGAGATCATGTATTTCTGAAAATCTCTCCGAACCGCGGAGTGATCAGATTTGGAAGACGGGGAAAGTTGAGTCCGAGATACATTGGACCGTTCAATATACTCGAACGAGTCGGTGAGGTGGCATATCGTTTAGCGCTTCCACCATCATTGGAAGGAGTGCATAACGTGTTCCACATATCCCAACTCAGAAGGTATGTGAGTGACCCCAGCCATGTACTTGATCATTCCGAGCTCACGATACAACCCGATTTGTCTTGTGAGCAACAACCTGTGGAGATCCTGGACAGGAAAGTGAAGACACTTCGGAACAAAGAAGTTAATTTGGTCCGGGTAATGTGGAGGAAAGACACTCCAGGAGAATCCACGTGGGAAAGGGAGGATGAGATGCGTGCAAGATATCCGCACCTTTTTGTAAACTAGTCCTTAAATAAAAGTTGTAAATTTCGAGGATGAAATTTTTGTAAGGAGGGTAGATTGTAACAACTCCAATTTTGTATACCAAAAAAATTGCTTTAAATATAGTGTATACTTGGAGTATTAATGTTGCTGAAAACAATTTAAGTATCTAATTCCTTACAATAATTACAAGAAGGAGCTTGTATCTCATTGGTAATACCTTGCATTGCTGAACCAAGCCACCGGAGTTCAAATCCCATGCCCCACATTATTTTTGTATTTATTTTGTTTTATTTTTTTTGGAAGTCAACGGTAAAAAGGCCATAACTCCCAAAATATGTACTGGACAACAAAAAGTAAAAATACCAAGTTGTTCCTTAGGAAAACCCCCGGCCATTGGACCCTTGACTCGGCCCGACTCGGCGCCGCCGGCCGGCGACTCGGTCCGGCGCCGCCGGCCGGACTTGGCCGGACGGCCGAGTCACCAACTGAGAAAAGTTGGCTCTTGACTTGGTCAACCCTCTTGCACACTTATTATACCTGGATCGGTTTTGATTTGGCCAATAAATCCTTTTTACTCCTAGGTTTAATGATTTTTAATGAATTTTTAATGTTTTTTATATTTTCTTTTAATATTTTTTAACCCTAACCCTAACCCTAGCCTAGCCCTATATAAAGACCCCTACCCTCTACCATTTCACCTCACAACTCTAAGTCCACTCTCCCAAATTCTCGAGAACTCGGTATGAAGAGCGAGAAGCGAAGCGCTGCCGAAATCGACGACGGATTCCGGCGACCGGATCAGAACCTTCATGACGTTTTCGACGAATCGACAACCACCACATCCATTAGCTTCCTTAGCTTGTACAAACCGTAAGTCCCATCCCCTCTATCTCTCTTTTCTATAAGTATAAAAATACGACTTTTTGGAACCCGACGGAAATCGGACAAACCGATTTCCGATTCGGTTTTTCTCTAAATTTCCACTTGTCACCTAATACATATTATCTACCCATATGCTTGTTGACTATTAATCACCCATAAACCAATTTAATCAAACTTTTTCACATAAAATGATAACTTCTTTGCAAAACCGTATTCTTTTCATAAAAATACCATGAAGTTCATTTTTCTTAGTTTAATTAATTCCCTCACTCCTAAATAGGTTTATCTTGATCACTAAACTTGTAGAACCTAATTTGAATGAAATTTCACACATAAAATGATAACGTTTTTAAATACCGTATTCTTGCACTTTAATACCTTCAACTTTAACTTGTCATGTTTTACCTTTAAACTTCACCAAAACTTAAAATAAGTCACGGGGTAATGACCTATCCCTACACACACTCAATATAACCCTAATTGATAGATATCAAAACACAGAATACGAAATTACAGGACTTTTCTCTAAAATACCCTAATCTTTATTTAAAGCTTTAAGTTGTAAACTTTTCTAGATAAAATCTTTTAATAAAATGAAAACCACGATTGGTCATGAACATCGATCGTTTATCTAAACTGTCTTGTGGTGCCTAGGCAAGTGTGTCTAAGGCTAGTGGTTTTTAATTAGGCCCACGACTGTGGTTCCTTCCCACTTACCTAGCACTTACCTGGCCGCAATTGACGGTGAAGAGGCGATTTGAGGCTTGTAATGACTCATCGTTTAGACCTTAGAAATAGGCTAGTTGGTTTAGGAAACCCTAATAACTAAAATACGGAAAACTGTACTCTTTTGCAAATAAATACCCCATATTTATAAAACCGTTTTCCCAAATGAAAAGTATTTATAAACCTAAGCAAAGCGCCGCTACAACCCACTTTTGGGGAACCTGTTAGGGATAGTACGGTTCATCGTGCACCCGCAGGCTAGTAGTGCGAGATTCAGACCTCCGCAAGGAGCATTCGGTCTCGAAGGGTTAAAATACGACATTTAAGGAAAATGAGATTTTTTGAAAATAAAATATTTATTTAAAATTATTCATGTGTTAATATATATATAATCATCATTTAAAACCCTATTTTATCATAATATAAAGTTTCCACATTTTTCTAAAAAAATTACAAGATTAAAAGTTACACTAAAATACCATGAATTTCAGATAAAACAATTAATATTTTTATTAGGATATATTCACTAGAATAACACAAATAAAATTCACATTCATTATAATATTAAATACGAATATTAAATACTTGAGGTGTATTTTGAAAACTATACAAAAGTACTTTTTTACATAAAACCCCCTCAAGTTTCACAAATTACAATAAGGCCCCTAGCTAATATTGAACTTCAAATTCTCTTCTTTTAGTCTGACTCGGGTTAGAGTCCGACTATTCCTGACTCGAATATGATTCAAGTCAATCTATATTCTTTTATATTCCACCACACTTTGAATACATGAATCCATGAACCCAGTTAACAATATATTCATTTTGACTGAATCAAACCATGGATATTCATCCATTATCCTGATATTCCATTTACCTGATTATACAGTTGCAACATGATTACTGATATCATGGTTTTGGTCAGTCATCCAACTTACATATTCCAATACTACAATACTGTTAAAACACTACGGGGTTTAAGGGGTAGATTGGTACGGAAGATGTTAAAGGTGGCACGAGGTGGTCAGATTAAGACACCTAACCTATTGCTGTTGTACCGTGGCATAACGGTTCCTTGTACTTTCCTTTTGCCCTGATCTCTAGCATATAGAGATCCCCCTCGTATACACTAGCATCCTTCTGTACCAAGCTACAAACCACAGCGTTACACAATGTTCCATAATATTCAACATTATAATACTTTAGAAAATACTGTTACTCTATCATTCTCATTCTTCTTATTCTTTTGGGACTTACCGGGCGACCTGTTCGCTGACGATATTCTATCTCTTTCTTCTTTGAATGTCGTCAGGTGCGTTGGACCAAGCTGAGATCGAGCCCACCAGTGAAGATTTGGAGCAGTTCCAGGCAGACCCAGAGCTCTAGATAATTGTACCTTGTTCTTTCCAGTTTATTTCATTTCCTGTTATGCCACTGTTTAGGCATTGCTTTTTCATTCCAGTTGTATTTTCTTTTCCTGCATTGTAAAAAGAATGTTATTAATAAAAGTTGCTGTTATTTCCATATTATTCGTCTCTTGTGATTTACTTTATATTGCTTAGTTACGCTTAGCGTATATACTTCTGAGTATATACGTAGCGGGCCTCGTCACGTCCACTTCGCCGTACACTGGGAAGCGGGGCGTGACAGACAAGCCATGAGGATTTGGACCAGCTTACAGCTCGGCCTGATTACTAGTTCTTTCTGCACTTATTTTCTGTATGCCATTGTTTAAGCATTTGCTTTATATCATTGTATCATTTTATTACAAACAGTTGTATGTAAAGTTGAATGTAAATAAAGTTGTTGTTTCATTTTATTACTCTTGTCATTCTTGTTCATTGTTATATTGCTTAATTACGCTTAACGTATTTATTTCATAATAAATACGTTGCGGGCTTATCACGTCACCGTTTCCGTCCACTGGGAAGCGGGACGTGACAGGAGCCTAGGAAGGGTGATGAAATCCCCACCTAATCTGAATTTGAGTTTCTTTCCCCTTAATATCCATTTTAAATATGCAAGACAAACCAAAATCTAAAACACGCAAAAAGATTTTTTAGCTGCGTTGTTTGCAAAGAATTCTGCATGTAAAAATAGTTTACTGGAGCTTCAAAGAAGAGAGGAAGACAAAGAAATTATACCAGAAAAAATTGGGGGCCTAACTCCCCCAAGATGGTTGTGGTTTAGCCGCCAAACACGTTAATTGGCCGCGGTTTCGCCTCCTGTTGATGAGATCTCTCCTTCAAATTTTTGCACTGCACTTCAATACTCCTCTGCTCCTATTTGACAGTCTCTGAATCTTTGGTGGTTCGCTCCAAGTGCTCCAGATTTCTCGCAAAACTCGCACAAGAATCGTTAAAAACACAAGATATGATTTTTATTTCTATTTTTATTTTTATTTTTATTTTTTCTGGTTTTTTCTTAGAAATCAACCCGAATAACAAGAAAATAATACTATCGTTTTCCCGGTAACGGCGCCATTTGATTAGTTCGAAAAAATATGTCTTTGAGTGTTCTAATTACCGCAATCAATAATGGAGTCGCAATAGCTAGCCGCTAATGAGTACGGGTCGTCCACAGGGCAATGGTGAACTACTTTTCTTGTTTTAGACGCGTTAATAGAAGAAAGGTGGGATATTTATCATTTTATACCAGGAAGGTTTGAAAAGTTTATAAGAGAGGGGCTTGTAGGGTTTATAAAATTTAGTAGTTAATGGATGGAGTTTTAAAAATAATTCTTTTTATTTTCTAATTATTTAATACTGGAGAAATTGCGATGAAGGTGGATTAGGGTTCTTGGAGAGAATTAGGGTTTCTCTCTACTGACCTTTGTCCTTCCATTGAGCCCTATTTATCTCAAGCCCTCAACAAAGCGAGTATTAACTAATCTTAAATCGTGGTCGTGACTATCATGAATTGATAGCATGCCCGATAAGAGAGTTGAGACTTATTTTGCTAAACGTTATAAAAATTAAAACTTAAAAAGAAGTTAATGATTTTGTTCATTCATTATACTACCCTATCCTACAAACCTTAAAAAGCGAGAATTTACTCGCTCATGGGAATAAACGAAGTAAAAGAAAGGTGGTTGAATATGGAACCCATAAGTTAAACAAAAATTAAAATTGCAAAAAGTAAATGCAGAAAGTAATTGCGGAAAGTAAATGCGACAAAATTAAAAGAAAGAACTATCTTTTATTGAATAAACTATTGCATTACAGAAGTTGCTCGCTAAAATACCTAATTACAAAACCTAATTTTCTTTAGATTGCTTGATCGTAGATCAGTCGATTGATTGTTCGATGATTGATAGATAGATAGCTCTCGGTCCTTTTATAGGCTCTGAAACTTCAAACCCTAGACGTCATATTGAAGTGTATGCAAAGACGATCAAGCCCCTGAAGTTTCATATCCAACGGCTATAGAACAACCGTGCTTCCGCTGCCCCTTGCCTCCTGTGGTCGCGGTTCCGCCGCCCTCTGGTGGAGTTGAGTCTTCGGATTCTTCGTGCCTTCTTCTTTCGATATTTGAAAATCCTTCTGATAAAAATATTCTGAAAATATCTCTTATTCTCTGCCGTTGTGAAATTTTTCAATTTGCTTCTAACATTCAGCAGATTTGATTTGGTAAATCGATTTGTTGTGGATCTCCTATTTATATTTCAGACCTAAACTGATTTATTATAATACCTGCACAATACCTCAAATCAAATTGTTAGTAACATTTGTTTTATTTGAGATAATATTCCAACCAATTAATTGATATGATATCTTAATAATATTGGTTAAGATTATTTGATATGATATGCATATTTTAATAATAAATAATCTCATGGATATTTTATTTAAATATGATATGCATATATTCCTTAATTATAAATTAAGAAACATGTGACAATAATATTTTTACAAATAAACCCACATATGTTCTTAATTTACAAATAACACATTTTAGTAATTAATAATAATAGGGAAAATGACCATACAAATGTACAATAAATATGACTGGTCGGCGGGGCAGGGCTAGCGCGGTGCAAAACGTATATAGCATTTATTTATATATCATATATATCGCTATATATATCATCACAGGCAGATAATTAGCATTACAGGCAAGCGATAAATATCATCACAGGCATGTAAACACATTACAGGTATGCAATAAACATCACAGAATAGGAATAGTCGGATTACCTAAAAATCTCGCGTTTTGTTCGAGCCAAAACGAAACGCGACATTCTCCGGTCGTGTGAATAGCCCATGCGTAGCCAAAAGCAGACCCCTACGAGTGCGGCAAACTACCAGGCAACCCAAGAAACGAGACAACCCAACATCATCATCATGAGGGGGCTGTTCATCACTGAAAACTGTATTTTAATATCGCTCATTCATTATCTATTTTGTTATATATCGGTACTATTAACCAGTGTCTGCTCAGTAATACAGATTACAGGTGTTCGTGATAAAATACTGGAAACCGGCGACACACCCCAAAAATCCGGCGCCGCCGGTCCAATCAAGCCCGATGGTCCTTATTTTTCTTCTGGTTGTTTATTTGGATCACATCATCTTATTTTTATTGTTTGTTTATTCTGGAATGAGGCCTATAAATACCAGATCAATGGGCAAGGAGGAGGCCATATACTTTTTTCTTTAGTTTTATTCTAGAACAATTATAATTTGTCTTTCTTTTGAACTTTTGAACCCTTGCCCCTTTGTCTTGACCTTACAACTTCTTCATTGAACTTGCAAGCTTAAGATTTAGGTTCTTGAATTCAAGATTAGTTGTATCTTACTTGAAAATCAATAAAAAGTTCTCATTGTTCATTTGATGTGTCTTGCTTTCTACAAACTTCAAACTTGTGAAATCTTTGCCTTGCTTTGATCTAGCAACCTCTTAAGTGAGCTTGCAACCTTAAAGTTTGGTATTTTGATATCACATTGGTACGGGCTTAAGAACATTTGAAGATATTCACACGTTGAATTTATCGGTTCTTAACTTTCTTTACTTTTCTTGCAATTTTTTATATATCTTACTCTTTTCTTTCTTTTTAGTTTTTGTATTGTAAATATGTGTGAGTAATTGATTTACTTGTTAAGGATAGAATATGGTTAGTTTGTGTTAGGAGATGTGTTTTCTAAAACCTTAAAAATCTTAACTTTGTAATTGAAATTTCGACCAAACAACTCGCAACTCCACTCCGTTAGGCACCCTATCCTACCAAGATAGCTGTGAATCCTAATCGTGACCGGTTGCGAGTAGTTTGCCGAAGACTAAGATCAAGAGACAACAACGGAAGGACAAGGGACAAGAAATACGGATTTAGCACACAATCGCAAATACCGTGCTTCAAGTTCCCTAATCCCCGTTGTTGCATATTGCTTTAGTGTCAATATCAGAATTAAGGTCTGTAAGGAAGCGGCAAACATCATCCTAACACAAGCTAACCTAAAACTACCCCTAACAAGTCTTTTTATTAAACATATCATTGTTACGACACTAAGTATAACAAACAACCCAAGTTACGGTATTAACCCGTTAAAACAAGCCTAAAAACCTACCATCTCCCAGCGGACGACCCGTACTCATCGCGGCTCGCTACACGCGACACCGTTTTTTATTGCGATTATTTCAAATTCTTTCTAAATATGACACGGTAAAAACATAACAATCAAATGGCGCCGTTGCCAGGGAGACGGTAACGCGTTTACACTTGTATTCTCGGGTTAATTTGTGAATATTTTGTACAAAACTAACTTTCTAACAGATTCAACGGATAAAACACATTCTTTTTAAACCGACACGAGAACTAAAAACAATGATGTTCTCAGGATTTTTGATCTGCTAACACACTGTGTTTTAACTTGGAAATCAAAGTATAAGAGTGGAATACTATTGTTACAGAGAGGAAACACACAAAATTTGAGCACCGAACTTGCAAATTAGACCAGCGAGAACTTGAAAATTCCCGATGTCGTCGGTTTTCTGGTGGGGTTTTGAAAATTGGTTTTTGTTTTGCCTCCAATGTTCTATTAGTATCCCATTTTTATTGTTTGATTTTCTTAATTACTTGTGTTCAGAACTTTGGCTATTTATATCGCTTTCTAGCTCAAATATCTGTATTTTTCTGACATTTACAGATTTGACGGATTGACGAACAGCGATCGTGCGGAGAAATGGGCGTTTTCAAGTATAAGGGGATTGAACACTTTAGTGCCAAAGATCCGGGTAGTTTGACCCGCGCAAGCGTACCTTTCAAATACTCAGAGGCAATATCAACACGAGTTTCTTAAACTCAACTCTTTTGGTACGTATATTTCTAAACTACCTCTTCTCAAATCCGACGCTCCATTATTCATATCTTTGCAGGATTCTTTGCAACATAGCTGCAATTGCTAAAGAAAAACTAACCGTATTTGTTGCAGCACCACATTTAAAGTAAAAAAAATTGATTGATTGTTTGATAACAAAACTTTGTTGATTTGCGCATTGCATCATTAATACGGACTTAAGGGGCTATAACACCAACTCAAATTAGGTGGGGATTTCATCACCCTTCCTAAGACCCCGAAAATCACTAATTGCATAAGTGTCACCTCAAGCTTAATAAAAAATATCTAGACTCGGTCAATTAAGGACTTGTCGCGCTCAACAGGACAAAGGAAGATTGTGGGCACTCGGTAGTTTATCTAAACATGACTTTTGTAGTGCCTAGGCTAGACAAGTGAGGAGGTAAGTTTAAAAAGCCCGTCTCACGGTGATTCGTGGATGGAACCCTCCTTACCTCAGCTGTTCTTATCTGGCCACAACTGGCTGTGAAGAGGCGATTTGAGGGATATCTCACAATTTGTCGCTTTGGAACAGTTAGGAGCAGGTCTAGTAGACTTAGAGGACCCTAGTCTAGGTATTGATTGATTGTGCATTTGTGACTGTGCATTTGTGATTGTGTTTGTTGAACTGTCATTTCATTTTCACATCCTTACGAAACAAACACAAGTTCGCCACTTTTACCACCTTCACCAAATTTTTCTCCATTTTTTTCTTACCCTCACATTCTACGCTTTGACTACACTAAACTCGTTTAGTGTATGTCCGCTTGGACTAAGAACCCTAGTGCCCGTTTAGTCCGCGTTTCATTAGTCGCTACGGACTACGCGATCGACCCCGAAGTTGAAACTCCGTCCACACCTCTTTCACCTTTACTTTTGCCAACCAACTCCGATGTTGACCGCGATTCTGTTCATATATCTTCACCTTCACTTTCACCGTCACCAAATTCTTCTTCCGAGATGTCGGGATTTCCTCCTAACATCACTTTACCTCCCCCGGGAATAATTCCACCTCCATTAGGTGCGAATAACCCGTGACCATCTCTTGTTGAAGCGCCACAGTGAATCGTGCTCCAGGATTGTTTCTACCCTACCCGCGCTGCACTTCCAACTTGTCTTTCACTTCCACCGGCCAATGGGGATAATTTCGAATTTATGCCTCATTTTATCAACATGTTACCCAAATTTCACGGGCTTGAATCTGAAGATGCCTATATCTTCATCAACAAATTCCAGAACGTTTGTGTGATGATGAAGACAACCCAGCTGTCTGACGATGTTATACGGCTACGAGTTATTCCTTTCACTTTGTGCGACCTTATTGAAAAGTGTATGTATAGCACCACATCTCATTCGATAACCAGTTGGGATGAGTTTGTGAAAGCATTTAAAAAAAAATTCTACTCAAATCATAAGACCGCACGGATTCGAAACGAAATTAACCAATTCACCCAGCTTCCTATAGAACCTTTCTGGAAGTACTTTGACCGATACAAGGACCTCCTTATTCAGTGTCCTCATCACGGTATAGAGAAATGGCAACTTTTCCAAACTCTGTACGAGGTCCTGAATCCAGCAACCAGACAGTTGATGGAGACCATCTGTCAGGGCCACTTCCTGTCCAAATCTGATGAGGAGGCTTGGCAATTCTTTGACGATCTTGCGGAGCAAACGCTGCAGTGGGAGAGCACCCGACTTTACACAGCAACTTCTTCTTCTTCTTCAGGTATCTCTTGGGCAGGAGTTCATCAACTCGACATCTCAATTGCAATGAAGGCCAAGATGGATGCAATCACGCGGAAACTGGAAGCAATTGAGAGAAAATTCTCATCTCCTTCTCCTGCCCCTATTCTTCCCCCTCGTACCATTTGCGCTTGTTGTTCGGATCCATCTCATTTGACAGAAGAGTGTCCTTACAATCCACCATCTCAAGGACAGGATCGGGTTAATGCTGCATTTCAACAAAGACCAAGAAACGATCCATACTCTTCCACATACAATCCCGGTTGGAGGAACCATCCCAATTTCGCCTGAAATCAGAACCAGCATCAATTCCAAAGGCCTCCTCCTCAACAACAAACTCAACAACAATTTCAGCAGCCTTTCCAACCCCAACCTTATCAGAATCTGACGAACAACTTTGCACCCTGCAACAATTCTTTTCCTCAAAACAACTTTGTTCCGTCAAATAACGATAAGGTTTTCTCGCTAGAACAGAGTCTAGAGGTTTTTGTAAAGCAATTGACTCAATCCACCGCCAACATCCAGTCTTCTATTCAGTCTCTGGTGCAACACACCGCTACATACGGGCAAAGCATTAAGACCATTGAAGCTCAGATTGCACAGCTGAACGCGGCCTTAAGCGAGCGAGAAAAAGGAAGGCTTCCATCTCAACCACTCTCAAATCCTGGTCACCCACATAATGTACATGTTGCTCTTGAACAACAGAACCATAATGTGAGTGACGTGACTACATTGAGATCTAGAAGAATGCTGAACAACAACATCGGCACACGAATTGATGATGATGACACCCCGGTCGTCTCTTCTATTCCTTCTTCTTCTTCTGAGCCTATTCTCCATTCTTCAAAAGGCTCTCCTTCTTCAATCGCTGCTCCAAACGGATTCATATCTCACTCTACTCAAACTCCAGTTTTGGGATCTGTTCCAACTCTACAATCTCCTCCACAAGCATTGGACTCAACCAATTTCAAAAATGTTCCATTTCCAAACCGGTTGAGGTCCAATAAACAAAATCCACAAATGGAGAAAATTCTGGAGTTGTTCAAACAGGTTAACATCAACATTCCCCTCTTAGATGCAATCCAACAAGTCCCCTCCTATGCCAAAATCTTGAAAGACTTGTGCACTAAGAAGAGGAAATCTCAGGTACCAAAGAAAGTTTTTCTAGCTAGTAACGTGAGTGATGCTCTTACCCAAGATTTACCACAAAAACGGAAGGACCCTGGCTGTCCTACGATTTCTATAACCATTGGGGATAAAAACATCAGCCGCGCTCTTTTGGATCTTGGTGCCAATGTTAACCTGCTTCCTTATTCTGTATATGAGCAACTAGGTGTAGGAGAACTGAAACCTACACATTGTACTCTTCAAATGGTTGACTAATCTATCACCTATCTTAGGGGTGAGCTAGAAAATGTGTTAATTAAAGTTGGGGACTTCATATTCCCCGTTGACTTCATTATTTTAGATACACAACCTATAGCAAACCCCCGGAATCAAATTCCGGTGATACTCGGTCGCCCATTCCTTGCAACCTCAAATGCTGTGATCAATTGTCGAAATGGTTCCATGAACCTCTCATTTGGCAACATGACAATTGAACTCAACATTTTTAGGTTAGGAATCAGCCACCCGAACTAAGTGCTCATATACAAGATGTTTGTTCCATCCAGGAGATCGCCCCAGAGGACTGTGAATTTGAGGAATTCTTGTTTGATCACAGTAATCTTGACGCCACTAGTGCGTTCCTCTTTGAACCTACTGCTGCTTCCACTTCCAACAACGATTACGAGTGCTTCACGTTTTCGAACGATCTTGGCTTTTCGCCGCCCGAGTTTGAATCTTTTGAGTTTTCGGATGCGTTAGTTGAACCATCCGACTCGGTCGCATACACTCACTTTTAGCCCATGTTGGAATCTTTTGAGTTCAAAACATTTTCTCCAATCTTGCCTTCAGTCATTTCACCTCCTACACTCGAATTCAAGCCTCTGACGTCTCACCTCAAGTATGCTTACTTAGGTGAGAACGAGACCCTCCCAGTCATCATCTCGGCTTCTCTAGCTCTAGAGTAAGAGAAAGCCCTTCTCACGGTCTTGCAATCCAATCGGCAAGCATTCGGCTGGACGATGGCGGACATCAAGGGGATTAGTCCCATGATCGTTGAACATCACATTCACCTGATGGATGATGCCAAACCAGCTAAGGATCCACAAAGGCAATTAAATCCAGTCATGAAGGAGGCTATGAAAAAGGAAATCGTCAAATGTCTGGATAGTGGTATCATTTACCCTATTCAGATAGCCAATGGATCAGTCCTATACATGTTGTCCCTAAGAAGTCGGGCATTACTGTCATCACAAATGAGGCGAATGAGTTGATCCCTACTCGTACCCAAACCGGGTGGCGAGTGTGCATTGATTATCGGAAACTCAACGCCGCAACGCGTAAAGATCAATTTCCGCTACCTTTCATTGATCAAATGCTCGAACGATTAGCTAGACATGAGTATTACTGTTTTCTGGACGGTTACTCAGGCTATAACCAGATTCCCATCGCCGAGAAAGACCAGGACAAAACCACTTTCGCTTGTCCTTTCGGCACATTCGCATATCGCCGCATGCCCTTTAGGCTATGCTGAAAGGTTCCTAGGCACCCTATAGAGATCTCACAAGGCATCAACCATGCCAATTTCAAAAATTATGGGTGCCGAGAAACCCTAACACGGATCGTCGGCTAGAATTCTAGGCGAAAAACGAATCTAGTTAACATATTAACTAAAGGAGAGAGGCTACAATCTTTGTAGATCCGGTTATCCACTTCCTTAGCTCCAAGTGGTCATCCCCTCGCTGTCCATCTCGAATCTCGGACTCTCGCGATGGCTTCATCGGAGAAGTGAGCGGAATAGGTCGTCGGCTTCGTGTCGAAGATGATCTACGTCGAGGTTGCACAAGTTCAAGCTCCAACTTCACCAAGTTGTGAAACTTGTGAAGAAAACACCCAAAACAACTTGGCAAGAGGTAGAGGGTGAAGAAATAGGAGGTGGGTTCACTTTAGAATTGGATTTCTCACTTTGGAACTCAAGATGCCATTGATGGCAACAAGCTTTCTCTCTTGAAGATGAAGAAGAAGAAGTAGATAGAATATGATATGTATATCTAAAATGAATAATAAAATCAATACTTATCATCTTCTAACCTTGGTTAAGTGTAGAGAATAAACCATGGTCAAATGAGAATGGTTAGGGTTAAGGATGATGACAAAATAGTCACTTTAGTCAAAGCTTCATGAAGCTTCAACAAGCTTCATGAAAGAAACCATTTTGTTATCATATATTTATTTATCAAAAAGAATAGATAAATAAATAAGTAAATAAATAAAAATCCTAACTATTATCATAACCATGGTTTAAGTCTTAACACAACACCAATCAACATGCATCATCAAACATGACACATAGTAGTGCACAAAAGTATATCACATATACAACTTGTGAACTACAAGTGAGAAAATCCTATTAAAGTGAACCTATACCAGTTAATGCAAAGTAATATATCAAATATATAATTATACATTAAATCGTTAAATCAACACTTGATTCAATGATCCGGTCATGTCGCACATAACCGACTAGTATCCAATGTATCGACTTATCGAATCAATCTACGATTCGATAACTAGGTTATATCGCATATAACCAATCGAAACATTCATCGCGAGAATGAAATATGGTATCACATACACGCATTATTCTCGGTCCCGCACATATCTCATATGCGCTCCTATTTCGTTTCGCTTGAGCTGGGAAACCTCTGTGTAGGACTCTAAAGACTCGTCAATACCCCGGTAGCAGATGATGATCATATCAAGCACCCACAAGCCGCAAGCGGTCTGCTAAACGTAACGGCCATCTGGGTATTGAGCGATCAGAAGATCGACGAGCTAGCCCGCTCACACTCCTGTGAATCCAACCAGTAACACTTACCGTACAGTCCGGTCTGTTCGTCTGATACGTCGCATATCAAGTCTAGGGGTGGTAAACGTGAGACCCCAATAACCGATAAGTCGTGCCGATGTGAGGCTCATAACGGATCGAGAAACTACTGGTAACACTTACCAGCAAATCTCTGATCAGCCCTGGCCAGGGACTTCCCTGTTACGGCCAATCGAGCACAGCGCAACATCAACCCCTAATACCGGGAGAGACGAAACCCCTCCTATCGCTCATTGCCTCCATGTGACTCGGGACTGTACCCAAAGACCACCATTTTGCACGCCCTCATGGCCGTGGTAAGGTGGAGATCAAAGCACAGTGGGAATCACACAAGACTATATGACGATCTCGGGTCTACAGACTAACCTGCACAAGTGTCACCTGAGAACTGCCATCTGACGTGAGGTATAATACCATCTGGGAGTTCTCGGCGAGTTCGTCCAGTGTACCCAGTCTCCACTGAGCACCCGTATACCATCTCTGATGTCAAACACCAATGGATATGGGATCATCCATCGCCCATCTCATGGGTCAAGAAGCGTATACGCTAGTCTACACTGGTATATCGATGCCCCGTCTCGATACACCCACGACTAGGGACCTTGAAGGATGTACTTATGGACTACCATGTCCCCACTAGTATGATCTGCATCATAGTCCAGGCAGTCAAGTACACATCCTAAGGGATTTACCAACATGTAACTATAAGACAATTTAAAGAGACTAGTGTACATGTTAAGATAAAGAGTAACCAGATAGCATACTATCATATCGAGCAAGAAAGTCATCTCTATATATGTCCAAGCATCCAATATAATATACAACATCTGTACAATACTGGCCTCTAGGGCATACATACAACTAACAATCTCCCACTTGCACTAGGGCCAGCTGCTGTAGTATCGCATATCGAGCATCCCGAAGAGTCTCTCAAACTGTATCTGGGGAATGGCCTTCATGAGTGGATCCGCCGTGTTGTTCTTCGTGTCAACCTTCCTGACCTCGATCTCCCGGTGATCAACTATCTCCCGGATCAGGTGATACCGCCTCAGAATATGCCTGGATCGCTGATGGGACCTGGGTTCCTTGGCCAAAGCCACCGCTCCATTGTTATCGCAATACAAAGGTATTGGATGCTCAATGGATGGAACCACTCCAAGTTCTGTAATGAACTTCTTGATCCAGACAGCCTCTTTGGCAGCATCGTTGGCAGCGATGTATTCAGCCTCCATCGTCGAGTCTGCCACGGTTTCCTGCTTGGAACTCTTCCAGCTAACCGCCCCTCCATAAAGGGTAAAGACAAAGCCCGACCGCGACTTAGAGTCGTCCTTATCACTCTGGAAGCTCGAATCGGTAAAGGACTCCACTTGGAGCTCTCCGTTACCATACACCAAGAACATATCTCTAGTCCTTCGTAAGTACTTGAGAATGCTCTTCACAGCTGTCCAGTGACTCTCTCCAGGATCAGCTTGATACCTGCTCACTGCACTTAGTGAGTATGCTACATCGGGTCTGGTACATAGCATCGCATACATGATAGAGCCTACTGCCGAAGCATAGGGTATCCCTTGCATGCGAGCTCTCTCCAAATCAGTCTTGGGAGACATCTCTTTGGAGAGAGTGACTCCAGAGATCGTGGGCAAGTTCCCACGCTTGGACTCTTCCATACTAAACCTCTTTAGTATGGTGTCAATGTACCTGGATTGGGACAATCCCAAAATCCGTTTGGATCTATCTCTATAGATCCTAATTCCCAATATGCAGGAGACATCACCAAGATCTTTCATTGAGAATCTTTGTGATAAGAAGAGCTTGACCGATTGCAGCATAGGAATATCATTTCCTATCAAGAGTATGTCGTCCACGTACAATACGAGGAAGACAACCTTACTCTCTGCCACCTTCTTGTAGATACAAGGTTCATCTGGGTTTTTGACGAAATCAAACTCTTTGATAACGACGTCAAAGCAGATGTTCCAACTCCGCGATGCTTGCTTTAATCCATAAATGGATTTAAGCAGCTTGCACACCTTCCCGCTGCTCCCACTGTCTACGAAGCCCTCTGGCTGAGTCATGTACACGCACTCTTCTAAATCACCGTTTAGAAAGGCGGTCTTAACATCCATTTGCCAGATTTCATAATCATGATATGCAGCGATGGCAAGCATGATCCGGATGGATTTAAGCATAGCCACTGGAGAAAAGGTTTCGTCATAGTCCACACCTGGTCTTTGGCGAAAACCTTTTGCTACAAGTCTAGCTTTGAAAGTCTCCACTTTCCCATCTACACCAAGTTTCTTCTTGAAGATCCACTTGCTCCCAATTGGTTTTACCCCTTCAGGAGCAACATCCAAAGTCCATACTTTGTTAGTGTACATGGAATCCATCTCGGACCGCATAGCATCCAGCCATTTCACAGAGTCCCCACTCATGATGGCCTGCTCGAAGCTAGTTGGGTCATCATCCTCCATGATGCAATCCTCGCTTCCACCATCCATGAGAAAACCGTAGTATCTCTCAGGTGGGCGAGAAACCCTACTAGATCGGCGGAGAGGCTGAGGTTCATTGGGAGCTACTGAATCCTCTGGTTCAACCAAATCTTCTGTTGTAGTCTGTATTGCTGGAACCTCTTCCAGTTCTACCTCCTTGCCACTAATCTCTTTTTCAAGAAATTCCTTTTCTAAAAAGGTGGCATGTCGAGAAACAAACACTTTTTGTTCCTTGGTGTGGTAAAAGATATACCCTCGCGAATGTTTAGGATATCCAATAAACTTACACAGAATAGACCTTGCCGCGAGTTTGTCCGGATTTTGCGTTTTTACATAGGCCGGACAACCCCATATCTTAACATAATTAAGACATGGTTTCTTTCCTTTCCATATCTCATATGGAGTGGTCGGCACGGTTTTGGTGGGAACCATATTCAATAGGTCTGCAGCTGTTTCCAGTGCATATCCCCAGAAGGAAATAGGTAATTCAGCTGTGCTCATCATAGAGCGCACCATATCTAATAGGATGCGGTTCCTCCGTTCTGATACACCGTTGTGCTGTGGTGTATATGGAGGAGTCAGTTGAGAGAGAATCCCATTCTCTTTTAGGAAGTCCAGGAATTCATTGCTCAAGTATTCACCTCCTCGATCAGATCGTAGGATTTTAATACTTTTTCCGGTTTGGTTCTCAACTTCTTGTTTATATTCTCTAAATTTCTCAAAAACTTCTGATTTGTGTTTCATCAGGAACACATATCTGAATCTAGAGAGATCGTCAGTGAATGTAATGAAGTACGAAGAACCATCACTGGCATGTGTAGACATGGGACCGCATACATCACTATGTATCAGTCCCAAGAGTTCGGTAACTCTTTCTCCGTGTCCCGTAAACGGAGTTTTGGTCATCTTGCCTTTGAGACATGACTGGCAAGTGTCATAAGATGAAAATTCAAACGGATTTAAATATCCATCTTTATGCAACTTAGCTAGTCGTGTCGCATTGATGTGACCCAGTCTACAATGCAACAAGAAGGATTCGTTCAGTTCTGAACTCTTCCTCTTGTGTGTGTATGTTATGCTCAGAACTGTTGATTGATTTAGAACATAAATGCCATTGCACAACGTGCCTGATCCAACCAACTTTTGGTTACGGAAAATGTTCATAACATTGTCCTGTAATACAAAATTATATCCCTCTTTACTCAACAAAGAAACCGATATAATGTTGCATATCAGGTTCGGCATGTAATAGCATTCGTTCAGAACCAATGTATTACCAGTTGGTAATATAAGGTGATATTCTCCGACAGTCTTAGCTGCAACAATTGCACCATTTCCAACTCTAATGTCCTTATCACCTTCTCCAAGTTCTCTTCCTTTTCTAAGCCCATGTAACTGATTACATATATGGGATCCTGACCCGGTATCTAATACCCAGGACGTAGAGCAAATAGAGAAACAGTTCTCAGTAACGAACACACCCGAAGAAAATGCATCATCATGTACTTTCTTCATTCGGGTGGCATGGGAATCCTGGTATTCCCCTATATCCTGTTCAGTCCTATAACCCTTATAGGAAAGAACGGAACCAACGTTCCCCAGCACAGTATAACATGCGGGTTCGGTCAATACATCCATATTATTATCTTGATTAAGGCATGAAATGGTCGCTACCTGGAGAGAGAGAGAAGAAAACACTTTAGCGTATGCTCGTGCAAGATCAGATTGGTTATTATCTTATCTAATCAGGATAGCTCCCACTGCTTTTTATCAAATCTTCCTTCAAACCCTAAAAGGAAAGACTAGCCGGGATTAATTACACACTACAAGTTCGCCAATCTTTCAGCCAGGCCAGTGTCGGTACTTTGAGGGAGGTCCCCCGTGCTTTCGCACGAACCTAATTAATGTAAATCTCGTTTTCCCAGAGGCGTAACCTCGTTGACACCTTTCTAGACACCTACTTGATCGGCTAATTGCAATGTGTAAAACTCTCCCAAGAGTAACTCTTACTCGCAGTGGGTATCGGGATCCAACTATCTCATAGAAGGTATGCAATCTCATTGCAAATTTCAACACTTGAAATTCACGATAATATTTTGCCCCTAGCGTCCTATGACCTTGACGCAGGCCAACAAACCATAGTGCGCTAGTCAAGTTCAACCCGTCATTTCCTGATTGAATTAAACCCACCCGTACGGCCCTTGACGCAGGCCAACAAAGTCGCACGACTACCCTAATCCAATCTGCATCATATGCATAAGCAGATAAATACTAGTTAGCTACCGCACACTACGCCTTGACGCAGGCCAACAAACGTAGCACGAATACTAACTACTACTCATCTGAAATGACGGAGGGCTACGCCAGGTTTTTCTGAAAACCATGAGCGTAATGAACTTGATATCGTTGTAGAATCAAATGAAGTTTTGAAATGGAGTGATTTTGAGGCTTTTCTAGTTTTGCTAAAGGAGTCACTCCCGGTGAAGGGATCTCGGTCCTTTCCTCGTCGAATGAGGTGCGGGATATATCATATATATCGCTGTGCAAAGCAAAAACCCAAAAGCAGTCAAAAGCAAACCGAGTGTGTAGCATCTGTCAGTTATTGCTAAAGGAGTCACTCCCGGTGAAGGGATCTCGGTCCTTTCCGCATCGAGTAAGGTGCAGGGTATATCATATATACCGCTGTGCAAAGCAAGAACTGTAGCTACCCTTTTTATTTAAAATTTTGATTCCACAACATCTTAGGTTTCTTTTCTTTCATTAATCACATTAATGAAGTCCCATCATTTAAATACCTAAACATCACAGATAGATATGACGTACACTTATGCCATCCGCATTCGCCTCGATGTCCCCTCAAGCACCGTTAGGTTAGGTAACTAACGACAGAGCAGGGCAGGGCTAGTGCGGATGCAAAACATAAGTAACGTCTATATATACTATATACTGTATCTATCACAGAACATCACATGATCGCATCACAGATATCGCAGCAGAAGAAACATATGAAACATTGGATATACTAGGACGTCCGTGTTTTCAATACGAGCCAGTATAAAACACGGATTCCACGGTCGTGATGAATAGCCAATCCCACACCCCTAGACCCCTACGAGAGCGGCAACCAACCTTGCCAATTCTAGGGTTAGGAGACCCGGACTCGACTCCTCGAGATGGTCTCCCACTGGACCCCAGAACCGGTTACTTGTGCTCCCCTCCTTGGGTCTATCCTAATGCGGAAAAGTAAATAATATACAAAAGGTGACAACTTCCGCTACCTGGAAGTGCCCCAAATAAAAGAATATTACATACAAGTTTTTATATGAATTAAAATGAAAAACACTCATCTCACATAAAAACCCCCCGGCTATTCAAACACGACGATCCAATATAACATATCCAGCAACACATAACATCACATGTCATCAACGTAAGTAAGTATGCATACCCCAATTGTCGTTGACGTATAGCAACGAAACCGGCGATATGAACATACTACACTTACGGTCACAGAAAAGAAAATGTAAAACTACAACAGTTGGAATCCGCAACCTCTTTAGACATCACATGCCTAATCAAATGAAATACTTAGACATCACATGCCTAACAGTTATAAACCCCGCATTTTAGTCTCATTATCGAAAACTCTTTTCAATATCAAGTGAAACTAAACCGCTAAATTTATAACATTCATTCAGTTATCTCATAACTTTTTGTGAATTCCAATTATTGTATCATATTCCAGATAAACAGAAAATGTTAAACTTTCCGATCGAACAGTCGAATACCCAAGTTTTCCCGATACAGCTCAACACATGAAATAAGTCTAACAACATTCAGTTCGTGCCTCAGTACCAACGGTCCAGCCGTAGAAGGGTCAAGCCAACGCCTCACATGTGGCACGCCGTACTGCCCCAAACCCGAAGGTTCAAAGGGCAGTTCAAGACGGTCACATAATTGAGTTAAGGTTTGTTGTCTTCTAGAGGGTCCATCGCGTTACTTGCACTACTTAGAACGTCGTTAAACTACGGAAAAATCCAACACTTGGAAATTTCCCGACAGGGGAAAAGTTGGGTATTTATATCCGGTCGAACTTTTTAACAAATTCAAAAATTATCCGGAAATACACAAAGACGAAATTTGATAATCCGATCGATACAACGAAGCTTTAAAACACCCCAGGAAAAAAAACTCTAGAATAAATATTAAAAATACCCATAAAACTCAGCTGCAGAAATGATAAATTACTGTGCAGAGGAGGAGGGCTGATGTCATCAATCTGCCGCGGAACCGCCGCCTAAGGCAGGCTTCTGCCGCGGTTCCGCCGCCGGTTGCACTGTTCATGACCCCGATTTTGCGCCGTAATTCTTAGAATTCTCTGCTGAGTTTTCTGCATATTTTTAATTTTGAAAAAACCCATTTTTTAAAAATAGTACAGCGAGCCGTTTTCGGGTTAGGGTTTTGGTTCGATCGGACTTCAAACGTCGTCGGGACTTCGCCTAAGGCTCTAGCTAGGCTCTGATACCAGTGAAAGGTTCCTAGGCACCGTATAGAGGTCTCACAAGGCATCAACCATGCCAATTTCAAAAATTATGGGTGCCGAGAAACCCTAACACGGATCGTCGGCTAGAATTCTAGGCGAAAAACGAATCTAGTTATCATATTAACTAAAGGAGAGAGGCTACAACCTTTGTAGATCCGGTTATCCACTTCCTTAGCTCCAAGTGGTCGTCCCCTCGCTGTCCATCTCGAATCTCGGACTCTCGCGACGGCTTCATCGGAGAAGTGAGCGGAATAGGTCGTCGGCTTCGTGTCGAAGATGATCTACATCGAGGTTGCACAAGTTCAAGCTCCAACTTCACCAAGTTGTGAAACTTGTGAAGAAAACACCCAAAACAACTTGGCAAGAGGTAGAGGATGAAGAAATATGAGGTGGGTTCACTTTAGAATTGGATTTCTCACTTTGGAACTCAAGATGCCATTGATGGCAACAAGCTTTCTCTCTTGAAGATGAAGAAGAAGAAGTAGATAGAATATGATATGTATATCTAAAATGAATAATAAAATCAATACTTATCATCTTCTAACCTTGGTTAAGTGTAGAGAATAAACCATGGTCAAATGAGAATGGTTAGGGTTAAGGATGATGACAAAATAGTCACTTTAGTCAAAGCTTCATGAAGCTTCAACAAGCTTCATGAAAGAAACCATTTTGTTATCATATATTTATTTATCAAAAAGAATAGATAAATAAATAAGTAAATAAATAAAAACCCTAACTATTATCATAACCATGGTTTAAGTCTTAACACAACACCAATCAACATGCATCATCAAACATGACACATAGTAGTGCACAAAAGTATATCACATATACAACTTGTGAACTACAAGTGAGAAAATCCTATTAAAGTGAACATATACCAGTTAATGCAAAGTAATATATCAAATATATAATTATACATTAAATCATTAAATCAACACTTGATTCAATGATCCGGTCATGTCGCACATAACCGACTAGTATCCAATGTATCGACTTATCGAATCAATCTACGATTCGATAACTAGGTTATATCGCATATAACCAATCGAAACATTCATCGCGAGAATGAAATACGGTATCACATACACGCATTATTCTCGGTCCCGCACATATCTCATATGCGCTCCTATTTCGTTTCGCTTGAGCCAGGAAACCTCTGTGTAGGACTCTAAAGACTCGTCAATACGCCGGTAGCAGATGATGATCATATCAAGCACCCACAAGCCGCAAGCGGTCTGCTAAACGTAACGGCCATCCGTGTATTGAGCGATCAGAAGATCGACGAGCTAGCCCGCTCACACTCCTGTGAATCCAACCAGTAACACTTACCGTACAGTCCGGTCTGTTCGTCTGATACGTCGCATATCAAGTCTAGGGGTGGTAAACGTCAGACCCCAATAACCGATAAGTCGTGCCGATGTGAGGCTCATAACGGGTCGAGAAACTACTGGTAACACTTACCAGCAAATCTCTGATCATCCCTGGCCAGGGACTTCCCTGTTACGGCCAATCGAGCACAGCGCAACATCAACCCCCAATACCGGGAGAGACGAAACCCCTCCTATCGCTCATTGCCTCCATGTGACTCGGGACTGTACCCAAAGACCACCGTTTTTCACGCCCTCATGGACGTGGTAAGGTGGATATCAAAGCACAGTGGGAATCACACAAGACTCTATGACGATCTCGGGTCTACAGACTAACCTGCACAAGTGTCACCTGAGAACTGCCATCTGACGTGAGGTATAATACCATCTGGGAGTTCTCGGCGAGTCCGTCCAGTGTACCCAGTCTCTACTGAGCACCCGTATACCATCTCTGATGTCAAACACCAATGGATATGGGATCATCCATCGCCCATCTCATGGGTCGAGAAGCGTATACGCTAGTCTACACTGGTATATCGATGCCCCGTCTCGATACACCCACGACTAGGGACCTTGAAGGATGTACTTATGGACTACCATGTCCCCACTAGTATGATCTGCATCATAGTCCAGGCAGTCAAGTACACATCCTAAGGGCTTTACCAACATGTAACTATAAGACAGTTTAAAGAGACTAGTGTACATGTTAAGATAAAGAGTAACCAGATAGCATACTATCATATCGAGCAAGAAAGTCATCTCTATATATGTCCAAGCATCCAATATAATATACAACATCTGTACAATACTGGCCTCTAGGGCATACATACAACTAACATATGCAATGCTCCCGCTACCTTTCAGTGGTGTATGATGGGAATTTTCTCTGACATGGTTGAGAAATTTTTGGAGATATTCATGGATGATTTCTCCATCTTTGGCGATTCTTTCGACGAGTGTCTGCAACATCTTGACGCTGTCCTTACCCGATGTAAGGATAAAAATCTTACTTTAAACTTGGAAAAATGCCACTTCATGGTACGTGAAGGTATTGTCTTAGGACATATCATTTCGCAAAATTGCATTGAGGTTGATAAAGCAAAGATTGATGTCATTTCCAACCTTCCTCCTCCCAAATGCATCAGAGATATCCGATCCTTCCTTGGCCATGCCAGTTTTTACAGACAGTTACCAAGGACTTTAGCAAGATTTCTAGACCCATGACTCTTCTTCTGGCCAACGATACCACGTTCAAATTTGACTCGAGCTGTTTGACTGCTTTCGAATCACTGAGAAGCTCACTCACCACTGATCCCATTCTTTCTTCACCTGACTGGACGCATCCTTTTGAGATTATGTGCGATGCATCCGACTTTGCTATCGGTGCGGTCGTAGGACAGCATATCGATAAGATGCCACACGTAATCTACTACGCGAGCCGGACCCTGAATGATGCCCAAATGAATTACACAACAACCGAGAAAAGGTTCTTGGCTGTTGTGTTTGCTTTAGAGAAATTCAGGCCCTATCTGATCGGCTCCCCAGTCATTGTCTACACCGATCATTCCACTTTAAGTCATCTTTTTGGGAAAAAAGATACAAAATCTCGGCTAATACGTTGGATCCTCTTACTTCAAGAGTTTGACCTCATCATTAAGGACAAAAGAGGATGTGAAAACGTAGTAGCCGATCATCTTTCACGACTTCCTTGTTCGCCAACATTCCCTCTCCCAATCAATGATACTTTCCCTGATGAACAACTCTTGACAATATCTTGCGAACCCTGGTTCCCAGATATTGTGAACTACTTGGCGACTGGACTCATACCTAACGATTGGTCGAGTCAGGACAGACTTAGATTTTTATCCCAAGTAAAACATTTTTACTGGGACGAACCCAACCTGTTCAAGTACTGTCCAGACTTAATCATCCACCGGTGTGTTCTGAAAAACGAATTCAAGAGTGTGTGGTCTTTTTGCCACGATCAAGCATGTGGCGGGCACTTTGGCCCAAAAAAGACAGCTGAGAAAGTCTTGAAATGTGGCTTTTACTGGCCAAAACTTTTCAAAGATACACATGAATACTGCAAGACTTGCTCCCGGTGCCAACATTTGGGCCGGATTTCCAGGCGAAATGAGATGCCGCTCCAACCAAAATCTTGGTTGTTAAGATGTTCGATGTTTGGGGGATAGATTTCATGGGCCCGTTTCTCAGCTCTTTTAGAAACCTGTATATTCTCTTAGCTGTTGATTATGTCTCTAAATGGGTCGAAGCAGTGCCAAGCCGGACTAACGACAACAAGGTTGTTGTTAAATTCCTGAAAGAAAACATCTTTTCCTGCTTTGGGCACCTCGCGCTATCAGTAGCGACAATGGGACACATTTCTGCAATAGGTCTTGTAACATTTCAAAAAAATAAAATATTATTTTTGGGAATTTTTATAATTTAATAATAAAATATTGAATATTTTAATAAGGCGGTATAATTAAATACCGATAAATTGGGAAAAAATTGAAAATTTTGGAAATTACTAAAAAGGTGGTGTTTTATGTGAATTATGCAAATTTTAAGTTTTCATGATTAATTATATGCTAATTTAGTGCTACTCGCGATCCCATTTCATTAAAAAGATGCATAGCTCACTAGCTATCCCATGGACCAAGAAAGCAAGGATTTTGGACACTTGGGGCAACTCAAGAAAATTCTTGAGTTGCCAAATGAGGTATTTTCTGAACCTTTAGCTTAGTATTTCCATTACTTTTTCCCCCATGTTAGATTAGAACCGATATTGTGTGGTTTGGGTGAACTTGGAAAATTCTAGTTAGGGTTATTGGAAATTGAGAGTTGTAATATGAAATTTAGCTCAGTAGAGGCCATACAAAACCCCTAGTGCTAGAATCCAGGCCTAAACCAGAGACTAGAACCCCGGAATACGAATTTAGAAAAGCCGATATCGGAAAATTGTGGATTCTGTGGATGCAAAATGAAATCTGCTAACACTCGGGCTACCTGAAAATTATTTTGCAAGGACAGTGATACATGCAGGTGATTTAGAACATACCCTAAAAACCCTAGCCCCTAACTCCCTAACTTGGCCGCAGAAATATTCTATCTGGCCGTAATTTATGGCCAGACCTGGGCCAATGTGCCTCGTATTGGTTTTGTGGTCCCCTCATCAGTAAAATAAACCCTTGGCATATGCAAAATTGACCAATTTGACCTAGGGTGAAATCTAAGACCATTTTAAATAGCTGTAGTTTTGATTCGGGTTTCGTTTTGCGTATTTTAAATTCTGGATTTGCGTATTTGTGTTTTACCTCGATCACTTGACGTTTGTATGATGATATCGAGGGTTGTTTGATGGTTTTGAAAGCATAGTCCATAGGTTCTAACCTATAGGCCTTAGCGTGTCGTTTTGATTTTCCGATGTGATTTTAATATGCATTTGCGATTGTGTTATCTTTGTAGGTACCTTCACGAAGGTTTCATATGATGAAGAAGATGAAGGTGACATCGACACCGACACGCAAGATGGAAGTGAGTAGATTATATCTACGGGGGAAGTCGGGTAGATGGCGTATAGCACCCCCGCAGTTCGAGTATACTGAATATATACTATATATGTATGTATGTATGTATGTATGTATGTATGATAGCGTTATGTGTGACTTGGATATTCAGGATGTGATTAGGTGTACTATGATTAGATTAGGGTTAGAAGTAAACTAGTATAGTTTCCTAGTTGCGAACCCTAGAATAGGTCTACACTGACACGCACACACAGGCTTATTTGTTATGCTTATACCTGGATGATGAGGATAGTGGATGATATTTGGAGATGAGTCGATGAGATTGGGCATAGTGCCATGAGGTTGGTGATATGATGTGGTTCGTATTTGGAATACGACACGAGATTTTAGCGGGCCTTTGGACATGTGTTTTACACACGCGTTTATATAGATGGTATCAGTGTACTAGACTTAGATCAGTACCCCAGTTCATGAGATATGATGATAAGGATACCGAAAAGTTGATGAGATGAATGTGATATTGACCCGTACCCAGATTTGGGATGTCGTACGATGATTTACCGTACGAGCTGTAATTGATGATAAGATCCGCACTCATGACTCGAGGATGTCACATGATATTGTATCGTACGCAGTACCTTTGAGGCGGGATCACCGACTATTATATATTTATATATATATATATATATATATATATATATATATATATATATCGACTCAGATTTAGATGGTTTACATACCCCTCCCGATTGACTTGTTAGTTAGATCTGTAGTTTGCTTAGTAGATGTTAGGCTAGGACGATGTCATACATATTTCAAAAACAAACGAATCGGGATTATTTTTAAAGACAGGCAAAGGGATTCTACGGATATTTTCAAAAGACGCATCTTTTTTTTAAAAACACCATAGCCCTTATTTTCCCAAAAACCCCGATTCGTCTACCTTCAAATGGCAAAACAGTATGACATAAATACATTGATGTAGATTCTGCACTGACGTGTTTATTATTCATGTGCCGCATATTCTTGCTGTTCGCATCGCATTGCATGTTTAAATATGTTTAATGTTATATTAAAACCATGCCGTTATGACACCAGCACCATTATCGATGATGCGTATATTCCACGTACACCTGCTTGCCGGCTCACACACTTCATCATCGATAATTGCCATGTCACTACACAGTAGGATTATTGCATCAGGATACGATCCCTTGCATGGCATACTTGTGTACTTACATATTATACACTCATACTCGTGCACATACCTATTGTACATTCATACTTGTGCACTTACATATTGTACACTCATACTCGTGCACATACCTATTGTACATTCATACTCGTGTGCATACATATTGTACACTCATACTCGTGCACATACATATTGTACACTCATACTCGTGTACATACCTATTGTACATTCATACTTGTGTACTTACATATTGTACATACATATTTGCACATACATAGATGATTCTGGCTTGATTTGAGATTTGGGGACCGCAAGATACTTTTAAAAAACTGATTCAATTCAAAAGAACGGACTTCCCTTGCTATGTGCATATTACTGTTTTATGTCGCATGATATACTGATATGCTTACATTCTTTTATATGTCGCATACATCATGCCTTATGATTATACGCATTGAGATATGTTGTTTCCATGATATTTCTGGATTTGGGAACTGTGGGTATTTCAAAAGAGAGTATGTATTGTTTTAAAAACCCGGTTACCCTTGTTATGATATTTCAGTGCGTACACTATGTGTTTTCTCGGTTCTGAGAGTGGCATGTGAAACCCGATTCAAGGAGCGGTAGGCACTGTCTGCGGGTACATGGTGGACCCGGTGAGGTACCCCAGGGCAAGAAAACTCGTAGATGTTAGACGGTGAGCCCGGCAGAGGAGCACTACCTACCGGTGATTGTATTTGAGCTCGGCGGATATCTGGAGGATACCGACCGGAGTTGAGAGATGAGACGGGCCGATCCGGACTGACGGAGCCCGTGGGCCGATCCAGACTGACGGAGCCCTATGTATATGAGTATTTACGTGTCGATGCTGGGCACAGGTTTCATGATGTTTTCGAGTGTCGATGCTGGACACTGAGGTTCCATGATTTTAATGTGTCGCGAGGGACACACGTTGATTTATATCCCCATACTTCCATGCATATGCTTTATGATATTTACATGCATGATGCTTATTGTCTTTAGGGGACACATGGACGAGATCCACATACATACAGACATTGATTACATAGTTGGATGATATCCACATACTTATAGACTGCATGATATAGTTGACATTGATTCATGTTGATTACATTGATCATACCTTATATTTATGATATGTTGTTACCTGAGACACTGACACGAGCACATGGGATTACACTTATGTATAGATGTTTACCTTTGCCACCTTATCATGCTTCAGACTTAATCATATTGAGGATATTATTATTACTGATCGTATTGACCTAGGATAGTGTCATACACACGATTTCTCCTCTGTGATGTATTCTATTCACGAGTTGGCAACTCACCCCCGTTGTGCCACGGTTCTTGCAGGTTTTGCCGTACAGCTTCCATTGCGGCTTTTCTGACACACTGCTTCCTTCTGGGTGATTGCTTGGTAGGTGGGCTCACTCGTATCGTGACCACCCTTGTATTTATTTTATTCAGTTGTATCTAGTAATTCCATCAACCAAACATGTTTATTTTTTCAGACTAAGAAAACCAGTTGTGTATTATTTCGACCTTAGAGTCGCGCGATGTAGTATTATGGTTTTCTTGATATTTTGAGTTTCTTTTGAGTTTTGATCCTCGCCCTTCGGCGTTGTATATTATACTGCTTGCGTGGTTGTGACCGTCGATTGACGAAGAGCTAGCTCCCGCATGGGGATGCCTTTTATCCTTGTATATATACTTTTATAATGTTGTACCCCGTTCGGGGCCAGTATTTATAAAGGAAACTCTGCCGAAATTTTCAGAAAAGACTATAGATTTTAAAAATGCATATTTGGCTTACTTAATTAAAAACCTTGTTTTTAAAACATGTTTTCTTCACTTCTTAAAAACGAGTTTTCTTTATTTACTCTCTAAAATGGTTTTAGATTTCTGTGCTTTTGGCTTACTTGAATTAGATGGGGTCCTATAGACTTCATATGATTCAAGGGCCAGTCACGGGCTATTTTCGGGTCGTGTCAAAGTTGGTATCAGAGCGCTAGATTAACCTTGGTTCGAGTCTAAGTTTGACTATGCGGAGCCTAGAGCGTTTATATATATACGGAACTTAGGCTTGACCTTATGGAACTTAGACTTAGTCGATGGGGTATTAGACCCGAACTTTCATCACGCAGGTTGACCTTGGTTGATGGAATAGGTGACTACAGTAGAGTGACGAACCGTGTGTATGTTCCGCGGCATACTTACGATACGCTACTCCGCTTAAGAAACCTTAGGATGTACATTTCCTTGCACAGTATTATATTCATTCCTATGATCTATCCTCATCGATATTGGTTTGATTTTTGCTGCCACGATTACACGAGCAGAGAGAGCTATGGCTAGAGTTGCGTCAGCTTGAGCTCGTCACGGAAGAGGACTGACCAGGGCGTGATTCCAGGGACATACGATTGCATAGAGAGGCGTCGTTTTATTGTGTTTTCGCGCCATGAGTGTTTGACAAATCGCTTTTACGAGATTTCTCGGACATGCAGATCAGCACCAGAGGATCAAGGTACCGCTAGAAGCCAGCCAGAATGTGATGACCATTGATATGTCGCTTGTTCATGATGATTGAGGTAATGTTCAGCGTATAGACAAATGAGCCAGTTGTTGCTGCAAATGACGAGATATCGCCCATGTTAGTTATATGTATGCCCTAGAGGCCATTACTGTACATTGGATGTATATTGTAGTGGATGCTGGGACATATATAGGTAGGACTTTCTTGCTCGACATGATAGTACGCTATCTGGTTGCTCTTTATCTTAACGTGTATACTTTCTGTCTCTCTGTTACATGTTGATAAAGCCCTTAGGATGTGTACTCGACTTCCAGGACTGTGATGCAAATCATACTAGTGGGGCCTGGATAGTCCATGAGTACATCCTTCAATGTTCCTAGTCGAGGGAATATCGAGACGGGGCATCGATATTCCAGAGTAGACTAGCGTATATCTTCTCGACCCATGCAATGGGCGATGGATGATCCCATATCCATTGGTATTTGACATCAGAGATGGTATACGGGTGCTCAGTGGAGACTGGGTACACTGAACGGACTCGCCGAGAACTCCCAGATGGTATTATACCTCACGTCAGATGGCAGTTCTGTGGTGACACTGGTACAGCTTAGTCTGTTGACCCGAGATCGTCATAGAGTCTTGTGTGTCTCCCACTGTGCTTTGATTTCCACCCTACCACGGCTCAACTGAGTCATGCAAACAGGTGGTTTTTGGGCACAGTCCCGATTCACATGGAGGCAATGAGCGATAGGAGGGGATTCGTCTCTCCCGGTATTGGGGGTTGATGTTGCGTTATGCTCGACTGGCCATAACAGGAAATCCCTGGCCAGGGTTGCAGTGACCTACTGGTAAGTGTTATCAGTAGTTTCACACATGTCATGGACTTCAAGTCGGCATGACTTATCGAGCTACTGGGGTCTGACATTTACCACCCCTAGGCGAGATATGCGACATATCAGACGAACAGACCGGACTGTACGGTAAGTGTTACTGGTTGGATTCACAGGAGTGTGAGCGGGCTTGCTCGTCGTTCTTCTGATCGCTCAGTACCCGGGTGGCCGTTACGTTTAGCAGACCGCTTGCGGCTTGTGGGTGTTTGATATGATCATCATCTGCTGCCGGCGTATTGACGAGTCTTTAGAGTCCTACACAGAGGTTTCCTGGCTCAAGCGAAACGAAATAGGAGCGCATATGAGATATGTGCGGGACCGAGAATAATGCGTGTATGTGATACCGTATTCCATTCTCGCGATGAATGTATCGATTGGTATATGCGATATAACCTAGTTATCGAATCAAGGATTGATTCGATAAGCCGATACATAGGATACTAGTCGGTTATATACGATATGACCGGATCGTTAAATCAAGTATTGATTCAATGATTTAATGCATAATTATATATTTGATATATTACTTTGCATTAACTAGTATTGGTTCACTTTAAATGGATTTTCTCACTTGAATTGTGCAAGTTGTATATGTGATACACTTTTGTGCACTTGATTGTATCATGTTTGATGATACATGTTTACTTGGTTAAGTGTAAAGAATTAAGCCTTGGTTAAACTAATGATTAGGGTTTTGTTTATCTATTTATTTATAATTCTTATTTTGGAAAAGATAAAGAAAGAATGGTGGGGTTTTTGTTTGCTTGTTGAAGCTTCATGAAGCTTTGACCATATCCACCATTCTTGTCTCATGCTTAACCCTAACCATTAAAACTAACCATGGTTTATTCTCTACACTCAACCAAGGTTAGTAAATTATAAGTGTTGTTTTTATTTTCTATTTTTAATAACACTTATCATATCTTTTCTTCTTCTTCTTCTTCTTCTTCATCTTGAGCAAGAAAGAAAACCTAGCTACCATCAATGGCAACTAGTGAAAATGAGTGAGAAATCCAATTCTAAAGTGAACCCACTTCCTATTTCTTCATCCTCTACCTCTTGCCAAGTAGTATAGGGTGTTTTCTTCACAAGTTTCATAACTTGGTGAAGTGAGAGTTTGATCTTGTGATGCCTCGACGATCATCTTCGGCATCGAAGCCGACGATCAAGCCCTCCCATTTCTTCGATGAAGCCGATGCTAGAGTCCGGAATCCGATTTGGACAGCGGAGGGACATCATCACGGAGCTTAGGAAGTGGTGGATCGGATCTACAAAGGTTGTAGCCCCTTTCCTTTTAAGTTAAAGTCGTTAACTTGCATCGCATAGCCTACACATCTAGTTAACGATCCGTATTAGGGTTTCTCGGCACTTGTAAAATTATAATTGGCCATGTTTAATCACTTGTGAGACTCCATTAGTGTGCCTAGGAACCCTACAGTGGTATCAGAGCCTAGCTAGAGCCTTAGGCGATGCGTAGATGGAATTAGAAGTCCGATCGAATCAAAACCCAAACCCAAATTTGTTCTCTTGACAATTTTGAAAAACTGGGTTTTTTCAAGATTAAAAATATGCAGAAAAACCAGCAGGAGATTATAAGAATTATTGAGAAGCCCGTACCCCTGAATCCACCAAAGTGCGGCGGAACCGCGGCATTAGCATGGCTAATGCGGCGGTTCCGCGGCCATGTGGTCTCTTCTTGCGTTAAAATTTGCACAGTAATTCTTAGTTTGTAGTGCTGGTTTTCCTGGGAATTTTTAATATTTTTTCAAGAGTTGAATTTTCCGGGTTGTATTGGGGACTCGGTGTATTGATCGGATTGTCTAATTTTGTCAGTGTGTTTTTCCGGGTATTTTTAGAATATGTTAAAAAGTTCGACCGGATATAAATACCCACTTTTTCCCCTGCCGGGAAATTTCCAATTGTTGGATTTTTCCGTAGTTTAACGACGTTCTAAGTAGTGCAAGTAATGCGATGGTCCCTCTAGAAGACAACAAACCTTAACTCGATTATGTGACCGTCTTGAACTGCCCTTTGAACCTTCGGGTTTGGGGCAGTACGGCGTGTCACATGTGAGGCGTTGGCTTGACCCTTCTACGGCTAGACCGTTGGTACTGAGGCACGAACTGAATGCTGTTAGACTTATTTCATGTGTTGAGCTGTATCGGGAAAACTTGGGTGTTCGATTGTTCGATCGAAAAGTTTAGCGTTTTCTATTTATCCGGAATGTGATACAATAATTGGAATTCACAAGTAGTTATGAGATAACGGAATGAATATTATAAACATAGCAGTTTAGTCTCACTTGATCGGTTGCCACGGAGTTTTGATGTGATCAAAAGTCCGTCGCAATCACGTAGCGTACGCAGATACTCGCCGGGTAAACTTAATAGACAGCCTCACCCCATAGCTCCGACCAAGTGACTGTAGGAGAACCCCGTCGCCGAAAGCATCCGTTTGGGTGCTCGCGGTAGCGGTGTTTCGCCTTGGTGCACTTCGTCGACGGTATCGGGGGTGCGACCGTCTACTAAAGTTTGCGACGAGCATTCGATCAAAATGTCGGGAATCCTGTTGAATTGCCCGACTTGGTATTGAAAAGTGTTTTCGATAATGAGACTAAAATGCAGGGTTTATAATTGTTCGGCATGCGATGTCTAAAGAATTCATTTGGTCAGGCATGCGATGTCTGAGGTAGTTGCGGATTCCAACTGTTGTAGTTTTACACTTTCTTTTCTGTGACCGTAAGTGTAATATGTGATGTCGCCGGTTTCGTTGCTATATGTCAACGACAATTGGGATGCGTATATTTACTTACGTTGATGACATGTGATGTTATGTGTTGCTGGATATGTTATATTGGATTGTCGTGTTTGAATAGCCGGGGGTTTTTTATGTGAGATGAGTGTTTTTTCATTTTCATTCATCTAAAAACTTGTATGTAATATTCTTTTATTGGGGCACTTCCAGGTTGCGGAAGTTGTCACCCATTGTATATTATTTACTTTTCCGCATTAGGATAGACCCAAGGAGGGGAGCACAAGTAACCGGGTTCTGGGGTCCAGAGGGAGACCATCTCGAGGAGTCGAGTCCGGGTCTCCTAACCCTAGAATTGGTAGGGTTGCTTGCCGCTCTCGTAGGGGTCTAGGGGTGTGGGATTGGCTATTCATCACGAACGTGGAATCCGTGTTTTATACTGGCTCGTATTGAAAACACGGACGTCCCAGTATATCCAATATTTCATATGTATTTTCTGCTGCGTTATCTGTGATGTGATCATGTGATGTTCTATGATAGATATAATATATAGTATATATGATATATTATATAGACGTTACTTATGTTTTAAACCCGCGCTAGCCCTGCCCCGCTCTGCCGTTAGTTACCTAACCTAACGGTGCACGAGGGGACATCGAGGCGAATGCGGATGGCATAAGCGTACGTTATATTTATCTGTGATGGTTAGGTGAACTTAAATGATGGGATATTCATTAATGTGATTAATGAAAGAAAATAAACCTAATTGATGTTGTGGAATCGAATTTCAAAATAAAAACAGGTAGCTACAGTTCTTGCTTTGCATCGCGGTGTTCCTTGTAGAACATCCTGCACCTTATTCGATAGGGAAAGGACCGAGATCCCTTCACCGGGAGTGACTCCTTTAGCAATAACTGGCAGATACTACATCACTCGGTTTGTCTTTTGATAGCTTCTATAGTTTCCGCTTTGCACAGTGATATATAGATATATCCCGCACCTCATTCGACGAGGAAAGGGCCGACGATCCCTTCACCGGGAGTGACCCCTTTAGCAAAACTAGAAAAGCCTCAAAAACATTCCATTTAAAAACCATTTGATTCCGCAACGAGATCAAGTTCAAAGCGTTAAAGGTTTTCATAAAAACCATTCGCAACCCTCCGTCATTTTAGGAAGTAGAGTACTTAGTATTCGTGCTGTGTTTGTTGACCATAGTTAAGGCACAGTGTACGGTAGCTAAGTGATGTCTTCCTACACCGCATATGATGCGATTAGTTAGGACAGCCGTGTGACTTTTTTGACCTTAGTTAAGGGTCATGTGGGTGGGTCTAATTAATCACGAAATGACGGGTAGAACTTGACTAGTACTTATGATTTGTTGACCATAGTTAAGGTCATAGGTGCTAGGGGTAAAAACCTTTATCGGGAGTTTCAAGTGTTGAAATTTGCAATGAGATTGCATACCTTCTATATGATAGTTGGATCCCGATACCCACTGCGAGTAATTGTTACTCCTGGGAGAGTTTTGCACTTTACAATTAGCCGATCAAGTAGGTGTCTAGAAAGGTGTCAACGGGGTTACGCCTCTGGGAAAGCGAGGTTTACAGTAATTAGGTCCGTACGAAAGCACGGGGAACCTCCCTCAAAGTACCGACACTGGCCTGGCTGAAAGATTGGCGAACTTGTAGAGTGTAATTAATCCCGGCTAGTCTTTCCTTTTAAGGTTTGAAGGAAGATTTGATAAAAATAGTGGGAGCCATCCTGATTGGATAAAATAAATAACCAATCTAATCTTGCAAGAGCGCACGCAGAGTGTTTTCTTCTCTCTCTCTCCAGGTAGCGACCATATCATGCCTTAATCAAGATAATAATATGGATGAATTGACCGAACCCCCTTGTTATACTGAGCTGGGAAAAGTTGGTCCCGCTCCAGCTTATAATTGTTATAAGACAGAGCAGGAAATAGGGAATACCAGAATTCCTATGCCGCCCAAACGAAGAAAGTGCATATGATGCATCTCCTTCGGGTATGTTCATTACAAAGAACTGTTTCTCAGTATTCTCTGCATCCTGAGTATTGGATACCGGATCAGGATCCCAGATATGTAATCTGTTACATAGGGCTACAAAAAGGTAGAAAAACTGAGAACGGGTGATAAGTTTCATGAGACAGAAAACGGGGCAAGTGTTGCAGCCAAGTCTGTTGGTCACTGTCACCCTGTATTACCAATACATTGATTCTGAACAAATGCTATTAGATACCGAACCTGATATACAAAATCATATCAGTCCCTTTATTAGTAAAGAAATGATAAAATTTTGTATTGATGGATAATGTTTTGAACATTTCCTATATCAAAAGTTGATCGGTTCAGGCACGTTATCTAAAAGCATTGACGTTCTAAATCAAACTACAGTTTTTTAGTATACAGAACATACACAAGAGGAAGAGTTCAGAAATGAACGGATCCTTCTTGAGGTATTGTAGACTAGGTCACATCAATGCGACCCGACTGGCTGAAGTTACATTTTAGATGCATATTTAAATTAGTTTGAATTTACATCTTGTGAAACTTGCCAGTCATGTCACAAAGATTAGATGACCATAGCTCCGTTTACTGAAAACAGAGAAAGAGTTAGTAAACTCTTGGGACTGATGCATGATGATGTATGTAAAGTCTCCTATCTACACATGCCAGGACTGGTTCTTTATACTTCATTATATTCTCTGATAATCTCTCAAGATTCAGTCATATGTTCCTGTTGAAACATAAGTCCGAACCTTTTGAGGTATTCACAGAATATAAGTTAGAAGTAGAGAACCAATAACCGGGTATAAGTATTATGTCCTATGATGAGATCAGGGAGAAGAATACTTGTGCATGGCATTCCTGGACCATTCTAAAGGAGAATGAGATTCTCTCTCCGTACTACTCCTCTGAATACACCACAGCACAACGGTGTATCAGGGCGGAGCAATCGCACAATATTAGATATCGTGTGCTCTATGATGAGTATTACTGAGTTACCTATTTCCTTTTTGTGGTTGTGCACTTGAGAAGCTGCATACCTATTGAATTAGGTTCGAATCAAATCAGTGCCTACCATTCCATATGAGATATGGTATGGGAAGAGCCTATCTCTTAAGTTAGTTAAGATTTGGGATTGTCCGGCCTATGTCAAATGCAAAATCCAGACAAGCTCGAGGCAAGGTCAGTTATGTAGAACTGGAAATGTTCCAGCTATACAAACTGCAGCTGATGATTTGACAGAACCAAAGGATTCAATAGTTCCCGACGAACCTCAGCCTCTCCGCCGATCTAGCAGGGTTCCTCACCTGCTTGAGAGATACTTCGGTTTCTCGATGACAGTGGGAGCAAGGATTGCATCATGAGATGATGACCCAACTAGTTTCGAGCAGGCCATCAAGAGTAGGGACTCTGTAAGAATGGCTGGATGCTTAGAAATCTGAGATGGAATCCATATACACCAACAAAGTATGGACTTTGGTTGCGATATCTGAAGGGTTAAATCCCCATCAGGAGCAAGTATATCTTGAGAAGATTACTTGGTATAGATGGAAAAGTTGAGACTTTCAAAGCTAGACTTGTTAAAGGTTTTCGTCATCGACCAGGCACGGATAATGATGAAACCTTTTCCACGGAATATGCTTAATTCCATCCAGATCCTACTTGCCACGGCTACATACCATGACTACGATATCTGGTGGTTGGGTGCCATGACTACTTTTCTAAATAATGATTTAGAAGAGAACGTCTATAAGAACACAGCCAGAGGGCTTCGTAAACAGTGGGAGCAGCGGAAACGTGTGCAAGTTGCTTTACATAATGATGCAGGCATCGCGGAGTTGGAACGTCTGTTTTGATGTGATAGTCAAAGTGTTTGACTTCATCAAAATGGTAGACGAACCCTGTATATACAAAAGGGTAGTAGAGAGTAAGGTGGTCATCTTCGTATTGTACGTAGACAACATACTCTTGATAGGAAAAGAGTTTCCTATACTACGATCGGTCAATCTCCTATTATCACAAGGATTCTCCAAATAGGATCAAAGTGATACCTCCTAAATCCTGAGTTTTCATCTATGAGATAGATGTAATTGGATGCTAGGATTCTCACTAGATGTAGTGAGATGGTATCAATCGATCCTGGGGAGAATCACTGGAAGAGTTCCAGGGTGATAAAGACGACTGAATGTCAGTCACAGGCACTGTCTTTACCCTCAGTAAAGGGACGGTATGTTGGAAGAGTTCCAAGCTAGATATCGTGGCAAACTAGACGATAAAGGCTGGTAACATCGCTATTGAAGATACTACCAAAGAGGAAGTTTGGGTGTATATTGGTTCATAAGATGAACTAGGTTCCTGCCATTGTATGACAATGGAAGTGTGGCTTCGGCCCTGGAACCCTGGTCCCATCAGTGACCCAGACAAATTCTGAGGCAGCATCACCTGATCATGGAGATAGTTGATCTCCAGGTTGATCGAGGTTAGGAGAGTAGACTCAGAGGACAACACGGCGGATCCACTCACGAAGGCCTTTTCCCAAAGAGAGACTTTTAGAGGATGGTTGAGTATGTGATACTGCAACCACTGCTACAGATGGCCCTAGTGCAAGTGGGAGATTGTTAGTTATATGTATGCCCTAGAAGCCATTACTGTACATTGGATGTATATTGTAGTGGATGCTGGGACATATATAGGTAGGACTTTCTTGCTCGACATGATAGTACGCTATCTGGTTGCTCTTTATCTTAACGTGTATACTTTCTGTCTCTCTGTTACATGTTGATAAAGCCCTTAGGATGTGTACTCGACTTCCAGGACTGTGATGCAGATCATGCTAGTGGGGCCTGGATAGTCCATGAGTACATCCTTCAATGTTCCTAGTCGAGGGAATATCGAGACGGGGCATCGATATTCCAGAGTAGACTAGCGTATATATTCTCGACCCATGCGATGGGCGATGGATGATCCCATATCCATTGGTGTTTGACATCAGAGATGGTATACGGGTGCTCAGTGGAGACTGGGTACACTGAACGGACTCGCCGAGAACTCCCAGATGGTATTATACCTCACGTCAGATGGCAGTTCTGTGGTGACACTGGTACAGCTTAGTCTGTTGACCCGAGATCGTCATAGAGTCTTGTGTGTCTCCCACTGTGCTTTGATTTCCACCCTACCACGGCTCTACTGAGTCGTGCAAACAGGTGGTTTTTGGGCACAGTCCCGATTCACATGGAGGCAATGAGCGATAGGAGGGGATTCGTCTCTCCCGGTATTGGGGGTTGATGTTGCGCTATGCTCGACTGGCCATAACAGGAAATCCCTGGCCAGGGTTGCAGTGACCTACTGGTAAGTGTTATCAGTAGTTTCACACATGTCATGGACTTCAAGTCGGCATGACTTATCGAGCTACTGGGGTCTGACGTTTACCACCCCTAGGCGAGATATGCGACATATCAGACGAACAGACCGGACTGTACGGTAAGTGTTACTGGTTGGATTCACAGGAGTGTGAGCAGGCTTGCTCGTCGTTCTTCTGATCGCTCAGTACCAGGGTGGCCGTTACGTTTAGCAGACCGCTTGCGGCTTGTCGGTGTTTGATATGATCATCATCTGCTGCCGGCGTATTGACGAGTCTTTAGAGTCCTACACAGAGGTTTCCTGGCTCAAGCGAAACGAAATAGGAGCGCATATGAGATATGTGCGGGACCGAGAATAATGCGTGTATGTGATACCGTATTCCATTCTCGCGATGAATGTATCGATTGGTATATGCGATATAACCTAGTTATCGAATCAAGGATTGATTCGATAAGCCGATACATAGGATACTAGTCGGTTATATACGATATGACCGGATCGTTAAATCAAGTATTGATTCAATGATTTAATGCATAATTATATATTTGATATATTACTTTGCATTAACTAGTATTGGTTCACTTTAAATGGATTTTCTCACTTGAATTGTGCAAGTTGTATATGTGATACACTTTTGTGCACTTGATTGTATCATGTTTGATGATACTTGTTTACTTGGTTAAGTGTAAAGAATTAAGCCATGGTTAAACTAATGATTAGGGTTTTGTTTATCTATTTATTTATAATTCTTATTTTGGAAAAGATAAAGAAAGAATGGTGGGGTTTTTGTTTGCTTGTTGAAGCTTCATGAAGCTTTGACCATATCCACCATTCTTGTCTCATGCTTAACCCTAACCATTAAAACTAACCATGGTCTATTCTCTACACTCAACCAAGGTTAGTAAATTATAAGTGTTGTTTTTATTTTCTATTTTTAATAACACTTATCATATCTTTTCTTCTTCTTCTTCTTCTTCATCTTGAGCAAGAAAGAAAACCTAGCTACCATCAATGGCAACTAGTGAAAATGAGTGAGAAATCCAATTCTAAAGTGAACCCACTTCCTATTTCTTCATCCTCTACCTCTTGCCAAGTAGTATACGGTGTTTTCTTCACAAGTTTCATGACTTGGTGAAGTGAGAGTTTGATCTTGTGATGCCTCGACGTAGATCATCTTCGGCATCGAAGCCGACGATCAAGCCCGCCCATTTCTTCGATGAAGCCGATGCTAGAGTCCGGAATCCGATTTGGACAGCGGAGGGACATCATCGCGGAGCTTAGGAAGTGGTGGACCGGATCTACAAAGGTTGTAGCCCCTTTCCTTTTAAGTTAAAGTCGTTAACTTGCATCGCATAGCCTACACATCTAGTTAACGATCCGTATTAGGGTTTCTCGGCACTTGTAAAATTATAATTGGCCATGTTTAATCACTTCTGAGACTCCATTAGTGTGCCTAGGAACCCTACAGTGGTATCAGAGCCTAACTAGAGCCTTAGGCGATGCGTAGATGGAATTAGAAGTCCGATCGAATCAAAACCCAAACCCAAATTTGCTCTCTTGACAATTTTGAAAAACTGGGTTTTTTCAAGATTAAAAATATGCAGAAAAACCAGCAGGAGATTATAAGAATAATTGAGAAGCCCGTACCCCTGAATCCACCAAAGTGCGGCGGAACCGCGGCATTAGCATGGCTAATGCGGCGGTTCCGCGGCCATGTGGTCTCTTCTTGCGTTAAAATTTGCACAGTAATTCTTAGTTTGTAGTGCTGGTTTTCCTGGGAATTTTTAATATTTTTTCAAGAGTTGAATTTTCCGGGTTGTATTGGGGACTCGGTGTATTGATCGGATTGTCTAATTTTGTCAGTGTGTTTTTCCGGGTATTTTTAGAATATGTTAAAAAGTTCGACCGGATATAAATACCCACTTTTTCCCCTGCCGGGAAATTTCCAATTGTTGGATTTTTCCGTAGTTTAACGACGTTCTAAGTAGTGCAAGTAACGCGATGGTCCCTCTAGAAGACAACAAACCTTAACTCGATTATGTGACCGTCTTGAACTGCCCTTTGAACCTTCGGGTTTGGGGCAGTACGGCGTGTCACATGTGAGACGTTGGCTTGACCCTTCTACGGCTGGACCGTTGGTACTGAGGCACGAACTGAATGCTGTTAGACTTATTTCATGTGTTGAGCTGTATCGGGAAATCTTGGGTGTTCGATTGTTCGATCGAAAAGTTTAGCGTTTTCTATTTATCCGGAATGTGATACAATAATTGGAATTCACAAGTAGTTATGAGATAACGGAATGAATATTATAAACATAGCAGTTTAGTCTCACTTGATCGGTTGCCACGGAGTTTTGATGTGATCAAAAGTCCGTCGCAATCACGTAGCGTACGCGGATACTCGCCGGGTAAACTTAATAGACAGCCTCACCCCATAGCCCCGACCAAGTGACTGTAGGAGAACCCCGTCGCCGAAAGCATCCGTTTGGGTGCTCGCGGTAGCGGTGTTCCGCCTTGGTGCACTTCGTCGACGGTATCGGGGGTGCGACCGTCTACTAAAGTTTGCGACGAGCATTCGATCAAAATGTCGGGAATCCTGTTGAATTGCCCGACTTGGTATTGAAAAGTGTTTTCGATAATGAGACTAAAATGCGGGGTTTATAATTGTTCGGCATGCGATGTCTAAAGAATTCATTTGGTCAGGCATGCGATGTCTGAGGTGGTTGCGGATTCCAACTGTTGTAGTTTTACACTTTCTTTTCTGTGACCGTAAGTGTAATATGTGATGTCGCCGGTTTCGTTGCTATATGTCAACGACAATTGGGATGCGCATATTTACTTACGTTGATGACATGTGATGTTATGTGTTGCTGGATATGTTATATTGGATTGTCGTGTTTGAATAGCCGGGGGGTTTTTTATGTGAGATGAGTGTTTTTTCATTTTCTTTCATCTAAAAACTTGTATGTAATATTCTTTTATTGGGGCACTTCCAGGTTGCGGAAGTTGTCACCCATTGTATATTATTTACTTTTCCGCATTAGGATAGACCCAAGGAGGGGAGCACAAGTAACCGGGTTCTGGGGTCCAGAGGGAGACCATCTCGAGGAGTCGAGTCCGGGTCTCCTAACCCTAGAATTGGTAGGGTTGCTTGCCGCTCTCGTAGGGGTCTAGATGTGTGGGATTGGCTATTCATCATGACCGTGGAATCCGTGTTTTATGCTGGCTCGTATTGAAAACACGGACGTCCTAGTATATCCAATATTTCATATGTATTTTCTGCTGCGTTATCTGTGATGTGATCATGTGATGTTCTATGATAGATATAATATATAGTATATATGATATATTATATAGACGTTACTTATGTTTTACACCCGCGCTAGCTTTGCCCCGCTCTGCCGTTAGTTACCTAACCTAACGGTGCACGAGGGGACATCGAGGCGAATGCGGATGGCATAAGCGTACGTTATATTTATCTGTGATGGTTAGGTGAACTTAAATGATGGGATATTCATTAATGTGATTAATGAAAGAAAATAAACCTAATTGATGTTGTGGAATCGAATTTCAAAATAAAAATAGGTAGCTACAGTTCTTGCTTTGCATCGCGGTGTTCCTTGTAGAACATCCTGCACCTTATTCGATAGGGAAAGGACCGAGATCCCTTCACCGGGAGTGACTCCTTTAGCAATAACTGGCAGATACTACATCACTCGGTTTGTCTTTTGATAGCTTCTATAGTTTCCGCTTTGCACAGTGATATATAGATATATCCCGCACCTCATTCGACGAGGAAAGGGCCGACGATCCCTTCACCGGGAGTGACCCCTTTAGCAAAACTAGAAAAGCCTCAAAAACATTCCATTTAAAAACCATTTGATTCCGCAACGAGATCAAGTTCAAAGCGTTAAAGGTTTTCATAAAAACCATTCCCAACCCTCCGTCATTTTAGGAAGTAGAGTACTTAGTATTCGTGCTGTGTTTGTTGACCATAGTCAAGGCACAGTGTACGGTAGCTAAGTGATGTCTTCCTACACCGCATATGATGCGATTAGTTAGGACAGCCGCGTGACTTTTTTGACGTTAGTTAAGGGTCATGTGGGTGGGTCTAACTAATCATGAAATGACAGGTAGAACTTGACTACTACTTATGATTTGTTGACCATAGTTAAGGTCATAGGTGCTAGGGGTAAAAACCTTTATCGGGAGTTTCAAGCGTTGAAATTTGCAATGAGATTGCATACCTTCTATATGATAGTTGGATCCCGATACCCACTGCGAGTAATTGTTACTCCTGGAAGAGTTTTGCACTTTACAATTAGCCGATCAAGTAGGTGTCTAGAAAGTTGTCAACGGGGTTACGCCTCTGGGAAAGCGAGGTTTACAGTAATTAGGTCCGTACGAAAGCACGGGGAACCTCCCTCAAAGTACCGACACTGGCCTGGCTGAAAGATTGGCGAACTTGTAGAGTGTAATTAATCCCGGCTAGTCTTTCCTTTTAAGATTTGAAGGAAGATTTGATAAAAACAGTGGGAGCCATCCTGATTAGATAAAATAAATAACCAATCTAATCTTGCAAGAGCGCACGCAGAGTGTTTTCTTCTCTCTCTCTCCAGGTAGCGACCATATCATGCCTTAATCAAGATAATAATATGGATGAATTGACCGAACCCTCTTGTTATACTGAGCTGGGAAAAGTTGGTCCCGCTCCAGCTTATAATTGTTATAAGACAGAGCAGGAAATAGGGAATACCAGAATTCCTATGCCGCCCAAACGAAGAAAGTGCATATGATGCATCTCCTTCGGGTATGTTCATTACAAAGAACTGAGTATTCTCTGCATCCTGAGTATTGGATACCGGATCAGGATCCCAGATATGTAATCTGTTACATAGGGCTACAAAAAGGTAGAAAAACTGAGAACGGGTGATAAGTTTCATAAGACAGAAAACGGGGCAAGTGTTGCAGCCAAGTCTGTTGGTCACTGTCACCCTGTATTACCAATACATTGATTCTGAACAAATGCTATTAGATACCGAACCTGATATACAAAATCATATCAGTCTCTTTATTAGTAAAGAAATGATAAAATTTTGTATTGATGGATAATGTTTTGAACATTTCCTATATCAAAAGTTGATCGGTTCAGGCACGTTATCTAAAAGCATTGACGTTCTAAATCAAACTACAGTTCTTTAGTATACAGAACATACACAAGAGGAAGAGTTCAGAAATGAACGGATCCTTCTTGAGGTATTGTAGACTAGGTCACATCAATGCGACCCGACTGGCTGAAGTTACATTTTAGATGCATATTTAAATTAGTTTGAATTTACATCTTGTGAAACTTGCCAGTCATGTCACAAAGATTAGATGACCATAGCTCCGTTTACTGAAAACAGAGAAAGAGTTAGTAAACTCTTGGGACTGATGCATGATGATGTATGTAAAGTCTCCTGTCTACACATGCCAGGACTGGTTCTTTATACTTCATAATATTCTCTGATAATCTCTCAAGATTCAGTCATATGTTCCTGTTGAAACATAAGTCCGAACCTTTTGAGGTATTCACAGAATATAAGTTAGAAGTAGAGAACCAATAACCGGGTATAAGTATTATGTCCTATGATGAGATTAGGGAGAAGAATACTTGTGCATGGCATTCCTGGACCATTCTAAAGGAGAATGAGATTCTCTCTCTGTACTACTCCTCTGAATACACCACAGCACAACGGTGTATCTGGGCGGAGCAATCGCAAAATATTAGATATCGTGTGCTCTATGATGAGTATTACTGAGTTACCTATTTCCTTTTTGGGGTTGTGCACTTGAGAAGCTGCATACCTATTGAATTAGGTTCGAATCAAATCAGTGCCTACCATTCCATATGAGATATGGTATGGGAAGAGCCTATCTCTTAAATAAGTTAAGATTTGGGATTGTCCGGCCTATGTCAAATGCAAAATCCGGACAAGCTCGAGGCAAGGTCAGTTATGTAGAACTGGAAATGTTCCAGCTATACAAACTGCAGCTGATGATTTGACAGAACCAAAGGATTCAATAGTTCCCGACGAACCTCAGCCTATCCGCCGATCTAGCAGGGTTCCTCACCTGCTTGAGAGATACTTCGATTTATCGATGACAGTGGGAGCAAGGATTGCATCATGAGATGATGACCCAACTAGTTTCGAGCAGGCCATCAAGAGTAGGGACTCTGTAAGAATGGCTGGATGCTTAGCAATCTGAGATGGAATCCATATACACCAACAAAGTATGGACTTTGGTTGCGATATCTGAAGGGTTAAATCCCCATCAGGAGCAAGTATATCTTGAGAAGATTACTTGGTATAGATGGAAAAGTTGAGACTTTCAAAGCTAGACTTGTTAAAGGTTTTCGTCATCGACCAGGCACGGATAATGATGAAACCTTTTCCACGGAATATGCTTAATTCCATCCAGATCCTACTTGCCACGGCTACATACCATGACTACGATATCTGGTGGTTGGGTGCCATGACTACTTTTCTAAATAATGATTTAGAAGAGAACGTCTATAAGAACACAGCCAGAGGGCTTCGTAAACAGTGGGAGCAGCGGAAACGTGTGCAAGTTGCTTTACATAATGAAGCAGGCATCGCGGAGTTGGAACGTCTGTTTTGATGTGATAGTCAAAGTGTTTGACTTCATCAAAATGGTAGACGAACCTTGTATATACAAAAGGGTAGTAGAGAGTAAGGTGGTCATCTTCGTATTGTACGTAGACAACATACTCTTGATAGGAAAAGAGTTTCCTATACTACGATCGGTCAATCTCCTATTATCACAAGGATTCTCCAAATAGGATCAAAGTGATACCTCCTAAATCCTGAGTTTTCATCTATGAGATAGATGTAATTGGATGCTAGGATTCTCACTAGATGTAGTGAGATGGTATCAATCGATCCTGGGGAGAATCACTGGAAGAGTTCCAGGGTGATAAAGACGACTGAATGTCAGTCACAGGCACTGTCTTTACCCTCAGTAAAGGGACGGTATGTTGGAAGAGTTCCAAGCTAGATACCGTGGCAAACTAGACGATAAAGGCTGGTAACATCGCTATTGAAGATACTACCAAAGAGGAAGTTTGGGTGTATATTGGTTCATAAGATGAACTAGGTTCCTGCCATTGTATGACAATGGAAGTGTGGCTTCGGCCCTGGAACCCTGGTCCCATCAGTGACCCAGACAAATTCTGAGGCAGCATCACCTGATCATGGAGATAGTTGATCTCCAGGTTGATCGAGGTTAGGAGAGTAGACTCAGAGGACAACACGGCGGATCCACTCACGAAGGCCTTTTCCCAAAGAGAGACTTTTAGAGGATGGTTGAGTATGTGATACTGCAACCACTGCTACAGATGGCCCTAGTGCAAGTGGGAGATTGTTAGTTATATGTATGCCCTAGAAGCCATTACTGTACATTGGATGCATATTGTAGTGGATGCTGGGACATATATAGGTAGGACTTTCTTGCTCGACATGATAGTACGCTATCTGGTTGCTCTTTATCTTAACGTGTATACTTTCTGTCTCTCTGTTACATGTTGATAAAGCCCTTAGGATGTGTACTCGACTTCCAGGACTGTGATGCAGATCATGCTAGTGGGGCCTGGATAGTCCATGAGTACATCCTTCAATGTTCCTAGTCGAGGGAATATCGAGACGGGGCATCGATATTCCAGAGTAGACTAGCGTATATCTTCTCGACCCATGCGATGGGCGATGGATGATCCCATATCCATTGGTGTTTGACATCAGAGATGGTATACGGGTGCTCAATGGAGACTGGGTACACTGAACGGACTCGCCGAGAACTCCCAGATGGTATTATACCTCACGTCAGATGGCAGTTCTGTGGTGACACTGATACAGCTTAGTCTGTTGACCCGAGATCGTCATAGAGTCTTGTGTGTCTCCCACTGTGCTTTGATTTCCACCCTACCACGGCTCTACTGAGTCGTGCAAACAGGTGGTTTTTGGGCACAGTCCCGATTCACATGGAGGCAATGAGCGATAGGAGGGGATTCGTCTCTCCCGGTATTGGGGGTTGATGTTGCGCTATGCTCGACTGGCCATAACAGGAAATCCCTGGCCAGGGTTGCAGTGACCTACTGGTAAGTGTTATCAGTAGTTTCACACATGTCATGGACTTCAAGTCGGCATGACTTATCGAGCTACTGGGGTCTGACGTTTACCACCCCTAGGCGAGATATGCGACATATCAGACGAACAGACCGGACTGTACGGTAAGTGTTTCTGGTTGGATTCACAGGAGTGTGAGCGGACTTGCTCGTCGTTCTTCTGATCGCTCAGTACCAGGATGGCCGTTACGTTTAGCATACCGCTTGCGGCTTGTGGGTGTTTGATATGATCATCATCTGCTGCCGGCGTATTGACGAGTCTTTAGAGTCCTACACAGAGGTTTCCTGGCTCAAGCGAAACGAAATAGGAGCGCATATGAGATATGTGAAGGACCGAGAATAATGCGTGTATGTGATACCGTATTCCATTCTCGCGATGAATGTATCGATTGGTATATGCGATATAACCTAGTTATCGAATCAAGGATTGATTCGATAAGCCGATACATAGGATACTAGTCGGTTATATACGATATGACCGGATCGTTAAATCAAGTATTGATTCAATGATTTAATGCATAATTATATATTTGATATATTACTTTGCATTAACTAGTATTGGTTCACTTTAAATGGATTTTCTCACTTGAATTGTGCAAGTTGTATATGTGATACACTTTTGTGCACTTGATTGTATCATGTTTGATGATACATGTTTACTTGGTTAAGTGTAAAGAATTAAGCCATGGTTAAACTAATGATTAGGGTTTTGTTTATCTATTTATTTATAATTCTTATTTTGGAAAAGATAAAGAAAGAATGGTGGGGTTTTTGTTTGCTTGTTGAAGCTTCATGAAGCTTTGACCATATCCACCATTCTTGTCTCATGCTTAACCCTAACCATTAAAACTAACCATGGTCTATTCTCTACACTCAACCAAGGTTAGTAAATTATAAGTGTTGTTTTTATTTTCTATTTTTAATAACACTTATCATATCTTTTCTTCTTCTTCTTCTTCTTCATCTTGAGCAAGAAAGAAAACCTAGCTACCATCAATGGCAACTAGTGAAAATGAGTGAGAAATCCAATTCTAAAGTGAACCCACTTCCTATTTCTTCATCCTCTACCTCTTGCCAAGTAGTATACGGTGTTTTCTTCACAAGTTTCATGACTTGGTGAAGTGAGAGTTTGATCTTGTGATGCCTCGACGTAGATCATCTTCGGCATCGAAGCCGACGATCAAGCCCGCCCATTTCTTCGATGAAGCCGATGCTAGAGTCCGGAATCCGATTTGGACAGCGGAGGGACATCATCGCGGAGCTTAGGAAGTGGTGGACCGGATCTACAAAGGTTGTAGCCCCTTTCCTTTTAAGTTAAAGTCGTTAACTTGCATCGCATAGCCTACACATCTAGTTAACGATCCGTATTAGGGTTTCTCGGCACTTGTAAAATTATAATTGGCCATGTTTAATCACTTGTGAGACTCCATTAGTGTGCCTAGGAACCCTACAGCCCAGATGATGGAGCCACTGCAGCTTGAGTATATACTCAGAGATATGATGGAAGGTCGCTAGTCACCCGAGGATGAATGACTACGACATGTGGTTCGTTCGCTTGCCCCGATGCGAGGTCATCAGATAGATTGATTCCAGCTAGAGACGACTTCATGCAGATTCATTGAGAGTCGATAGAGACGATCGAATGTCAGGAACCCATTTCCAAGTTTAAAGTATTCGGAAGACGATGCAAGTAATACTATGAACCCTCTAGAAGAATGAAACCCTAACTCGACGTAATGACCACAGAACGCCTCCGAACCTTAGGGTTTGCGGCAATTTAGCGGTGCCATTTGTGAGGCTTGGGTTTGCCCTTCTACGATTGGTCCACAGGTGCTGTGGCATGTACTGGGATACTATTAGACTGTACTTAAGATGTTGATCTCTTGGGGGATTATGAGGTTTTGACAAATTGATCGAATGGATCGGCATCATTCGGATATCATATGATAGGATACATTGCTTGGGAGACTCCGGATACGAGTTTAGCCGTTGGAGCACAGTCTATGCTACCATGAGAAGACAAGTCTGAATCAGTCGACATCGGAACAGAGTGGAGTAAAGAGTTCGCAAGAGATTTCAACGAGATGACGTTCCACTCCGCTGACATCAGAGATGCGATACGCATGCAGAGGCGTTGTATATAGATATACCTTCCAGAAGGAGTCGCGGTGAGTATGCAGCCGTTCCGGAATAAGAAACGGATATAGTAAAGGATGGTAACTTCCGGGCAATTCGGCAGAAATGAGATTAGAGAGAGACCTCGACAGGACCTTTCTAGAATACTATACGAGAAGACTTAGACCCAGGAGTGGCCATATTGCGCACACCCGCAGGCCAGAGTTCCGCATCGTCAACGAGATAGTTGACCAGGTTCGGATAGAGGACCTCACCCAGATGCGTTGTGAATTGATCAAGAACGGACGGGTATGGAGTATATCTCCGCAGGATGGGACGAGTTCCTGAGGACATGTTCGGCTAGATATCCTCCACAGAGTGATGAAGATACCGAGTTCGTGATTTCGAATCCGTGTAAGAGACTTCGGATTGACCATAGCCGGGAACATTTGCAGTGCACAGATAGAGACGTGACGTCGAAGTGGACGATGATACAGACAAGCGGGACAAGAGGTTCGTGCGAGATGTTGACGAGCTGTTGTTACTCCCCATTAGGATTAAAGGTCGGATATGCCTACAGAGGCGTTGGGATGCGACCAGTTTCCGAGGAAATGCGGTGCTGAGAACGCAGATGTCCAGAGAGAGAGAAAAGGTTATGCAAGAGCACCAGCCTCCATACAGTTCGGCATAGGCGAGATCGGAAGAGACCTTGAGCAGGATTCCTTCCAGGACACTGCTGCAATGAGATTTGCACCCAGGATCAGATGTGTGATGTGTATTCAGAGGACCAGAGGTCGGCGCCAGTGACGTGCTGCTTTACGAGTGGCCGTGAGGATTAACCCAGAGATGACCAGAGAAGTGCCAGGACGAAATCGTCCCCGTTAGCACACCTAACAGGGCCGATGAGCCGATGGATCGCGAGATTGGTAATCCACAGAGAAGGTAAGGGCCCAGAGACAGAAGACGCCAGACCGTGAGCGGGAGGCAAGTAGATACCTTGCTCTGCTAGCATTGGATGCATCGACACCTTCCCGACTTAGAAGGAGGATGTACCGACAATGGTATTTATGATTTGTGATTTGGTGATTTGATTATCACGTATCCGTCACCTTGGATTTCGGTATTTTAGGCGATCTATTCGCATGATTTAGTCTTGATGACTGAGTTTCATAATATTTGTTTTCGTGCACTATGGTTGCACCTATTGGGTATTCATATTTGTGCATAGTTATTGCACCTGATAGCGTTTTTGTACCTTGGTTGCACATGCTTACGACTTCATGGATTTCATACCGTTGGGTTGATTTTATGCATGCGGTATGCACACGATTTGGCTTTTTGCACTCGTTATAGCTTATATGTGCTTGTAGTGCATTGATATGTGTTTTGTGCACGCAGTTGCACACGTTTATGATTTTTACACCTTGGTACACTCGGTGTTTCCATTTATGCATTTGAGTTATTGTTTAGGTTTTGTACACAGGATGCACTGTATTTGTATTTCTTGCACAGGATGCACCAGTTTTATATTTCGTGCGTTTGTTGCACCAGATTTATTTTCGTACGTCTATCGCACCAGATTTATATTTCGTGCCTTTGTTGCACCAGATTTATATTTCGTGCACCACGGTTGCACCTGACTTCGGTTTGATGTCATTCGATATGTTAATTTTGATTTCGTGCCTATGCTATGCATGTAATTTGACTTATGCTTTCGGCATAGTTTTCATACACTTTTAGTGTTTTGATTTTATTTGTGCACGCTGATGCACATGGTTGTGAGATTATATACCGCGGTATACCAGATTTGGATTGAGCCATATTGTATACCGTCGATTTTGATTTTGATATTGATGTTGATTTCGTGCACTCTGTGCACTTCTTTTGGATTCTTGGCGCATGTTCGACGCTTGAAATTGGATTTCGTGATTTCGTGCATGTTGAATGCACATGATTTAGATTTTATTTGTGCATGATGGATGCACCTGATTTGGATTTTCGCGCGTGTTGAGCGCATGTTTTGAAATGCGATTTTGATGCACACCAGATGCACTAAATCGAGATTCTTTATGCATGTCAGATGCACCTGATGTTGCTGTCAGGCACGCCCGTTGCCCTTGGCAGATTTTTCGTGCACACCCGTTGCACCTAGATGTTGTTTCTGTGCACATGTATGGCACATATATGGATTTTGATTTCCGTGCGTACCAGACGCACGTAGTATTCATGTGCACATTTTGGGATTGATTCCTTATGGAGCAGTTCATTTTTAAGATATTTGCTAATTGTTTTCGTACTGAGCAGGACTAGTCATAGGTCAGTACCTGGATATATTTTGCATGCACTGATAGTTATTGAAGGGATTTCCAGAAAGGGAGCTATAGTCTCAGTATTTACCCACGTGTCTGATTGACACGAAACGTTTAAAGTAAGGAAACCCTTCTAAATTGTTTTCAAAAATGGCGGAACGTACATATTAAACAAAAGATGTATACATATATGGGTATTTTCTTACAATAGACATCTGCCACTGTGCCGCGATACGTGTATAGCACAGCAACATGAAAAGGTTTGGCATGCATTTCTTTCAGATATTTACATATATAGATTTGATATCTACATGTATGGTTTTGATATATATCATATTGGTTTTGTTTTGGATTTGACATTTGTGTCTTTACCATGACTCCGATGATTGCGGGATGCTTGACGGAGTTTTGTTTTCGAGTTATCTTCTCATTGTTCATGCGCATGCATTGTGCTATGATGCGTTTTATGTATTGATGATTTCGGAGCCCCGACGACTTGGACTTTACTGAAATATTTTAGAATTTGGGGGTTTAAAATTTAAATTCGGGGTCCGAATTTCTTTAAGGGGGGAAGATTGTAACATTTCAAAAAAATAAAATATTATTTTTGGGAATTTTTATAATTTAATAATAAAATATTGAATATTTTATTAAGGCGGTATAATTAAATACCGATAAACTGGGGAAAATTTTGAAATTTTTGGAAATTACTAAAAAGGTGGTGTTTTATGTGAATTATGCAAATTTTAAGTTTTCATGATTAGTTATATGCTAATTTAGTGCTAATCGCGATTAAAAATCGCTAATCGCGCTTTAAACTTGTTTTGTGCAAACATGCACCATATCTTTTATTTTACACTTGTTTCTTTTTACTACATGTTTTGGGTGCATGGCTACTATTTTGGGGTTACAATTGAGGAGAGAAGGAAAATAGAAAAGAAAAGGGAAAAAGAATAACGAATTAGGTATGGGTGAGAGAGAGAAAGGTGAGGGGGGTATTTGACCTTGACCATTCTCTTTTCCTCTCATCTCTCTTCATAATTATCCTCTCCCTCTCTTTCTTTTGTTGCTGCTGCTGCTGCCCCCTCCTCCTCCATCTTCATCCCCCAAAACTCCATGTAAAACACCTCAAAACACAAATCCCATTTCATTAAAAAGATACATGAGCTCACTAGCTATCCCATGGACCAAGAAAGCAAGGATTTTGGACACTTGGGGCAACTCAAGAAAATTCTTGAGTTGCCAAATGAGGTATTTTTTGAACCTTTAGCTTAGTATTTCCATTACTTTTACCCCCATGTTAGATTATAACCGATATTGTGTGGTTTGGGTGAACTTGGAAAATTCTAGTTAGGGTTATTGGAAATTGAGAGTTTTAATGTGAAATTTAGCTCAGTAGAGGCCATACAAACCCCCTGGTGCTAGAATCCAGGCCTAAACCAGAGACTAGACCCTCAGAATATGGATTTAGAAAAGCCGATATCGGAAAATTATGGATTCTGTGGATGCAAAATGAAATCTGCTAACACTCGGGCTACTTGAAAATTATTTTGCAAGGACAGTGATACATGCAGGTGATTTAGAACATACCCTAAAAACCCTAGCCCCTAACTCCCTAACTTGGCCGCAGAAATATTCTGTCTGGCCGCAATTTGTGGCCAGACCTGGGCCAATGTGCCTCGTATTGGTTCTGTGGTCCCCTCATCAGTAAAATAGACCCTTGGCATATGCAAAATTGACCAATTTGACCTAGGGTGAAATTTGGGACCATTTTCAATAGCTGTTGTTTTGATTCGGGTTTCGTTTTGCGTATTTTAAATTCTGGATTTGCGTATTTGTGTTTTACCTCGATCACTTGACGTTTGTACGACGATATCGAGGGTTGTTTGATGGTTTTGAAAGCATAGTCCATAGGTTCTAACCTATAGGCCTTAGCGTGTCGTTTTGATTTTCCGATGTGATTTTAATGTGCATTTGCGATTGTGTTATCTTTGTAGGTACCTTCACGAGGGTTTCATATGATGAAGAAGATGAAGGCGACAACGACACCGACACACAAGATGCAAGTGAGTAAGATTATATCTACGGGGGAAGTCGGGTGGATGGCGTATAGCACCCCCGCAGTTCGATACTTAGTATACTAGATATATACTATATATATATATGTATGATAGCGTTATGTGTGACTTGGATATTCAGGATGTGATTAGGTGTACTATGATTAGATTAGGGTTAGAAGTAAACTAGTATAGTTTCCTAGTTGCGAACCCTAGAATAGGTTTACACTCACACGCACACACAGGCTTATTTGTTATACTTATACCTGGATGATGAGTATAGTGGATGATATTTAGAGATGTGTCGATGAGATTGGACATAGTGCCATGAGGTCGGTGATATGATGTGGTTCATATTTGGAATACGACACGAGATTTTAGCGGGCCTTTTGACGTGTGTTTTACACATGCATTTATATAGATGGTATCAGTGTACTAGACTTAGATCAGTACCCCATTTCATAAGATATGATGATAAGGATACCGGATAATTGATGAGATGAATGTGATATTGACCCGTACCCAGATTTGGGATGCCGTACGATGATTTACCGTACGAGCTTTAATTGATGATAAGATCCGCACTCATGACTCGAGGATGTCACATGATATTGTATCGTACGCGGTACCTTTGAGGCGGGATCACCGACTATTATATATATATCGACTCAGATTTAGGTGGTTTCCATACCCTTCCTGATTGACTTGTTAGTTAGATATGTAGTTTGCTTAGTAGATGTTAGGCTAGGCCGATGTCATACCTATTTCAAAAACTAACGAATCGGGAGTATTTTTAAAGACAGGCAAAGGGATTCTACGGATATTTTCAAAAACGCATCATTTCTTAAAAACACCGTAGCCCTTATTTTCCCAAAAACCCCGATTCGTCTACCTTCCAATGGCAAAACAGTATGACATAGATGCATTGATGTAGATTCTGCACTGACGTGTTTATTATTCATTTGCCGCATATTCTTGCTGTTCGCATCGCATTGCATGTTTAAATATGTTTAATGTTATATTAAAACCATGCTGTTAGGACACCAGCACCATTATCGATGATGCGTATGTTTCACGTACACCTGCTTGCCGGCTCACATACTTCATCATCGATAATTGCCATGTCACTACACAGTAGGATTATTGCATCAGGATACGATCCCTTGCATGGCATACTTGTGTACTTACATATTGTACACTCATACTCGTGCACATACCTATTGTACATTCATACTTGTGCACTTACATATTGTACACTCATACTCGTGCACATACCTATTGTACACTCATACTTGTGCATTTACATATTGTACACTCATACGCGTGCACATACCTATTGTATATTCATACTCGTGTACATACATATTGTACACTCATACTCGTGCACATACATATTGTACACTCATACTCGTGTACTTACATATTGTACATAAATATTTGCACATACATAGATGATTCTGGCTTGATTTGAGATTTGGGAACTGCAAGATACTTTTAAAAAACTGATTCATTTCAAAAGAGCGGTCTTCCCTCGCTATGTGCATATTACTGTTTTATGTCGCATGATATACTGATATGCATACATTCTTTTATATGTCGCATACATCATGCCTTATGATTATACGCATTGAGATATGTTGTTTCCATTATATTTCTGGATTTGGGAACCGTGGGTATTTCAAAAGAGAGTATGTATTGTTTTAAAAACCCGGTTACCCTTGTTATGATATTTCAGTGCGTACACCATGTGTTTTCTCGGTTCTGAGAGTGGCATGTGAAACCCGATTCAAGGAGGGTAGGCACCGTCTGCGGGTACATGGTGGACCCGGTGAGGTACCCCGGGGCAAGAATACTCGTATATATTAGACGGTGAGCCCGGCAGGGGAGCACTACCTACCGGTGATTGTATTTGTGCTCGGCGGATATCTGGAAAATACCGACCGGAGTTGAGAGATGAGACGGGCCGATCCGGACTGACGGAGCCCGTGGGCCGGTCCGGACTGACGGAGCCCTATGTATATGAGGATTTACGTGTCGATGCTGGGCACAGGTTTCATGATGTTTTCGAGTGTCGATGCTGGACACTCAGGTTCCATGATTTTGATGTGCCGCGAGGGACACACGTTGATTTATATCCCCATACTTCCATGCATATGCTTTATGATATTTACATGCATGATGCTTATTGTTTTTGGGGGACACGTGGACGAGATCCACATACATACAGACATTGATTACATAGTTGGATGATATCCACATACTTATAGACTGCATGATATAGTTGACATTGATTCATGTTGATTACATTGATCATACCTCATATTTATGATATGTTGTTACTTGAGACACTGACACGAGCAGATGGGATTACACTTATGTATAGATGTTTACCCTTGCCACCTTATCATGCTTCAGACTTATTCATATTGAGAATATTATTATTACTGATCGTATTGACCTAGGATTGTGTCATATATACGATTTCTGCTCTGTGATGTATTCTATTCACGAGTTGGCAACTCACCCCCGTTGTGCCACAGTTCTTGCAGGTTTTGCCGTACAGGTTCCATTGCGGCTTTTCTGGCACACTGCTTCTTTCTGGGTGATTGCTTGGTAGGTGGGCTCACTCGCATCGTGACCACCCTTGTATTTATTTTATTCAGTTGTATCTTATAATTCCATCAACCAAACATGTTTATTGTTTCAGACTTAGGAAACCAGTTGTGTATTATTTCGACCTTAGAGTCGCGCGATGTAGTATTATGGTTTTCTTGATATTTTGAGTTTCTTTTGAGTTTTGATCCTCGCCCTTCGGCGTTGTATATTATACTGCTTGCGTGGTTGGGACCGTCGATTGACGAAGAGCTAGCTCCCGCATGGGGATGCCTTTTATCCTTGTATATTTACTTTTATTATGTTGTACCCCATTCGGGACCAGTATTTACAAAGGAAACTCTGCCGAAATTTTCAAAAAAGACTATAGATTTTAAAAATGCATATTTGGCTTACTTAATTAAAAACCTTGTTTTTAAAACATGTTTTCTTCACTTCTTAAAAATGAGTTTTCTTTATTTACTCTCAAAAATGGTTTTAGATTTCTGTGCTTTTGGCTTACTTGAATTAGATAGGGTCCTATAGACTTCATATGATTCAAGGGCCAGTAACGGGCTATTTTCGGGTCATAACAAAGTTGGTATCAGAGCGCTAGATTAACCTTGGTTCGAGTCTAAGTTTGACTATGCAGAGCCTAGAGCGTTTATATATATATGGAACTTAGGCTTGACCTTATGGAACTTAGACTTAGTCGATGGGGTATTAGACCCAAACTTTCATCGCGTAGGTTAACCTTGGTTGATGGAATAGGTGACTTCAGTAGAGTGACGTACCGTGTGTATGTTCCGCGGCATACTTACGATACGCTACTCCGCTTAAGGAACCTTAGGATGTACATTTCCTTGCACAGTATTATATTCATTCCTATGATCTATCCTCATCGATATTGGTTATGATTTTTGCTGCCACGATTACACGGGCAGAGAGAGCTATGGCTAGAGTTGCGTCAGCTTGAGCTCGTCACGGAAGAGGACTGACCAGGGCGTGATTCCAGGGACATACGATTGCATAGAGAGGCGTCGTTTTATTGTGTTTTCGCGTCATGAGTGTTTGACAAATCGCTTTTACAAGATTTCTCGGACATGCAGATCAGCACCAGAGGATCAGGCTACCGCTAGAAGCCAGCCAGAATGTGATGACCATTGATATGTCGCTTGTTCATGATGATTGAGGTGATGTTCAGCGTACAGACGAATGAGCCAGTTGTTGCTGCAAATCACGAGATATCGCCCAGATGATGGAGCTACTGCAGCTTGAGTATATACTCAGAGATATGATGGAAGGTCGCTAGTCACCCGAGGATGAATGACTACGACATGTGGTTCGTTCGCTTGCCCCGATGCGAGGTCATCAGATAGATTGATTCCAGCTAGAGACGACTTCACGCAGATTCGTTGAGAGTCGATAGAGACGATCAAATGTCAGGAACCCATTTCCAAGTTTAAAGTATTCGGAAGACAATGCAAGTAATACTATGGACCCTCTAGAAGAATGAAACCCTAACTCGACGTAATGACCACGGAACACCTCCGAACCTTAGGGTTTGCGGTAATTTAGCGGTGCCATTTGTGAGGCTTGGGTTTGCCCTTCTACGGTTGGTCCACAGGTGCTGTGGCATGTACTGGAATACTATTAGACTGTACTCAAGATGTTGATCTCTTGGGGAATTATAAGGTTTTGACAAATCGATCGAATGGATCGGCATCATTCGGATATCATATGATGGGATACATTGCTTGGGAAACTCCAGATATGAGTATAGCCGTTGGAGCGCAGTCCATGCAGCCACGAGAAGACAAGTCTGAATCAGTCGACATCGGAACAGAGTGGAGTAAAGAGTTCGCAAGAGATTTCAACGAGATGACGTTCCACTCCGCTGACATCAGAGATGCGATACGCATGCAGAGTCCTTGTATATGGATATACCTTCCAGAAGGAGTCGCGGTGAGTATGCAGCCGTTCCGGAATAAGAAACAGATATAGTAAAAGATGGTAACTTCTGGGCAATTCGGTAGAAATGAGATTAGAGAGAGACCTCGACAGGACCTTTCTGGAATACTATACGAGAAGACTTGGACCCAGGAGTGGCCATATTGCGCACACCCAGCAGGCCAGAGTTCGGCATCGTCAACGAGATAGTTGACCAGGTTCGGATAGAGGACCTCACCCAGATGCGTTGTGAATTGATCAAGAACGGACGGGTATGGAGTATATCTCCACAGGTTGGGACGAGTTCCTGAGGACATGTTCGGCTAGATATCTTCCATAGAGTGATGAAGATACCGAGTTTGTGATTTCGAGTCCGTGTAAGAGACTTCGGATTGACAGTAGCCAGGAACATTTGCAGTGCACAGATAAAGACGTGACGTCGAAGTGGACGATGATACAGACAAGCGGGACAAGAGGTTCGTGCGAGATGTTGACGAGCTGTTGTTACTCCCCGTTAGGATTAAAGGTCGGATATGCCTACAGAGGCGTTGGGATGCGACCAGTTTCCGAGGAAATGCGGTGCTGAGAACGCAGATGTCCAGAGAGAGAGAAAAGATTATGCAAGAGTACCAGCCTCCGTACAGTTCGGCATAGGCGAGATCGGAAGAGACCTTGAGCAGGATTCCTTCCAGGACACTGCTGCAATGAGATTTGCACCCAGGATCAGATGTGTGATGTGTATTCAGAGGACCAGAGGTCGGCGCCAGTGACATGCTGCTTTACGAGTGGCCGTGAGGATTAACCCAGAGATGACCAGAGAAGTGCCAGGACGAAATTGTTCCCGTTAGCACACCTGACAGGGCCGATAAGCCGATGAATCGCGAGATTGGTAATCCACAGAGAAGGTAAGGGCCCAGAGACAGAGGATGCCAGACTGTGAGCGGGAGGCAAGTAGATACCTTGCTCTGCTAGCATTGGATGCACCGACACCTTCCCGACTTAGAAGGAGGATGTATCGACCACGGTATTTATGATTTGTGATTTGGTGATTTGATTATCACGTATCCGTCACCTTGGATTTCGGTATTTTGGGCGATCTATTCACATGATTTAGTCTTGATGACTGAGTTTCATAATATTTGTTTTCGTGCACCATGGTTGCACCTATTGGGTATTCATATTTGTGCATAATTATTGCACCTGATAGCGTTTTTGTACCTTGGTTGCACATGCTTACGACTTCATGGATTTCATACCGTTGGGTTGATTTTGTGCACATGGTATGCACACGATTTGGCTTTTTGCACTCGGTATAGCTTATATGTGCTTGTAGTGCATTGATATGGGTTTTGTGCACGCAGTTGCACACGTTTATGATTTTTACACCTTGGTACACTCGATGTTGCCATTTACGCATTTGAGTTATTGTTTAGGTTTTGCGCACAGGATGCACTGTATTTGTATTTCTTGCACAGGATGCACCAGTTTTATATTTCGTGCGTTTGTCGCACCAGATTTATGTTTCGTGCGTCTATCGCACCAGATTAATATTTCGTGCCTTTGTTGCACCGGATTTATATTTCGTGCATCACGGTTGCACCTGACTTCGGTTTGATGTCATTCGATATGTTGATTTTGATTTCATGCCTATGCTATGCATGTAATTTGACTTATGCTTTCGGCATAGTTTTCATACACTTTTAGTGTTTTGATTTGATTTGTGCACGCTGATGCACATGGTTGTGAGATTATATACCGCGGTATACCTGATTTGGATTGAGCCATATTGTATACCGTCGATTTTGATTTTGATATTGATGTTGATTTCGTGCACTCTGTGCACTTCTTTTGGATTCTTGGCGCATGTTCGACGCTTAATATTGGATTTCGTGATTTCGTGCATGTTGAATGCACATGATTTAGATTTTATTCGTGCATGATGGATGCACCTGATTTGGATTTTCGCGCGTGTTGAGCGCATGTTTTGAAATGCGATTTTGATGCACACCAGATGCACTAAATCGAGATTCTTTATGCATGTCAGATGCACCTGATGTTGCTGTCAGGCACGCCCGTTGCCCTTGGCAGATGTTTCGTGCACACCCGTTACACCTAGATGTTGTTTCTGTGCACATGTATGGCACATATATGGATTTTGATTTCCGTGCGTACCAGACGCACGTAGAATTCATGTGCACATTTTGGGATTGATTCCTTATGGAGCAATTCGTTTTTAAGATATTTGCTAATTGTTTTCGTACTGAGCAGGACTAGTCATAGGACAGTACCTGGATATATTTTGCATGCATTGATAGTTATTGAAGGGATTTCCAAAAAGGGAGCTATAGTCTCAGTATTTACCCACGTTTCTGATTGACACGAAACGTTTAAAGTAAGGAAACCCTTCTAAATTGTTTTCAAAAATGGCGGAACGTACATATTAAACAAAAGATGTATACATATATGGGTATTTTCTTACAATAGACATCTGCCACTGTGCCGCGATACGCGCATAGCACAGCAACATGAAAAGGTTTGGCATGCATTTCATTCAGATATTTACATGTATAGATTTGATGTCTACATGTATGGTTTTGATATATATCATATTGGTTTTGTTTTGGATTTGACATTTGTGTCTTTACCATGACTCCGATGATTGCAGGATGCTTGACGGAGTTTTGTTTTCGAGTTATCTGCTCATTGTTCATGCGCATGTATTGCGCTATGATGCGTTTTATGTATTGATGATTTCGGAGCCCCGACGACTTGGACTTTACTGAAATGTTTTAGAATTTGGGGGTTTAAAATTTAAATTCGGGGTCCGAATTTCTTTAAGGGGGGAAGATTGTAACATTTCAAAAAAATAAAATATTATTTTTGGGAATTTTTATAATTTAATAATAAAATATTGAATATTTTAATAAGGCGGTATAATTAAATACCGATAAATTGGGAAAAATTTTGAAATTTTTGGAAATTACTAAAAAGGTGGTGTTTTATGTGAATTATGCAAATTTTAAGTTTTCATGATTAATTATATGCTAATTTAGTGCTAATCGCGATTAAAAATCGCTAATCGCGCTTTAAACTTGTTTTGTGCAAACATGCACCATATCTTTTATTTTACACTTGTTGCATTTTACTACATGTTTTAGGTGCATGGGTATTGTTTTGGGGTTACTATTGAGGAGAGAAGGAAAATAGAAAAGAAAAGAGAAAAAGAATAAAGAATTAGGTATGGGTGAGAGAGAGAAAGGTGAGGAGGTATTTGACCTTGACCATTCTCTTTTCCTCTCATCTCTCTTCATCATTATCCTCTCCCTCTCTTTCTTTTGTTGCTACTGCTGTTTCCCCCTCCTCCTCTATCTTCATCCCCCAAAACTCCATGAAAAACACCTCAAAACCCAAATCCCATTTCATTAAAAAGATACATGAGCTCACTAACTATCCCATGGACCAAGAAAGCAATGATTTTGGACACTTTGGGCAACTCAAGAAAATTCTTGAGTTGCCAAATGAGGTATTTTCTGAACCTTTAGCTTAGTATTTCCATTACTTTTACCCCCATGTTAGATTAGAACCGATATTGTGTGGTTTGGGTGAACTTGGAAAATTCTAGTTAGGGTTATTGGAAATTGAGAGTTGTAATGTGAAATTTAGCTCAGTAGAGGCCGTACAAACCCCCTAGTGCTAGAATCCAGGCCTAAACCAGAGACTAGACCCCCGGAATACGGATTTAGAAAAGCCGATATCAGAAAATTATGGATTCTGTGGATGCAAAATGAAATCTGCTAACACTCGAGCTACTTGAAAATTATTTTGCAAGGACAGTGATACATGTAGGTGATTTAGAACATACCCTAAAAACCCTAACCCCTAACTCCCCAACTTGGCCGCAGAAATATTCTGTCTGGCCGTAATTTGCGGCCAGACCTGGGCCAATGTGCCTCGTATTGGTTCTGTGGTCCGCTCATCAGTAAATTAGACTCTTGGCATATGCAAAATTGACCAATTTGACCTAGGGTGAAATCTGGGACCATTTTCAATAGCTGTTGTTTTGATTCGGGTTTCGTTTTGCGTATTTTAAATTCTGGATTTGCGTATTTGTGTTTTACCTCGATCACTTGACGTTTGTACGACGATATCGAGGGTAGTTTGATGGTTTAGAAAGCGTAGTCCATAGGTTCTAACCTATATGCCTTAGCGTGTCGTTTTGATTTTCCGATATGATTTTAATGTGCATTTGCGATTGTGTTATCTTTGTAGGTACCTTCACGAGGGTTTCATATGATGAAGAAGATGAAGGCGACATCGACACCGACACACAAGATGCAAGTGAGTAGATTATATCTACGGGGGAAGTCGGGTGGATGGCGTATAGAATCCCCGCAGTTCGATACTTAGTATACTAGATATATACTATATATATATATATATATATATATATATATATGTATGAGAGCGTTATGTGTGACTTGGATATTCAGGATGTGATTAGGTGTACTATGATTAGATTAGGGTTAGAAGTAAACTAGTATAGTTTCCTAGTTGCGAACCCTAGAATAGGTTTACACTCACACACACACAGGCTTATTTGTTATACTTATACCTGGATGATGAGGATAGTGGATGATATTTGGAGATGAGTCGATGAGATTGGATATAGTGCGATGAAGTCGGTGATATGATGTAGTTCGTATTTGGAATACGACACGAGATTTTAGCGGGCCTTTTGACGTGTGTTTTACACATGCATTTATATAGATGGTATCAGTGTACTAGACTTAGATCAGTACCCCAGTTCATAAGATATGATGATAAGGATACGGGATAACTGATGAGATGAATGTGATATTGACCTGTACCGAGATTTGGGATGCCGTACGATGATTTACCGTACGAGCTTTAATTGATGATAAGATCCGCACTCATGACTCGAGGATATCACATGATATTGTATCGTACGCGGTACCTTTGAGGCGGGATCACCGACTATTATATATATCGACTCAGATTTAGGTGGTTTCCATACCCTTCCCGATTGACTTGTTAGTTAGATATGTAGTTTGCTTAGTAGAAGTTAGCCTAGGCCGATGTCATACCTATTTCAAAAACTAACGAATCGGGAGTATTTTTAAAGACAGGCAAAGGGATTCTACGGATATTTTCAAAAGACGCATCTTTTCTTAAAAACACCGTAGCCCTTATTTTCCCAAAAACCCCGATTCGTCTACCTTCAAATGGCAAAACAGTATGACATAGATGCATTGATGTAGATTCTGCACTGACGTGTTTATTATTCATTTGCCGCATATTCTTGTTGTTCGCATCACATTGCATGTTTAAATATGTTTAATGTTATATTAAAACCATGCTGTTAGGACACCAGCACCATTATCGATGATGCGTATGTTCCACGTACACCTGCTTGCCGGCTCACACACTTCATCATCGATAATTGCCATGTCACTACACAGTAGGATTATAGCATCGGGATACGATCCCTTGCATGGCATACTTGTGTACTTACATATTGTACACTCATACTCGTGCACATACCTATTGTACATTCATACTTGTGCACTTACATATTGTACACTCATACTCGTGCACATACCTATTGTACATTCATACTTGTGCACTTACATATTGTACATTCATACTCGTGCACATACATATTGTACACTCATACTCGTGCACATACCTATTGTACATTCATACTTGTGTACTTACATATTGTACATACATATTTGCACATACATAGATAATTCTGGCTTGATTTGAGATTTGGGAACCGCAAGATACTTTTAAAAAACTGATTCATTTCAAAAGAGCGGTCTTCCCTCGCTATGTGCATATTTCTATTTTATGTCGCATGATATACTGATATGCTTACATTATTTTATATGTCGCATACATCATGCCTTATGATTATACGCATTGAGATATGTTGTTTCCATGATATTTCCGGATTTGGGAACCGTGGGTATTTCAAAAGAGAGTATGTATTGTTTTAAAAACCCGGTTACCTTTGTTAAGATATTTCAGTGCGTACACCATGTGTTTTCTCGATTCTGAGAGTGGCATGTGAAACCCGATTCAAGGAGCGGTAGGCACCGTCTGCGGGTACATGGTAGACCTGGTGAGGTACCCCGGGGCAAGAAGACTCGTATATGTTAGACGGTGAGCCCGGCAGGGGATCACTACCTACCGGTGATTGTACTTGAGCTCGGCGGATATCTGGAGGATACCGACCGGAGTTGAGAGATAAGACGGGCCGATCCGGACTGACGGCGCCCGTGGGCCGATCTTGACTGACGGCGCCCTATGTATATGAGGATTTACGTGTCGATGCTGGGCACAGGTTTCATGATGTTTTTGAGTGTCGATGCTGGACACTCAGGTTCCATGATTTTGATGTGTCGCGAGGGACACACGTTGATTTATATCCCCATACTTCCATGCATATGCTTTATGATATTTACATGCATGATGCTTATTGTCTTTGGGGAACACGTGGACGAGATCCACATACATACAGACATTGATTACATAGTTGGATGATATCCACATACTTATAGACTGCATGATATAGTTGACATTGATTCATGTTGATTACATTGATCATACCTCATATTTATGATATGTTGTTACCTGAGGCACTGACACGAGCACATGGGATTACACTTATGTATAGATGTTTGCCCTTACCACCTTATCATGCTTCAGAATTATTCATATTGAGGATATTATTATTACTGATCGTATTGACCTAGGATTGTGTCATACATACGATTTCTGCTCTGTGATGTATTCTATTCACGAGTTGGCAACTCACCCCCGTTGTGCCACAGTTCTTGCAGGTTTTGCCGTACAGGTTCCATTGCAGCTTTTCTGGCACACTGCTTCCTTCTGGGTGATTGCTTGGTAGGTGGGCTCCCTCGCATCGTGACCATCCTTATATTTATTTTATTCAGTTGTATCTAGTAATTCCATCAACCAAACATGTTTATTGTTTCAGACTTAGAAAACCAGTTGTGTATTATTTCGATCTCAGAGTCGCGCGATGTAGTATTATGGTTTTCTTGATATTTTGAGTTTCTTTTGAGTTTTGATCCTCGCCCTTCGGCGTAGTATATTTTACTGCTTGCATGGTTGTGACCGTCGATTGACGAAGAGCTAGCTCCCGTTTGGGGATGCGTTTTATCCTTATATATATACTTTTATTATGTTGTACGCCGTTCGGGGCCAGTATTTACAAAGGAAACTCTACCGAAATTTTCAGAAAAGACTATAGATTTTAAAAATGCATATTCGGTTTACTTAATTAAAAAACTTATTTTTAAAACATGTTTTCTTCACTTCTTAAAACGAGTTTTCTTTATTTACTCTCTAAAATGGTTTTAGATTTCTAGGCTTTTGGCTTATTTGAATTAGATGGGGTCCTATAGACTTCATATGATTCAAGGGCCAGTCACGGGCTATTTTTGGGTCATGACAGGTCTTTCGAGGCCTTGATACGGAAATACTCAATTAATCATAAGCTATCCACGCCTTACCACCCCCAAACATGTGGGTAAGCCGAAGTTTCAAATTGGCAGATCAAGCAAATATTGGAGAAAACGGTTTCGAGGAACCGTAAAGATTGGTCTGTGAAATTAACTGATGCCCTTTGGGCATTTCGAACTGCTTATAAGACTAATCTTGGCATGTCTCCCTATCGGCTTGTGTACGGAAAGGCCTGCCACCTCCCTGTGGAAATCGAACATCGTGCTATTTGGGCGATCAAAGAGCTGAATCTCAATCTTGAAGATGCGGGCAGCTATCGGAAGCTGCAACTTAACGAACTGAACGAGCTTCGGGATGAGGCTTACGACAACGCGGTTGTTATAAGGAACCGAACGAAGGTGTTTCATGATAAACACCTTACGCGCAAAACCTTCACGCCTGGACAATAGGTACTTCTTTATGACACCCGACTCCATTTCCATTCCGGTAAACTTCGATCTCGCTGGAAGGGACCTTTTCTTGTGCGGTGTGTGTACCCGCACGGCGCAATGGATTTGGAGAATCCAAAGGACGGTTTATTCTTCAAAGTAAACGGACACAGCTTGAAGTCGTTCCTTAGCACAGAACCATCAGAGGAGCTCCTGATATTGCAGGAGCCGGTTTACCCTTCATAATCTTCCTCCGTTTACCACCAAACTTCGGTTATCCAGTCATAAACAGTGAAGACACTGTTTCAAATAAGTTTGGGGGTATGTATATACTATTTTTGGTATATATATATATGGATATTCTTGTCTTGTACATATCCATTTTTCTTTTTGACGAGCAATCTTGTCTGGTGATGCTCATTCTTTGTTCATATAAAAAAAAAGGGAGAACCGCCGTTGTTGACCCTTCAACAATTTTGCCCTCTTGATGTACATTGACAGTGAGGGCACTGTCCAGTTTAAGTTTGGGGGTGTGCTCGGTAAGCTTTCTTCCTTCACATTCATTTGTATATTCTGCATTTGCATACATATTTAAAAACCCATAAAAATCGAAAAAATTTACAAAAATATAAAAACTTTGTTGTCAAGTTAGCAGGTGGGAGAACTTAGATTCGATATTTCGACAGTTTTGTTTGATAAGATAGGAACAACTAAATCCTATTTTTATATTTTGAAAACTTGAAAGATAACCCTCCTTTGAGTTTAACTGTAGCTAATATATGTCTTTATATCACACTACACGTGTCGTGAGTTTTGAAAATTAGATGACAAGTCTAAAATGTCTGAAAACTTTTAAATTGATAAACTATTTTTTTGGATCAAATAGGTTTGTTCTGAAATAAGTAATATCAAGAATATTTTTGAAAGTAAAGTGGATATGAAGGGATATTATAAATGCCTTAATAGGAACTAATTCTGAAGAATAACCCATCTCGAACTTGATTGGAGTGATTACACACCTGATCCACTAAACACGTCTTTTATCCTAAAAAAAATTGAACAACTGGTTATATCTCCGTTCGCATTAAATCGTTATGATTTTCACGCCAAAATGAGTCTTTTTGTTTTAGGGCCTATGTAACTTGAGCAATTAAGTCCGCCGGGGTGTCTCTACACCTAATACCTTAAAACCAACTGGTTTGGGTGCATTGGCCCAAAGCTCGCTAAGAAACCTAGAAAGTCCAAAGTAAAACAAAGTCAAGCAAGTGTTCTCTCTGAGTTAAAATTCCTAACGGTTCTTTGTGTGAGAATAATCTTGACAAAAAACAGGTTTTTATAAAAATATTTTTTACGGAGATATGAAGGTTTTATCTTATGATGAAGACTATTGCACGTTCACGAAGATGTGTATGAAACAAAAACAAGTAAAAGGTGGAGTGAAAAATAAGTCCTAGTTTCCTATTAAGGAATATAAAAATTATGAATTTGAAACCTAGCTGGAAAACGAAACTTGAGAAGTACTTAACTCTTTATAAAACTTGTGTGATCCTTTTTAAGTTTTTATCTGGGCTTTATTTTGTAACATGACAACTTTAATCGATCCTTTTGAAACTTAACGACACTATTTGCACCGCACGTAAAGACATATAGGATCTTAAGTTAAATAAGAAGCGAGGTGTGAAAAATAAAGGTTCGATATTTCTAACTTAGGATAATAGAATTGCTAGCTTTGAAACAAAACCTTAGGGTTAGAATCATAGTTATTTCGCGAAACTAGCTTGACGGGATTTTGTGGGTGAAATCCGCTAAAAACCCCCAGGAGACAACACTCCTCCTATTAGGGACACCTAGAGGTTTAACGGCTTGTTGCTCAAGCTCAGTGCAGCCGCGTTCCCTGCGAAAATGAGGTTAGGATTTTTGTTTCCCTTTCGATCCAGATTTGTTGGTTCCTCCCTCCCAATCCAGCGCAAGCCGGCTTCCGAGTTATACCCGATCGATCTAACCTTGCCTGAGCCTGCCTGCATCCCTCAAACCTTCCTTCATTCAATGCTTGACAGTTTGCTCGGGACGAGCAAAAGATAAGTTTGGGGGTATTTGTTCATCACTGAAAGTTGCATTTTAATATCGCTCATTCATTATCTATTTTGTTATATATCGGTACTATTAACCAGTGTCTACTCAGTAATACAGATTACAGGTGTTCGTGATAAAATACTGGAAACCGGAGACACACCTCAAAAATCCGGCGCCGCCGGTCCAATCAAGCCCGATGCTCCCTATTTTTCTTCTGGTTGTTTATTTGGGTCACATCATCTTATTTTTATTGTTTGTTTATTCTGGAATGGGGCCTATAAATACCAGATCAATGGGCAAGGAGGAGGCCATATACTTTTTTCTTTAGTTATATTCTAGAACAATTGTAATTTGTCTTTCCTTTGAACTCTTGATCTATTTCCCCTTTGTCTTGACTTTACAACTTCTTCATTGAACTTGCAAGCTTAAGATTTAGGTTCTTGAATTCAAGATTAGTTGTATCTTACTTGAAAATCAATAAAAAGTTCTCATTGTTCATTTGATGTGTCTTTCTTTCTACAAACTTCAAACTTGTGAAATCTTTGCCTTGCTTTGATCTTGCAACCTCTTAAGTGAGCATGCAATCTTAAAGTTTGGTATTTTGATTTCACATTGGTACGGGCTTAAGAACATTTGAAGATATTCGCACGTTGAATTTATCGGTTCTTAACTTTCTTTACTTTTCTTGCAATTTTTTATATGCCTTACTCTTTTCTTTCTTTTTAGTTTTTGTATTGTAAATATGTGTGAGTAATTAATTTACTTGTTAAGGGTAGAATATGGTTAGTTTGTGTTAGGAGATGTGTTTTCTAAAACCTTAAAAATCTTAACTTTGTAATTGAAATTTCGACCAAACGACTCGCAACTCCGCTCCGTTAGGCACCCTATCCTACCAAGATAGATGTGAATCCTAATCGTGACCGGTTGCAAGTAGTTTGCCGAAGACTAAGGTCAAGAGACAACAACGGATAAGAAATACGGATTTAGCACACAATCGCAAATACCGTGTTTCAAGTTCCCTAATCCCCGTTGTTGCCTATTGCCTTAGTGTCAATATCATAATTAAGGTCTATAAGGAAGCGGCAAATATCATCCTAACATAAGCTAACCTAAAACTACCCCTAACAAGTCTTTTTATTAAACATATCATTGTTACGACACTAAGTATAATAAACAACCCAAGTTACGGTATTAATTCGTTAAAATATGCCTAAAAACCTACCATCTCCCTGCGGACGACCCGTACTCATCGCGGCTCGCTACACGCGACACCGTTTTTTATTGCGGTTATTTCAAATTCTTTCTAAATACGACACGGTAAAAACGTAACAATCAGGGACCACCCGACACTTTCTCGAATCCAGTAAGTTGAGCACTCCTTCACGGGTCTATCCTATACCCCCTACAAGTGCGGCAAGCAACCCGCCAATTCTAGACTCGAGTGACCCAATCCCAAATTTTTGAGATGGCCACCCGCTGCAATCTAGAATCCGGTCGCCCGTGCGCTTCTCCGCGGGAAAATCCTAAACCTGTATTAATACAACGGCGACTACGGCCACATATGAGCCGCTAAGTCCCGAAACAAAGAATATACATAAAGCGGAAACGGCGGCCACAAGTTGGAACTCGTCTCGAACAAATGAATATACAAGATAGCTATAAGCATGAATGGAAATAACACTTATCTCAACATCACACTTCTGCACGGGGGCTATTCATTTCGCGACAATCCAACTCATTCCAACAACTCAAACTCACTTATGCAGCCCCGTCGAATTGAACACATCAATTCATCGGCGTTAAACACCGCATATCACCATATTTTGATCAGTCATATTTATTACACATTTTTACGGTCATTTTCCCTATTATTATTAATTATTAGAATGTGTTATTTATAAAATAAAGAATATATGTGGGTTTATTTGTAAAATGATTATTGTCATATGTTTCTTAATTTATAATTAATATAATTGGGGTAATATATGCATATCATATTTAAATATCATATCTATGAGATTATTAATTATTAAAATATGCATATTATGTCATATCAAATATTCTTAACCAATATTATAAAGATATTATATCATTTAATTGGTTGGAATATTATCTCAATTAAACCAAATGCTACTAACACTTTGATTTGAGATATTGTGCAGGTATTATAAATCAGTTCTGGTCTAAAATATGAGTAGGAGATCCAAATCAAATCGAATTAGCAAATCAAATCTGCCGAATGTTAGGAGCAAATTGAAGAATCTCGCAACGGCAGAGAGAAAGAGATATTTTCAGAATATTTTTATCAGAAGGATCTCCAAATATCGAGAGAGGAAGCCACGAGAAATCTGGAGATGCAACTCCACCAGAGGACAGCGGAACCGCAGCCGTTAGGGTCATATGGCGGCAGAAGCGCAGTCTAGTCGTGGCCGTTGGATATGAAAATTCTGGGGCTTGATTTTCTTTGCACACACTTTAATATGACGTCTAGGATTTCAAGTTCCAGAGCCTATAAAAGGACCGAGAGCAATTAGGGTTAGAATTAATCTATCCATCGACTAATCAATCCATCGATTGATCTAGATCTATCAAGCAAACTAGGGTTTTTAGTTCTTTTAGTTTTTTTCAGCAATCAAATTCTGTAATGCAAAAATTTCAATAAAAATTGGTTTCTTTCTTTTAATTTTGTCTCATTACTTTCCGCATTTACTTTCTGCATTTATTTTCCCCACTTTTTTTTTTTCTTATGGGTTCTTTATTCTTTCTACCTTTCGTCTTTTTTCCCAATGAGCGAGTAAATTCTCGCTTGTTAGGGTTTGTAGGATAGGGTAGTATAACGGATGGGAAAAAAATACCTTATCTTCTTCTTATATTTTAATTTTTATAAACTTTAGCAAAGGGAGTCTTAACCCTCTTATTCGGACGTGCTACCAATTCATGATAGTTACGACTTCGATTTGAGATTCATTAATATTTGCTTTGTTGAGGGCTTGAGATAAATAAGGATCAATGGAAGGAAAAGGGTCAGTAGAGGGAAACCCTAATCCCTCCAAGTACCCTAATCTACATTCATCGCTATTTCTCTAGTATTAAATAATTAAAAGATAAAAAGAATTATTTTTAAAACTCCATCCTTTAACTACTAAATCCGAAAAACCCTACAAGCCCTTCTCTTATAAAATTTTCAAAACTTTTTAGTATAAAACGATAAAAATCCAACCTTTCCTTTATTAACTCGTCTAAAACAAGAAAGACGGTATACCATTTCCCTGTGGACGACCCGTACTCATTATCGGCTAGATATTGCGACATCGTTATTGATTGCGGTAACTAGGAAACACAAAGACTCAATTTTTCACACCAATCATATGCCAACAAATTAACTCGACTAAATACTTTAAACGTGTCATTTCAGAACCATGGCCAATGAATTCAACAACCGGCAGAGTCGCAAACGTGAATTGCCAAAAACTGAAATTCAAGTCCATTCTGCATCCAAAAACCTTCGCATATCTTACTCAAAACGAGTCGCGAACGACCCAAAAATTGCCCGAGACCCCGGGAGGACCTCGGGAATGACCCATGGGACCTCATGGGGCATTAGGTGGGGCTCCCAACCCATGGCCACGGACTTGTGACCATGGGTTGGCTGTTGGATCAGCCAGCACACAGCCAAGTGTCGGCTGGTCCAGCCCACATCCGAGGCTAATTTTCGGTGGTCTCGAGTAGTGAAGACCAATCCAACCCCCGGGGGACAACCCCGGGGTTGCTCCTATGCATCCACGGGGCTCTCAGTCCGAACCGTGAGCCCCGGAACGCGAGAATAAGCAAGTATATTCACTGGTTTTCGGACAGTTTTAAAACAACGAGGAATTAGTTTTGAAAAATGGTTATATGAATTCATTTGTCACCAAAAGCAATTACAAATATTTGATTCGGCTCTGATACCACTGTTGGACTTGGTTCTAGGGTCGTGACATTCACGGACCACAGCGGAATAAGAAAACAACATTTTTTTCAAACATAGAACCAAAACCTAACCAAGATCATCAAATTGATGCAATTGCAAAAATAAAAAAAAGCAAGTTTAGAGTGCTACAACCTTTGTAGTGCAATATGTTGGGTTACGCCAGCGCCCCGGCCATCAATCCGTGGCCAAATGTGGAACAAAAATTTAAACAAACCGGCGCTAACGGAATCCTATTCCCGGATCGTACCATTAACCCGCACTAGTTCTATGTAAAGGAGTTTAGAGAGCTTATACCGAACGATCAGAGTCCTTCGGTCTTCAACCTCTGTCCCAAGCTCCTCACAGTTTCCTCAATCAAGTTTGCTCTCCGGTCTCCCCACATCGAAGAAGATCCACCTCGAGGGTTAGTAATACGGGCTCCCGCCTCAAAACCGAAGCAACTCGGGTATCTAATTTGCTAGCCTAGATAGCCAAGATGAAGTAGAGAGAGTGTGATTACTTTGTCTCAAAACACCCAAGGATTCTCAACTCATGAGAGAGTTTGGGTGAAGGTTGAAGAAGATGCCATGGGGAGAAAGTGTGAAGCAAATCTTTTGGCAAGTCAAGAAAAGAAATAGGGCTGCTTCTCTTTTCCTTTGGTGTTGTGTGTGTGAGTTATTTGTTTTGAGCTATATATTGTAGTAAGCAAGCAACTAAAGAAAACCAACTAGAGAAAAAATATCTCATAGCTCACTACAAATATCTCACGCTACAAACAAGAAATCATCATGCCACCATGAGTCACATGTTCACACCATAATATTGTATTATTATATTCCCCATTCTTATTCGTTTTATAAATAAACAGGTGCTTTTGACGCATGTCTGCTACATATTACAGGTTACAGGTTCTTGGAGCGAAAACAGTGAAAAAGACAAAAGACGACACAAAAAGGGGACTTTGACCAACAAATAGAAGGATCTTAATCAAGCCTACACAAAAGATCAGTACAAGGCAACGCAAGGTCCAAGATTACAAAGTAAACGGTTAAAAGTCCACTGCAATTGTTCACTGGAGATCTGGAAGAAATAGAGAAGCCAAATTGAATAAAGATCCAAAGAAATAAAAAGCCCAAGAAGCCCAGAATCAATTCCAAAATTTCCAGATATAGAATTTTACCAAAGCTTGAAGTCTACTTTGACTAGGTCTTCCTGAGGATATTTTGGTAAATGTAGACGTGCGAATCAATTGTAACCTAGGGTTTCCTATCCTCTATAAATAGGAACTCTAAATCATTGTAAAGGCTATGCCTCCTTTTAATAATAAATTTCAGAATTCTTTATGGAGAGCATCGGTGCCTCTTTTCTATTCATGAATTCAGATCTGACAACCCTGCGTTGATATTTGGAGAGAGCCATCTGTAAGTAGATTTATTTAATTGCCCTAGTTTAGATTTAAATTCTTTTCCCTGGGTAGATTTAATTCCTTACCGTAGATAATTGTTTAGAGTTAGCTTTGGGGAAGGCTTTTGAGAGATGAGATCTCTCATCCCTTTCTTACCCATCATATATTTACAATAGGACTCCATGCATACACGCACATACCGTGCTCTACGGCACCCTACCCATCAAGGTAGCGGTGATACTGTAGTATAAAAGCCCGGTTGCGCGCGTTTTCCATGGAAGTTAGGGTAAGGATCTCTAAAGGAAGGACAAGAACCTAGAGGAAGGAACACCTTCCCGAATGGATCTAATCCCCTTTATTGATAATTACCATAACTCCTCTTAGATCCTAATTTGGGTATAGAAAGCGTTGACATTTACTTGCATTTCCAAACCATCCCTAAACCTAACCCTAGCAAGACTAGATCTAGATAATCGTAGTATAGAATAAAATCGACAAAACCTCTCTAAATCAAATGGCGCCGTTGCCGGGGATGGCGTAGAAATTTCCTTTTTGCGATTTCGGGTTAATCTAAAATTAAAAAAATCATAAAAATCTGAAAAATCAAAAAATATAAAAAATATTTCATCTGTTATTTTTGGAAAGGATACTTTGTTGTTTGAATTTTGCAAGATCTACAAATAGAGACGGATCTGGAAATATTCAGAAATCAAAACAGGAAACAAAAGATCAAAACAGAAGGGTATATCAACAACAGAGCAACTGCAAAAATTTGGTGAACTGATCCATCCAGTAGACCGCGGATCCGCCGCGGAACCCATGCTCAGACCGCGGAAATGCGGCACTGTAGAGACTGAAAGGTTCCTAGGCACCATATAGAGGTCTCACAAGGCATCAACCATGCCAATTTCAAAAATTATGGATGCCGCGAAACCCTAACGCAGATCTTAGACTAGAATTCTAGGCGAAAAAACAAAACTAGTTAACAAATTAACTAAAGGTTAGATGCTACAACCTTTGTAGATCCGGTTATCCTCTTCCTTGGCTCCACGTAGGCATCCTCTCGCTGTCCATCTCGATTCCCAAACTTGAACGTCGGCTTCACCGGAGAATAGGGCGGACTAGGTCGTCGGCTTCGTGCCGAAGATGATCTACGTCGAGGCATCGCAAGTTCAAGCTCCGATTTCATCAAGTGGTGAAACTTGTGAAGAAAACACCCAAAACAACTTGGCAAGAGGTAGTGGGTGAAGAAATAGGAGGTGGGTTCACTTTAGAATTGGATTTCACTCACTTTTGCTCAAGTTGCCATTGATGGCATCAAGCTTTTCTTGAAGAAGAAGATGATCAAGAAGAAGATAGAATATGATAAGTTATTTTAAAATGAAAAGAAAATGAATACTTATCATAATCTAAACCATGGTGAAGTGTAGAGATTAAACTAAGGTTAGTTGGAATGGTTAGGGTTAAGGATAAGATAAGAATGGTGGACTTGTTCAAACCTTCAAGAAGCTTCAACATATAAAACAAAACAAGCCACCATCCTTAATAATTTCCAAAATGAATATATAAATAATTAACTAAGTAAATAATCAAAACCATAATCATTCATATAACCATGGTTTAATCTTTACACAAACCCAAGTGAGCATGTATCATCAAACATGATACAATAAGGTGTACAAAAGTATATCACATATACAATGTGTACATCAAGTGAGAAAATCCATTTAAAGTGAACCAATACTAGTTAATGCAAAGTAATATATCAAATATATAATTATACATTAAATCATTAAATCAACATTTGATTCAATGATCCGGTCATGTCGCACATAACCGACCAGTATTCAATGTATCGATTTATCGAATCAATGATTCGATAATTAGGTCATATCGAATATAACCAATCGAAACATTTATCGCGAGAATGAAATGCGGTATCACATACACGCATTATTCTCGCTCCCGCACATATCTCATATGCGCTCCTATTTCGTTTCGCTTGAGCCAGGAAACCTCTGTGTAGGACTCTAAAGACTCGTCAATACGCCGGTAGCAGATGATGATCATATCAAGCACCCACAAGCCGCAAGCGGTCTGCTAAACGTAACGGCCATCCGGGTATTGAGCGATCAGAAGATCGACGAGCTAGCCCGCTCACACTCCTGTGAATCCAACCAGTAACACTTACCGTACAGTCCGGTCTGTTCGTCTGATACGTCGCATATCAAGTCTAGGGGTGGTAAACGTCAGACCCCAATAACCGATAAGTCGTGCCGATGTGAGGCTCATAACGGGTCGAGAAACTACTGGTAACACTTACCAGCAAATCTCTGATCAGCCCTGGCCAGGGACTTCCCTGTTACGGCCAATCGAGCACAGCGCAACATCAACCCCCAATACCGGGAGAGACGAAAACCCTCCTATCGCTCATTGCCTCCATGTGACTCGGGACTGTACCCAAAGACCACCGTTTTGCACGCCCTCATGGACGTGGTAAGGTGGAGATCAAAGCACAGTGGGAATCACACAAGACTCTATGACGATCTCGGGTCTATAGACTAACCTGTACAAGTGTCACCTGAGAACTGCCATCTGACGTGAGGTATAATACCATCTGGGAGTTCTCGGCGAGTCCGTCCAGTGTACCCAGTCTCCACTGAGCACCCGTATACCATCTCTGACGTCAAACACCAATGGATATGGGATCATCCATCGCCCATCTCATAGGTCGAGAAGCGTATACGCTAGTCTACTCTGGTATATCGATGCCCCGTCTCGATACACCCACGACTAGGGACCTTGAAGGATGTACTTATGGACTACCATGTCCCCACTAGTATGATCTGCATCATAGTCCAGGTAGTCAAGTACACATCCTAAGGGCTTTACCAACATGTAACCAGTAGACAGTTTAAAGAGACTAGTATACATGTTAAGATAAAGAGTAACCAGATAGCATACTATCATATCGAGCAAGAAAGTCATCTCTATATATGTCCAAGCATCCAATATAATATACAACATCTGTACAATACTGGCCTCTAGGGCATACATACAACTAACAATCTCCCACTTGCACTAGGGCCAGCTGCTGTAGTATCGCATACCGAGCATCCCGAAGAGTCTCTCAAACTGTGTCTGGGGAATGGCCTTCGTGTGTGGATCCGCCGTGTTGTTCTTCGTGTCAACCCTACTGACCTCGATCTCCCGGCGATCAACTATCTCCCGGATCAGGTGATACCGCCTCAGAATATGCCTGGATCGCTGATGGGACCTGGGTTCCTTGGCTAAAGCCACCGCTCCATTGTTATCGCAATACAAAGGTATTGGATGCTCAATGGATGGAACCACTCCAAGTTCAGTAATGAACTTCTTGATCCAGACAGCCTCTTTGGCAGCATCGTTGGCAGCGATGTATTCAGCCTCCATCGTCGAGTCTGCCATGGTTTCCTGCTTGGAACTCTTCCAGCTAACCGCCCCTCCGTAAAGGGTAAAGACAAAGCCCGACTGCGACTTAGAGTCGTCCTTATCACTCTGGAAGCTCGAATCGGTAAAGGACTCCACTTGGAGTTCTCCGTTACCATACACCAAGAACATTTCTCTAGTCCTTCGTAAGTACTTGAGAATGCTCTTCACAGCTGTCCAGTGACTCTCTCCAGGATCAGCTTGATACCTGCTCACTATACTTAGTGAGTATGCTACATCGGGTCTGGTACATAGCATCGCATACATGATAGAGCCTACTGCCGAAGCATAGGGTATCCCTTGCATGCGAGCTCTCTCCAAATCAGTCTTGGGAGATATCTCTTTGGAGAGAGTGACTCCAGAGATCGTGGGCAAGTTCCCACGCTTGGACTCTTCCATACTAAACCTCTTTAGTATGGTGTCAATGTACCTGGATTGGGACAATCCCAAAATCCATTTGGATCTATCTCTATAGATCCTGATTCCCAATATGCAGGAGGCATCACCAAGATCTTTCATTGAGAATCTTTGTGATAAGAAGAGCTTGACCGATTGCAGCATAGGAATATCATTTCCTATCAAGAGTATGTCGTCCACGTACAATACGAGGAAGACAACCTTACTCTCTGCCACCTTCTTGTAGATACAAGGTTCATCTGGATTTTTGACGAAATCAAACTCTTTGATAACGACGTCAAAGCAGATGTTCCAACTCCGCGATGCTTGCTTTAATCCATAAATGGATTTAAGCAGCTTGCACACCTTTCCGCTGCTCCCACTGTCTACGAAGCCCTCTGGCTGAGTCATGTACACGCACTCTTCTAAATCACCGTTTAGAAAGGCGGTCTTAACATCCATTTGCCAGATTTCGTAATCATGATATGCAGCGATGGCAAGCATGATCCGGATGGATTTAAGCATAGCCACTGGAGAAAAGGTTTCGTCATAGTCCACACCTGGTCTTTGGCGAAAACCTTTTGCTACAAGTCTAGCTTTGAAAGTCTCCACTTTCCCATCTACACCAAGTTTCTTCTTGAAGATCCACTTGCTCCCAATGGGTTTTACCCCTTCAGGAGCAACGTCCAAAGTCCATACTTTGTTGGTGTACATGGATTCCATCTCGGACCGCATAGCATCCAGCCATTTCACTGAGTCCCCACTCGTGATGGCCTGCTCGAAGCTAGTTGGGTCATCATCCTCCATGATGCAATCCTCGCTCCCACCGTCCATGAGAAAACCGTAGTATCTCTCAGGTTGGCGAGGAACCCTACTAGATCGGCGGAGTGGCTAGGGTTCATCGGGAACTACGGAATCCTCTGGTTCCACCATGTCTTGTGTTATAGTTTGTGCCGCTGGAGCCTCTTCCAGTTCTACCTCAATGCCACTTGTCTGTTTCATAAGAAAACTCTTTTCTAAGAAAGTGGCATGTCGAGAAACAAACACTTTTTGTTCCTCGGGATGGTAGAAGATATACCCTTATGAATTCTTGGGATATCCTACAAACTTACATAAGACTGATCTTGCCTCGAGTTTGTCCGGATTCTGTCTTTTGACATAGGCTGGACAACCCCATATCTTAATGTAATTAAGATGTGGTCTCTTCCCTTTCCATATCTCATATGGAGTGGTAGGCACTGATTTGGTAGGAACTCTATTCAATGTGTCTATGGCTGTCTCAAGCGCATATCCCCAGAAGGAAATAGGTAACTCAGCTGTGCTCATCATAGAGCGCACCATATTTAATAGGGTGCGGTTCCTCCGTTCTGATACACCGTTGTGCTATGGTGTATATGGAGGAGTAAGCTGAGAGAGAATCCCATTCTCTTTTAGGAAGTCCAGGAATTCATTGCTCAAGTATTCACCTCCTCGATCGGATCGTAGGATTTTAATACTTTTTCCGGCTTGGTTCTCAACTTCTTGTTTTATATTCCCTAAATTTCTCAAAAGCTTCTGATTTGTGTTTCATCAGGAACACATACCCGAACCTAGAGAGATCGTCAGTGAATGTAATGAAGTATGAAGAACCATCCCTGGCATGTGTAGACATGGGACCGCATACATCACTATGTATCAGTCCCAAGAGTTCGGTAACTCTTTCTCCGTGTCCTGTAAACGGAGTTTTGGTCATCTTGCCTTTGAGACATGACTGGCAAGTGTCATAAGATGAAAATTCAAACGGATTTAAATATCCATCTTTATGCAACTTAGCTAGTCGTGTCGCATTGATGTGACCCAGTCTACAATGCCACAAGAAGGATTCGTTGAGTTCAGAACTCTTCCTCTTGTGTGTGTTTGTTATGCTCAGAACTGTTGATTGATTTAGAACATAAATGCCATTGCACAACGTGCCTGATCCAACCAACTTTTGGTTACGGAAAATGTTCATAACATTGTCCTGTAATACAAAATTATATCCCTCTTTACTTAATAAAGAAACCGATATAATGTTGCATATCAGGTTCAGCATGTAATAGCATTCGTTCAGAACCAATGTATTACCAGTTGGTAATACAAGGTGGTATTCCCCGACAGTCTTAGCTGCAACAATTGCACCATTTCCAACTCTAATGTCTTTATCACCTTCTCCAAGTTCTCTACCTTTCCTGAGCCCATGTAACTGATTACATATATGGGATCCTGACCCGGTATCTAATACCCAGGACGTAGAGCAAATGGAGAAACAGTTCTCTGTAACGAACACACCCGAAGAAAATGCATCAACATGTACTTTCTTCATTCGGGTGGCTTGGGAATCCTGGCATTCCCCTATATCCTGTTCATTCCTATAACTCTTATAAGAAAGAACGGAACCAACGTTCTCCAGCACAGTATAACATGCGGGTTCGGTCAATACATCCATATTATTATCTTCATTAGGGCATGAAATGGTCGCTATCTGGAGAGAGAGAGAAGAAAACACTTTAGCGTATGCTCGTGCAAGATCAGATTGGTTATTATCTTATCTAATCAGGATGGCTCCCACTGCTTTTTATCAAATCTTCCTTCAAACCCTAAAAGGAAAGACTAGCCGGGATTAATTACACACTACAAGCTCGCCAATCTTTCAGCCAGGCCAATGTCGGTACTTTGAGGGAAGTCCCCCGTGCTTTCGCACGAACCTAATTAATGTAAACCTCGTTTTCCCAGAGGCGTAACCTCGTTAACACCTTTCTAGACACCTACTTGATCAGCTAATTGCAATGTGTAAAACTCTCCCAGGAGTAACTCTTACTCGCAGTGGGTATCGGGATCCAACTATCTCATAGAAGGTATGCAATCTCATTGCAAATTTCAACACTTGAAATTCCCGATAAAGCTTTTGCCCCTAGCGTGCTATGACCTTGACGCATGCCAAACAACCCATAGTCCGCTAGTCAAGTTCAACCCATACAATTCGTGATCGAATTAAACCCACCCGTACGACCCTTGACGCATGCCAAACAATGCCGTACGAATACCTTAATCCAATCGCATCTCATGCTGCAGATAAGTAATAATCAGCTACCGTACACTACGCCTTGACGCATGCCAAACAACCGTAGCACGAATACTGAATATTACATATCTGAATTGACGGAGGGCTACGCAGGTTTTTCTGAAAACCATGAGCGTAATGAACTTGATATCGTTGTAGAATCAAATGAAGTTTTGAAATGGAGTGATTTTGAGGCTTTTCTAGTTTTGCTAAAGGAGTCACTCCCGGCGAAGGGATCTCGGTCCTTTCCTCATAGAATGAGGTGCGGGATATATCATATATATCGCTGTGCAAAGCAAAAACCCAAAAGCAGTCAAAAGCAAACCGAGTGTGTAGCATCTGCCAGTTATTGCTAAAGGAGTCACTCCCGGTGAAGGGATCTCGGTCCTTTCCTCATCGAATAAGGTGCAGGATATATCACATATACCGCTGTGCAAAGCAAGAACTGTAGCTACCTGTTTTATTTTAAAATTCGATTCCACAACATCTTAGGTTTCTTATCTTTCATTAATCACATTAATGAAGTCCCATCATTTAAATACCTAAACATCACAGATAGATATGACGTACACTTATGCCATCTGCATTCGCCTCGATGTCCCCTCGTGCACCGTTAGGTTAGGTAACTAACGACAGAGCAGGGCAGGGCTAGCGCGGGTGTAAAACATAAGTAACGTCTATATAATATATCATATATACTATATACTATATCCATCACAGAATCACATCACAGATATCGCAGCAGAAGAAACATATGAAATATTGGATATACTAGGACGTCCGTGTTTTCAATACGAGCGAGTATAAAACACGGATTCCACGGTCGTGATGAATAGCCAATCCCACACCCCTAGACCCCTACGAGAGCGGCAAGCAACCCTGCCAATTCTAGGGTTAGGAGACCCGGACTCGACTCCTCGAGTTGGTCTCCCACTGGACCCCAGAACCCGGTTACTTGTGCTCCCCTCCTTGGGTCTATCCTAATGCGGAAAAGTAAATAATATACAAAAGGTGACAACTTCCGCAACCTGGAAGCGCCCCAAATAAAAGAATATTACATACAAGTTTTTACATGAATGAAAATGAAAAACACTCATCTCACATAAAAACCCCCGGCTATTCAAACACGACGATCCAATATAACATATCCAGCAACACATAACATCACATGTCATCAACGTAAGTAAGTATGCATACCCCAATTGTCGTTGACGTATAGCAACGAAACCGGCGATATCACATATTACACTTACGGTCACAGAAAAGAAAGTGTAAAACTACAACAATTGGAATCCGCAACTTCTTTAGACATCGCATGCCTAATCAAATGAAATACTTAGACATCACATGCCTAACAGATATAAATCCCGCATTTTAGTCTCATTATCGAAAACTCTTTTCAATAACATCTGGGACTAAACTGCTAGATTTATAACATTCATTCAGTTATCTCATAACTGTTTGTGAATTCCAATTATTGTATCACATTCTAGATAAACAGAAAATGTTAAACTTTCCGATCGAACAGTCGAATACCCAAGTTTTCCCGATACAATCCAACACATGAAATAAGTCTAACAACATTCAGTTCGTGCCTCAGTACCAACGGTCCAGCCGTAGAAGGGTCAAGCCAACGCCTCACATGTGGCACGCCGTACTGCCCCAAACCCGAAGGTTCAAAGGGCAGTTCAAGACGGTCACATAATCGAGTTAAGGTTTGTTGTCTTCTAGAGGGTCCATCGCGTTACTTGCACTACTTAGAATGTCGTTAAACTACGGAAAAATCCAACACTTGGAAATTTCCCGACAGGGGAAAAGTTGGGTATTTATATCCGGTCGAACTTTTTAACATATTCTATAAATTATCCGGAAGTACACAAAGACGAAATTTGATAATCCGGTCGAAACACCGAAGCTCTAAAACACCCCAGAAAATTAAACTCTGGAATAATTATTAAAAATACCCATAAAACTCAGCTGCAGAAACTATGAATTACTGTGCAGAGGAGGAGGTATGACGTCATCAAGCCGCCGCGGAACCGCCGCCTAAGCTGGCTTAGGCCGCGGTTCCGCCGCGCTTATCACTGTTCATTGGAAAAAAATTTCATCGTAATTCTTAGAATTCCCTGCTGAATTTTTTAAGCATTTTTAATATTGAAAAATCCCAGATTTTAGAAAATGTACAGAGAGCATGTTTGGTTTAGGGTTTCGGGTTCGTTCGGGCTTCGAATTGCGTCTAGACTTCGCCTAAGGCTCTAGCTAAGCTCTGATACCAGTGAAAGGTTCCTAGGCACCATATAGAGGTCTCACAAGGCATCAACCATGCCAATTTCAAAAATTATGGGTGCCGCGAAACCCTAACGCGGATCTTAGACTAGAATTCTAGGCGAAAAAACAAAACTAGTTAACAAATTAACTAAAGGTTAGATGCTACAACCTTTGTAGATCCGGTTATCCTCTTCCTTGGCTCCACGTAGGCATCCTCTCGCTGTCCATCTCGATTCCCAAACTTGAACGTCGGCTTCACCGGAGAATAGGGCGGACTAGGTCGTCGGCTTCGTGCCGAAGATGATCTACGTCGAGGCATCGCAAGTTCAAGCTCCGACTTCATCAAGTGGTGAAACTTGTGAAGAAAACACCCAAAACAACTTGGCAAGAGGTAGAGGGTGAAGAAATAGGAGGTGGGTTCACTTTAGAATTGGATTTCACTCACTTTTGCTCAAGTTGCCATTGATGGCATCAAGCTTTTCTTGAAGAAGAAGATGATCAAGAAGAAGATAGAATATGATAAGTTATTTTAAAATGAAAAGAAAATGAATACTTATCATAATCTAAACCATGGTGAAGTGTAGAGATTAAACTAAGGTTAGTTGGAATGGTTAGGGTTAAGGATAAGATAAGAATGGTGGACTTGTTCAAACCTTCAAGAAGCTTCAACATATAAAACAAAACAAGCCACCATCCTTAATAATTTCCAAAATGAATATATAAATAATTAACTAAGTAAATAATCAAAACCCTAATCATTCATATAACCATGGTTTAATCTTTACACAAACCCAAGTGAGCATGTATCATCAAACATGATACAATAAGGTGTACAAAAGTATATCACATATACAATGTGTACATCAAGTGAGAAAATCCATTTAAAGTGAACCAATACTAGTTAATGCAAAGTAATATATCAAATATATAATTATACATTAAATCATTAAATCAACATTTGATTCAATGATCCGGTCATGTCGCACATAACCGACCAGTATTCAATGTATCGATTTATCGAATCAATGATTCGATAATTAGGTCATATCGAATATAACCAATCGAAACATTTATCGCGAGAATGAAATGTGGTATCACATACACGCATTATTCTCGCTCCCGCACATATCTCATATGCGCTCCTATTTCGTTTCGCTTGAGCCAGGAAACCTCTGTATAGGACTCTAAAGACTCGTCAATACGCCGGTAGCAGATGATGATCATATCAAGCACCCACAAGCCGCAAGCGGTCTGCTAAACGTAACGGCCATCCGAGTATTGAGCGATCAGAAGATCGACGAGCTAGCCCGCTCACACTCCTGTGAATCCAACCAGTAACACTTACCGTACAGTCCGGTCTGTTCGTCTGATACGTCGCATATCAAGTCTAGGGGTGGTAAACGTCAGACCCCAATAACCGATAAGTCGTGCCGATGTGAGGCTCATAACGGGTCGAGAAACTACTGGTAACACTTACCAGCAAATCTCTGATCAGCCCTGGCCAGGGACTTCCCTGTTACGGCCAATCGAACACAGCGCAACATCAACCCCCAATACCGGGAGAGACGAAACCCCTCCTATCGCTCATGCCTCCATGTGACTCGGGACTGTACCCAAAGACCACCGTTTTGCACGCCCTCATGGACGTGGTAAGGTGGAGATCAAAGCACAGTGGGAATCACACAAGACTCTATGACGATCTCGGGTCTACAGACTAACCTGTACAAGTGTCACCTGAGAACTGCCATCTGACGTGAGGTATAATACCATCTGGGAGTTCTCGGCGAGTCCGTCCAGTGTACCCAGTCTCCACTGAGCACCCGTATACCATCTCTGACGTCAAACACCAATGGATATGGGATCATCCATCGCCCATCTCATGGGTCGAGAAGCGTATACGCTTGTCTACTCTGGTATATCGATGCCCCGTCTCGATACACCCACGACTAGGGACCTTGAAGGATGTACTTATGGACTACCATGTCCCCACTAGTATGATCTGCATCATAGTCCAGGTAGTCAAGTACACATCCTAAGGGCTTTACCAACATGTAACCAGTAGACAGTTTAAAGAGACTAGTATACATGTTAAGATAAAGAGTAACCAGATAGCATACTATCATATCGAGCAAGAAAGTCATCTCTATATATGTCCAAGCATCCAATATAATATACAACATCTGTACAATACTGGCCTCTAGGGCATACATACAACTAACAGAGACGTCGTCATCACAGAAATTTTTTGGGGACTCGTGCTGACTAGCCTGCCGCGAAAACGCGGTAGGAACGCGTTTACACCGCGAAAACGCAGCCTGTTGGTGTTTACAGCTCATGAAAAATCTTCTGTAAGCTCCTCTGTTTCTTCTCTGTACATCCTGATATATTTGTTCTGAAAAATCCTTGGAGAATTTTGTGCGCTTTAAAAATCTTTCTCTTTCCAAATAACAATCTTGTGCAGGATTTTTGCGCCTCACTTAAATTAGAAATTGATTGCAAGTAATATTTTTCTGTTGCATATCTTTTCTCGAAAATCTTTTTGCAACAAATCAAATAAAGATAAAAAGGAAAAGGAAAAAAAATTATTAGACAACTTGCCAACTTTTGCCACAAATAAATCCTTGCACCACAACAAACATTCTTTCTTTTCACCTTTCTTCTAACATGGGTACCCCACATAATAAATCACTTGCCGAACTTTGATATCCCGAACCTAATTTTGCGTCGTACGTCAATTTGTTCGGTCAATTTAAAGACGATCCTTCCATGCCTAAAATATCTTTGAAAGATCAAATAGAAGCGTTTAGGAGAAACAGTTTGACCTTTCAACCCACTCTGTGTCAACCAAGTCAACTTTTACCGCCTCCATGTGTTGATACCACTTTTTCAAGTCCTTCTGTCACTCTTAAGCCGATGTCCATTGCTGAGCATATTGCTCAATCTCGCAGCCGATCTTTCACCCCTCTCCACTCATCTAGTTCTAGGGATCCGCACGATTATTCACCTTTTTATCCACATGTTGACCCTACCCCTGTCCAACCACCCACTTCCTACCAGTCCTACCCGACTTTTCCACCTTCACTAGACATTGGTTCTACACAGCCGATTGGGAGTTTTGCATATCCACACGATTTTGAATCTTTTACCGAAACCCCCCTACCACCCAAGTCTAGTTTGGAAGAGTCGTTGGAGGCTTATATTGCAGCAACAAACAAAATGGTGAGGAATGTGGAAGCGTCCATGGCCGCCCTTATGCAACCTAGTGAACCGGTAGCTAGTTTTCCGCTAGCTCCAAATTTTTCAATGTATGAGGAGGCGGTTGGACAGAGTGAGAATTTGAGAGGATTTCCAAATCAAACCTACCCTTACCCAATTGAAGCCCACAACTCCAGTTTTCCATCGAATGTCCTAAATGATTCACAAGTTCAAAATAAAAACGAGTTGTGCGATTTTGTAGTTTTTGATTTGCCAAATTGTGAAGAACCCCTTTCGAGTGAAACCACACCTAATCCTTTCGATCTTTACACCTCCCATCTAGAACCTAAATCGATAAATATCCATGCTTTTGATGAGGTGTCTAAGAAAATTGATTTTCACTTGATTGAGGATATAGACGCCGGGAATATTTCAGATGATGAACCAGTAGATTTAATTGAAATTTTGTGTCCCATTCATCATCCCGAGTCATTAGATGTTTCTCCCGAACCTCATATGCGTCTTGATTTTGATGATAATGGCATGGATGAGTTGCATTTTAAGGAGAATTATAAGGATAGTATTGAGGGGAGTTTTGAGGATTATATTGAGGTTGAACCATTTTTCTTTGATGTGTCGGATTTTCCAATTCATCCTCTTGAACGTTTAACTAAATCACCCTCCCTCCTTTCCATCATTCCGACCACGCTTGAAGACTGTGACCTTGAAAAAATTTCCTTTGAATCTGACACAGTTCTCACAGACGATAACACTTACGAGTGTTTCACTTTTTCGGACGATGTTGATGACTCACCGCCCGAGTTTGAGTCCTTTACATTTTCAGATGAGTTAGTTGAACCATCAGACTCGGTTGCTTACAGTAGTTTCGAACCATTAATGGAATCTTTCGAGTTCGAGACAGTTTACTACGGTGAGAGTGATACTATCCCTAATTCACTCCTTTTCGTCCTTCCTATCATTCTGACCGTACAAGAGACCATTACGCTTTCATCTCCTATACCAAGTTCGGCGTACCCACGTTTTCTTGCGAATCATGAGGGATTTGACCCCATTTCACGACGAGTTGATAGATTAGCACAATCAGTTTTCACACTTCAGTCATCACAAATTGCGCTAATTTATTCACTCGATTTACACCATCAAGATCGCGCGACCCTTCTTTCTCTTTTCCGCCCTTCTTCTCCTCTACCAAGACCATATTCTACCCTTCTTCCCACACGGTCTCGTGTGTTTCTCATTTCTTTCCTCTACACCCCATTATTTCACCAACTCGGCCATTATCACGATAAGATTTTTGAATGGTTGGTGCTAACCTTTGGCTTATGTAGGCCTTGTTTAGTTTGGGGAGGACCTTGTTGTATATATGTATATATATTTTTGTTTTCTTTTTCTTTTTCTATAAAAAAATTTTTAAAAAAATTCAAAACATTAAAAAAAATTATAAATAAATAAACAGGGGAGTGCCGGTATTTTGACCCTCTTGGTGTAGCATGACAGTGAGGACACTGTCAAGTTTAAGTTTGGGGGTATGCTCGGTACGTTTTCTTCCTTCGCATTCATATATACATATTTTTGCATTTGCATACTTATTTTAAAACCCATAAAAATTGAAAAATTTTAAAAATTATAAAAAATTAATGTATTCAATTTTGGCTATTTGACCTGAGTTTGACAGATAGGTTAACTGGCTAGGAACAACTATATCTTAGACTTAGTAAATTAAAAACCCTAAAAATAACATTCCTTAAAGTTTAACGGTAGAAAGTATATGTCTTTGTAGTTTATTTAGAAATAGGCAAATGTTGGGTTCACTTCTTGGGCTAAGTTGAAACAAAGGAAGAGTATTGATACTTTTATTAGAGTATAAGTTTGAAAAATAATTCCTAGCTTAAGTCTAGATTCTGAAAATGTATACCCTACAAACTGCACCAACATGTACCTTGAAACTTGGAATAGTAGAAGAGACCTTGAAATGCTCTTGTCTAAAGTCCTTAGTACGAAGAAAATGGAAAAAAATATATAAGTGTGAATAAAGAATAAAAAAATGGACACTGGTTTTTGTGATTACTTAAGGCTGAAAAAATAGAAAAATATTTAGCGAGGGTGCTTCATCACCTAGTGCCTTAGACCAACTGGTTTGGGAGTCACTGCTAAAAAGCCTTGGGTGTTGCAAGACTAGGAAGTATGATTTAAAGTGCTAACATATCTTGTAATCGGTTGTTGGTACCTCAAGAAGTATTAACGGTCGCATGAAGGATGTGTAAGCGAAATTCAATTAAAAATTCACCAATTAATAAGTGCTTTGGACAATGGACAAGAGTACGATTGCTTGATTTGAATTTCCAAGTGTAGGGGTGATATTTACACACACGTAGGGATATGTGATTAGAGTTTAGATAAGAGAAAGGAATGAAGAATAGAACTCGTATCTTTAGTAAAGTTGATAAAAATTCCTAACTAGAGATGGAACCCTAGAAGGAAAACTTAGGAAATGCCGAAAGCTAAGTGAGTCTATAAAACATATATAATCTTAAGTTAGATGATGAGGAAGTGTGAAGAATATGGGTGGATAATTTACAAGTAAAAGATAATAGAATTCCTTATTAGAAAACCTAATTGGAGAACAAAAGTCAACGCGCTGAGTTGATAGGATTTTGTGGGTAGTATCCGCTGAAAACCCTCAGGAGACAACACTCCTCCTACTAGGGACACCTAGAGGTTTAACGGCTTGTTGCACGTGCTCAGTGCAATCGCGTTTCCCTGCGAAAGTGAGGCTAGGTTTTTTGTAGAGAATAAAAAAATAAGTTTGCTCGAGGACGAGCAAAAGATAAGTTTGGGGGTATTTGTTCTCACCATAATATTGTATTATTATATTCCCCATTCTTATTCGTTTTATAAATAAACAGGTGCTTTTGATGCATGTCTGCTACATATTACAGGTTATAGGTTCTTGGAGCGAAAACAGTGAAAAAGACAAAAGATGACACAAAAAAGGGACTTTGACCAACAAATAGAAGGATCTTAATCAAGCCTACACAAAAGATCAGTACAAGGCAACGCAAGGTCTAAGATTACAAAGTAAACGGTTAAAAGTCCACTGCAATTGTTCACTGGAGATCTGGAAGAAATAGAGAAGCCAAATTGAATAAAGATCCAAAGAAATAAAAAGCCGAAGAAGCCCAGAATCAGTTCCAAAATTTCCAGATATAGAATTTTACCAAAACTTGAAGTCTACTTTGACTAGGTCTTCCTAAGGATATTTTGGTAAATGTAGACGTGCGAATCAATTGTAACCTAGGGTTTCCTATCCTCTATAAATAGGAACTCTAAATCATTGTAAAGGCTATGCCTCCTTTTAATAATAAATTTCAAAATTCTTTATGGAGAGCATCGGTGCCTCTTTTCTATTCATGAATTCAGATCTGACAACCCTGCGTTGATGTTTGGAGAGAGCCATCTGTAAGTAGATTTATTTAATTGCCCTACTTTAGATTTAAATTCTTTGCCCTAGGTAGATTTAATTCCTTGCCGTAGATAATTGTTTAGAGTTAGCTTTGGGGAAGGCTTTTGAGTGATGAGATCTCTCATCCCTTTCTTACCCATCATATATTTACAATAGGACTCCATGCATACACGCACATACCGCGCCTTACGGCACCCTACCCATCGAGGTAGTGGTGATACCGTAGTATAAAAGCCCGGTTGCGCGCGTTTTCCATGGATGTTAGGGTAAGGATCTCTAAAGGAAGGACAAGAACCTAGAGGAAGGAACACCTTCCCGAATGGATCTAATCCCCTTTATTGATAATTACCATAACTCCTTTTAGATCCTAATTTGGGTATAGAAAGTATTGAGATTTACTTGCATTTCCAAACCATCCCTAAACCTAACCCTAGCAAGACTAGATCTAGATAATCATAGTATAGAATAATTAGGTTTTTAGATTTAATAATCAATCCGAACACCCTTCGGAATTAACTCGTTAGCGCGACTAGGAGATTCACAACATCCCTGTGGACCGACCCGTACTCACCGGCTAGCTACATGCGACGCCGTTCTTGATTGCGGTAATAGATAGTTTTTGAGATCAATCATCACACCCATGTGGCATGCATGAATCAAAGCCAAACAATGAGTCACACTTTCCACCTCACTAAACATTTAAACTAAATGTTTAATAGAATAAAAGAAATGCCATCTTCTAAAGTAATCTTGTAATGAATTACAAGAATACCCCTCATCCGTATATACATACCTGCATCTGTATTCCGACTGAATACAGATACAACGAGACGAAAATAATCCAACAATATAATACTAGGATCCGGCTTAAACCAAAGCCCACTAGTATTATCCGTCCGATCATGATCCATGCATAAGTGCACGTATATGATCGAACCCTGCCATAAAACCATACGACCTCTACAACGTTTCTCCCGAACCAGGGAAACCCTCTGTGTGGGACTCTAAAGACTCGTCAATACGCTGGCAGTGGGTTTAACCACAAGCACGTCGGTGGCACTAGCTGTACGTAACGGCTACCCAGTTATTGAGCAAAAGGGAGGCCGACGAGCAAACTCATCCTGAAACCCTACTGAGCCTGACAGTGACAATATCCGTACAGTCTGGTCCATCCGTCTATGAGTATCGCATATCGAATCTAGGGGGTGGATAAAGTTAGAACCCTAATAACGCGACATGTAGTGTCGGTATGAAGCTCATCACCACCTAAGAAACTACTGATCCGAATCAGTAATTCTCGATTACCTTGTCCAAGGATTTCTGGTGATGGTCACCCATGCACACCGCGACATCAACCCCCAATACCGGGAGAGACGAATCCCCTAACGATCCGCTCATTGCCTCCATGTGGCTCGGGACTGTACCCAACTAAAACCTGTTTGCACGACTCCTTTGAGCCGTGGTAGGGTAGTAATCAAAGCACAATGGGAACTCACACGAGACAAATAACGATCTCAGGTCGATAGACTAACCTGTACACATGTCACCAGGGAACTGCTATCTGACAATAGGTATAATACCAACTAGCATGTTCCCGGCGAGTCCGTCCGGTGTACTCATAACCCAATGAGCACTTGTATACATCTTAGGTGAACCAACTAACACCAATGGCTTGTGAGACCGGCCACTGCCCTTCGTCGGGGTCTCGATCAGTATATACTAGTCTACTCTTGGAATATCGATGCCCAGTCTCGAAACTCCCACGACTAGAGACATTTTAAGGATGTGCTTATAGACCACCCAACTCTCACGTATATGATCGCCATCATACTGCTGGTAGTCAAGCAAGAATCCTATGGGCTCTATCAACGTGTAATAGTGATCTGTAACGTCACCTGAAGCATGTACACGATGATAATGACAAACCAGATAACATACTATCATCTTGAGTAAGACTATTCTACCAGTATAGGTCCTCCCTCAATCATTGCAATCGCGTGCCTGCGATCTAATAATTGACTTGAGGGCACTATAGCCAACAATCTCCCACTTGCACTTAAGGCTAATTATTGCGGTGTCGCATACTCACAGCCCGTGTGATACCGAACACCCAACTTCTCTACTAATCAGTTTCACAAAGCTCGTTTGTAAATCTATTGCGTTCGAGAAATAGCCTCAGTGAGTGGATCTGCTCCAATGTTTCTTTCTATGTCTCTCTATATCTCAAGTTCGCGGAGAAAGCCATCTCCCGAAATAAGCAATACCTGTCTTAGAATATGTCTGGATATCTGATGGGACCCGGTTCACAAATGAACTCCAAATCCAGCAAACTTCTTAGACTGTATCGTCTACTGAATTTAATCAGTATCCTGCGCCATGCCTCCCTCAGTATCCGCTTGGACCACCTGTCCAAACTACTGCCCCTCATGTGAGGGAAAACTATAACTCTGACAGTCACTCTGTCATCCAGGTCACCTGGAAGCCTGGAATGATAACCGTCTTCTGAAGGAGGCTGCCGTTACCAAACCCTAGAACATTCACTTATGTTCATAAACTGCTTCCGAACGTTTCTCCAGGATTGGATTAATATAAACTTATTGCGGCTAGTGCAAAAACAACATCTGGTGTGGTACTTGACATCTCATGATTGACTCAATTGCCTAAGCAAGTGATATGCCAATCATGCACATCCCTCTCCCCTTTAGTCTGTAAAACACCTTTAGAGAGGGTGACTCCATCACTTGAAGGTACACCCACCATACCAGGAGCCGTCCATTCTAAAACACCTT